>CM040741.1:63582546-64182546 GCA_022829145.1 Albula goreensis | reverse complement strand
TTAAACAGCGCAGATTCTGGGCGTAGTGTTTTTGTTGAGGGGGAGAAGGCATGGCGACAGAGGAGAAACAAAAGGAGAGCAAACAGAGCTAACAGCAGTGAAGAGAAAAGACTGCCGAACAGCTTTGGAAACTAACTAAACCTGTGGTAAATACATGTTTTTATACCCTTTCGCGTCAGAAGATGAAGGCTTTCATTATTGTCTTTCCTCCCTCTGTAGAAGCAATTATTTGCCATCCCTGTAAAATAACACATCTCGCTTTCTCTCTCTCATGTGCATGTGTGTGAGAGTTACAACCCCCTCCCCACCCCCGAAGTTTACCCATAACCCTATGGTGAGGAGCCATTTAATATTAATTGTGTTATCAATTATAATCCACCATTTTACTGATATCTTTTTTTAAAAAAATGTCTCGTTTAGTATGCTGCAGGTGTGCATATTTAAATAGTCCTGTCCAATTTAGGAGAGAGTAACCAATGTCATTGTCATGTGGCTTTTGGAGATCAGTGCTCAAGACCCTGCGTCAGCTCACAGACCGTTAAGCCACAGCAGGGGGCTTCGCTGAAACATGTGCAGAGCTTTCTTATTTATTTATTTTGCTTATTCTCATCTAAGAGTACTGAAATGACAATACAAGGTAAAATCATTGACAGATTTCATGGCAGAAACAAAAGTGAACTCAGTTGTTTACTCTGAGCTTTAATCCTGCATCTACCATTTCAGAGTAAACATGTCTAAAAATACGCTGCTTCAAAAGTGATGCATCTGTCTTCTCTGTAATGCAGGTGTCATTTCCTCATTCTCACTGTCTCCATTGTGCTCAGAAACTCTGTTGTGTGAATAGGCTGATATACACATTTAAATATTGATACAGCATTACAGTACAGTAATACAGTACACAAAAGAACACATTTCATATGTATTTTTGGAACGCTATTGCCAGTGCACATTACAAATCTTAAATCTGTTATTGTTCAAATGCATTACCTTGAAGCAGGCAAAACATTTGCTGTCTTCTAAAAGTGTAGCATTGTTTTGAACCCAGATCAGACTTGTGTTTTGCAGTCTCACATTAATGTGTTTTTTGTTGAGTTCATGGACCACTGAACCTTCCTGAAACAATGTCAGTGTACCCTCAGTTCATGCCGGCACAAGCACCCAGCATGACCAGAGTGGGCTCTATAGTGATGAGACCAATGAGCTTGACTGGCTTACGCTGTTATCCCTGGTGAGGTTTTTGCCTCACCAATGGGGGCCTCTGACCATAGCTGGTAATGGCAAAATTCAAACCCCCAATCTCAGGGCTCCCAGGCAAACGTCTAACCCTGTGAACCACCCGGAGGATTCTTCTCCATTTTTCCATCATCTGTACGGATGGTCATAAGTTGCATAGGGAGAGTCGGGTAGAAGCTGTAATACTGAATATAATGGAGGGTCACTTTAGACATAACACATAATGAATAAATACAAGCACATCAAAGGTATCTTTGTGATGCATTTATGTATGCAAATCATAGTTTTTTTATTTCAAATTTCACCACATGTAGAGTATTTTCTTTCAAATGTGCTGAGATATCCCTAACATGTAATTGAATACTACTGTATCGCTGTCTATAAATTAATCCAAAATGTTTCATGTAATTTCCATGAGATGGTAACAGTAAAATTAGGACTGATCAAGACTGTTTCATTTCTAAGATCAAGAATGCATGACCTTAAAAAGTCCAACAACAGCTCTGCTCCTGACAGAAGTGGACAAGTCTGCCAAAATTATGGGAAAGACATAATGACACCATCCATGCTGGTCACAATCCATTCAGGCGAACTGTCTCTGTCTCTGGCCTGTTCCTGGCTGTCTCCTCATACTCTTCATCAAGAGTATATTAAAGGATTGATTAGGCAATTACGGGTAACGGAAATGAGTTCTTTGCTTTTCGGGAACCCACACTGAGAATTTAAAAAAAGGAAGGCGTTGAAAAATGGTTTGACTGGTTTTCATTTCCCGGAAGGGGTTATTCTGTTGCACCACTCAGTGCAAACGTGGCACCTTCACACACCTGATACAAAGGGTAAGGATGGCAGATACAAGCCTCTGTGTTAATATTCTGATATTTCTGCAGTTCAGATCTTGCAGATGGCAGGGGCAGTGTGGCTGTCCACAGAGTCAGGAGAACAGGACTTCTGTTCCCTCAGCTGCAGCTTGTTCTCTCAGTGCTTATTCAGTTCTCTCTTCATGCAGGTAACTGTGGAACACTATACTATGCCAGGTTATTGGGCCACATTGACCTGCCTGAGAATCCACATGTTCATGGTGACAAAATTACCCCTGAAGCCCAAAATGGGTGGAGCTACAACCAGCTGCCAATCACTGACTTATGTGGACCGATCCAAAGACTTTACTCTCCACATTAAAAACACAATGCCTGGCTGAACTCAGAATATTAATTTCAACACGCACAGCTGTAGGTATAAACAGCAAGACCGCTGAGCAGGATTTGAATTGGGACAGTTGCACCATATCTCACAAGTTGGACCTAGGAGTAGTGGTTCCTTTGGAGTTACAATAAGCCCACCTCCTCAAACAGTATACTCACCTATTGCCTTATCACCATTAAAACATGTGGCCTTTGGAGTTACAGTATACTCACCTCAGACAGTATACTCACCTATTGTCTTGTTAGCATTAATTCATATGGGCTATGGAGTTACAGTATACTCACCTCAGACAGTATACTCACCTATTGTCTTATTACCATTGATACATGTGGGCTTTGGAGTTACAGTATGCCCACCTCACCTCCTCAAATACCACTGAACCTGTGTCTTTGAGGTCGACAGCTCTTTGTGAAAGCTTTCACGACTGGACAACAGTGTGGGCTCTTTTTGTGTTGTTCTAATTAAACAAAAAGAGTCCGTACTATGTTTATGTTTAGCCTCTCTCCTCACAGCCAATGTTAAGGTTTTTAGCGATTCCTACCTGTCTTAACTTGATTTTTACTCAGTGTTTTTATTCTGAGGTCTGATTGGTGCATTGCCTCTCACTGTGAAGCATACAATCATCAAACAGCGCAACCGGGTATAAACACGCATGCAAAAAGCAGGTACCGTGATTAAAAACAAAAAAAAACACAAACACAAAAAAACAAAAACTTCTACCCAAATTGTTTGTCTGTCAAGAATTATGATGGCTTGCCAAATTTTGAGAATTAATCAAAAACTGTGATGATAAGAAACAAAGGCTCACAGCTAAGGGCATGCAGAATGCTTAATTTCTGTGTACTTACCTTCATAACTGCCATAAATCACTATAGTTAATGTGATGTAAGTCACCCTGGAGTTTCAGACAAATAAACAATGATACATTATTTATAAGAAAATGTACACAAATACTGGATTATCACATCATTTTCAGAAGTCATATACCTTATCATAATCAGAATAAACATCCCTTCATCCTCTGGTGGACAGAGATAACAATGCATCATATGTTTATAAAATTCTGAAAATTATGTTAAAATACCAATTGAATTTTTCACTGATCAAAATCAATCTAATACACAAAACTGTCTGATTATGATGGTATTTTGTGTGTGTTTTTATTTAGCAATGGAAAGTGAGTATTTCTGTTTACTGCTCACCTTTCGCATCAGTGTTTGACACTGAGAAGGCGTCATTAGAATTCTGCTTCCTGGTTAAAACCCTTTCAGTTGATCACTATTTCCTGATCTCTGAGTTTAGCATATCCAAAGTTCTTCTCCATTTCAATATGTGCCAAGCACTTCCCTCTTCCCATTGCTAAAATATTTTAGAAGTATGGGTTACACAATGTAAGTTCCATCTCAATTCAGTGCCAGCCATAATTTAGCCTCATCTAATAAAACCCAAATGGCTATTCAGATTCATTCAGATAACATTATTAAGATAAAAGATTTATTTTAAAAATTAAATTCATATGTACAATGCACATACAGCACAGAATAATCATTCTAAAACAGTTACTCAAATCATGAATTGACCAGCTCTTAAATTAGCCAGGTCCCACTTTCTTCTTGCATCCAGCATTTTGAATGGCAGGAAAGACTCCAGAGTAAGAACAAGCCCTTCATTTTGAATACGCGGTTTTTTGCTGGATCCCAGCAGTAGACGGCAGGGATTTGAGGGGCCGTGTGCCTTTCCTTTGGGTTTTGATCTGAGGGTCAGGCTTGTGCTGGACTGATTTGCATTGCCGTGCATGAAAATGTCGATTTGTGTGTGGAAGAATTCACCGCTGTGCCTGACACAAAGGGGAGTGGGGCCTGAGAGAACGTCTGGACCACACCCCCGGGGCCGGACCCCCTGCACCGCACACTCCGGACATCACACTCCACCCCACGCCTCTCTGACTGCTGATCCATACACCTTACACCAGTGGATGGGCAAGGACGGCAATATCAGTCTCTGTATTTCACATAAATTTTGGATTTTAATAATTAAACAAGGCCAATCGTTTGTGCGGTATGACATTCTTAGCTAAACATATCAGTTAGTTCTCGATGGCAGCTGAAGCTGAAGTTCCAATGTCGCTTATAAAACAGTTTACCACAGTCTGATCCATCGGTGATCTAGCTTCGGTTTATATACGCAGCTAATTAGACAATTGAGCCTGTGTAACTGGTGGAAGCAAAAACCTGTAAATATGCCATCTATCCAGGAACAGAGCTGTCCTCCAGTGCACCACATACTGATCACAAATGACTGATTGTTGTGAATTACAGACGGCTGAAGCAGACCTGACAAGACCGTTCTTTGTGAGAATAATACTCTTGTCTTCCCTCAAAACACTAATATTTTTGGCTCTATAACTGAAAAGCTATTTTGAATAGTCACCTTTGAAGGGATATAAATATTGCAATGAATTTATGCTTATGCTGTTAACTAATATTGAATAAAGGCATGTTACACATTGTGCATAAGTAGGATTAACCTAATTCTGCAATATTAACCATGTGAGAAAAGGCATTTCTCTGTCACTATTGTAATTGCGAAAAGTGTATTTCTTTTCCTCTCTTTTCCAGCACTCCCCTACTGCAGTCTTTTCAATTTAGCACTTCTCTTTCAAATAAATGATTAGCATGGATGCCAGTTGAGGTCGTTCAACGCAAAATTTTCCATTGGAGCACAGATAATTTAATGAGATTTTAATGAAATGCAAGGCAGGCTGTGGTAAATTATTTGTTAGTTGGAAACGCAATCAGAATGGTCATTAAGCCTCTTAAAATGAAGGACTCCCCGAGTTTAGGAAGGCGTACATTCGCCTGTGATGTGGGGAAATGTGCTTTATTTCCTGACAAACAATGGATTTCTCTTGAGTTGAGGCATGGTGAGTGCACATTGTGGCTTATTGAGACGTACAAACAAGCTTAATTCTGGTTACATTATTACAATCTATTATTATTATTAGTAGTAGTCGTAGCAGTAGTAGTTGTGGTAGTAGTATTACCTCTTTTATTTATCTGTTTTCTATTTTTTTATCTATTTTTATCATTTAAAGACATAGTAGCCGATTTATGATCAAAGACATGCATTTACAATATTATGTTAATGTTTACTTTAGGTTTTATTCTGTGAATTCTGTGAAAATTGAAAAATATAGAGGTTATCATTTGAAAATAGACTCCAGTTGCAGAACATAACCAGATGTAATTTTCATTGAGTTTGTAAACGGACTGTTATGATTTCTTAGCAGGCCCATTTGCTTGGCTAATCAGGTTATTATGTATTGTTGTTTGTTTCCTTACCAAATTAAATGTATTTATCTGCTCTGGACAAATGGCCAATTGAGTGATTGAAAGCTAATAAAAAGGAGCAAGATGTTTTAAAAGACTCTCTGTTTAGAAAAGCATATTGTGACAATGGTTATATTATACTACAAGCCTTTCGTGTTTAAATGCATGACCCAAAGGGTTAAAATTGTTTCACTGACATTTGACCTTTGACCCCCCACACACATTTCTCTGCATTTCTTTGCATGCAAGCTTTAGCTTGTTTTATTTCACCAATGACTTAGAAATAATGTATTTTAAGGTTTTACCCTTAAAGAGCAAAAAAGAAAAATATTATTGCAGAGGTGTCTGACAAAATGTCTCATGTATTTTAATATTATCTCTAGTTTTTTCTCTTTTTACAATATCTTAGTCATATCTATGTCATGTACAGCTAAAAATGAATCACAGAAAAGGCTGCAGTTTGTGGAGTTCTGAGAAGGACTGCTAAATGGTTATTCAATGCTTTATATGACTAAATAATTAAAGGTTATGTTTTTCTAAATGGTAAATTTGAACATACATGGTTTGTTCTGTTATCATTTGATGAATAAACCATAGGATTTTGCTTTATTTTAAAATGAATATTTACATACACAGCCTTCACTCAGAAATCATACATGTTGTGTATTCATAATTAATATCCCACGACTACCAAATTTAATTGTTAATGTTTATAGATAGCAGTTACTTAGGGTTTAACACTATCTACTATTTTAACCTGTGAGTTATGTTTTGATGTTTGAAAACATGAATGCAGTTATTTGATGAATGCAGGTCTATATGTGGTTCTATTGTACAGCACAACAGAAACAAAATTGTGTTTTGTACTCATCACTTACAGCGATATAGCCATTGGTTTATATCTTGTCAATTCCTCTATACAGCTGTTTAAACATTTTTGATACTTATATGGCCATGATGTTTTGATTTGTTTTATTTTACTTAGACTATGTTTGGCATCGAAACTCACTTTCATCTTTCACATTTCTATCTAGAAATTGTTACTTTTTGATCTATGTGTTACTTACCTGATTATAAAATTGGTTTCTTTGCATATTTTTAGTATGTGACAAAATGTCCCTATTGTAATTTTAATATGCCATTTATATATAATATAAAAATAAAACTATTTCATCACCAAAACATCTACTCTTACATGTTTACAGTGTCAGTTTATTGGTAGATAGTCACCAATATATTGTTATTTCTACAGCTGCAATATAGGATACTACATACTAAATCAGAAGTGCTTATTGCTAAATGTATCTACGATTCATGGGATAAATAATAGAGTTGATTTCACTGTCAAATGTAAGCCATTTTAAGGTTAAAATATCCTTCATATTCCAGGTTACGAACTACGAGTTTTTACAATAATTGATCACATTCAGTTCGAGGCCAGCAGTGTAGCAGGATTCACAAACTTGTGGGTGCAAGTTTTATGGGGGCACATTACTTATATAGCATGTGTTCATTTATCTGTATTTATATTCTTAGGAACTGTGAACCATTGCTCCCATTTTTACTGTTATTTTTTTCTGCGCGGACTTGAATACAATGTGGCTTTAGCGTTACAAATGAATCCACTTCAGACTCGCTGAATTACAGGTCTGGAAAGAGTCAGTCGTTTGGATAGTTAGCTGCGCGAGGCATTCATTAGCACCGAGGAGTTTCCCCCCTTCCTCCGGACGGAGAAAAAAAAGTTTTTAGATTCAAACCAGCCCCAGTATTGGCGGGACACAGAATGACAACTTACTGAAAGTTCTCAAGGAATCATTTCTGTTTCACGCTCCATCAGGCCGCTGATTTGAGATCGGGCGTTAGCATAACAAAGACCCGGAGCCTGTGAACTTGAGGGACCTTCCGACCCCGGCGCTCCTAGGATGAATAGCCCCCAGTTCTGCCTATAGAGATCCTCCACAGCTCCCCTGTTCGTGGCTAAATTCTTAATCAGGGTAATTTAATATAGTTTTCAATATGCCTCATCTCTCATCGGGAAAGCATTCACTGATTCTCTTCCCCCCACAAAAAAGTCTCCCCCTATTCATTCGCGCAAGACGGGCAGCTGCAGTCTCCGGCCTCCTCAATTGAAATGTACGAATATCAACAACACCGTGGAGGGCCTGTAAAAAAAAGCAGGGGGCTGGGGGTGAGCCGGTCCTCAGTGTGTACTCCAACTTGAACGTGAAAACCTCTCAGCCATGTCTAACTCTGAGAATGGGACCGTCTAAACTTGGCGGGGACAAATTGCGGCGGAAATAATAGGCTGTATGTTAACCACTTCCCCCAGTTTTCATTCTCACAAACCTCCAGACTAACACGAATTTACTAAACCAAAGTGAACACACAGCTTAACTATTATTTGATTTTACTATTATTATTTTATGCTGGCTTTGCTTAACGTGTTTTTAATCACCTTTAGCAAAAGTATCACAGCTGACGTTTTATTTGTGCTGCAAAGAATAAAAGCTGCTTCGGTGTACAAGTGCACCGCCCCCGCCCCCATTCCAAAAGTATTAGCTAATGTCCGCTTTATATACAGGGCATAGTGTTTCTCTCATCATCTGTCAAAGCGTGTGAAAAGATTTTTATTCAATTGTTTCGTCTTTCGTCGTTCCTTGCCTCTCCCGCCCGTTGAATATTCGAACTGCGTTTTATCAAACCCTATGCGGTGTAACATAGCTTGTGCTGTACATTTTGTTCCGTGCAATTCTGAATAATATCTTGTGAGTAAAGGTTCACTAGAACATGAATATTACCAGTTATTCTATATTGACACGCAAACAGCCAACGCATTTGGATTAATTTTTAGGCAATAGGTAGGCTAGTTAACTGCCTACAGTACTATATTGTCAGGAAATCATCTCTGGTCTCTTGCTTAAGCCAATATCTCAGGACACGAAATCAAAAGTGTCGACTGAAAATTGACCTGCAGCCGTCTATAGATTGTCTTTTCATTTGTCGATTGAAACAATAATCATAAGATCACAGCGCACTCTAAATAGCTGTATAAGAAAAATTATAGAAAATATGTATACATTAAAACTTAAAAATACATTTCCATACTTAATAATTCTGAAATGATTCACAAATACAAAGTTTTGTATTCAATATCAAAAACAAGGGATGTAATAATTATTGAATTTAATCATTATGTTTTTATTATGTTTATTTGTTTACTATTGTGGCTGCTTGTAAGATTTAAAGATGGTGACTGCGATGTTTAGTTGACATTGGTTAAGAAACACCTGTTAAATTTATTTTGCTTGTAGTGGGAAGGTTCATTTGAATTTATTTGACTCGACTACCAAAGAAACTATCTGCTCTCAAATGTGTTTCAGCACAAGGTGTCCTGTTGTGTATGCACCTGGCCAACAGATTTATAACACCATTTTATTTTTAGGTTTAAAATAAAGTATAGAACACCTCAACTGTTTGGAATTTTACCCTCATATTCTCAATTTATCTGATCATTTAATCTCTTGGCAAACTTGTTCAAATCTGTGCAATACATTACAGGTATGTGAGTGTTGTTCTCTTCAGTAAATTTCAGTTCTTATGACAAATATTTTGACAGTGTGCTGTACATTTGCCTCACTGAAACAGCTCTCAAACCACGCTTCTTGTAGACTGATATACCAATCTCATCTGCCTCTCTTTATTGATTATTGTACTTTATGGCAAATAAATTTTGCAGGAATAACGTCCTTGCACAGTTGCATGGAAATTCAAAGAAGCATACCAACTGATGTTCATTTATCCTTTTACATTGAACGTCAAGCCTGATGTCCAAATGGCAAACGGCCAGAACGGGCCAGTATGGATGGATGGATAAAATGAGCGACCCAACGGAGGATCTTTGTTCCTGACTTAGCTATAGCATGTAGAGGTGGCATTCAGCCGCCCCACCCCCCTCGCCCTCCCACTCCTCCTACCAAAGCAACGAAAGCAGAGATTGCCTTCAGCCCACCCTCCTTTTGTATTTTGTACCACGTTGAGATGGGGGAAAGGCAGAAAAGAAACAGATATAGAGGGCATCAGTGCAGAAAAAGGCATGGGCTTCACTTCTGTTTCACTCGCGTATCATAACACACACATCTCAGCGCAGTGGACTCTACCGCCAGCATAACACACACGTTTCAGCACAGTGGACTCTACCGCCAGGCTACCTGGCACAGATAGTGATCTGTAAGGCGCAATCCAGGGGCCGTGTTTTTGTCCAACCCTAAATGGTTGTTTTCCTGTGTTTGGTACCGATGTCCAGTGGTTACAAAGCACCATGGGGGTGACATCAGCATCTCTCAGCAACCAGGTGACACACCGAGCACAGTGAGTCACTCTGCAGTGCACTGTGTCCCGCACAGCCATGTGACTCACGGTGTGAGATGAGGTGCCTTTCTTGTCTTCGCCTTTATGAGTTGTGCTTAAATAAAAGGTGACTCAGTACTCCTGTTAATCTACTGATGGGCATAAATGATGTGGCTGCCACACCCCTTATGTCTGTGAGTGACATTCGGCTGGTCCCCGTCCATTCAGAATATGAAGGATGGATGTTCTTTTCACTATTGGTAAAAGATGAGCTTACTTGGTCTGAATGGCCCATTCCTGTCATTTCATATTCATATATATTGAGCAACAGTGTAATATTATATTTATGAGTGCAAATACAACTACATTTATCCTTGGAATCTAAGTGAACTGTACTCTATATGAGTGTTTATGTAACAGTACAACGATTGCTGGGTAGGAAACCATGAAAGGAGCTTGTGTCTTAAATTCCCATGAAATATTTCTATAAATTTCATAGATGAGAGCAACCTGTACTTTACTATGCTAGTTCAGTCTCCACTTATGTTTGGCAGACGGCCTCATCCAAAGTAACATACACAGCTTACATTGTTTATTCACGCAATCCATTTACATGACTGAATATTGAAAGCATTTAATTGAAGAACTTCAGGTCAAATGCATCGCTCGATGGCACAAAGGCAGAGCAAAGAGCCCATGTGGGAATCAAGACTGAAACCCCTGATTTACAGGTCTGGGTCTGTACCCATTATATAATCACTCATATATGAGCAGAACAGGGCTCTGCCAGGTACAGCACAGCCCCGCAGAGCTTAGAGAGCAGCAGAGGGTCCTCTCATTACAGGTGGTACTGGCACAGAGTGACGGAGAGCGATGAGAGAGTGAGCTCAGGAACAGAATGCAGGAGGCAAAGCAGGTGTTTAACAGATGGAGACTTGAGCAGTTGAGTCAGAGCAGTTGCTCATCTGTGTAACAGACACGTGTGCTCTGTCTCAGATTCAGACATTTTGTCAGTAGTAATGTAGACATTAGTAATGTTAAGTGCAGGAGGGATCATTGGCTTGGATTGGGTCTTCAGTCTGCCCCTGAGGCAGCAGGCCGCTGGGATACTGTAAAGTAGGATAACCCAGTCAGGACCTCCTCTAGAGCAGAAGAGGCCTGCTCTGGTGGTGAGGAAGGGTCAGTGGAACCTTGGGCCCTGCTGGTGACATGGGGTATTGCGGTTTGGTACAGGGCCCTCCATGTTGGAGCAGTGTTGCCAGACACATGATGCCAAACTATTTTCAAAAGCCCTATTTTCATTCGATTGCCGTATATTTTTACTCTAAAACTTTGCCCATATTTTTTTTTTTTCTCACAGAACAAATGTTTGGACAGCAAAGACCCAATCAAATGTATTTACTCTTTTTTAGGGCAGAGGCAATTCAATCAAAACAGACTTTACACCACAAGATCTTTGAGTGCGTTACATTGTATTGGAGACCAGCATGTCCTTTGGAATGTACTCTTTTCATTCTGAAATGGAATAGTGTATGCCATTAAAAAGGCTCACTTTCTCATTTGACTGAATTCCAGTAGAACAAGGCCTAACAAAGATTTTGTCAGAGGCATTTTTTTCCGTCCTTGATTACAACTTACTCTTGTTTCACAGGCCGTTCTAGAGTTTTAGGCGTTTTAGGAAGCTCAGAACAAAGGAGTCCATTTCAGGTGGAAGAACGAATGGTAATTGCTCTGATGTATAAAAATTTTTTAAAAATAACAGCTTATCGAAATGCTAATTGGACCCATTCCTAATGACCCTGTTGTTTCTGCTCCAGTTTGTTCTTGTTTTGATGTGTTTCATTAATCTGCTTTCATCAATGAGAGGTATGCAAATCTCAAGGAGGAGAACGATGATCAACAGATCATCAGACACCACAAGAGGGAAGTAAAATAGTGTGCAAGACTATTCCCCTGTGCGTTTGGCAAAAGGGCAACACTTCAGATCATTCAGACAACCAGCGTTTTAAATAAACAGTGTCAAGGGCTTGATGACTGTTTTTCTGGTACAGGAGATCAAGAAGACAACCACAAGCAAGCATTACTGTTAATGGCTCAGAGGTTTATCCAACCCGTGTTGTCCTCAGCTGAGATACTGAGAAGCCCTCTTGGATTTTTATTCTTTTTTTTTTTTTTTTGGATGTCTTTCTACGCTGCTGTAAGATTTCTTAACTCCAGCTCACTCAAGCTTCCTCCCAGTCAGATTTGCATATGAGGTAGCCAGTGCTGTATTTGTATGAGACAGCCAGGGTGCATTGTGGGTCCTGATTCTTGTGAAACAAACAGTGGCCCCGCGTTCCCATGGGGGTCATTGAATATGAGTGGTCTCTTCCTGTCTCGTCTGCTAATAGCCATCTAATAAGACTGTCTCGCACCTGTCCGAAACTGTGCTTCAACCCACAATGCACCTCCAGCCAATTATTTATTACTAAGTCTCAGCAAACCCCCCTCCCCAACTCCCACACAACACTCTCTCTCTCTCTCTCTCTCACACACACACACACACACACACTCAAACTTGACAGAGTTGATTTGTGGTGGCGGTAGACGTGCTCTGTGCTGTTGTACAGCTCTCTGGGTGGAGGTAATTGGAGCAGAGCTCAGTGTTTTGCTCCATTATTTCCAATGTGACATGGTGTCTGACTCACAATGGGGATGCAAAAATAGTTATATTAGAGCACATTCCAATATCAGCCTAACCAAAGAATATCAATTTATGCGTTTATGTATGCATATTTGCAGCTCAGATGTTTCAAAATGTGGATAAGAAAACGTTTTCTGTTTGGGTTTTCTTATGTTCCTAATTTCATCATGAGAACTCATGAGTATCTTGTAAATCGTACATCTAATGATTAACTGAGTGTCTTTATGAAGTGCACATTTTAATATCAATCAAAAGTCATTTTTGAACATTGATTGTTGTTGCAGGGTTTTAATGTTAGCCAGTACAAAAATAGTTTTCCACAGATATAAGCAGATGTTTGAGAAAGCTAAATTCAATTTTCATGTTTTTTGCAGTCTTCTGGACAGCATGGGTTTTGGGAAAATTTAGAGATGGAGTTTTGTTTTCTTCAGACAACAGAGCATTCAATTCATAGTTCTTTTCTGTGTTGCAACTTCATTGGCCTTAGTGTTGGAATGGGGAGAGGCCCACAGGCACCCGAACAATCGCGTTATGGTCCCCTTGGGAGAACTGGCTTCACATTTGGGCAGAGTGACAGCGTCTAGACAGTCCCTCATTGGAGGCATGGATGCTCTCGGTCTGCCGGCTCGTCCCGTATGAATGGGTGCACTTGACCCAGGCATGGACGTCACTAAGCACCCCTCCCCCCTCCCTCACCCCCCTCCTGTGAGTGTGGAAAGGGCAGACAGGGGCTGACCTGGGACGGCCCTGCGCCCCCAGGGCAGGGGTCCTGTGCCAGCATGATCTTTAGCTTCTGTGTCAGATACACTGTCTTAAATCCACAAATGCTCTATTTGTGTTATTTTGTATTGTTTCAACACTGTCCTTTTGACTTACTTTATAGTATTTGTCAGGGTAAATAAAAAACGCATTCCCTTGTTCCTAGTAGAATAAATAAATAAACAAATAAATTCATAAATATGATTTATTAAATGAATTAATATAAGAATTATAGTATTATATGCATTATTAGTAGCATTATGCTAACAACAACAACATAGTAATAGTAATAATAATATACCACAGATATAGCCTCCCTTACTAACCCATACACTCATAGACAGCTCTTTTTGCAGTGATGTGTCTGTGCAGTGGGTGATCCAGGAACAGGGCCTGTTTCAGTGCATCACTGACAGCCCAACACTTCACACAGTGTTCTGAGGAAATGACATCATGCTCACAGAATGAAGGGCAAATCGCCTTCATTTGCTATTTTCAGACAAAAAGAGAAGGTCTACAATGAAACAGTGATATTGGCAGCCGCTCGCAGTGTGGTCCACAGATATGAAAACAGATTAGAAAAGTAAGAGTCAATCAGAGATATTTTGTGAAAGAATTTACACATTACTGATATTCTTAGTCATCAGTTTCATTTTAAGTGAGAATTAAATCCTTAATTATGATAGACCCACAGCATTCAGTCACCTTGATTCTGTATATGAATTATATTGTAAAATATTTTATGAATATTTCTGTGCCTGTAATTATGAAGAGGGACTTAATGAATATGAATGCTCCTGCTGCCTTAGGATATGAATGAGAGGACATTATGGTTTCAATAAAATACCATCAAAATTGGTGTTGAAACCCTGGCATGAAAATAAGCACCAAAATAGGGCTGCAAATAAAAACTATTTTCATTATCGATTAATCTGCCAATTATTTTCTCGATTAATCATACAGTGTATAAAACATCAGAAAACAGTGAAAATACCCATTACAGTTTCCTGGAGCACAAAGTGATGTCAATAGAGGTCTTGTTTTGAGTGACCAACAGTTCAAAACCCCCTAAAAAAATTCAATTCACGACAATGTAAGGTCAAAAAAGCAGCAAATTTTCACATTTGAGAACATAGAACCATCACATTTTTGGCATTTTTGCTGCAAAAATGACATAAATGACTAATCAATTATCAAAATAGTTGGGCGATTGATTTTCGTTCGAATTACAGCACTACACCAAAACAGCCTTTGCACAAAAACAGGCAACAAAACAGTCCATGATGCCAACATATTCATTCAATGATATCACAAAAACAAGAGGAGAAATGTAAAGAATCAGAGAGCCCCAGCTGTACACAAATTCTGTATTTTTCTAAGAATGGGTATGATGTTTTTGACACAAAATAGGCTTCACATCAAATTTCTAAATTTTGTGTTAGTGTAAATAATTACTCTTCATGTTCACTCCATAAGCGTCATTTAAATGTGATAAGGCATGACAAACATAGTTAATAACATGTAACATTTCCCTAAGGTTAAATATAAGCTGCTCTTTGACTATTCTTATTTTATTAGCATTACTACAATTCTAAATTTTACACATGGAATAAAATGATTTTTTTTCTTTGACACACATAGTTTAACAATATGTGAGATGTAGGTCATTTTTACGGTTCAAATAAGAGACCTCTTTTATTCAAATAGCCAAACGGGCCTTAATTTGTCATTAAAGCGAGGGATGTTTCTAGTCAAAAAGCCTAACTCTTGACTGCCTGACCTTTAACTCATTCAGAAATGAACATTCACACTGTATGAGGAGTTTGGAGTGTGCCTACATTACTGAGGGTTGTCTGTGCAAGTTTTTTTTTTTTTTTTTGTGCACTATTAAATCACACGCTTGCGTGAAATTTTAGATATGCACTGTTTAGAATGAAATTTGTGCACATGCATGGTTGATAAACGAGACCTTTGCTGTAGAAACGGATAATTTCTAAAATGTAGGCTCTGTGTGTCTCTCCAGATAAGGGCGTCCGTCAAGCAAATATATAATTTATGGGGAGTCCATGTGTAGTGATCGCAAATCACTACACATACCAAGATGGGGAAGAAAAATCCAGTGGTTTTTTACTCTGATGGTGTAATGGTCTTAACATTCACTCCTGCCAACCCAGATATGATGTAGGCCTTGTGCTGCAGGGTACATACTAATTGAAAGGCAGAAAGTATTCCACTTGTTTAAACCATGGAGCCAGGGGGCTCTCAGACACAGAGATATGGAGCAGATAAGAGCACAGAAACCAAGGGCAACCCAAGCTCCTCCCCTCTCCCCCAGTAGGTCATGAGGCTACAGCACTCGTCCTTTCAATCTTCACATTTTACGACATCAAGGCAATGCTGGGGGCTCTGGCAATTTTTTTTTTTTTTACATTTATTTTTTATATTTTTTTATGGAGTACAAACAAGGCATACCAGGTCAGCCAGCGATTGACACCATGTTTGAATATTTCGTCTAAAAATCTGGCCTCCAACATCACCCCGTTTGGGTGCTGTAAATTTAAGATTCTGTTTAGCCTATAGATTCCTCTATTTCTAGGTTTCATGCCCAATTCTGATGTTAATTGTTTAAATAACCCAGTTATTAATGCAATCTACAATTACATTTACAACTACTACTACTAATACATTTTAGCTACATTTTTTGGTAAGCTTGTGATTGACACCAAAGGACCATTTTCATGTCCACATGAAACATTTTACCATCTAATCTATGACTTGCTGGCACCTTCAGCCAGTGTGAACCTCCCATGGGAGTCGAACATTAAGTCTTACTGCATGGGTCACATGGAGGCCCAGGTAAACAAAACGACCTTCGCATGAAAGGGAGAAGACTCTGGGCATGTTCCTGAGGTGTGGCAGACTGCTGAAACCATGAGAGGAGACGAAACCCTCAGCAGAGCGACGCTATTCCTGTGTTCTGGTCTACTTATTTTGGCATTTAACATAATCAGCCAGGTAAACTCAAACCAGCCAGGACTGCCTGCGTAGACCCGAAAGAAGCAGACTCTCCCTCAGACTCATGGCTGTCCAGCCTCAGCCCATTGGCTGCAGTGTGAGAGCAGGAAGCAGCGACTGACGGCAGGATTGCCAGAGGAGAGCGTGTGCCCGTCTGTGCCTTACCCAGCCGATAGAGGAAGGGCAAGCCACAAGTGTACCTTATGAATGTGACTGGCATGAATAAAGCCTTACAGGATATCTGTTGTTAGGGGGTGTGTAGGTATGGTAAAGATCTATATGTTCTGCACATTTTGTTGTCCTGCGAGGACTGAGTGTGGGTGAACAGAGAAGCATTGCTGCAGAAACTTTGTTTAATTCAGTGCATCATTACACAGTCACAGACGGCATTATCTAAATGGATATAAGGTGGATAAAAACGTGGCTGGATTTCGCTCAGATAATGCAGGTAGCACAAGCATTATGGTCAAGCCATACAATGACATTCTGTGGGGTTTATTACCAAATTCAATACATCTGACTCATAATGCCCACATCTTAGTGCTTGCTAGCAATATATGGCTGAATAATTTTCCAGAGGACAAGCTTGTTGTGACCATAAAGAAGGTGTTTGGACATTTCCCAAGCAGGAAACTCAGGTACACAGAACATCGCAGAGAGGCGATATTGAATTCTAATCCGACAATAACGCTGAGTCATGTGAAATTTGATGGGCCGTTCAGTATTCAGCTGTAATGTTTCTCTCTATAGACGTTCCTTATTATGCAGTTTGTCAAGGCAGAGTTGGACATTACAAATTAATGAAGGGATGTAAATGTTTGGAGCAACATCTTTCTCTGATTATAATTCATAGTAAGACTCTAAATGACCTTGTCCAGCTGTCTGAGAGTAGAAAAATCCAGAGATCACAAAACCTATAATGAAACCTAGAAACTGATAAATGAGCGCAGACTGTTGGCGCAGCACAGAGAAGGAAATACTCCTTTCGTGCATAAAAACTTTTATTGCCCAAACATGTTTTCTTCGTCGTCATGTTAGGGCATTCTCAGTTTACACCGTTCATTTTGTTCAGTGACAGCCTTTAAATGACATTTGTGTACTCTTCAAGGAATTCTAAGCACTGTACAGCTATGAGGTAAGGTGATTTTGTCTTACTTCAATGTCCGAAAAGGTGTAGGGCACCCTGGTGATTTTACTCACATGCACACCCGGGGTGATGGACCGCAGTCCAGGTTTCTCCAGAATACTCGCTGTGCTTTAGCCGAGGGAGAGGTGCGAATGCTTAGATAGCCCCGACTCATGCCTGCTCTCATTCTCAGAGAGAAACTCTCGGTTGATTTGATGATAGCTTTCGGTTCCTTCACCATGATGTTTCAGGTATTTTTCATTGGCTGGCAGCTCGACCATCCACCTCTATGACATGTCTTGAAGGATATAGCACCCCACAGTAATCTTTATTCACATATAATAATGATTTCTACAAAGAAATGTGAGATGAAACATCAGTTTTGAACATTTGTACAGAGAACAGAAATGTATCTTGGCGATACCTAGTTCTTTGTCACTGTGCTTAGCCTCGCTTAGAAGGAGAAGGTTACAAGATAGTATGGCTCCGACCCAAAAAAACAAATATATAACCACTTAAGGGTAAAAATCAATGTTGCATTTTCAGTCTTCATTTATAATATACTCATTTTCAGTGATTCAAGCTCATTTTTGATGTTATGCTGCAACTATGAAATACTATGGTACACTATATAAATAGCTTGAGTGAGAAGCCCAGAGCTTGATTATTTGAAAGAGCACCACACAGCCTTTAAAAACACTGTGATACTTTTCGTATTACAAACACTGCGTTTCATTTGAGACAATTTCCAGAAAAAGACAAAAGTCAATTGTCAAAATATTTCAAAATAATGTTTATTTTAAACAGAGTACAAGAGCTAAAATAATTATGACTCTACCCATATCAGGACTCACTGTTCATTCACCATATTGTTGTATATTTTTGTGGCAATAAACTGTAATGTTGGAGTTCAGTATTAAATCTGGAAAAATCATAATTTGAAATGAACCAAAGACTCTGCACTGAGTTCAAATGAGGGAGACTGAACTGAAAAACACATACCCGTCAGTCTTTTTCCCCCGGAAATTTTAGGCCTAGCATCTAGTTTAGCGGACAGGAACTGATAAAGGATTGAAACGAGACGCTTTGATTGGCTGTGTCTGAGGAAACGTTCCACGGAGGAGCCATTAAACCCCTCCTCCAATTCCACCTGTCTCAGTACTACGATTTTACAGCACCCATCAGCACTCTCTGCAGTGTCTTACTCTTTCCAGTTTCATCTTCAGGCTTAGGGTTGACCAGTTTCCCCAATTTCAGCTTAATTTATAGCCTTTGGCAAAGCCACCCTCAATAAATATGAGATTTTCTTTGACACATCTCGTCTGCTCCTCTTTTTTTCAAAGACCCATCAACGCATCAGTTTGACAAAGGAATCTAGATAGCCTGACCCAGTGCTCTCTTATGCTGGATCTGGTGAGCCATGGGCTTCACTGGTTAATTGTCACTTTGGCACTTAATTTGTCAAATTCAGTGTTTCTTCGCACAGTTAACTGGCTGCTATCGGTTATTTGGGTCAGCAGTAGTTGCTAACGATGGGGATCTCCAGTTCCAGAGTTGAAGACCTCTGGTCTGGTGTACTGATCCATTTGGTCAAATCCACAATTAGCGTAGCATTCATTCCATCGATGAACAGATAACAGCATTTGAATGGTGTCGTTCTGCTTTGAACTCATTAATGACGAAATCTTACACCTTCTGTTGGGATTCTCAGGACAAAAATATCTTCATCACAAAAACCCTCGCAGAGATGAGGATCACTATTATTTAATCTGGAGTCAAATGAAGTTTTCTTTCACAAATAATGATAATACCAGAGAAAATATACTTAAAATACAACATACGCCATCAGACAGCAAAATGTACGACACATATTAGTAATCACAAACTTACCTTAGTTTTTCTTGATGATGATTATTGAGAAATTTAGGCAATCATGCGTACTTAGAAGGCCATTATAAACACCAATCAAGTCGAATGTTTGCATCCATGCATTGCATATATTGTGTGTTATGCACTCTGCATCTTTACGTTCATTATTTTTGTGAGAATCCATTTCAAGTGTCAGTTTTCATTAAAAAATGTTTACTCGGTAGGCTTCATATTTTCTTCTTTGATTTTCAAGAAGCGCGTTCAGTGATATCTAGCCTCATCCAATGGGGAAAAAAGATTTTAAAATCCCTTTTGCTATTTAACTTTATGAAAAATAATAGTTTCTAAATAAGATAGCGCTCGCTGACTCCAGCATGGGAATGTGCGTTGTTGTATTTTTAAGTGTCAACATCAAAGTGCATGCTTTTATTTTGCTGGCTGTTTATTGCGGATCAATCCACAGTGATTTCAGAACTGAGGACTTGCTTTCAGATGTAGCCTGTGCCTTTCCTCAATTCAATTTTTCCAGCACAATACTGCAAGAAGCACAATGGTACAGAGAAGGTCAACTTTTTCCCATTTTTTGAGCTTTAACTTTTAATGTACAATAAATCTTGATAGACATTCAACAGACATGCATCATCAAATTTTTCAAAACAATTAAAGGAATGAACCTATTTTTTGTTATTGTTGGTGGTAATGGACTTTCAGAGTAACTAATATCAAATAAATAAAACAACTAGATTGTCATCAACCACTATTTCAAATTATCAATTCCTATGAACAGCACACAGTGTCATGTTGTGTCTGTTGGTCCATCATTCCTTATCATTGCAATAGTGAAACTAAATATTATTTTTTAATGACAGAAGAACAAAGCACTTCTAAAAATGACAAACAACCTTTTAACTGATAATTTTGGTTACTAGAGTAACTAGATAATCAATCTGTCAAGTGAAATAAATGTATACACCATGTTTCTGTCCCAGTCCAGGTTTCAAGGGGTTCCTGGAATGTAATTTTACGTTTATAAATGTAGGAGGTTTACACCCTGTACACCTGCATGTGTTGTATCAATATATAGTATCTCTAAGGTCTCTCCCATGTATTTAAAATATCCTAAGAACATATTTTACCTACAAGTAAAAACTAGAATAACAATTTTGCTTAATTCTTGGGATCCAAATGGCAAAATAAAAAAGTCTGCTGATTAGCACATTGCCTCTTTATTAACACTGTCCTTGTGCAAATGAGCGTAACACTTTGTGAGTGTAAAAAAAGTCTCACAAGCACACTGTAAAATGCACTCGTGTCTTGCGTAAAATCACAAGATTTGAATTATTTGTGAAACCCTCTTTAAAATAGTACTTGCTAATGTAGATGCACTGTTAATATGCTACTGGAAATTTAGGATGGTGGCACTTTTATTGTTCTCCTTTCAGTCACATTTCAGGCACTAGTTGAGCCCTTTGAAAAAGGGCGTGTGGAATTTTAACCCAGATGTAAATTTAAAACCAGTCCTGGAGAGCTGCAGCATATGCTGGTTTTGGTTGTTACCCAGCATTTAATGTCTGACCAAAACCAAGGATTACACAGGTATCTCACCTCACCTGGTTTCTGGAGTCTGAAAAGGTTGTGTATTTTCAGGTGAAAAAAAAAGAAAAGAAACCGAAGACCTCTAGTTGACACTCTCAGAGAAAAACACGTTTGGTATCAATGTCTGAGGTGTCACAGGGAGGCAGGTTAGCACGTAGCTCCTGAGCTCTGTTCCCGGTCAATAACAGCAAGCATGGTCCAGTTTTAAGGCCCCTGCGGTCAGAGGGGGATGAAGAGTGAACAGGATCCTCGTGGCCTCTCCTCTCTGTCACCCGCACCGAGGCTACAACACTGCAGCCACCCAATCCTGCGAAAGGTGACGAGGGAGGAAATTGAGGGGAACGCTTAGATCTGATACCTGAGAGAGCTCTCTGGCAGACAGGGTCAAGGCAAATGGATGGGAAAAGTAGCACTAGCGAAAAAAAAAAAAAAAAAAAAGCATTGGTAGAAGAAAGCTAAATTGAGGGAGAGGAACGTGATGGAGTGGAAAAATGTACAGTAAATAAGACGGCAGGAGAGGATCCACAAAGCTGTTGTGACATACTAAAGATGCACTCCTTGGCTGGATGTAGTGCTGTTGACAGTGTGGTGTTAAGGTTGGATTGAGTGGAAGTTACCTAATTAAATGATTTACCCATCCAATTTTGAGATGCCTGTCATACAGTTACAGTTATGAAATGGGACTAATTCTTCTTAAAAGATTGTTCTGAAACTTGTAATAAATGTGTCACTAAATTAGTGCGTGAGCATCTGCTGTGGCTTGTGCAAGAAACATTGAAACTGATTTAAAAAGAACAGTTGTCCTCAAGGTAAACCAATGCAATCTAACAAGTAATGACTGGGAATGCACAATACACAGTGCTCATAAACATGGAGGCAGTTCGCAACAAACATAGAAAATACATAAAACAAGGTTTAATTTGAATTAAGCTTTTATTGAGTATATTGAAAAGGAATACATAATGGACCTCACATGTAACTCTAAGCATTTAGCGGTGAATACAGAGAAACAGAAGTACAGATACAGGTGATAAGACACAGCCTCAGTAACTGTTGGCTTAATCAAGTCCTTCTTCATGATTTAATCATTAAACAATCATGGCAATATTGGCCATTATCAATAATTTAAATCATTCATCTCAATAGGCCTCATACAAGCATTTACACATGTGGAAATTAACGTCTTTTCTCACTGTTATCAAACATGAAATGTAAATTTGGAATAAAAATTAAGAAAACAAATACACTGTATTCATTGTTAAACATTTTTACACAAATGAATTTCCATTTCTCACCCTCAATATGTCCTTTTTATTAAATGGAGAAAAAAAAAGGTTAGTGTACATTTACACATGTAAATGCTTGAAATTGAGACCCAACATGTTTTAAATGTTCCATCAATCCACAGATTCTTTTTTTCTTCTGTACCAGCCAGAAATGAAAGGGTGTGAATGTGCACCTTCGTACCCTGCAGACAGCTTGAAGACGACGCTGTCACCTCTTTCGGCTGCCATGATTGCTCCCTCCATGGTTCCTCATACAGGGGTGTCTCACCTGTAAAAGAGGGGTACAGGTTCGTCAGCACAGCGCACAGAACAGACAGGTGGGAGGAGATTCGCCAGCATATAATATATGATGAAAGGTGATGTAAGGTCTTTGGTCTCACAGAATAATGGGCGTGTTGATGGCCTGCAAAGCCACCTTTTTGCAACCAATGTCTACACAGCAAAGCAGCAATTAAGCATGTAGACAGTGCCACCTGTTATAAATTTTTACTCCGAATTTGGAATGTGACTTCTTCAATGCAAAACAATGTATACCAAAACTTTGTATACCATTATGTACCATAATAACACCTCTTATCCTTAAAAGGCAATTCTCAACATGAATTTGAAAAGAACACAGGGATTAGGAACAGGAAGAGAGGAAATCTCAGAATGTCTCAGAACAGATACAATTCTTTTCTTGATGCTTGTCATTTTTACCTCACATACTGTATGTTGTATATGATACTGTAACCCTAACCTGATTCAGCCCATTCAACATTCAATCCAATTCAACAATTGTTGGATTGTGTATCCTGAAATTAGATATTGTTATTAGATACTAATAACAATAAATTGTTCGGTGTGTGTAGCCCTTTCCAGAGCTATAGGAATGAGTGCGCACAGAGGACGTCCATCAGACGTTTTCTCTGATGAAATCCTGTCCCCTGTGCTTTTATTATCAAGATTTATAACAACGGGTGAAAAGGAAAATGTATTTATTTATTTTGAACCAATCAACAGTGGAATTTAGATTTTTGTTTTTTGCTCCTAAAGAATAACTTTGCTATCACATTGCTCGATGTTATGTACACTTTTCACCCCAAATGTTTTGAATTTCAGCTGTATTCAGATGGGGTGTGGTGTATTTTGTGTAACATATTTTTGTCTTTTTTCCCATCTGTCTGGTCAAAGTCACCCTCTTTAGAGCTGGTTCAGTCTGGTAAGTGCACTCACACACTCCTGAGATCACCAGCAGAACACTTTTCATAGCCTCAGCTCCTCACAGTGAATAACATTAGCATTCGTACCAGGGAAGTGTCAGCTTACACCTGTCGGAATATTCTCCCTGTTGACAGTTGAGAATTTTGTCACACGGTGTCAGTTCGTGTGCAGTTTAAAACCAACTCAGCAGCAGTCTGCTCCCAAAAATAGGGCCACCTTCCTGAACGGAATTTACACCGATCACACCTTTGGATGTGACCTTTTTAACTCTCTACACTGCGTCTGCCTCCACGCTGGAGCCTCCACTTCCTCTCAGCTATCTTTCATCTGTAATTGTGCAGCTGCTTGCACGCAGGGTAAGGTCAGGCGAAAACCGGTCTTACTACTCTGCGTTTGACCTGAGACGCAGACTTAATTGCCCACCTCGCTCCTGTTAAGATGTCAGCAACTTCCCGCAACGCATGCTAATTCGTTTAAGGGGCAGCTCATTGAATGAAGATGATTTTAACACGTCCGGGCAGTTTGTAGACATCACGAAAGGCCGCATCTTTCAGCTCTTGCTACTGCCAACGTAAAGGCTAACAAAGGAGACAAAAATGTGTGAAAACTGACAAAAGCCAATGTTATGACACAGCAACTGGCATGTTGGAGATGGCTGGCCAGAATAAATTCTGAATCACAGATGCAGAATTTGACACAGCTGGAAGGCCACTGTCCACCATATGTCACAATTTGCTGTACTACAACAACACCCCAAAAAGGCTGTGAAAACCAGCTCTTCTCCACATGTTAGCATTGTTGCGCAGTCCCATTTAGCTTATGTGTTTATGAAATGCCAGATCAAAAAATGATTTTTTTGATTCCCCTTTGTTAAGTGCAGGATTGCTCATATGTTTGTTTATTTATTTCTCTGTATCATATCATTTTCCAGCAGGTGAGCTTGATTGCTTGATTGGAGAATTTGGGGAAGTTATTGGGGAATTTTCCTGTTTCTTTTTTTTTTCCAAAAGTGCTGAATTGAGGACAATCTGTTTGTAAATCATTCTATACAAAAATTTGACTGACTGACTGATAAAAATTCCAATAGATCAACTCATTTCTGGCTACACAGACACAAGCTACATTTTCCGTTAATTAAAAATGAGCGGCACAGCTTTCTTTGAGAGAAGCAAAAAACAAAGACAAAGAAAGCGGCAACAGTCATCTGGCCACAGATGGCCTCAGATGTAGCGGAAAACACTACAATAGTTTGTCCGCCACATCTCCTATTTACAGTGTGATGTTGAGGTGAAATGAAGTTTTTAGAATGTCTGACATTAGCAAAGTCTGGTCATTACTGTGAGCCATTGTGCTCATCACCTCACTTAAGCAGTGTGTCTTTTTAATAAAGACAGCGTATAAACACAGCAAGCTCCATGGCCTGTTTAAAAATGCAGTATCCCTAATGCCAGGAAACGTTATGCTCAGATTCCACACTTCCCCAGTTTGGCGCACGTAAACTATCTTTGGTCTCTTATGTTTGGTCTCGTGTGTTATTAATTGCCATCTTTGTGGATGTCAGGGACTGTCTCACACCCGCCCCCACGCAACACCTCAGCCGAGTGGAAGCACGCTGAAGTGAACTCATTTGAACTGAAAGTAATGCCTTTCGCAATGATTATTGCAGCCATCACACACTGGTGTACGCAGACGCCTGTGCACACACATACACAGACACATACACACTGTGGAAACATCCTCGAGAGCAGCAGGTCCGCAAAGACTGTTATCTATCGGTGCCTATTTCAGTAGTTACGTGTTTTTGCCCTACTGATCTCATACCATAGTATCAGTAGAATAATACAGAAGTATGTTTTTCTACTAGAATTAAAGATCACACACAGTCTGTTCAAGTGTAATGACTTTCTTCTGATGTCAGGGCATTGTGTTGATGGTGAATATGAGGAATGGTAGGGGAGCTTCCCACAATGCACTGTGATGAAAATGTTGAATTGCACAATTGAAAGTATTAATATTCTCTTTTCCCTCCTCTTTGAGTCGTTTTAAAATGCAATCATTCATGTTGCACCTTGCATACGAAAACCTACAAATACACGTTAGTTACGGTTCAAGGCAGTGAAACCTCCTGGTAAAATAAAGGTTAAATAAATATATTAAGCAATTTTGACTGTATGTATGGTTTTGATGGGAGTCATTATCTCACAAGAAAATCCATGACCAGAGAGGAACCAATGATATATCTCTATTCTTCTCCAATCAGATAAACCCGTCCAATCAAAGTTTCTTTTAAGGCCAGTCCATGAGTCGATTGTGAGAGGGCAGCACAAACCGCAGTAATGCAAAACCACGGTGAGAATGGTCTTGACTGCCATTCAAAGCCGTCTTTGATGTCTTTGCAGAAATCGAGAATTTTCAACATTTTCAACAATGGACCCAGCCAAAAAAAGAGGGGACAGTTTTAGCTCAGCTGAAACAGACTCAATACCCAGCTTTGGAGAACAAAGCCAGCCAGAACAAAGACAACTGAGACCTGCCGTTACCCTGCAATGTTTTCCGTATTTGCCGTTGCTGATGGGATGGATGTGGACTCAATATCACGCTCGCCGTAAGCAGCTGTTACTCCCAAACGGCGGAGGCCGTCCTTCCTCTCCAATTACGCCCTCAACAACGCCCTCCCGAAAGACGCTTCTCCCCTTGAAGAAAATGAAATAATCGCAGATTTGGAAAAAGAAATGCCTTTGCAAGAGGGAATCAGTTTGATAAGGGGATTTCCATGAAGCTGCTGGGGTCAGACGCCATCTCTCCGCATGACCTTGGGCAAATGACTTGACCTACTTCTATTCTCTTTCTTTTCTCCCCATCAGACTGTGGAATAAGAAAGTATATGTACATATATTTATATATTTCATATATGAACGGATGAGAGCGGGGTCCATTCTTCTCATCTGTAAGCAAATAAGATGCAGAATACGAGTTTTGTTTTCCTCTGTGTAAATGAGATGCATACAAAGGGGGTTTCAGCTAGTGTGGAAGATCAGTTCATTGATATCCCCGTTCACCCTTGCAGGAGGGGGGTTAAGAGAGCACTCAGGATGGGGCGTTGGAAGTATAGGGGCACTGAGTCCCATGCAATACACACATACCAGGTCCCCCGCTACAAAAGTCCACAAGTACATTTTGAAAACTAACTTATAGACTTATACTCGCTGGTTAACAATAAATACTCCACATAATACATGCACATGAATACACAATTTAAATGCAGATATATTAGTATAATAATAAAAAGGAAATACATGCCTCAGCATTAATAGCTAGTATTCTGACTGTGCTATGAATGATTAGGCTACTGTACGGCCACCTGCAAATGCAGCCAAGACTTTGAGAACATTTTTTTTTAATTTATTCATTTTCAACGTATCCCTTTCCAAAACCCTACGATGCCCTTGACGGGATTGGTTTGGTGACATCCTTGGCATGCAGGAGTGTTGTCATGGATACGTGGCACCACTGTCTGTAAACACATGACTTAGAGAGCTCCTGTAGGCCTATCACATGGCCCCGCTGTTCTTCGCTTTCTGGAAGTGACAGTTTTCTTTCACATTCATTTCACGTTGGGTGAAAAAAAAATTAATTAACTGCCTGCTCTCCTCTCTGCATATCCCTGCTCCCCAGTGCGTAGTAAACAAACAAAACATAACAGGAAAAGACGGATGCTGCAGAATCCGAGCTCACCTGTGCCTCACTTACGGGGGTCCCTCTCCTGATGCTGGCTTGTATAAAATCTTAATTATACGCGCTGATGTAATGCAGAAAAATGAACGTTGGGCTTTGCCGCTCAGAACACGTCGTTAACACATCAGGCTTTGTTCGTTTAACAACGGGCGCCGCGGAGGAAGGGGCCCCTGGGTGCGCACTAGAAGTGGAATGCTCCCAGCGCATTAATATTGAGGTAGGTCTGTGGAGTTCGAAAGAGAGGAATCGTAACGCTTGTGTGAGACGCAAAGTCGCTTTTTGCCACCCGCGGGGGCGCGGTTATACCTTCAGCGGCTCGTTTTTAAAGTGATCCTTTTCATTAGTCGTAATCAATTATTTACCATCAGATCCTTCTGTCACCCAGTTCTCTAAAATGCATTATCTCTATACAAACTCCTTGGCATGTTCCTTTTGACCGCAGAGATTAGCAGATGTGAACACACTTACATGTAGGCCAAAGCTAAAGCACACAACCTAAACACAAAATAGAGACTGGTTGGGCTAACTTCTCTTATGGATTAATCAAGAAAGTATGACAGTACAAGTATATCGTCCCTGGAAAAAACACACGAGGGAAAAAAAGCACTCAGTGGTGGCTGTTGCATAAAATCTTCTAATGCAACACAGACAGAGAAAAGACAGACGCCATTTACCATCGTCCTCTTCACATCAATGAAAAGGTCTCAAAAAAACACATTGAAACACATTTCCCATGGTGGTCTTTGCTTGATATATGTATACATGAACATGAATATACATCTACAAATGTACAAAACATAACAGACCTCAGGCCTTACTAACAGTATGCAGGGGGTACAGGCCTGTGATTTTACCCACAAGTGCAGAGTCTTTTCAATCATAATTAGTCAAAACAAAAAATGGTGAAAACAATCCTTTTAAAAATTCAGGTGACTGCTTTTCTAAACGTGTCGAGCATTTTACTGCATACCAACACGATATATACATATGATCACATGTTTAACAGAGGGCGGGAGGCGGGAGGCGGGGAGGCGGGGGGCGGGGGCGTGTTCTTAAAACCGATCATCAATCCGGGCCATGCTCAAGACAAAAGGTGGCTTGACAGTTTGGGATGAATACGTTTCCATGGTGAAGCATGCTCGGTGCCATATGCAGTTTATTTGAGGAATCATCTGCTCGCACTTCCCATCCATCAGCCCATTGCTGTTGCCAGGGAAGGGAGCGAGACTGTAAGCCGCAAACGTCCCAGGTCCTCCCTCTCTATACCCGGCCACACCTCAGAGGACTTAACCCTTTCACTCACCTCACTGTAATCTCATAATGACAAAGCACACGTAATTACAGTGCGGACAAGCACACACAGGCTGTTCTAGCCTACTGTACATCATCACATTAACATCACAGTTAAACTGTACTGTAAAGTGACCCTGAGTTTCACTATTGGCATAGAATTACACAACCGCAAACTGTGCATGCACGCTGAATACAACACAGGTGTGAGCAGGAATGTTTGGTGTATGTTAACATTACTAAAAAGCTATTTCCCCAAAACATGTTATAGTGAATGTATCTGATGTAACTGTATTCTCATTAGAGTACCGATCTGCTCCCTACCAATGGAGTTTATAGCTAAATTGGGTACTGGATCTATTACTGCAGTTGCTATGTTGATTATTGTTTACTGTCCCTTTAGATTAAATAAATAAAAAATACATATTTTCAATGCTCGTTGGGAATTGTATCCCTGCACTTTATCATAAATGCAGTTCAGCCTCCATCCTTTAAGCTGCAGTCTATTTTATCCCCTCTCAATATGTCCTTGTGCCCAGCATAAACCTTCATTTTCTGCACATCTGTTCAGAGATGCAGGCTCATGATGAGCGGCCGTTAAAGGGTTAATGTTTTTTTTTGTTTTTTTTGGTGCCCGGCTCCTCTTCTGTCTTTCCCTCTTTTTATTTGTATTTTTCATTGTCTGCCTTTGCACCTCCCTGAATGAACAGCCCTCAGTGATTGTATAGCTTATTTGATGTATCAATTATTCTAATGCTAATGAGGTTACAGTTTCTCATGTTGCTGAAGGTTCGAGGCACAGATGGATGCACACAGATCTCCCCCTTTTCTCAGTTCTGGGGGATCAAAAAAAGAAAAGGGGGAAAAACCATCGCTGGGACAAAAAAAAAAAGCCGGCGTGGAGGCGATATTTGCATGCTTTTTGTTCCGGCCGTATAATTCGGCACGTCGCATGCGGGCACAGCAGTGGCCCTGATGCCGCCCTCCTGGAATCGCCTTGGGGCGCGTCCCCTTCCGCGTCTTCCCTTCGGCTGCCAGCGAGCACGCCTGTGATCTCCAGCTCCTTCCACAGCCGCCCCACAGAAAAAACAAGCACTGAAACCCTCACAGCCCTGAGACAGACACAGACTCCTCTTTTACATGCTGCCTGCCACAGAACTGTCAGCGATTCAACCGTTTTCATAACTTTTTAATGTTTTTCCTCCCCTCTTAATGGTTCTGCCTTTCCGGTTAGCGCTATGCCACCCAAACGCAGGCACTGGGAACTCTCACACTGAAAAGCCTGCACACTTCCAAAGTGCTCACCTGTCCCAGTCACTACTGTACACCTAACGATCCACATGGTACAGCAAGGCTGTTGTCCTGAGATGTTGCTCCAGGTATCTGTAGGAATTTTCCCAACCGTGTTGTGATTGACCCAAACTAATTAACATTCACCAACAAACTTTCTCAGCCCAGAGGTGAGAAAACCAGAGAAATAAGGTGGAACAGTGAACTCTGGTTCCTTAGGAACAAGCGTTGAATAGAAAACTCCTGGCTTTGTAAGTTGGGTGAAGGTGAGGTTTGAGGCTGCAGCTACAGTGTTCAGCCTATGCTCACAGGAGAACACCTTGACTGTCTGAGCCACTCAAAGACCCCAGCTCAACTGCTTTTATCCTTCAGTGAAAGAGGCTACTGGTGCTGGAACCAAGTGGCATGTCTGTTCAAGTTAACATGACAACCCCTGTGTGGGCAAGCTGGGTCATCTCCACTGTGTCACCAGTGCAGAAGAGACAATAAGCAAATACTGGGTTCCACAGATAACACCGTAAAAAAACAGTCAACCATTGGACACTGATGGAGACTATACACCTTAAGGTTCAAATGAACATTGACAAATCTAAAAAGCATCTAAAAATGATTTACCCAGTCTAACTGGCACAATGCTATCCCCAACATCCTGGTGATGTTAACAACTGTAAGACTAACATGGCAGAGCTGTGTAATGGTTAAGGGAGCATGGCTCATAGCTCAGAGGTTGCAGGTTCAATTCCTAATTCAGGCACAGCTGAGCAAGTTATGCTCAAGCAAGGTACCTCACCTTAATTGCACCTATGTGGCAGATGGGGAGGAAAAATGTAAGTTGTCTCTTACTTTTTTCACTCTTTTTCCTAGCCATCCACTCAAACTAAGCTCTGAGACTTTTGCCCCACCAGACAATCGGATCCCTGTACAACAGGTATCCCATCAGCCTCTCTCCTGCTCCGAAGCAGGGGCTGAGTCCGTCCTCTGACCTCGGCTTATCTTGCAGTTTAAAAGCCTTTTCAGTTCAAACACGGAGGATCAAACACATCAGTGCGGCGTCCAGTTACAACGGAACAAAGTGCCACATTGAAGCCCCGTTTGAACATAGTTACCTCTGTACTTTTGAGTGCCCACCCCCTGTGGCTCCAGAAGTACGGTGCGCCGGCGGAACAGATGTGTGGGAAGGATTGCAAGCCTGCTCTTTACATGAGCAGATGGTTACAGTGCTCTCCGTTTGTTTGCGCTGATGTTCCTTGGGCCAGAAAAGTACATGTTGTCATGTAGCCCATGTTTATACGCACACACATTTGCACGCAGGCACATGCATTCACTGACATACTGCAGTCAGCCACACAGTGTTCAGTGGACTCTCCATTATTTATTTCCCTTACTGATTATGACAGTTTCAAGAACAGTGCTTGTCTTTACGGCAGCCCTTGACATTGTATTGGATTGCAAAAAACTACCAGTGCTGTGCATTTTAGAATGAGGGTATATTGATTTAGAGTTTACTCAACATTAAAGGTTGCTATTGACAGGAGGAGATTCTCCACTGACAGCTTTGTTGAATAAAATAGACAAGAATTTGAGAATATTTTTTCGCTTGTTGTCATCTGATTTAGCAGGGCAGGAAAGGCATGGTAGCGTATGTGTGGGTCAATCAAATCAAGACATCATTCATCTGTCTTAAATACCAGTTGAAATCGAGTTAAGTGAATAGATGTCCTAACATGCAACGATGCAGGTTAAAGGCACATAATGGCCGATTAATTCCTAACATAAACTACTTATGCTGCCAGTAAGATCTGATGTGGAGGATGATAGCTGGAGGCTGTTTTTTTGGCGGTTTCCGGGTCGTTTTGAGTCCGCATCACACATGTCAGATCTGGCAAGCGAGTCGCCTTGGCAGAGTAGCGCCTCCCTCCTCCGATGGACATAAACGCCCACGTGAGGAAAGCTGATACACTTCGCTCAGGCTCTCATGGGAAACACGCGAGGATACAATGGACAGAGCTGGCCTATTGTTGAGCCCCACGGCACTCTGGGAAAAAAAAAGTCCCTCAGATTTGCCTCAGCCGAGCTTCTCCTTCCCAGATCACACTTTCAGCAAAACTCAAGATCCACCGGTTAACCTCTAAAGCAGGATCAGGATCCACAATCTGAGAGCGTGTGGGTGTGTGTGCATGTGTGTGTGTATGTGTGGGGGGGAGGGAGGTGTTTCGTGAACATTCAATGAATCTGTCCCACAGGCAGAGAGAAACTGTGGGCACACATCACCGTTTTTTTTTTTTTTTTTTTTGTGTACAAGAGGAATAGTGGTGTCGTTACATGAAAAGGGAAAAAAAACCCTGACTGGAATTAGCATGGGCTTTGTGTGCTGGAGCTGAGACCCTGCTGGAGGACTGTTTGGGCTGGACAGGATGGAGGGAGCGTGGGGCATGGGCCGGGGAAGGGGAGGCTGTTAAAACATCGCTTTACCTCAGCACTCACGAGAAATCTGCCCAGCATTACTCACTGCCGAATCTCTACTGGCCGAAAAATAAATAAAAAATCAAATGAAAAGATCAGGGCGTCGTACTGCCGATGTGACACCAGGGGTTTGGGGGTGGGGGCTGGGGGGGTGGTGATCCAGAAAGGAGATGAGAGAAACACCCCACCCCCCATCCCCCCATCTCCCATACAAAAAAAAAAAACAAAACTTTTTTTTGAGGCTGGGAATTCCTGGAATCCATTTTAATAAATTTACATCCCATTTATGTTTTTTCTTTCACTTTCAGAATTAAACAATGCGCTGTGTTCGGCAGGGACGGGGGCCAGGGGGCCCGCGGTCTTTTATTCGGCCCGTCTCGGGGCCTGGGGTGCGCTCTGCCATGCTCTGACAGGGTGAGCTCCTTTCGGCCTACCCCTCCCCTCTCTCTCTCTCTCTCTCTCTCTCTCTCCCTCTCCTTCTCCCAGCCCTTTGCTTTGCTTTCAACTTCAATTTGGCACAATGAAGTTGTTCTGCATGACAGTTTTTCGGGGGAGCAGAATGGGTGGCGTTCCATCCTGCTGTGTGACCACAAAATGGGCTCATCTTTTTCAGGGCGGCTCAGTTACTGAACCCACGCCGGTGTGGGACACTGTGCTGGACTTCAGGGGCCGTTTCCCACCCCAACAAAAACAATTAGCCTTAAACCCCCGGGAGTCACCAAGGTCAACCCCCTACTGATAACCCACCCACCCACATAACACACACACACACACACACACACACACACACAATGCACCAGTGCTATCTAATGTACAGCAGTGTAGTGGATCCAGTGGGCCTGTCCTGGTTTACCCCTCTGTACCCCACATTCACATATCTCATTGAGCAGATGTGTGGAGGAATTCAGGGGAAGCTCCAGTCGCATGTCCCCGAGCTGGATTAGGAATCTGGTGAAATCTGTGGCAGATTTCTTTGTTTAAGCTAAAGTTGAGATGTCAGATCTGATCCTGTCAGGACACGGAGGCCGAAGCATAGCCCTGAGCTCTTTGTTCCACTGAATTTGAGGGTAGATGTCTCTTTAACTGAGCGTCAGACAGGCTAAACAACAAACAAGCAGAGATAGCTACACACATACACACACACATAGACATGCACCCATGTGTGCGCACACACACAAACACAGACATTCACCCATAGACACACACACACACACACACACACACACACACACACACACACATAGACATGCACCCATGTGTGCATGCACACACACAAACACAGACATTCACCCATGTGCTCACACACACACACATACACACACACATAGACATGCACCCATGTGTGCACACACACACATACACACACATAGACATGCACCCATGTGTGCACACACACAAACACAGACATTCACCCATGTGTGCACACACACACACACACACACACACATAGACATGCACCCATGTGTGCACACACACACACACACACATAGACATGCACCCATGTGTGCACACACACACACTGACATGCCCCCATGTGTGCACACACACACAAACACAGACATTCACCCATGTGCTCACACACACACACACACACACACACATAGACATGCACCCATGTGTGCACACACACACACACTTGCATGCATGCACAAACGTACACACTCACACACACATAATAAACCAGCAATAAATGCCTAGTTATACTTCAAAGTGCAGATATGTCATAACATAAAAATGCTGTCTTTTCCCAAAAATGATGCAAAACAGTTTTAAGGAAAGCTATTTATATGCTTTTATTATTGAAAAAAGCTGACATTGGAACCCCCTAGTGTGTTTTTAAAAAGGTGTACAAAATAATTTGTGCGCCTTTTTAAAAACAAATGACAGTGTCAAATTTTAATTAGATGCTACGAGCCACACATGAACATGCTTATGAATCTGTCTGTGTGTTTTACGTGTGTGTGTGTGTGCATGTGTGTGTGTGCGTGTGTGTGCTTGACTCTCTGTGTGTGTGAGTGTGTGCGTGTGTTGAGTACATGCATGCGTGTGGGAATACGTGTCTGTGTGTGTCTATGTGTCTATCCCAATTGCAAAGTGAAAATGATGTAGATGAGAAAGTCTAGTCTTGGTCCACAGAACAAGGAGGCCATATGGGGAAGCCTTCCATGTCGCCCTGCTGGACCTCCTATCCCTGCTAGGCCACTATCACTTTGTTTTTCTTCCATACAAAGTTCTGGCAAGCTTGGATAGACTCGTTAGAGAGCTATTCTTTGGGGCCAATGAAGCTGAAAAGACCTCCAACAATGGAGCTAATCACAGCCTTGTCCCAGACCCACGCCGCAGCGCTCTCGCTCCCCTCTGCCCCACTGGCTATTGCTTTCCTAACTAACAGCTATTCTGTTACCATTTTCTGTTACCCCCTAACGCCCCCAAAGGCCCCTTTCACCTAACACCCACCAGAGCCTCAATCATCCTCTGGATTTAACCACGATCTTCAATTCCACCCACATTTCTGTGTAAATTCTGACACAGAAAAACAAGCCAAACATGTGTCGCTTCATGTGGATGAAACAACAATTTCTCATAAACGCACAGGATCCCTCACCCATGTAACGAATTAAGCAAGATGAGGACTAAAACTGCCTAAAACAGCCAGACTACATCTTTATCCTAAATTGTTCCCCAAAAAATAACGTTGAGAGTAACCTTAACCCCACATTTCTATAATGGAACAAAACACCCTGATATTTTTTATCCTAAAAACCGTTTACCTTTTGCTTCCCTAAGTCTATTATAAAATAGATTCATATGGCTATGCCATTCCTGGGAGACGGAGAGGGGGACCACTGGCAAAGTGCAATGGTATCAACTGTCCTGCTCTTTTCTAGTTTCCCCAGAAAGGAAGAAATGGAGAAGAAAAATGCTTGAGTGAGTGGAGAAAGGGGAGAGAGAGGGAGGGAGGCAGGAAGATAGACAGTGAGAGAGAGAGAGAGACCGAGAGAGAGAGAGAGAGCGAGGCAAGGCCAGACAATGCAGCCCACAGCAGCAGCTGAGTGCCTTGCACTGTGACCTTGAACCCTGGCGGTTTTCATTCCCATGACTCCTATGACGGTGGGTGCGGGCCACGCTCGCAGTGGGGCCTTCTGGGCCGCCGCCTGGGTTCCCTGCTCTGCTCCTTTTCCCAGACACCCCCTCCAACCACCCCCCACCCCGCCCCACTCCCCAAACTAATGAGCGTAAGGGAATGTTCCGTTGCTGAAGAGGTTCAGGGGACTTTGCTCTGTGCATTCTAATCAGAGCCTAAGGTGAAATGACCTGAGAAAACATGACTAAAGAGAGAGAGAAAGGGCCGGCCTATTTATTTCATGCTATTTTGTACTTGTCTAGCTTTCAGTCATGGTGTTTACTGTTGGTGGGTGGGTGTCAGAAGCAGAGGCGAGAGCTGCTTTTGCATGCGGCTGGTGTGATAATCGAGGATGCTGTAATCTAATTATTAGCGACGCCGTTGCGTTGGGGACATATCCAGAGGACTGGCTCACGCTGGCGGTTATGCTGGTGCCTCTGGTGCAGCTGATCCCGCAGCGAAGCAAGATCGACGGGTCGGGGGCTGGCGGAATCCGTGAGCCAATCGGCCGCATGTCTCAGTGTGAGAGTTCAGCTCTCCACGCAGTCGCGCTAGCATCCGCAGTAGCGGTCGCCGTAGCAGCAGCGCAGGGAGAGCTGGGTGCAGTAGAGAGTGGGGTGTGGTGGGGGTTGGAGGGGGGTCAGACGCAATTCGCTGCACGTGCTCCTCCGTTCAGGGGAGACCGGGCAGGGAGGAGAGCCGGGATTGGCTGACTGGCAGAGTGCCGTATGGCCGGGCAGGGAGGAGAGCCGCGATTGGCTGACTGGCAGAGTGCCGTGAGAACGCCAGGGTAGCTCGTTGAATCCAGGTCAAAATCAGGCATTATGGCTGCCGTGCTGCATGTGCTCTATGAGACGATGCAGTTTTTTTTTTTTTTATGTTGCCATCAATTCCATTCTGCCCTTTTATTTTTGTGTATCTTTGTGTGTGTTTTTAGTACTGAAAGCCCTGTTGAACACAAGGAGCCACAGAACAGAGTTGTAACTGAGCTTTCGCTCTTTCATGTAAAGCGGCATAATTCTCTACTTTAGCAGTGCTTCAGTTCCAGGCATCCCGTGCCACACAATCATTAATACAGAAACAGATGAATTGCTAAATGAATGCATAAGAGGAGTCATTTTTCTCCCTCTTATTACACAGAGATGTGTGCAGGGCAATCTCTGCTGCATGAGCGTGAAATCTGCAAGCACCATATAGGTGTCAATACATACGATATGCAGACAGGCGTTGGAAATTTGCTTTGGTTACGAATGTACATCGAGTACTGCAATTGCATTGTATCAGTACATCCTGTGCTTGTACCATATGAATAAACTACTAAATAAATACATTAAAAGCACACTCAGCTGATCTTTACCACAACCTACAGAAAAAGATTTTGTTACACAAGCGGTTGCTCTGTTAAAGCATGTCATACCAAATATCGATGAGACAAAGTGGCTAAATGGATTATTGTGCTAATACATTATTAAATTTGTGCCTAACATAAAGTTAAATGTTAAATAAACAGATGGGGTAAATCATAAATTCATGCTACACTGCTTGACCTGGGTGAGAGTCATGTGGCAACAAGAGAGGCCAAACCACACCTAGCCCTGGCCCATCCTGCATTTACACAGGCCATTTACACAAGTAACACACAAAAATGTATGTGTATGTCATAAAGCTTATCTGTGTGTGTGTGTGTGTGTGTGTGTGTGTGTGTGTGTGTGTGTGTGTGTGTGTGTGTGTGTGTGTGTGTGTGTGTGTGTGTGTGTGTCTGTGCACGTGTGTGCGCATGTATGTGTAATGTCCACTCAGAACAAATACTACTCTCCAATTGTACTTAATTTTTGCCCTCCATTTGACCAGAGCTAAAGTCAAAAAAAGCCCACCTCTCTTAAATTCAGCAGAACATCATAATCAAGTGTAAAAATCAAAGTTCCTGGCAGTCATTGAAATATATTCTCATAGCTTTAATGGAATGAGTCAATGGTACAGCCGAGTTTGAGATTTATGAATAGAAGCAAGGGTTGTTGAATGTTGAAGAGTTTTCAAATGTAATGGACAAATTCAAGTACTGCGCTGATGTAGAAATTCAGTCAAATTCAACATATATACTTTTTATGATCAGGTGCTTCCATTGTCCTCAAGCTTAAAAGCTGTGAAGGGCAAACAGACCAGATTTCTCTCTCTTATTCATATCTATTGATAGATTCTTGCCCTCTGTAGCTAGCTTTTTTTCTTCATCTGAGTTTTGGTTCAATAAAAATCTCCTAAATCCTTCATGACTTTCATATATTATTTCAACTATGAAGGACAATGAATGAAATCATAGCAGTGAATGTCAATGGCCTCCGGCGAGAGGCGTATTGGTAGCAAAGTCAATGGAGATGAAACACAACACTTATAAAATGCAGAATGTACACCTCTCCTCCAAAGCCTCTCCATTGCAAAGACCTGTTTGATACCAATGAAAGTAATATATCTTAAATAAAGGTGATAGCCTCTACATTTGAAGACAACACATTGGTGCAAGAAAGGCAGTAAAGCAAATGATAAATAGCCTTAAAGCACACTGGCACTTTGAAAATGTCCGGCAACGGTACATCTTTAAAGCGATAGGGAGTGTTTATGGGCCTATTGGCACCCCATCCTGAAGCATTACTCCAAACTGTAAGAATGACATGAGCCAAATAAAAATGTTTGAATTTTATTTGTCAGATTTAAGGGATGGGTTCTGTACTGGCAGCACGGGCCGTGCCTTCCTTCATGTGATTCTTCATGCAATGACGGTGAGCCAATAACCACAACAAATAAAAATTCAGCATTTGTTTGGAAATTAATTTAAAAAACATTGAAGCATCTCCACTCATCACAACAGACTGGTGACACTAATATCTTTTAAGAAATTCCAGAAGGTACATGGCAATATCTTGAAATATTTCAAAACACAATCCTGCAGTATTAAATATAAATATACCTGTGATTACATACAAACTTACAGCTCAGGAGGATACAGTAGATACTTGCTGTATACAGCATATAAATTATAAAAAAGGTTTAACGGATTTTGAATATTAACTGTTATAAATAGGGCCCATGAGAAGCAGGTTTATTACTTGGGCTTGCAGCATGGGCTGCTAATTAGGCCAGTAACCCTGAGGTTGCAGGTTCAATTCCCATGTTTACTACTGATTTAGCACCCTTAATTCAGCTGAATTTCCTCAGCAAAAACATATATCTGTGTAAACTGAGAAAAATTTAAGCTGTGTAATTTGTTTGGATACTGGCATCTTCTAAATTAAATATAATGTAATGGTAATAAGAGTTTCTGCTAGATGGCAAAGTGTAACATTTTGTGCTTCCCACAAGTGCAGACTATGAAACAGAGACACTGGCTGCATCATTCTAAGCTGCAGTGTGTGTTGGTGTACAATGACAATAGTCAGCCACAATTTTTCTGTTTAAGCCCACCCTAGCTACTCGCATGTTATAGTTACAAGTTGTCATAGAGAGGTAGCATAGTAAAGTATAATTCATTATTAATAATTTATAAATTATTAAGAAAAAGTCTTTTTCTGCAATCTAAACTACGTGCACACACACAATTGCAATTCCGTAAAGTAGTAATGGGATTGTGTGTGTGGTTCAGTTGGACTGAATAACTATGAGCTGTCAGCAAGATATGATGATTCTATTTCCTGTTACGACACCATACATTGGTACCATTTTGGCCTCTCACTGCTTAAAGCCATTTTTGGTCAACCTGACTACAGTAATCATGTCAGATGGGAGCAATGATGGTAATATTCTGACATTTTTACCTCCATCTGTTTTTTGAATAATTTGAATACCTCATCTTGGTACAAAGCTATAACTGAAAACTTACGATTACACTATCCCTTGCTGTAAATAACTTGCTGTATCATCTTGGCTGAAGCCGTTAATTGTTTGCTTGATAAAGTGGTATGTGTTGCCCCTGGTGATGACCCACACAGGTGAAGTCCACAATGTGGTCGGTCTCTCTGAGCAAACCGTGGTTGGTAAAACCACCATCACCACCATCAGAGGGTAACTGTTTCCCCCCAAGTCTGACAATGAACCAAACGTCTGATCTGTGTTTTTTCACTAGAATAGACTGCAGTGATGACAAAAGCTGTGTGTGAAAGGGAAGGGGCTACAGGGCCTGAGGGAGATAGCCAGCAAGCGCACAGGGCAGAGGGATATAGCATGATATGAGCAACTGTGAAAAACATGTACAGTACTGTAGGTACTGTCTCAGTCATGGATCTGAGTATGTGTGCGTGTATTGTATTTGCTTAAGATAATATTGTTTGTTTGTGTGTGTGTGTGTGTGTAAGAATGCTTATGCTTATGTGAGTGGATGAGAAAGCTTGTTTGTGTGTGTGTGTGTGTGTGTGTGTGTGTGTGTGTGTGCATGCTCTCGAAAAACCAAACTGGCACCAGGAAAAGATGGGTGACTATCTTAGCAATGACAGCTTCATACACATTTGTCACGTGATTATGGAGTTTCTCAGGCTTACAACACTGATTTATGAATTGTCTTGCTTCCAAAAATTTAAAATACCAATCCAAAAGAAGATGGCAAATAACAGTTGTATGCCATTGGTAAAGTATAATTAATTTTGCTTGCTCCCAAAATAACCAAAACAATGTGCAAGAGCAAATTGGTGTAACATTTTTGTAGTGTAGTGAATTGGTTAATGCATAATGCAAGAATTGTACTATTTTGTAAGTTCGTTTACAATGCAGGGGTCGAGGAGCATCGTGAGCAGTTGGAAGTACAATGACCCAACACAAATAGGTTGTGTACTACTATGTAGCATAGAGAGCACATATTGGACAGAACAAACACTTTACAACACCTTATAAAGCCAGTGAATTCATATCCCTTCAGCAGAAGCGTTTAGCTGAATATCTCAAATCGATGAGCTCTGCAGTCTGCTCGTAAGCTTTGCAGTTATGGAAAATGGACCACACACTTCAAAGTAAATGAACGTGTTAATTGAATGGCAACAAAAGCAGAACAGTGTCTTGACTGCTGTCCCTGCCTTAAATGAGAACCACAAGGGACATAAGACCTTGGGAAGGGAAATTTTGAACTATCCTCAAAAATGATTTTTATATGGTTTTTGTCTTGATGTATGTAAGTATGTATTCTCTTAAATATAAAAATGTATAGATATATCTTCAGCTCATTTCTGCTTAAAAACAGTCACCAAGTAATGTCATACATCTGTCTCCAAAATAACCAAATTGCCCACTAGATGTTCCTCCTTTCTTGCAAAGATGAATGTGACTTCAGTTCCTTTTTTATTTCACAGGCAGAACACACAGCCACAGCCCTGCCTGTGCCTACTCACTCCAGTGAGGAAGATCATTTCCACAAACATCTCAGCTAAGCCTGAGATAGAAATCATTTGATAGGCACAGAGGAATAAAAAAGGTCCCTGGTGAACTACTGCGATACAGTACGGGTTGCTGTCATTGTCTGAGCAATTTTTCTTTCTTTTTTTTTTTTTTTTTAAAGGAAAGGACAGAGGAATTTAAACTTGGTATAAATTACTGATGGAACCAGGGTGACTATTTTGTGTGCAGGTAGCATTGTCACTCAGAGAGGATCTGCCTTGGACCTAAAGTCTTCATTTCCAAATGACAGTATTGCTGAGTAAGTGTGTTAAAATGTGCATTTTACAATGGGTACTTACGGAGGCAACTCAGGTGAGGTACCATGCTCATGTGTGTAGCAGCTGTGCCCTATTTGGGAATTGAGCTGGCAACCACTGAGCCACAAGCACAGCTCCCTAGCCATTAAACTGCACTGGCACCCCAGCAATAACAAGCTCTGACACCCCCTTCTGCTGGAACATGGTAAAGAGAACATGGGTAAGACTATTCACCTTTACCATCTTACTCATAATTATCATCACTGCCAAAGCTGTAGACATCCATGCATGTTTGTGTATATAAATATACATAAAACACTGTGTTGCACATGTCTACCTTCTGACAGATCTAAGAATCAGACAGTTTTAGAGAAATAAGGTCTGATGGGTTTAGAATCTGGGTTCAACTGCACAAGAGCATTTTGCATTAAGATCTAAAATATGATTAATTTAAAATAATTTAAAAAATCACATTTCTCCAGAATATTACATTTGCATTGCTTTATAATTGAAGAATCCGATTGCTTTGAAATAAAGGAATTGTACTGCTTTGGAAAGAGGTAGCCTGCATGGGAAAGCATGGATGAATTTCCTGTAAGACTGAGAAATTCTTATTGCTTTAAAATATAATTTAAATAAGATCTCAAAAATCTCTACAAAAATTTCTTCAGAATCCTAGGTTTGTCTGGATTTATGATATAAGAACGTGACCGCCTTGGAATATGAGAGTTGCACTGTGTTAGACTCCAAGAGTGGGACCGCTTTAAAACCCGAAAGCGAGGCTCCTTTAGAATCTGAGAGCCTGTGCTGTGAGGCCCCAGAAGACCCCGGCTTCATTTTTGAATCATTAACGCTTCCAGTCACTGGAGGGGTCCCGGCGCAGTGATGAGACGTTGTCTAACATTGTGCAGGACTAAACACATATGATTAAACAAACCCATGTACAAGGGCAATACACAAGGCGTGTAATCAGAGCGCGGCACACACCTAAAGATCAGAAAAAGAGCGGGAGTACAGAGGAATTATTGATTACGGGCGCCATGCAAAGAGGCCGCCTACCAGTCTCCCTCATGGCACTTCCTCAAAAGCCGCCATGTTAATACAAAGCAGCTCTGGTGGAGGGAAAAAGTGCCTTGAAGAACAATGGGTTGAGTGCTTTCTCAATATTTATTAAAAAAACGGCGACAGAAAATAATACAGTATACAAATTATATCCAAATGTTTTTTTTCTGTAGCAGGGCCTCTCATATTCTGAGACTCACAACCTTTCTGCCTTTAAATTCTTTTGCACTTAATATGGAACAGAGCCAGTCATTGTGGCAGACTGCACAAACGCCATCGTCTTACTGCTTCCGACAAACTAGGCCCAATAATTTATTTATTCCTGAACATTTTCAAACGATAATAAAAAAAAAAACTAGATCCAGACAGAAATCACATAGAGATGTGAGGGATGGAGGAGTTTCAAGCCAGCCTTTTTTTTTTTTTTTTTACGCAGTGGGTGAAGCAGTGCTTGAAGTGAGAGTCCGTGCCAGGTTGTCTTGTTGTTCGCTAATTGAATGCATAATGTATTCTATTGTGTGTTGTTTCCTCGATGTTCATTAAAGCTCAAACCAAGGTCCCCCCACAGTTCCCCGGCCATACGCGGGTTTTGATGTGAAGACGGTATGACAGGCTTGGCTTCGCCCGCCGCAGCCGCACAGCTGATGCCAGAAAAGCCCGGGCCCCCGTTGAAAGGAGAGATGACGAGGGTGCTTGTTCCACGGTGCTATTTGCCTGTCAGGTTCCCACCCGCCTTGGAAACCAGCGCCACCGTTTCCCCAGAGTTTCCCCCCTTAATGAGAGACCGGGGGGTGGTGGGAGGTGGGGTGGGGGGAGGTTGGGGATTGGGCGGGTTGTGGGGGGACAATGCTGCCATTGTTGGCTTCTATTTGGAACCCTGTCCAAAGAACAATTGGTGTTTACCCAGGCCGTTGTACAACCCAAACTCTGCCGTTGATTACTTCTAGAGCCTCTGATTAACTCTGGCTCTCTGCATCAGCACAAAGGGGCTATTGAGACAGGCACTACGCATCTTCCACTGCCCCTTGTCTGTAAGTCTCCCTCCCCTCCCTCTCTTCTCCCTCCCTCCCTCCCTCCCTCACCCTCTTTTGCTTTAACAGGCTCATCGTCTCTGGTGTAGGGGCACCCCTCTGACCGCCCCCACAACCCCCAGCCTAGATCCCACACACAGCTGAGAGCTGAGAGCCGCAACACGCGAGCCCAAGCAAAACAAAAATCCACACTGCAATGCATGGTGGGAAAACTTTGATGAAAGGTGGAAGAGAAAGAGGGAGGTGATAGATGGACCAAGAGACAGAGAGAAAGAGAGAAAGAAAGAGGTAGAGAGCATTAAAAAAAATGGCAGAGGCAAGAAACATAACTAAATCCACAATGCATGGTGGGAAACTTTGATGAAAGGTAGAAGAGAAAGAGAGAGGTGAAAGTAGGAAAGAAAGAGGGGGAGAGACAGTGAGCATTATGAACAAATGGTACTGGCGAGTAGGAACAAAATGTCTCAAGATAATCTCCCCTCCCTGTCACTGTATGTGGCCTTGATGACTGAAGACAACACTAATTTTCCCATTAATGGCTTTTTGTGGCCTGGGCACAACCACTGTTTCTCCAAGAAATGGCAAATAAATATGAAGAATTTTGAGGCGTTTCTGTGGCCAACGAAGAAAATCCCAGTGTAATTCTGTGGTGTACGCAGCTCTTTCCGTCAGCGTCGTTTGCATGTGAGCGCAGCGAGCGCTTGCCGGCGTCGCGCGGGCGTGTTATCTCTCCGGCTCTGAGCCATATGCAGAGCAGCCTGGTGAATATGCATAATTAAATGAGACGGGGCTCATTTTTCTGGGTTATGTGATGTGATATTTGTAGGGCATGGGCATATATCAGTGCAGGAATGAGTGACGAATAACATTCTCTCCAGAACACGCACACCTCCCTCTAAAACCCCTCACAGCGCAGGCACAAAGGGACACACATAGAGCTAATCACTGCGCACAGAAACATTGTTAAAAATACATGCTACCAAGAAAGCACAAACAAGCAATACCTAACACAGCTATCACATGAGCTGTGAGAACCATGGGCAAATGCACTACGGCCTCGTATACAGTGAACTGGCCATTTGTGATTTAAAGTAACTCTACTGTAGCAGTGAAAAAGGAAACCTATACAAACAGTAATCAGACAAATGTTGGGGATATGGAATTACGTGTTTATGCAGGCCATCCACAAGCAGGAACACACCATTCTCCAGATGGTTAAGCAGCTCCTTACTGTACGATCGCCAAGAGCCTGCAGAATAAGCAAGATATTCTAAATATACCAGCTGCTGCAGATTAAATTCTTAAAAATCCACATCCATTTTGGGCAAACATTTATATTGACGACCATATTAAAAATCACCCACACATTTTAAGGTCATGTGCATCACGCTCGTATCTCACCATTAATTTTATTTATTTTAAACCATAGCCTTGATGTTTCTATCCAACAAAAAAACCTTTTTTCAAACACCCTGTAAGAACATAGAGACTGGAACAAATGCACTAGTGTATTAAAACAAAATCAAGCACAGATGGGAATGGTCTTTTCACCATGAAGAACAACGCCCAGAGATATATTCTGTATCTCAGTGATGATGACATCATCTTTTCTAACTGACATTCACCCGCCGTTCTTTGAAAAACACCCAACAAATATATTATTAGAAATAAGCAAGCTATTACTTTACCATATCATGCATACATGGTCATCTAAATTATACAAAAGACTCTGGCTCGAGGTCACAGTTGTAAATATTATGGACTGTAGAAATTCCATGGTAATAAACAGGGGTTACTCAATAAACACAAGCTAACAACCCTTTGCTTGTGATGTGTTCAAGTTCATGCACTTAATATTCGTTATGATCAAACCTATTAATAGAGAGTTCCTGTTGAATGCAGCCTTTTTTTCCATATGCATTTTACACAGGCTCAGTGTGACACACACACACACACACACACACACACACACACACACACACACACACACACACACAAACACATGCACACGCACAGAAATCCAACAATTACAAAAAAAAAGAATCCAATCATAATGCGAAGAAAGAATTCAACCTTTCATTTTTTTGTACGTCGATTGTATATTTATACCAAAATAATGAGCGAACCGTAACATGGTATTTTCCTGGTGTCCCTGGCAGGGCTTAGGAGAAGCCTCCACCCCCTGGCCATGCATTTGCACACATGCCCATTGTACGGCCTGCGTGCCCTTATTTTAAATACGGCATACATTAGATCCGGTGCGCCGTGGCGATAATGACATGGATCCTGGCTCTGCGCGGTCGCCAGGCACTCAGGAGCCCTCTCTAGTTATAATTAGTAGGACAGTTTTAGGAGACGAGGGGATCAAAGGAGGGCTCATATGTGGGAGTGGGTATTAGCATGTAGAAAGCACTGAATCATTTCACAGAAAATGGGCAAATCGGACAAAAGGAGGGAATATAGGCTGGGTAGAATGGAAGGGGGGGGTGGGTGGTAATGGGGGTGGGGGGCTGGTGTCGCACTATTTCCAGGTTATCATTACCCCCAAAGGAGCTACTTCATGTGAACCCCGTCTTTAGCCATTTCCGCCGTTTCCGTCACGCCCAGAACGTAATGTTGACCGCGTTCATACGGCTACACAAAGCACACGTGGAAGGAGGAGGTGTCTCTTTTTTTTGGGTTGTGTAAAATTAATTGTCATTACAGATATCAGTCAGCCCAGGAAACTTCCCCAAGCTCAATCTCAGTGCCATACAGCATCTTATCCTCTGTCACCACCATTTTCACAAACACAACCATACCACAATGACTATTTATTTCCACATTTCATTTCACAGCTGAAGATGCTGTAAATTAGCTTCAAAAATTAAAATATTTACATTGTGTTTGCATTGGTGGTACAGCCATTGGCATTCTGATAGTTTCCTTGTTGGAGTAGGTTGCTAGAGAGATACATACAGTAATGTGAAGTTGAATTCCTGTGGACTGCCTCTGGTGAAAGACCATAGCTGACTATGTCATAAAACAAATATTTATGTTTTGTGTTATTGTTGTCTAATGGCTGTGAATGTACAAGAATGCCCTAAAATCAGACTGTGATCATTTTAAAGTTAAGAGTACGAGGATACTTCCAAATGTAGAATTAACACACAGAAGCTATCTTTGGGCTACTGCAGACCAATATTCATATTTCATATATATACAGATTATATTGATGTAAGGACTGTAAACTATATAAATATGTTCAGAATAAAAACAATATGTAGATGTACAATGTGTGTGTGTGTGTGTGTGTGTGTGTGTACTTACATAAAAGATGGTTAACAGGCCACAAACTCTGGCTCCTGTCTCAACTGTCAGCTTTCATTAAAATAAAATAAAGATAAAAATATTGGGCCAAAAATTAGTGAAATTTAAGCATCTGTATTGAATGTGGTTCATTGATAAGAAAAAGGTCCTTCTGTCAAGCCAGCATCAAAATAAAAACATTTGAGAGCAGTGTGTGTGTGTGTGTGTTTTTTTTTTATAATACAGGTCTCCACCACTAAGATAAACAGGACGGATATTTATTTTCTCATAAATGTATTCATTTAAGTGTAGAGGTGCACACACACACACACACACACACACACACACACACACACACACACACACATACAAACATATTTATTTTTTATCTATGAGTGGAAACAAGCTTTCCTCGGGGAGGTCTGCAGACCACGTAATACATTTCGGGTCTAAATCCTCTATGAAAATCAGTGGAGCCTAATCCCTGATATTGTGCAGCATGCAAATGAGAGTCAGAATGCCCCCAGCCCCCTCCCCCACTCCAGTACAGAGGCAACCAATTTTCAGACACTGGCACAAACTGCATATACAGACTACCCCCTCCCCCATCACCGACCCCTACCCAAACTCCACCCTCCACCCTAAAACCCATTGCCCAGCCCCCTGCCTGCTCCAAATCAAAACCACTGATAGTACTCTGAAAATTAACTTGACATTTTACGCAGTAAAAAAAATATAAAATGCATAAAAGATAACAAAAAAAACCTCTTTCAGAACCCAAACCGCACAACGCAAGTGGATTCCTGACTACATGGAAGACCTTATGTGGTACCTTACATTAAACTGCCTTAGCCAAATTCCTCTTGTGCTGCTTAATAGTTGCCAGAGACATGACGAGAGAGAGAGAGAGAGAGAGAGAGAGAGAGAGACAGAGAGAGACAGAGAGAGGGTGAAAGAGAAAGGGGAGGCTTCTTCAAAAATCTCAGTCCTGCCCAGATTCATAATTAAAGTAACAACAAAAAAATGATCTTGTTGAAATGCAAATCGGCTTTAAGATGTTTCTTCATGGCTCAACGCATGTCAAACTCATTGAGATATCCTGCCACCTCCAACCCCCATCCACCCTGCACCCCCTTTTCAATGCCCCCCTTCTTTGCCACTCTTCAGACACCTTCATGGCCGAACATTAGTGCTCGCACTGGGTACGGTGACAGAACAGCGGGGGAGTCCTGCCAGTTCCAAAATCTCTACCCTCTGCAGCCAGATTCCAACCAAAAATGCAGACAAGCCATTACAGATGTGTGCGCTCCCGCCACCAATATTTAGATAAGGCGGGAGGGTGGCATGGATTAATTCATCATTAAGATCTGGCTGGGCCGGTCTCTGTCTGTCCCAGCACAGACATTACACATGCAGGAATGCTCAGGGTATTGTGCCGTTATTGAAAGCGTCTGTCTGCGTGCGCGTCTGCGACCGCGGCCTGCTCGTTCCGCGAGCCCGCCATATTGTGTCTGAGGAGTGGGCCGGCTGCATTGTGCCCGGCTGGGGAATAAGTGTTGTTTTAAAGCCGCAGCACCAGCTCACCCGCTGCCTAACACAAATCACTTATCTGTATGCAAATTCTGCGGGCTGTCTCAAAGGCGCATTGTTTTCTGTGTGGTTCTTTTTAACGGTGGGACCTACCGACACCCACATGCATACACACGCACCAACACTCTCACACACTAATATACACAAAAACAATCTTGCGCACACATACGCAATATCATTTTTAAACACTTCCATACCAACACAAACACACACACACAGTCCACGACACTCTCTCACAAACAAGCTTTCTCACACACTTATACACAGAAGAATTCTCACACACATGTACACAATATCATTGTCTAGAACTTACATACACTCACAACATCATTCTTAACTCACAATATCATTGTCAAGCACTTACACACATACAAAAACACACATACAGTTACACAGAGAAAATATAGTCAATGTAAAATTAAGAAAAATTTAATACTCACACAAGTGCATGTAAAAATCACAAATAACAAGGCTAACTTGAGATACTCAAATTGAAATAAAACCTGAAATTTCAGTGGCTACCATCTACTTGTTTTTATCTGTTGTTTTTGTGTGTCCAGACTGTGTAAAACAAGTTAGCAATAATGTTATATAAAGTAAATAATGGATGTTTGTCAAGCCATTCAAAATTGTTCATGAACCAAAAAATATCAACATAGGTAGAACTGAGAAATTAAAGATTTTTTTTTTATTTTCATGAAATAGATGGAGTTATAATGTAAAAAAGTGTTTTGAATTATTCTGAGAATTGAAGAAAATGTCAAATGGCAACATCTGATTTTTAAAGAAATAACAGGCAGTAATGTATTTTCGCTGTGCACATTGTTTTTTTGAATGGCAATATTGGAGTGAAAGTAACCCTAGCTGCAGAGGTAGCAGTCTTTAATTTCGCCTCTCACAGAAGCTGCACTCGTAATAAGCAGCCATTAAAACAGCACACTGCAAAATGCCACGTTGTGATGAGGTTGAAGTGTTATGTTGTTTATTAAGAGGGTTTCTGTTTTTTCATTAGACGCATATGGACATCTCTTTTACATTTCCTGCAGGGGGGTAGACACAACCAAAACAGCTAGGTTTTTTTTTTTTTTTGGGGGGTGTTAATGTGAAGTGAATACTCAGTACGCTGTCACAAACAGTTAAAAAACAGAAAGTACAACACTATTTTCCATAAAATTAAAAAAAAAATCTTTGACATTGATGTTGCTAATAGAATACAAATGGAAGATGGCCAGTGCGGCGCAATGAATTTGCAATTCATATCACAAATTCATCTCACATATTCATTTTACAGCTGGGATGAGCTCTGACTTAGGTGAATCCATCTCACAATGGAGGGTAGAATGGAGGGAGATTAAAATTAGTTGTTTTTCAAAATACTGTGGAGAAAGGGAAAATGTAAATATGACAGAAGGGGGAAAAAAAGCGGGCATATTTCTAATGGTAATTTGCTTTGTCAAGAATTCTCTGAGCGTGATTTTAAGCGTAAAGTCTTGGGATGCGATGGCCTGGTCGAGCTACATGCCGAGCGCCTGCTCCCTCTTGTCGCTCACAATTTGCATGCATTTGCATAAGTTTATTATGCGCTTGGCCTTTGTTCTCAGGATGTGAATCACTGTACAGCCATGATGCTCTGCCAGTCTGTAGCACACAGCTACAGACCTCTATGCGCTTCCATGTGGATATTCAGCTAAAACAACTCTGTGAGATTCGGGGGGACAGGTGACTACTGATTTCACTAAAATTTCTTGCAAATAAGCAAGCAAAAAGGAAAATATTTCAGACTTCTGTACAAAATTCTTGAAAGGCAAGAAACAAAGCAACCATATCTAAAAGCTAAGCATACACTGTTGCAACAATCACGCTCATATAACAGTACTTTATAGAGAGAATATGAACATGCATGCATGTATATGCTAGTACTCATTGCGCAAATAGGTACAAGGATAATGCTTGATGGCTATTATCCATTTTATAATTTTCCCCAAACACACAAATGATGTCATTCTTCTGTGTTTGTACAGTAGCCTCCTTATGGTTGCACAGAATAAATTACAGTGGCAACTGACATAAGTAGGGGCATTTATTCTTGATTGAAATCTTTCGACTGTATACAAACTAGGACCAACTCCACTGAAAGAACTGGCCTTCAGATTTCTTTTCAAGCATTTTCTCTATGCATGTGCTGTGTACTTTCAGTGGCAATCACAAAGCCCTAAGAGACACAAAGCCACGCTATGTACTGTACAGTTCAGTTATTAATTTTATGTTATTACTAGTTAAATATTGAACCTTGTGGAAGGGAGGTATTTGAAAGAAGCACCATCTACACTGTACAAGACAATAGGTGTAACAGTTAACCAGGGATGCACATTAGTTTTAACAGTACAGTCTTGTTATGAATGGAGAAGACCTGAGATATAAGGGCGGATGTGAGGACAAAGCACTATCTAAGCTATACCGTTTGGCAATCAAAGAAAATAAAACGCACAGAACCAAATGAGCACGGAATCACAGAATCTGGTTCAACGCTTGAATGCTCAACATGCGCAGACGTGATCAAGGATGTGGCAGACAGTGTTGGTCGAGCAATTCCAGCATCGTTCAGTGGCGAACGGCGAAATAAAGACGTGGGGGCTTTTGTCTCCCAAGAAACGTCCTATTTCTGTCACACTGCATCTACATCTGGGAGAAGGCACTGGATTCGCCATCCTGCTCAGGGTCCGGTCTCACACCCAGCTGACCGTGTGCGATGCCCTCGGAGATCACATGTGCAGCGCTTGCAGAGCTATTACAATTATATGAGCTTTCCACTAAATTTTACTCCATTTACAAGATGTGTGTACAGGGTAAAGAAATGCTTTAACTGTAGCCTGACCTCACCAGGGTTTCAGTATGAAAATATACAGGAAAATAACATACGCTGTGTCATAATGACATTACGTTTCATTAGACACACTTTAGTCACATGGATATTTGAATGCTTTTCAGTCCTCCCAAGAGTCACAAAAAAACTGACAGTACACAACTGAATGTGGTCTTTGTATTAACATTATCCATCTCAAAACAGGAGCTACAAGGGATTGCTGCAACACTGACGATATAAGAGAACAATAAAACCCTTTAATTAAATTGGGACAGCCATGTTGGTAAAGGTAAAAGCTGCATTATAAATCTTGGTGAAATGGACTATGCTAACTTTAATCACCTCTTCAGAGTCTCTGTATCCCCCCAATTAATCAATCCAGTTTCATGGCAGAGCAACAAACAAGCCGTCTGAGTGAACGTGCATTTTGGCTGCACATCACAGAGCCTGTACTTCAATGGAACAAAACGCTTGAGCCATAACAGCCTAATGCGAGCCGCGGTTAAATTGCCTCTTATAAACATTTGGCAACAACATGAACTTCCTACTTCAAAACCGTTGTTTTTTCAGGTGGGCTTTTTGTAAATATGTTTCAGAATTGCTTTCAAAGTCTGTTGACCAATGCATCATTTGACGCTAAAAAAGCTGCTCTACTGGAGAACCTCCAACAGCGGAAAGGTAGGAAGAGATTCCACAGCCAAAAAACATTAGCATCTGCTATAGACCTGTTTACAGAACGGATCAAAATGCATTAACAGCAAAACAAATTCTACGAGTGGAGACAATCTCAAGTTCCAGAAACAATTCATGACAATATTGACAATAACAAAATGACAGATATGACCATCCTATTGCTTGTTATGTGTATTTGTCATTGACATGTTAACCTTAGCTTATCTCAAGCTAGGGCCTGCAGTTCTGTACATTTTTTGGGAACTTTTAAAGCATTTTTTTACAATGACAATTGTTAAAAATACTATGTACATTGCATTGCATACTGAATAAGATGGTGATGCAGGTGCAGACTACTGGCAGTACTTTATGTATGTAAATACAAGTGTTTGAATGCTACATAACAGCAACAACAACAACAACAACAACAACAACAATAATAATAATAATAATAATAATAATAATAATAGCAGCAGAGGAGTATGTTTTGCACTGCAGATGTGATAGACATCCTGGTGAATATACTGTAATGATAACAGAAAATGTGTTTTAATAACATCAAGCATCTTATTATCAAGGTATTAAAAAGGTAAGTTTTAAAGGAAAAACGTTACAAACTCAGTTAATCATATAGGCCTGTTTTAGGACTGTTGAATACAATGTCACAAAGAAGGACAAGAACAATGGTCTAAATGTTGCTAGATGACTTAAGCTGAGTACACTAAGAGAACTGATTAAAAAAAAACTATAATGTAGGATTACATAGAATTTCAATCAATAAATAATACATAATATTAAAATGTTTGTATTTTCAGAGCACTATTAATGTTATTAACAACTCAGAATTCCCAAGGACATCAATTTAAATTGTGCTCATATATCAAAGGTTCTACAAGTATATGGAAATTCTCCTGACAGGACTTCAAACACAGATACTTTCTGAAGTAGAGCTTCTCTGTTTCAATCTACTTGCAAAGGGACATTGAGGCTTCATGAATCTCAAACTGGGTGGAGCTATTACATGCTTACCGATGTGAAACGCTCATCATTTTGCTATGGAGATCATTGTTTTGCCATCAGATTTGGTCTGATAAGTTCAAAGAAGCCAGTGACTGAAGTTTTCATCTCTCATCCCTATCCTCTACAGCAAATGTGTGAGCACACAGGCTTTTAACATAAAGATGCAAGCCAAAAATAATAAACAGCCCTGACCCATTTTTTAATCACAGAGTAAAACACCCAAATATAGAATTCCACTATTTGCCCCTAAGCTTCAGAGAAAAAAAAAACTCTAGAACAAAACAATCCTCTGTTACTATCACAGAAAGACTGTCGATCTATGGGCAACAGAGGCTGTAAGTTTATTTGAAATCGAAGGGTTGCATAGCTTCGCTGATTCTCCCCGGTATTATTTCTTCCTTGCTTTTTTGACACTGTAAGTTGCATTTAATTGGCTCTTCAGTGCGTCCCACAAACAGCCATCTGAGGGAGAAGGGTGCAATCATTAAGTGGAGCACCACGTGCCGCCAGTGACAGCCTGCAGCATGTCTCCACTTCTCACCACAGCTGGGGGCTCCCTCCGAAACAACACATGACCAGAGCGATTCAGCCCAATCATTTGTGCAAAACGGCTCAGGAGCGGAAAAAAAAGAGGTTATTTTGAACCCCCAGCAAACCAATGGGAATCCTTGATCTTTTCTGTCACAAGCGAATTTCAAAAGCGTTTGTCCTGCAGACATGAGTCCGTCATTAGAGGGGGGAATGGCTCCTTCTTTGATGTCACACCTATAATCATTTTGGCCATTTCTATCCTATACAATGCAGATTGTATGCGACAGCAAGTTAAATAAATGAAATAGGAAACAGAAAAGATCCCTTTTTGGTCACGGTTATTAATAGAAGCACAATGCAATATGTGCAGGGTTAAACCATGTTTAGTTAAATAAACAAAGAAGTAAATTGTAGAATGCTTTACACCTTTGAGTCTGTATCTGTGCAGCTATAGTAACGACAACGAGCTATTACAGAGTATCACCACTGTAGTCAATATGGAGCAAGAGTTAGTGATGTTCTTAATTTTACTAGTGAAACAAGGACAGACCTGTGTTAGTTATCATTACAAGCTGTAATTATACTGCATTACATAACGATGAAGATCATGCCATAGTGCTCACCATGTTTCACATGATAACTATTTTTCCATATCATATTCATTTGCTATTGCTAAACGATCAGGTATTATTTACACAAGTGCAACCATCATTTATAATGGTACCACGACTTCTGATACCGCCACATGGAAACCAAAGAAAGCCCATTAATATCTTTGTAATATTTGTAACTCAAGTGAAGGATAAAATAGGTCAGGAGTTGTGATATTGCCCATGGTCTGTTTGACCAAATTCCCTGAAAATCTGATTTATGTTCAGTGTGACCTCTCGGGCGATCTTTGCACTCGTTATGCTGCAGGCGTGTGTCCACAGGCAGAGGACACCGAGACGCACAGCACACATGGTAGCACATGCCAAGCACACGCCTGCTCACACACATCAGTGCACACATTTACACATACATGCATACATACACACACACAAACACTAACACACACACAAACACTAACACACACACATACACACACAAACACTAACACACACACACTGATACACACACACAAACACACACACATACACACACACAGACAAACACTAACACACACACATACATACACACACATGTATATACACATGCATACATGCACACACACACACACACACACGTATAAATATATATGTATACACACACGCATATACACATATATACAGACACAAAAAGAAACATGCATATACAGATGGATACACACACAGACATACACACACACACACACACACTCACACATACATGCATGTACACAATCATACACACACACACACACACTTGCAAAAATCCACACATGCAAAAAGATACACTCACACATACACCACAAAAAAATGTGCAAATACAGAAGTAAACACATAAAAATAAACACACAAACGCAGCCACATACAATAAAAGACATTGAAAGATACACCCACTTTCTACTGTCTTAGTTCAGCTGTGTAATCTCAACTCACCTCATGCTGGCTCTGCTTCTGCAACCTTCTAGCAAGTTCTCTGCCTCACTGTCCCAGTAGAGAAGGAATGGTCATCTTTCTTTTTTCTCTTTCATCTTTCCCCTTCCGTCCTGCCACAAAAGAGAACAACCCACACAAAAACACATGAATACTGTGCTCTAAACAAGACCATTTTGAGTTTCACAAGCATATGCAGAAAGACTATGCAGTCCTTTAAAAGATGGAACATACTGCAACATACTATAAATACAGACACAACAGTTGAAAAATAATATATTTCACCACAATGTTTTTTTTTTAATATACGTTAATACTTGGAAAATACAATTATTTGTATATTTGCTCAGATATTGTGATCTTCTGCAATATCAATTTCAGTCTTGATAATATATCTTAGTTCATGATATTTCTTTTTTTTTTTAATTTCCGTAAGAATATACTGTAGAGGAAACTGAAGTTCATTTTATCCGAATTTTCTTCCACTAGCAAAGTGTTAAGGATGACCATGAAACAAAGTCTGTCATATCGTCCCTGTGTTATTTACATTAGCAATAAGGCTACATCAGTGTTCCAATAGAACAAAAGATTACATAATGCTGACGACAGGCCATTCCGCTCATCTGGGCTTGCCATTTTACCCACAATCTCCAAAATACAGCCCCCTGGTCAACATCACCCATTTGAAAAATTCTGACCAGCTCATTAGTACACGCCAATGTAATTAATAATGATAATAAAAAATAGGCTTCAGAACCAATTCTGCTTGACCGTCTAACCTGTTCTACAAGGTGACATCCTAGTGTTAATCTAAGGTCAGATTAATGAACAAATCAAGGGAAAATTCTGAACTTAGGATGAATCAAACTGATCAAGGATCTGCATTCTACCAAACAGTCTGTTCCATACTGAAAGAAACGCACATACAGGTAACAGGTTGTATCACATTTGCATGTCTTCAGCCCTTGAGATAGCAGCATTCACATGGTACAGGTGTGCCTCAAAGCCCCCAGGTGCTGTGGATATGGCACCTTAGCATATCCTTATCAGGGCCCCAAGAGGTCCAAACGACAGCTCATATCACAAACCTGAGAACCGCCGTGTGAGTGATATTTAATAAACACGCACGGCGAGATTCAATCAAACACACTTAGTCTCTTTAAGGGCACATGCTATGCTATTTTAAAATGAGAAGAACACATTTCAAAGGACACGTTTGCTTGTCTGCATTGAACTATAACATACTGAAAGAAAATTATTTTGTAATGTAAACTCTGTTTTTATTGAATTGCATATGCCCTTAAAAAGAATAAGGTTTGGACCCAATGAAATGAAATTACTCTCTTTAAGGGCTTATGGAATTCAATCAAAACAGACTTTAGCCTCTTCAAGAGCACATATTATTCCCTTCGAAAATGAAAAAAAAACATCCCAAAGGACATGTTTGATGGTCTCCAATAAAATGTAAAATACTCATAGAAACATATGTTGTAATGTAAAGTCTGTTTTGATTGAATTCCATCAGCCCTTAAAAATACTGAGTTCATTTGAATGAATCCCAGAATCCCAGACGAAGTCTGTTTGACTGAATCTAGCCAACAGACTGCTTCCTCCACACACTCAGCAGAACAGGGCCCCGGAACATTCGTTTCTTCAGAAGAGATCACCAGAGACGTGCTAGTGTGGAGCTAATGTCCCTGAGTGGAGTTCTGATAAGGTGAAGTTTGGAAGTTTTGATCGGAGAAACTCAGGCACCAGTTGTCCCTTTGAATGTTTCAATTAATTAATTTATTTATTAATGAGCTGATAGCCCTCACGAGAAGGGCCCACATCCTGGATGTCTTCTGGTTTACCAGACCAGATCCACGAAACAAGGCGTGGAGGAGACCAAATGGTTTTAAGCGATCAATAGTGTTCTTCGTACGAAAGACCCACCCTGCATCTCCTGTGGTCAAGGATCCATAGCCCAATCTTCAGGCCATCTCCTTGGGTCTGCCACAGATTTCTCTATCTCCATTTCAGGAGCCATGTGTCTGTTTATGTTGTGTTACAGATGGAGTGTAAAACATAACCAAAATGCAACAGTGAAGTTTTTGGGTATTTATAAAGCTTATTTATAAAGCCAAAGGGCAGAGAAAGCAAGTTTTCTCCGCCATTAACATTTCTACTTTTCATTCCAAACTCCCTCTCTCCACACCTCCTCTTCTATTCCTCCTCCTCCTCCCGGTGTCACCTTTTGACCTCCAAAACTGAAGTGCCAGTTACCCAAAATAAAACAAAATATATGTGTACTGTCCTCCTAATATTAGCCCCCTAACATTATGGCAACTAACCCAATGGGATATGATTCTCCTTGATAGCTGACATTGCTGAAACTAACCATTTGAGTCTAAGCTGAGGACCAGTCTGTGTGCGGGGGCTCCGTTAGCAACGTAATGCAAGTGGATTTTGTGGAGTGTTTCAGAGGCAGTAAGACAACGTACAGCACATAAAATCTTAAATTAAAATGTTATTTAAGGCAGTTGGCTGCCAATGTATGTAATTTTGCTAGCAACTGCTACCTAAATGAAATCACTTGGCCATTATTTTTGAATTAGCTAACATTAGCTGTTAGAGCTTGAACTACAGTCCAGTCGAAATTGTTTTAATAGTAGCATTAAAATGAAAAAGTGGGGCCATTTAAAGTCCCCTCCCCTCCTCTTTTGTCTGTTCTTGACCCCTGCAGTTGTCTATGCTATCTATTGTCTGTGCCTACATTTAAAGATAAATAATAAAAAATAAAATTAATAAAAAATAAATTCACCATTCTTAATGTGTAAATTTGTCATTTAGCAAGAGTAGGAACGATTAAGTGGATGCTACCAGACTAATATTAAAGCTCTGAAGGGATCTAGCTTTAAACATTCCATTGGCTTTTCCCAGAATACATGAATAAATATACTAACAATGAAGTAATATAGCTGCAGACAATGCTTTGATTGAACTGATTGCCATGGCAACAGCAGAACGCAGGATGATAAGCATGATGTTGCAGAACACGGTGCATCACCATTCCATAACATCCCACATTCAGAGCGATCTGACAGCTCCTTACACAGGGTCTGGGTGCAAGCGAAAATAAAGCACTCTGTGCCGGGGAAGCAAAAGGGTTTTAAGGCCGACCGAGTTGGATCCGCACACAAAAGGGGTGTGGGAAAAACCCATCACGAATGGGACGGGAGTGAGAGGCCACGTCTGGCCTTTCCTGCCCACAGTATCGTCCCCCACCTTCCTCCCACCGCCGTCCTTGTGCCACCGCGGGCCTAGGCTTGCTTCACTGCATCAGAACCCGCGTCACGCCGCAAAAACCGACATTCTGCGGCAGGGATTAGGCAAGTGTCACAGGAAAATGACCAGAACAAAACTGCTTACAGGAAGGACCCGTATCGTAAAGCCAGGCCGCGCCGGGGGGAATTAGCGGATGAGGGCCGGCTTGGTTCACTCAGGTGTGACACAAATGCTGAGCAGCTGAACAGGTGGGGTGGGGAGGGCTGGGAGGTTTGTTGAGGACAAAAAAAAAAAAAGACTAGGAAAACGTTCTCACTATTATGTTTCAAAACCTGTAGGAAAATGGCTACATCTTGCAGATGGGAAGCCATTCATAATTGCTGTGGCAGCTAAATTAGCAGGCCTGAGACGTGGCATAATCTGCTTCACTGGTGCTGGAGTTGTCCAACTGGATTAATAAGCAGCAATGTGAGCAAAGAAGCCATCAGGATTCACCTCAGCGTGACAAAAACGGCAAGAGATTCTGTACAAAAGCTATGCTTTTCACCTTCCCTTTCAGACGTCTGCCCTTAATGACATGATTTACAGTTGATTGCAAAAATGTGATTTGACTAAAAAGATTTACTGAAGTGACAGGAAAGAGTGATTATACATACACAAGTTTCCGGAACCATCTGTGGCATTCTTGAATGGCTCCTTAGAGTGTCCTAAATCCTTTGTTTTTCTGACCATTCAGACAACTCCAAAATGGAGCGCCGCATATATGATTTTTCAATACATTTGTGAGAAAGACCTCAATCAAAGAATTAATCAATCAAAGTCTGGATCGTCAAATGAAAATATTTATTGGAAATTTCAAAACAGAACATTAATCAAACGTATAAACAAAAATCTTTATAAAATATTTACATATATCAAATATGATAATAACTCAAGTAACTAACACTGGGGGTAGGGGGAGGTTGCGGTCTTTTGTTTACATTGCTTCCGTGTAAACTTTTTATTTCAGCATATATCCAGAAATATATTAAAATCTTCTATGTGATGCACAGCATATTATGTAAAATGTCGTCCTTATCATGGATACAGAAGATAGTCTACCACTAGTGCCAAGAAGGATAGTGTACTATGATGATCACGGCCTTTAGATCCTGGCATTAAAACTCAGTATGACAGTGGGATGACATTAAGGGGCTGTGTTTACGTTAAGACCATCACAAATATGGCGGCACTGCTTTGGTACTGCATGGTAAATGTGAAACAGCCTGGCCACTCAGTAACAATTTCATTTTGCATTAGCATAGTGCAAACTTCAAAAAGTATTTATAATCACAAGATCAAAAAGAATAGAAAATCACCCTGAATACTGACTGTGTAGCACTCCTACAGGGGAAATAAAACAGGCTGAAAGGGCACACATGTTTATGAATGTTCCTCTTACTGTATGGCTTTGTGGACATTGCTGGATGATCTGCTGACACGAAAACATAAAACTGATATTTAATTCAACTTCTTTAAAACCTAGAACGTATGTAAAAAACATGTTATTGAAAAAACACTGACACTTTTTTAATGCCTGGTATAGCAAAACTCGTATTTCAACAGCACATAGGCCACTTTATTTTATTTGGTCAATTTCCTTGTCAAGGGCAACTTAGAGTGCATGGTTATATCATTCAAATTACGAGGCATATGAGCTACAAGACCGTAAGATTCATGAAAACAGCTGGGCAGATTACAGCGAAGTTATTGATAGATGCCGAGGGTTTAACATTGGAAAGCATTGTGAGAACAGAGAGCAACACAACAGTATTTTACCAGATTGCATATCTCAATGCAGCAATGTATGCATATAAGTGTGTATTATGGAGCCCAAAAGAAATTAAAGACAACAAAAACCAGAGCTGTCAAAATCACCCAAAACTATACACTGGTCAAAGAACTATGATTCCTCTTACAGACCGCTTAAGAGCAGTGACAGGCAGTGCCAACAGTGAAACACAGAAATAGGACAGTTTTTTCTAACAAAAGCAACCCTAAGCAGAATAGGTGAAGGACATCACGGTTTTGATGGTGGAATTTGGTTTGTTCCACCCCACTTCGGGGACACCAGCAGAACGATCTTTGCCTCTGGGGTTCTGACAGGGAGGGGGAGCGCTGGCTGGCCAGTAGCGGATGCCGGAAGGGGTTGGGGGTTTGTTAGTTGGGGGCGCAGCGAGAGATTAGGGGTGCCATGCCAGAGCCTTGCAATCAAGTGAGCAGTAGGTCAAACCCAGAGCACGAGACTCACAAAAGCCGCCAAGGGCTGTTCTCCAATAAGAAAAGAAAAGATGCAGATTTTACCTTGAAATTGTCATTTCCATTAATTCTTAAAGTGGACTTAAAGTTCACTCTGTGAATACTGAATGGACCTCAGGGACACGCTGAGCACACACCAAGAAAACGAACCTTTCACGGACACACAGACGTCTGCAACCAAGCGTTTCCCCTGAGGTTTTTATTTATTTATTTATTTATTTATTTATTTTGTAGTCCCATCACATGGCTTCAGCCTGGCCAGGGAGATATACCTGCTGGGAGACTTTCACAGAGTTTGAGGCACACTTCTGATGCTGTATGCTGTATGTATGTATATGTATAGATATATATACACGCCAACATATAATTTCACACACATACACACACTCCATTCGGCGGTAGTGCATATGTTTACAGACAGGCATGTAAGAAGACATGGTCATATGTCTTTTATGCTAACCTGCTCAGGGTACAAAAGGGTAAAAAAATCATGGGCCGTGGTGAAGATTTATTGTCCACGGTGTTGGGATCAACACAAAAACGCACAATGCTAGTCCAGATATATCCAGTTTCCTCTGTTCCAATATGTAGCCACACTGAGTTTATACGAGGCACTCACATTCCTTTAATAAATGGCAGGTGAAGCCAGAATTATGAAGAAAGGGAAACGCAAGAAACAATGCTCACCTACTTCCTCTATCTGCAGTCTGTAGCCTTTGTCTGCCCATAACATACAGCTACTTTGTGTGGACATAAGAGCAAGGGAGTTTAGCAACAATTAAAATTAAATTTCATAAACAGTTCTGTTGAGTTTTGGCCTGCATTGTGTGTTGATTCACACATGAGTGTACAGTTCATCTTGCTTTCACTCCTGAAGTTGCTCCATCCTGTTCTTTAGTGCTTTAAACCTGTTAACATTCCTGCAGTCTGTTGTCACCTCTCTGTGCAACCGCTTGAGATTCTTCAGTCTTTATTACCGTATGTATTGTGTACTCTGTGATATCAATTATGTGTTCGCAGCCAGCTATCCACATGCCGCACCCACCTACACATTTATACATATAAATAGTAAACTCAGTATCTTCTGATCCTTATTCACTGTGAGATTGAAATTAACTCCTAATCCAGATCACATCTATCCTATTCTCTCATACGGTTTCTCACCAGGATTTAAGGTAATTTGAATGTGCAAGCATGTTTTTTTTTGGCCAGTTCAGAAAGCTCTCACATCCAAAAGAGCAGGAGATCCTTTGCTCTGACTCATTCTCGTGTTAAAAGAGCGCCTGGACACCAAAGAGTCTGCTTGTGGAGAGACAAAGGAGCTGGGGCAGGGAAAACGCACGCTAACGTGCTAACATTGTTGTTAAATAGGTTCCCCGTTTTGCTTTGCCTGTCTCCTTGGGATGCAAGACCTCCTAAAATGGAATTAAATGCAAACCGCGGTGTGTGCACGCTAGATTGTTCCATCCTCGACCAAGTCCTTTGAAATAATCAGAAGGAGAGCTGGTACAGAGTACTCTGTAGGATAGACTAAAAGCCACGTCTTTTAATGGCCCTGTCCAGCAAGGCCTGCGCTCATGGAAAAAGGACAGGCTGTGCTTTTAGCACACACATCACCACAGTGGGCTACCTCCACTGCTCAGGAGAAAAATAATGCCCTCTTTTCTCCCACTGTCAATCAAAAATCATATTGAAATGCAAGCATTACAAAAAGTGGCCCTTATAGCGCATTAAACATACTAATGTACCGTTTTCTTTATTTGCATAGGTGAGCTTACATTTTCATGTATTCTGTCTTGAATAAGTAACAGGCTGCTAACATGTTTTAAAAAAAACACCCCAGAGTATGTGGGGATTCATATATTTATTGTTGAAAGAAGATGCTCTTTTTTGACATATATAGCATCGTATTGCTTATAAATGCCACAGGATATGTATGTTTTCTGCATTAGGCGATGGAGGTTATTGCCTTTAACCATACAGTAGTCTTGACACTTTAAGTGCATACTGTATTTAATATTGCAAATTTCTGCTTTCCCATTGGCTTCTGAATTCGGAAATATATTACCACAGATGGTGGCACTTGCTTTCCTTTTTGGCTGTGATGTTCCATTGAAATAGAATGACAGAATAATCATTCTTTGGAAAATGCACCCCCCTGACATTCCAAATGTTTCAATAGTTATGATGCTGTTTGAGCAAAGAAATAACCCAGTAAAAAAAAAAAAAAAAAAAAAAACTACCATTCCCAAATCTATGTCTGTCATTATCCATAAAAAATAAATAAATGGAATTCAGCAATCACAAAATCAAACAATGTCTGCCTCTAAATCGGCAATACAGTTGAAAATACAGTCGAGCATGAATAAAACTTCCATTGAATGTGGCTTAAGAATCACTAACACAGCGTGTGGCTCAGCACGCTCATTCAAACACACCCCATAGCATACGCAGCTACACATGTACACAGATTATGTATATGCGCAGCTCAATATTGAAGAAGAAAATCAGCTATTTCAAAAAATAACCAGCTGACATTGTTATCTTCAAATCCCCAGTATAATTATTTGAGAAAAGAAAAAAGAAAGAAAGAAAAAAAAAACGCACACTTTGCGTTGAGCGTGCGTGGCGAAGAATGCTACGAGCAACAGCGTGCGATTTCGAGTCGTGTGAATTATGCATGCAAATGTGCCGCGTGGCATGCATGGGTAGCCTCGGCGCTAATTAGAAAACGCTATTCACGGTGACGCTCGCTCATTGTTTAGTGACACAAGCAAACAGAGCGGTGTGTATGTGTGTGTGTGAGAGTGTGTGTGTATGTGTGTGCCAGCAGACATTTTAGGTCTACCCCCTTTTTCACCACTGTCAAAGTCATAAGATGGTGGCACCTTGAAAGTAATGCCTCTGCAGCACAGAGAAAACAGTACAGTGCTGTGGTCCCCTCCCCCCACTCCGGCTTCATGGCTACCCGGTGCATGTGGGCTCTACTTTCTAATGAATTCACAATTCACCCTTTTTCTAATAAGGCCTTAATTCAAATGTACACATGTGTGCGCGAGCCATTTCCGATCAAATTCCTCCGCAAATGGCCAAATTCGTGGCGCTCATTATACACGCTCAAATAAATATGCCCTTGCAATACTGTTACCGGGGCAATGCCAATGTGACATTTAATTGCAAAATAATCTGCATTCTGTGTAAACAAAGAGGCCATGGCAGTTTTCATTTGGGGGAGGAGCACAATAATGAGATCGTCCTATCAAATGATCCCGCTTTTCTTGCTGTCTTTTTTTCTGTCTTTTACTATGCAATCAGGAATCATTAAGGATGCCATTCTAGACCAGTATAGCCTGTACTTTCAACAATCTGTATTATTGTGGGAGCGTTTGTATAATATGAATTAAATTTCTCTCTAATATCATGCACACGTGTGTGTTCATGTCAGTAAAAAGTACAAGACGCAGCCTTTCAGATATTTGAAATTAATCAGGAGGAATACATAATTGATGTGCCATGTAGAATTTAGGCTCTTTCATCTTATGGGTTTGAGGGGTTTCCTTTTTTCAAATGAAATCTCACTCGGGGTGCATACACAGTAAACACAGCATTCATTAACGTACTGGGCAAAACGGCCCAGTGGTAATGTTCAAACAATTTCACTTCTCCAGATCTTAAATTAGTGCGACCAGCGAACACGACCAAGGGCAGCGCTGAAGTACAGGTGTTCGGATTCAAGGGGTCTCAATCCCAGGCGAGGTATCTCCATTCTGACTTTCACATGACACCAAATGAATGACCACAAATTCTGTATTAAGTATATGCTACTGTCTAAGTACACTTATGAGTTTAAAAATTCACCCGTCATTTGCAAAGAATTTCAATTACAAAGCATCATTAAAAACAAAAAATGCAGCCATGACTAATTTAATTCGTGCAAAGTATTTTGAATAATAAACTCTACCGTCTTATTTAAATCTTTTCTCAAGCCTGTCTTAAGCTCCAACAAAGCGGTGGATTTCATACATGTACCGCATATGTACTGTCACATTGGCGTGGTGAATACCGGGGAGATACAATGTGACCAGCAACTCACTCGTTTGAACCAAACACACATTTTCTTGTTAAAGAGCTAAACTTTTTGATTGGTTGAAAAAACTCATTAACTGATATAATAATTGTGGCTCCATTCATTTTTAGTCGCCTTATACTATATCCAACCATCTTTAGTATAAAGGCTTTTGTTTACAGGGACACACAAAAGTGTGGATCTGCCTTTTAGGCCTGACCCAGCAAGGAAAAACGCAGCAACAATTTGCTGGATGTCTTTGGGCAGCTGCGTCTTTGGCTGGCACTGGTGGGCCACTAACTATAGAAAATTCACACCTGTTATAGTACATGGGCCAATGTTATGGTGCTCCTTGAGTCTTTGACGCACAACATGCAAGTGCAGTGAGACACCTTGGCCTATGATGTAAAGATGATGGGAAGAGAGACAGTTGTTTGAAGGACATTTGCCAGGACAAAATCATTAACATTAACACACTGTGATAGGGTCCTCAAAGACCTCCAAAGAACAAGACCTCGGCTTACTGTCTGCCATAGAAACACCAACAACAATGCCATGGAAACATTGCCATAGAAACAATGACAACAGCATGCCTAAAACTCCACTGCCGGAATGACAGTGAGGCTAAAGTGTGTTTACTCTCAAAGGGCGGTGAGTCACCCCACGCAGACTTTCTGACACACAAAACGATGTCAGAATCAGTAGTTTACCAGAACAGGCTACCTCTAGCCCCGATGAGATCAATAACCACCTAGGCTTCGATTTTTTAGGGATTATTGACACCCACTATGCCACGTTTAATGGAAATAAAAATGAACAACTTCAGAGATCATTCTGCCAATTACTAATATTGCATAAAAAATGTTTAATAAAATGAAAGACAGGCTGGATATGATGATTTCTGTGTTTGGATATGATGATTTCTGTGCTTAGTCCCCATTAAAGCAGGGAGGGTGAGTCATATTGATGACATCACTGAATAATAATAATAATAATAATAATAATAATAATGATGGCTTATTACTGGGTCCAAAGGCACTGCGCAGACACAGAGGCCTTGCACAGGCATCACCACATACTACACTGACATTTCTTTATGTTTCTACTGAACTGAACACTGCAAATTGCAAGTTGAAATGAAATACCATAAGTGATCTGAAATAAACACCATAAATGTTTATGCCACCAAAAATAAAAGTACACAGTTGTCTGTTTACTTTGAATGGTGTCAAACAATCCACATAGTTTTCTTTTAAATCTTTATATTATTTTAGTTCCAACATGATTCTTGAGTTCTCATCGGCCAAATATATTGGAGGTCCAAGGTGAAATGTGCCACACTTGAACTACCGGGCTAAATTACCTCTAACTTAAAATTGTCTATGCAAGTAAACACAGTATGAGAATTAAATTAATAATAATATTGACTGGGTATGTCTACAGCTCATGCAAAAAAAAAAAAAAAAATGTTTATAATACTCTTGACGCCTTTAGTCAAGTCACAATCACACTGTGTACACTTCTGCCACAACTGAGAGACAGAATGGAGCTCAATGTTAATATTTGCAATGATAGAGCTGTGCGTAGAGTAACCCTTAATACACTGTATTGTTCATATATGAACAATCAGAAATAAACATATCATTGAAAGAGACAGCTGGAGATGATATTTATATGGCAAAGCTAAATGCTGAAATTTTTATCAAACAAATATAATGTATATTTTTGCATCAGGCGTCCATCCGTTTAAGAGAGGGTCCACTCTGCAGACATTATGTTTGCCAGTAGCCTGACCCACTACAACACTACTGCTGCCAGCACGTGCTATGTGAGCTCACCTCGCCGTTTCCACAGCAACACCAATCAGGAGGGAGGGGGTGGGGGTGGGGGAAGCCCACCGCACACGCCAGAGGTGCTCCAACAGAGGAGGGTGGGTGCATTTAATTCACACCAAAAGGGTCGCTTGTTTAACAACCACAATCTAACTACATACATCATCTCAGCTTTTAAAAATGATTACAAAAATACACAAATAATTAAAATGGCCCTTTTAATTCACCTGTCACTTAGTTCACAGTGCCATCATTACTTCCTGCTGAGGTGGGAGGCAGGTTTAATCAGTTGAATATGTTTTTCCACAGTCCACAGAAACATAAACACAAAAACACCAACTATTTGAAGTGTCCTCACTCTGCCTCTAATAATTAAGTTTTTCTCATCCATACAGTGCTAAATATTAAATATTGATAAATGAACCGACATGTGCAATTAAACAATATGTTTCAATTTCTGTGCTAGTATGACGTTCCACAGATATGGGACTAGCATATTAAATTTCAAATACACTACTTCTAGACACAAGTGCACACAAACCCACACACATATAAACACACAGGCAATAAGATAAGTAACAAAGTTTACAATTGTAGACACAAACGCTAACATACACACTCACACATTGGTACACACACATGCACACACACACACACACACACTATATCTCCCTCTCTGTCTCTCTCTCTCTCTCTCTCTCTCACACACACACACAATCTCTCTCTCCCTCTGTGTCTCCCACACTTATACACACACAAAAGACCATTAATCATGTGTCACATTGACATAGGCCTACTTCTCCCCCCCACACAACTTTTATGAAACATTCCAATGTGCTGGGGCTACCAGAATGGTGCAGTCTGGGGTTGCCTAGCAGTGCAGACACAAGTTCAAGTCCACGTCTGAAGACTGGCATATTAAAACGCCAGGAGCAGTGCATCCAACACCATGGGTGGTGTTTGACAAGAACGCCTGGAGCATATTATGTTCAGGACAAACCTAGCAACAAGGGAATCGACCACACAACTTATATCACCACACAGTTGCTGTGCAGTAATGCATTCTGAATGCATTTTGAAATATTTATAGCTACTGGTTAGCAGAAATTTCTTTTACAGCATCGCCATTATTTATTTTTTTCTGGACACACAATCAAACACACTCATGCAAACAAACTTACAGAAACACACTTGTGCATGCTTACACATACAGCGATATCTGGTTAATTTCTCTTATTTACAATGCAATGCTCTAAAAAAATATGTGCCATTACATTATCAGTACTGTGAAATATATTTAGGAGCATTTTAAATATTAAACAATTAGCTTTCATTAGGGTGGATCCAGATTCAAAGCCCAAACTTTGCTAATTTAGACTTGCGTTCCTGAACTTCAGTTCAAAAATATACACAATTTCAATTGTGATTCCCAAATTTCTTCATTGCTAACAACAGCTGGCATAGCAAAAATACACTGTAACATGTTCAGTGTTTAATAAACTCTGATAGATGAAAACACAGATTAGCCACACACATCTACACTATACACATAGGTAGACACTATAGGTTTTTGAATGGCAACCAACGTAAATGGTTTCAGAAACAGTTATCTTAACAAAGTTTTGCTTCCCTTCAACCAGCAATGCTATGTCTGTCCTGACTACACTGATTCTGTTTTCACTTGTTTAATCACGTGTTATACCAAACAGGTAAAAGTTAAAAAAAAAAAACACGCAATTTTCACTCACCAAAATATCCTATTAAGCCAGAACATAAACACTAATTCTCAACAAACGCTATAAAATCACCATACTTTATTTAAAACTGCAAGAACATGTGAACGTTATTTTGTGAAATCAATCAGATGCCAAAAGCTACAATTATTTGTTCTATTTTGTATTCAGAACACATGCAATGAAAACCATTTTAGGCTCTCTCGATTAAGTGTGTTTGTTTGAATTCGAGATTTTCAAAAAAAGACCGTATTAACCCAGCCTTTATGAGGAACACGCAACTACACCCGTTACAGCAGGTTCTAGGCAGTTTCCAACGACTGGAAGGCGCAGTAGCCTAACACTTGGTAACTCACTGGTTACCAAAACTATGTTCTCATTTGAATAGCAGACGTGCAACGTTTCGGTGCATGACTTTTAAAGCGCAGACTTCACAAAGGAGACTAGTTACGCCTGACGTTGTGGAAAAATACCTTTAGCTTTGAAAAGCAATCTGCAACTCTATTTCAACCGTCACAGCCTCAAGTCAAGTTCACAGTTTGAATACTGTAACACAGGCCTACACCCTAACTACGCACCTGACAAGGAATTGATGCCAACTTAATTTTCTCAGAGAACATACTTTACGGTCACTGTAATTATATATCTCTCAGTGCTGAAAACTGAATTTAAACAAAATGTTGGTATTGTCCATTTAAATATATGAAAGCCTATCTTTTAGTAAAAAAAAATCCACTGATAACGTCATATCCAAAATAACGTTTGAATCCTGCATTAGGGTCTATTTAGGCCAATTATTTGTCCGCTTTAATTCTTATTCTGTCATATTTGAGAAGCAAGGGTAGAATTATTGTTTAAATAGCTTATTTACCTACGCAAATAAATTAAATTGACCGTGGTTATATATGAAACACATAGCCTATAACGTGAAATCAAAAGCCCCTGATATTATCTTTGCATTGTGACTATATGACAGTCACAAAAAATAAATAATAATAAATATATATTCGGACGTGGTTGCTTAAAAATACAGCCAAAATATGGCAAAGTGCTTGTATGGAGTTTTAACAAACAGCAGGCGGAGTTAAGCGATAAAGTATTGTTTTACAACCGCTTTGTGGAATCCTAGGGAACAAAGACAAAAAAGAAAAAAAAAGGCTTGCCAACAAAAGTGACAGCGCGCGCAGCACACAGATGTGTCTACAGGGCATTACGGGTCAGGCACGTGTGCCCACAGTCAAGTCCAAGTAAAGCAGAGACATCCCCCTAAAGCTCCACCAACACTGTTCTTCTCTACACCCATATACACACTCGCCACTCATATGCATCGATGCACTTCCATCGGTGTTGCTGCTATGAAACAGATCGCATACATTCATTTTAAAGTAAGTCCATTAAATGTAGATGTAAATTAGGTCACGATAACTCGGTAAAAGGTTGCAGCAGTAGTGATACTACTAGCAGTAATAATAATAAATAAATGAATAAAATTACATAGTACCAATTTTAAAATATTTTGCGAACAGGGATGTTTTACAAAAATAGAATTTAATAGACTACGATTAGAGATATGTATCTTTACTTTGCTCATTTTAAATGCTTAAGTTAACTGAAGATTATTCTTTTTTTTTTCAAACAATATTTTTTTCTGTTGCTGACGTACCAATTAAACTCTCTACTTAAACATTCAAATTGTTGCCACTCCAACTCCGGACAGCAGTGTCTGCGGTGGGTGGGAATTGTGGCCGCCTCCTAAAGCGATGCAGATTAGTCTGGGACACTTGGTGGTTCTTCGTGACCCAGGTCGCCCCCATCCCCCCAGCCCTGACAGCGCTGTCTGTCATATTCGGGCCCTGCACGACATTGCCACTTGCCCTCGAGCGTGGGAATGGGGGACTCCGGCCGTTCACATCTCCTGCAGTCCGTTTAACGGAATCAATTAAGGAAGACCCATCCCAGCTCTCCATACCCATTCCATTTTTGTCAGGTTTAAGTACGTCCTCATTATTTCAGTTTGTGCGGCCGTGGCCTATTTGGAGTCGATCACGCCTAAGTAAAAAGGGCTACAGACGCTCACGTGTGTTCCTCCATGTTCAATTTCAATTCCAATGTTATGGCCACTTGGTTAAGTGGAAGGCCATCATATACGATATCTGACTAGCCCTTACAATGGTAAGTTTACGTAAAGGCTACAATTTCATTTGTTACGAATAATAATAATACCACCAATAATAATATTAGTAGTAGTGATGATAATAATAATAACAATAAAGTCCAAGACAAAAAAATGTATTTGTGTGTGTGTGTGTGTGTGTGTGTGTGTGTGTGTGTGTGTGTGTGTGTGTGTGTGTGTGTGTGTGTGTGTGTGTGTGTGTGATTAAGACAGAGAATAGAGAGTGCGTGCATGCTTACAAGGCTTGTAATCCACGACTAATCAAATTTAAGAGATTCAGAGATGGCCCATTTCTTTTGAATGAGACCATGCTTAAGCAAGCTAAATTCCTTATGGGAGAGGTGCGTCTCCAACGTGTTATTCATTCGGGAATTTAAAAAGAGTGGTCTTAGATTCATCATTTCAACCTTAAAATATAATTTCATAAATCCATATTTTTCTTAATTTCCAAATACATTTTTAGGATGGCAAGTTTTCTTTTGAAACAATCAGTCCAACCAAATGCCTGTTTCTCATACATGTATGTGTATACATTTTGTCAATATCTTCTTTAAGGTCTTAAACGTCTCCAGGCGTCCACGATGATGCTGGAAGCAGTTTTTACTTTCGGTTATCTAGCTTTATGACGACCAACACACTCATACAGCTAGATAACCAAAGATAACAACCCACTTCCCATCTTTCAGTTGTATTCCATGTAAATGCTTCCATTATTATTTTTTGTTAGTCGCTGTCTTTAAACGAAGTTTTAAATCCGTTCTTCGTCGTGTTGAGATTTACAAGCCAATATCACATCCACAAAAAAGTGGATCCACCTTTGATTGGGACCGCTGTCATTCAAAGTTTAGCCCAACTTTTCACCATAACAATTAGCTTTCCAATTAAGGTAATATAATATCCCAGAGGTTGAATCCTCATGGCATGACGTGTATAATCAATCAGCGACGAGTTGAAATAAGGATTTTAAAAAAGAAAGAAGTATCCATCCTTGACCAGGCCCGTATTTGAATTGTAAATTGACTGATTCTCACAAAAGGTTCCGTTGCCTCTATTAACACGTTGTGGTACGAGCGAAATCCTGCATAGCCAGCCAACTGAATACACTGTGGGGGGAAAAAACGTCTCCTTTTCCAGATGCGAGCGTGGAGAGGACACAAGAATCTATTTCGCCACCGCTTCTGATTATGCAAATAATAACTAGCTACATTTCCCCGGATGATGGAAACTTAATTGTACGTAATGCGCGTGTTTCGAGGGGAGAGCGAGATGGGTCTCGGAGCATAACGCCGCAGAGAGAGGGAGAGAGCGCGAGGGAGAAGATGCCGTCCTTCTTGCTTGCCGCTGCCAACGGTCTGAAAGGAAAAAAGGGCCATCATTGAGGGAAGGGGAGGGGGGGCTTGCAGCACCAAAATCTGGACCAACCCCACGAGGTCAAAGGTCTCCGACCGCGGGAGTACACGGTAATGATGATGTCGTGAGAAGTCTCAAGTGCACGCTTATATTTGGCTATATGCATGACTGATCAGCGGTCTCCGCGCGCCATTGCCTAAGGGACAGGAGCATTTCCCCTTTTTCCAGCGTTATGAAAGCCCAACAAGCGGGATATTGAATCGTATCAACCGCAAAGCATCGTCTTGTACAAATGTTGCTGTAATTTTCAGTCTGGGGACGTATTTCCTTCCCTCGCCGTCGGAAGCGATACTCATTTGTGGGCCTTCTTTATTGATCATGTGGGTCCAGGTAATGCTATGAGTCTGTGTATTGTTGTATTGGTAGTCTGCTTTGTTGTGATATTTTAATGATCTCATATCTCAGGCATAGTGAATATATAGGCTACATGGATTCATACCGTCTGTATATCCTCATATGCTGTATAAACAGAGTACTTTGTCTCTCCCTGAGGAAAGGTGTAATAGCCTACAAGGTAGGTCTCCTTTCATAAGTTGCACACGCGCATGTAGCCAAACTGGACCGATGCTTTTGCTTTAGCTGACAGCGCATTGTAGACATTCCTTGGAGCATTTGCTTTCGTGAACGTAGCCTACTGTATATGGCAAGGTTATTGGATTACACTTGTTCATATGCATATTTCTGATGGCATTTGGTAAAGAAAAGGGAATAACGAGCGTGTTACTCTTACGCCCGAGATCGCGGTATCAGTGTTTTGATTGCAGTCAATTATTCATTTTGGTGACACTAACATATCGCCTTGAAAGCGATAATCTTATCTGTAGCATACCACCGCGGATAGCTGTAGAACATGGAACACCTCAAAAACGTGCGAAACCCGCCAAACCCTTCCTCTTTTCTATGCAGCAATAGCTTGCACGAGAGTGGTATTCATAAGTGTGGAGGGGACGAAGTACAGGTTTTCGAGCACCTGCATGGTACCCCTCCCAGGTTTTACTGCGTCAGCTCGTTATTCATTTGAAATTGAAATCGGAAAATACGCACAACAAATTAAAATTATTTTCTGCCTCAGTTGTTTTTGCCAGATGATAGATGGCTTGTCGATTAAAAAAATGTAATCTCGATAATATTTTCTGGTGGCTTTTCCCCCAAACATGCCATCTCTCCATCACGCTTTCCCTCCCTCTCTCCCTCCCTTCCTTCCTCCGACCTCCCAACACCTCCACACCACACATGTTCTGTGTTTGCTGCACCTATGTTCTGTGTGCATGTGTTCAATGCCTATATATCCATGTGAAAGAATAAAGTGTTCACATGCAGGTCATTAAGTGGTATGTTTTGCCATTCATACCCGTACAATACAATATATTGTACCTACAACAGTGCCCATTTGTCACACCCTGAGGTGCATTAAACAACGGTTCTTGGTTAAATATTTCCAAGAAAAACAAATATTTTCGGCGTTTCAAGATAGACACAAATTAGCAGTAACTGTATTGCTCGGGCCTACGGTTAGTTTGCAGACAAATTTGCCACTTATTAAAAGCAGGCGTTAAATTCTGTCTCAGGGAGTACACGAAGCAGGCTTGTACATGGCGTTTTCTGCAGTATAGTCATTTTAAATGATAACCGTGGGCCCCCAATAATGACTGTATGATGGGTATGTCTTGTTCAACTGTTGCAGTATTCGAATCCTGTCAGTAATTAAGGAACAGGAAGCAAGTGATCACAATGCGCATGCGCCATTCATTAGTAACATTCTCTTACCAACTGCTTATCCTCTGACATGATACTAAAGCCATTTCAGAACATGGAAAAATGCCCCACCACTATTACAGCCTTTTCAGTGTAAAAATACAATGACATTCGGTGATCTTTGGAGACAGAACGTGGACACACTAAAATTCGTGTTTAGGCTAAAGAGGAAACATCTATAGCATCAGAATTCTAAGGCAGAGCATGACTTTCAAAACCAAATATTTAAAATAGTTAAATTTTTCACCCCACACCCCACAATCACCGCATTATTTTCTGTGTAGAAAATGGCATGCACAATGTGGGTTTTTCATTGAATAAGGAGAATTTGATGTTTCAAAATGAAATATAGCCGAGAACGTACAATCAGTGTCTTATTTTCAGTGTTGATCTGCTCGCTATTTTCAGTTTTGATGAAAGATTCAACTAACAGGTAAACATTGTATATAAACATTATGTGTGCATTTCCAATAATAAAATATCAAGAGATATGGATTCCAATTAAAAAGAGTCATATCTGTGTGTCTGTCTGATTTCTTTTCTATTGGGGACCACTATAATGATCTGGAGCACTGGTAGGTCATCTGTAATAATGATTTCCTTCCATTACAAAAAGATGCAGGTTTACATCACTTCTTCTAATTAGCCCAATTTCTTGTTTAATCAGAGCACCGGCGTGACGTCACTAGATGGGAGCGCTGCCATATCGTGTCTTTAATTATATTTCGTGTTAGGTATTGATGTATTTTTTCTTAACATTCACACTGTAACAACATGTGTCTATTCAACACACTATCAACTACAGCAGCAGCAATATTAAGTTTTGTACCGTTTGTCTCCATATCACTTTTTTATAATGCTACTCTCAGCTTTCATATTCTCACACTGAACGTGGGGTATCCATGGAGATCGATAGTGCTGGTAGCTGGACGGACATGATCAGTAGCCCACCACGGACCTGTTTCTGCTGGGCATCAGGGGTGCACACGCGGGTGACGATGACCCAGAGACAGCATAATATCGCCCCGGCGATATATCATAGCTTCCATAAAGTCTGGGGAAACTCTCGCCACGCGCTCATAAAATGCATGCAGTAGGCTACAGAAGTTTGTATCTTTAAAAATAAACCATTTTTGTACACGCCAACACCTCAGTGTTCAAAATATTGAAGAACACAATTTCTCGCTGAAAACAATTTATCATCAGAAACAACGAAATAATTAATGCTCCGTTCGCTATGCCCCATCCAACGACTATTTTGGGACTATCACATCACATTTCAGATTACATTGCATACGAAGGTATTTACGTACAAGCAAGTAAGAACAGCACTTACATTCTCAAAACGCGTGCCATGCTTTACAGCTGGTGGCTAGACCAGTCCTGACGTCCCAAAATCATCCAGGAATTAAGCCCTTCGCACACGCGTAAGGTTCTTTCATGGTTCCCCAAACTAAAATCCACCCGTTCCTGGTCTTCCCTTCATTTAAAATTGCCGCTAATTCAATGCTCATTACGGTTGCTGAGAGGCAAGAACATATTCCAACCACATGATGTTGGGAGAGAGAGAGACAGACAGAGAGGGAGACGGTGGAAAAAAAAACTTTCCCACAACATATTTGTCTTCAGCACCAAATGAAAAAGTGAACTGATGTGCTGGGAGTGGGCAAGTTTTGGGGGGCTGGCCGATGGATGGTCCATCCCTCCTTTTGGAGAAGGACGTGCTCTGAAATTCAAACAAGTTGCCCGTGTCTTTTAGTTGGCTGGATATAAACTGACGACCCATTGTTCGTCCATAGCTATCGTTCCCAGACCCCTGACAACCGCCTTGTCTCTCGGCTCTTCTGAGGCGAGGTTGACATATGGAGTTTAATTATTAAAGCATTTATAGAGAGACCTGATAATTATAATATATACAATGGCAAAACTGTTTTAACAAAACAATATTAATAATGCATATGTTAGTTTAAAACATACATATTATAAACAGGGTACTAATCCGGCAGCCACTGAATAGTCCATCAGAGGAAATGTTTTTGTTATTTCAATATAGTTTTGTCTTCCGATTAACATACATCCTTGTAATTTAGGGAAATGAAATGTACGGTATTGTACGAATTATTGATTATGATAAGAAAATCTATGAGTTCGCCGTTGGTTGCTATAGGCTATACATGCCACCCACGTAATAACACAACATCCATGTTTCACGTTTCACTCCCCCATACAGTTCCCCCGGCCCATTCTAATGAACACTGGCATGGAGCACGTTTTAAACTACAGGTATAACATACACGTATCAAGTAAAAGTATTGTGATATGAACATTATTTTATTATTTTTAGAATGTAGAAACACTTTGTCTATATATGTTTCACTCTAAACGACATAAGCACCAATATTCTTTTTTGTGTGGCACCGGGCAAGCAAGCATGACGAAATGTGTGTATTGTTCAAAAAAAAAAAAAACAGCTATTTTTTAAATACAGGTCATAACATAATGTGAGGGACACGTGGATTTAAAAATGTATCTTTTCATTAAAAGCGTTTATCTAACATTAATATTCTGCTTTAGTTATTTTATCCCCACACCCAGTTGCCTTAAATAATATCATGTTTCATTGTGGAGTATATGTCCAAAGTTTAGTACAAAATCACAATCTCTTTGTTTTTTGTCAATCTTCTTTACAACTCGAAATTCAAGCTTTCACCTCAGGCTTATCCGTCTGACTCCAAGGGATTCACGCGGAGGTTTAGCAGCGAGGTCACGTCCAATGACGTAGTCTAGCATATTTTCCACGCGCAGCCATATTTAAATACATTACGGAAATTAGCACACCAAAATATGCAAATCCTGCTTGCATAGTCTTTCTTCCAGCAGACGGACTATTTTCCCTAAACCTTTTTAATTTTTCTCAAATTCAAAATATTTCATTTACTTATAAACATATATATACATATATATATATTGTTTTTTTTTTTTTTTTTGCGAAAGTCCAAGTATGGTGAGCTGCATGCTATGATCCAGGAGCATGTTGAGAAGAAGCGGGGAGTCCTGCCGGGGAAATCGTCAATGCATAATGAGACAGTCACAGCGCCTTTCTCGCAGTTCCGATGCAGTTGGGTCCCGCTTCTGTTACTGTTTTAATAGTGATTCATGTGTAAGGTAGATTTGCATTTACTTGTATTATTTTACAAATGTGCCTAAACTTGATATATATATATACATATATATATATATATATATATATATATATATATATATATATATATATATATATATATATATATATATATATATATAGTGTCTTTTACTTTATATGAGGAGTGTAGGCTAAGCACATTCACTGTTATAGCACATTTGTAGTGTGACCATATGATATGACATATGACAGTAGTGCATGTGTTATCTGTTGTGAATTGCGTCTGGAGACACAGACTTTTAAATGTCACCATGCGATTAAATATAATTACGTCACCTACATGTTGAACGTTAAAAAGTACGCTGTTTCCGTTTAGTGTTTTCGCTAAATTTCTAAGAACATATTATTATAATTATTATTACTATAATTATTAACATTCACTCAAGGTATGTGGTATGTGAATACTCTCTGTATCCACGACTGTATTTAAGCCCACATATGTGTGTCGACTAATTATAGTACTATGGTATGTGTTAGGTTTATCAAGTTTTGCCTGCAATTTTTCTACGCAAAAACCTTTCTCACTTTTTTTTTTAACTTACCAAGGCTCCTTTTTTTCTAATTCCAAAGACATGCCTTTCAATTATCCAAATTCTCGCTCGTAGTTATCGTCGCTTCATGACGACTTCCACGCTGCCACCTCGTTCTGGGTAGGCTCCCTCGCGCTCGGATGTGATCATATGATTTGTCACTGACGGACTGGGAGCGGTCAAACGGGAACATTTTTGCTTTTTTTTTCAAAAGTAGAAGGTAGACAGTATCACTACAACCCAGCTTGCCCCTCTTATGCGTAGAATTATTAAGATTAATATTACTACTACTACTACTACTACTACGACTACTACTACTCATAATAATAATAATAATAATAATAATAATAATAATAATAATAATAATAATATGCACCTGCTTCAAATGGAATCAAACCTACTGTTGTGTCTCCTGTTTCAAAATATACGAAATTTCCTCCTATTCAGTCACACTGGCTCCACATCCGTTTTCACTCAAATTAGTTGCCTGATCACCATCTTAATGGATATTCACTGCTTATCGAAACACAAAAGGGAGAGTGGGACCAAACAATGTCAGTTTCAGTGCATCTAGTCTTTTTTCTACGTGCAGACAGCCCTCCAGATAAAATAATTTTAAATGATGGGAATAATTTCGTCCTTGTGTTTCAAGAGTCAACAGCGCCTTAAAGTGTGGCATAAACGTGTTAGAATTCCTAGGGCGTTGTGCAACATGGACAGTACTCGCCTGTAAACTTGTGAAAGGCTTAATTATCAGTACCAATCCTTCTGTTTTATTTTCGTTTAAAATGTGACATTTTGCAAGTGTGTCTTCTTTTTCTTCTTCTTTTCCTCCTCCTCTGCTTTCTCTTCTTATCACTTAGTAATATGTGTTGAGTAAGGCACTACCATTTTTCATTGCCACCTTAACTTACTCCACGTGTAATATAGATAGATAGATAGATAGATAGATAGATAGATAGATAGATAGATAGATAGATAGATAGATAGATAGATAGATAGATAGATAGATAGATAGATAGATAGATAGGTAGGTCTTGCAAACTAGTGCACTTACATTAAAAGAAAATCAGGTGTATGCTTACAATACATTAAATCTGATCACAACACTACAATGAAAGCATGAGAACTGTGCGTGTGTTTCCCGTATCTGTTTGATATGGACTGTTGTAAGGTGTAATTGCTCATGAATTTCTCACAAATAATTCGTCAAACTGATTTAATGTCCTTTTTTTCTTGATTTTTTGATAACACACCATATTAATGTTCAAATAACAATGTTTAAACGGGTTTTGATTTTGGATTTATGATATTGATGTTTAGCATAAAATAGTCCCTACCAAAGCTTATTGTTGCGTGACTGCGGCACCCAGTGGTAGCCAAGGAAATCATAGAATAAACGAGAACATTTCTGAGCATCCATCTGGAATTCTTTAGTTTACAATATATTACTTAATTATTGGCAGATTCCACATGTCTCATTAAACATTTTCTGTAAAAACGTGACTTCATTATATTGCGTTTCAAAGTATTTAATAGAGAGATTTATATGTCCATTTTTGTTTTGACTTCATAGCTTCATTTATTCTCTTGAATGGATTGCTTTATGTTACTAGCGCTGTAAAAATACAGACAAATATCAGTAGCATACTCAATTTGTAGTAACCTTTATTTGTAGTTTGCGTATAAATGTGACTGGTGTAGATATTCATTTTCGATTTCTAAAGTTTAGGTTTTTGTTTGATTATTTTTTATTTTTGCATTTCTGATAAAACGTAAGCATGTATTGAAGCAGTCGTTCGGCCTACTTGCATTGTAATTGACGCGTAGACTATCACATACTCTTTATAATCTCGCGAATAAGAGTTGGGTCAATTATATAACATTAAAATAATTTATTTACATTCGAATTCGCCTCTATTTAATATCCTGTTCGACGTGTACGAAAGTCTGAAGAAAGGTCATCAGTAAAAAAGTTAAAAACCGAATCTTGACTTACTTTACAGCGCTGATTTCATTAGACAAGCCGTTTCATTCGAGATGATGACGAGATAACCTCTCTTGGTGCTAATCGGAACCTTATTTTTTCTTGTGTAGATCGCGAGACTACAGTGTCTATTAGACTTTCTTATTTTCCAAAGCATGTAAACTAGGGTAGCGGGATTTCTTCGATGTAAAATTTCTGCCATTTTTATTCTAGAATAATAGGTAGTCGGTAAAATAAAAGTGCTTAATTAAACTACAGTAGAGTCAGTTGGAGTCAAGCACAAATTTCTTTTAATCCAAAACAGTGGTAAGAAGACTGTAAACGCAACCAGCAGGTTGCATGTTCGAATTCTAGATAGGCCTTGCTTATGTAGCTTTCAGAAACATATCATACAGTGCAATAATTTCACTAGGAAGTTACTGCAAAATGATTTATTAAATGCTGCCCAAGTTACAAGAACCTACGTACATCTTACTCGCTTGTATTGATCATATGATCGTTTCATTTTATCAAATTCACAATGTTGTTACTTTTGGGACTACTGAGTTAAATCTGTGTATTGTTGGTACTTTTGTCAACGTGCAAAAAAAAAAGGTTTAAGTAAAATGGTTTCTTTAAGCACTGGCCCCTCTAATAATCAAGTCCCGTACACTTTTTACACATATCAATATTGCCTTACGTACAGAGACTACATACAGAGACTGCTCTGTATATATGCAAAATGAAAATGCGATACTGAATTGGATTATGATGTAGATTGTGACTCGATGGTTTTCAAAGTGTCCAGTGTAGCACGTTGTATTTTGCACATTACGCATATGCATTTGTTACACTGAAAATGGCATACTTTATTTATATGTACTTCATAATTTTTTGTACAATCCGGTGTTTTTCCTGCCTTGCAAAGACAAAAAAACTCAGTATTATATGCACTAATAAAAGAGTGCAAGGTTTGCTTTAATCCGTTAGCCATAGGAGCTCATAATTCTCAGTAGTGATGAATGGACAGAATTAAATAATAACAATAATAATAATAATAATAATAATGAAACGTCGCCTAAGATAAAGTATTACTAAAGAAGAAATTATATGTCCACGGAAATGTTCTCCAAGGGGCTTGTGTTTGTTCACAGTAGAAACAGAAATGAATGACTAGCTTGATGACAATCATGCGAAAATGCGAAGTAGATTAATATGCACATACACTTTTTTATTGTCGAAATGCAATAATTATTGAAAATGGCAAGCGTCATTCATGAGCAATCACAAATATATTTGTTAAAAACAAAAAACCATCAAAGTGTATTTGATGGAAAGAGGTTGAAGCTCTCGGCCAAAAGACAAGATACAGTTAATTCATCGACTAAATCACAAGCACATGCTCTAATTGCGTCGAGAATTTCCTCTAAGGATAGAAATCTTAATTGCATGTGCGACATCTAGTGGTATGATGAGGAACTGGCTGTAAATTACCTGGCTTGACCGGGGTTCCGTGCACATCAATTCATTGACATTATTAATCTCATTTTTAACTCTATTACTTGGCATTATACAATGGGAACATTGGGAAGTTATTCAAAAAATACGGTAAAGGGTCAAATGAAGACAAATAAGTAACCATATTGTATTATAAAGACTATTATTTTAATTTAAAATGAAATATTCAAATATATTGACAAGACCAATGAAATCCATACCCTTGTACTCCCGTTACATTTTGCTGCTACGGTGCTTGCTGTCGTGACATTTTAAAATAGGAATGAATATTTCTTATACCCACAATCTACTGCAAATGATTTAAGCAAATAAGGCTGTGGATAATACATTATACATTCATGAACCAGTTAATTAAAAATAAATAACATCAAATACATGTCACTTTTTTATAACAAACTTAACTCTGTACATTATTACCGAATTGCATTCAAATATAAAATTAGCACAATTGTAAGGATGTACTTTGTTTGTGTCCAATAATAACGCTTTACATGATCTCATAAGATAATAAGTACACTGAATAGCACCGTCTTTCTAAGGTCCCTCCAACAATTCGAGTCGATTTCAAGCAAAAAAAAAATCAGCTTTGAAAACCAAGTAGGTTCCAAAACCATTCAGGGGTAAAGTTGTAGAAAGGCAGAGACCAGGAGTTATAAAAATGTTAAAGCCACAGAATATCTCTGAGAACAGTAACTGAATGATTCAGAAATTCAGAGATGCACTGCGTCTCTTGGACAGTGGCTAGATCAGGCCGTCACGCAAGCTAAGTGGCAAGGACGAACCCATCAGCAACATTATGGGAAATTAAAAGTCCTTTTTCTTGCATGCACCCTAAATCGTTTTCCTAAAACGGTTTTTACATATGTGACGTAACTATACTGTCTGTGAAAATTACTGGGTAAATGCAGGTGTTACTTTCTTGGCGAATTCGGCCAAACCTGGCTTCTTTCTGCTTCCGTTTTAAAAGTATTTCTTAAGGTAAAATCAGGCAGTAGGTTTGGCTGGAGTAGGCATTTTAAGAGTCACTTCCCCAGTGCCTGACCTGGAAAAACTGCGGCTATTTTTACATTACATTGCATGACAGAAAGTCATCAATATAATAATAACAGTATTAATAATAATAAAAATATCACATCCTATATGAAGTGGACACGAAGTTGTTTAAGTGAAGCTCGGAGGTCACGTGAGAAAAGTGTCCTTTTTTCATATCATTTTGAAAATGCTGCTGCTGGCTGATGATGATTTTCTAAAATCTCACCCAGTGAACTCCAGCTAATTCAGAGCCAACGCAGTCGTTCAGTAACCTGTTGTCCTCTGATGTTTTTGAAGGTCCTTTGCCCAGTTTGAAGGACAGTCTGATATATGTGCTACCTAGAAGAGGGAGAATACACCTGCGCATTTCCTAATGATTGATGTGACGTTCCTCAAATGGGTATTCTATGACCTCACAATGTGTTACATCCTTTTACTGATCTCTGCCTTACTGTGAATTTATCCCAGACTTGTTCTGGAATCTTCTTCCTTTTCATAGCTTAAACGCTTGCTTTCAATTCTCTAAGGGATATTTTAAAGATTTCCGTATTTTATCTTCTTTTCTATTACCAAGTGAAACAGAATTATTGCTCACAGAAAATAGGCTGTTCAACCAATTGTATAAACGTAACAATAATTATTAACAATTATCTCAGTTAGGTTTCCCATAATAAAGAGTCTCGATATTTATGAAACAAACACATCTTTGTTATTTTTTTTTAATTTTCTGCATACAATATTTTTTACTTGCGTGGTGTGGACTGGGTTTTGAAGATCATAAATAAACAAATTCCATAAAACTGTGAAATAAAATTGTGAAGATGTTGTCCAAAGATAAGATAGATAGGATTGAAGATAAGATTAAAATATGAAAACTGTCCAGTGTATACGTTTGCAATCCTCTGTATTTATCTATTATCTACGAATTAGGAGAATGAAAATACATTAGGTAGCCTAAATCGAAATTTGTAAATATTTCCCAAAATAATCTAATTCGTTATTTGTCTCAGATTCTAATGCGTGTAGTTGTAATAATACATTTCAAAATATCACATGGAAATGAACGAAAAATATTTGTCCAGTTGACTTTCTGTATTTCTTGACAAATAAATGAATAACATATTAAATGCATAATGTAGCCGAAACGTAATTCTTTTCACATTAGGTTGAATTGGTTTATAAATTTTAAACGCAATGAAAAACAGACATGGTTTAAATAATGTCAATTCAAAATAAATAAATAAAAATGATAATTTAGAAACCATACGACAGAGATATCATATGGTTAAGACATCAACAGCGTAATAAAGACAGCCAATTGTTGCCTACGTATGGTTTCCCATGCTCTCATTATACACAATGCATCCATCTCACATATCTACTATAAAACGGCAATTCCTTTTTTCAATTCAAATAGGAATTAGTCGTTAATTAATCGCGAGGGCTCTGAATGGGATTCAGAACTTGCATGTATTGTTAGGTTACAAACATAAGGTATAGCGCTAATTTGAAACTGGGCCAATGTATCTGCAGATGTATTTTATTTCGATTTATTTCGTCATCTATTTTTACCTTTTAATGGCTCATTTGTCAGCTTGCTTTAAATAAACATATTAATCGTTGGTTCATATTGCATTTGTAAATAATAATGTGGTACCCTTACTGGTCCATTTAATCATGGAAAAAGACTTAGGTTCGGCATGATGAATGCATGAGTTACACATCTAAGAATCGCACGTTTAAAACTTAAAATAGTATTGAATTAAAAACATATGTTATGATAAGATTAGAAAATGCAATGCTGGTGTAGCGGTAGGAAGGTTGCCTTAATAAAACGATTTTGAACTGCAGGATGTATCCAAGTGCAGGTGAACGCCCCCTGCTGCCTGTGAATGTAGTTCTCCTGATGAAATGTGAAAATTGGAGAGCGTCGTGCATGATGTCCTCTGGTCAGCGTATGCTACTGCAAACCTGAAAGAAAAGCTTGTCAGGTCACAGGTCAACCTGTCATAATGTATGTACCTACAGGTAAACCACATGGTAAAGATACTGTAAATACTTTACATAAATCTGTAAAATGGTATTGACAGTGAGTTCTGGGCGATAACACAATCAACATGGATGTAGCCTATAAGCGATTTTGGAACGTGGAATTACTAATGGATATTGTTCAGTTTGGTCAAAAGCTGGACTTTTGTCTTATAGCTAAGTCAGTAATCCATGAAAATGAGACGTAATGAGTTTAATTTAGGAAGCAGGCAATGGAAAGTATTGCAGTTCGAGAAGAATTTACCTCGCATGAGTGGCATCTCGACTGCATTCAAAAACCAACCGTTTTAAAGTGCAATTAATGGCGCGTGCTCAAATCACGGGACACAGTTTACCTAACCAAAGGAACTTGTGTTGCTCGGGTGTTGCCCATAGCTAGAAAATGATATCTTTAGCATCACTTATGTTGGCCAATTTCCTGCAATGTTTTTGGGTTGTATGAAAGCACAGTGAACTGAATTGAAAATTATGGAAGTGATATTATACCTATGTTCTTTTGGGGTGTCATAAGCCAATTTATTACCAGGGTTACTCTTGACTTTTGTTAATTATGTATGTACTTTCACCTACATCTCTATCGATAAGTGTGTTTGTTAAATGACTGTACTGTAATGACTGTGATGCATTAACACTGATATCGAACATGACTTGTTTAATGCTTCTCAGATATGGTGAAGAGAAAATTGATGAAAACTGAACAAATAAACTGGACATTTCTTTTATGGATTGTTTTTTTTTTTTTTTTTTTTTTGCTTCAAGCACAAGCTACTTCAGGTTTATCCTGACTGTTGGGCTAGTTGAACATGTGTGCCTTTGGCTACCACAAGGGTACTTCCTTCCAAAGTCTGAGAGTTGTTATGTAAACAATCCATTCACCAAAGACACACACCCACACACACATGCCTGCATACACACACACACATGCATATAAACACACACACACACACACATATGTGCAGACACACAGACCAGCATATGCTCATTCAAATTCACAGACACGCTAACACACTCATGAGAGCTGCACTCAGTGTGGAATTGCCCTGCTGCTGCCCATGCTGCAAAAAGCATGTGTTTCTATGTGTGCTTTCAAGCCACATAACTGAGAGTAACAGAAAGCAGAGAAAAAACTACTTTTCTCCCACTCATCACTGTCCATTACCTTCAGCAAGCACTCAGTCTTTTCATAACACCAGGGAACAGACTTCTGTCTCTAACAAAGACAACTTTTTAGGTTGTAACTTCACCTGAGTCACAACATTCAAGCACTTGAACTGCATGACTTATGATGGCTTTCTATCATTTCTGACTGTGATACATGTGTGTAATTAACATGTGTTACCATCATTGGGAATTACAGTTATTTAGGTTTGATTTAGCATAGCGTAGCAGTGACCACGAGGAGATATGAGTTGTGCGTTTAATAGGTTCATAAGCTTGTTTTCACTTTGTCAGCACTTGTGACCGAAATCATCTAGTGCTTTTCATCGAACCGTAAAAAGAACCTTGTGAGGCACTTATATCGAGTGCCATCTCTCTGAGACCTCCGAGTACATCTTGGGTGAATGATAACATCCATTCCTCTCAACCCACAGAGCAGTGTTTTGATTCAGGTCTGGCTATGCCACACAAAGGCACATGAGGTACAGACTCTGCACTGGGAGCTGCAACCTTGAATCCATTTAGAGGTGAACATACATCAAAATCAAACGTTGTGGCCTAGTTATGTACATGGGAGATGAAGTAGTTGTGTGTGTATCACTAACTCAAATAAAAATGTTGTAATTTGATACATTATCACTATTAAACACAAGAAAATATTTGTCTGTGTGTACTCCCTATAATTCCAATGTACTCCCTTAAAGTGCCACGCATCCAACCTTGCATATAATTTCAGCATTTCTCAGTAATGACGACATTTAATCATTGTAATCATTGCCGCTGTTTTCATAAAGTGCAAGCGATGATGCAGAATGATAGGCATAATGTTTGATTGTATTAATGCTCTTATTGCTTATTAAAGCTTTATTATGCCGTTATTACTGTTTCAGCAGGAGATTCACACTGCAGACAGTAGTGACCCACCAGGATTCATTATACACACGAGTACAAGCCGCACACGAGACACTATGACAGGCTGGGAGAGCATGAAAAGGGTGAAGAAAGTGGGCATAGACATGCTGATAACAGTATTATTTTACTTTCCTTGTGAGAGCTTGCTTCAAAAGCAACTGCAAAAAAAAAGAAAAAAATGGGTAAAAACTCTTCCTTCTTGTCCATCATAAATAAACCTACCAATACCGCATTGGTTTTCTTCTGTCATTGGTTTCTTTAAGCATATCCTTTTTGCAAAATGAATTGATGAATAAATTGTTTTTAAAAACTCTGACAAACAGTTCACAGGCAGAAAAGTGAATGTCTCTTCAAGTGTTTCAAAATGTCCCTACCAATTTACCATACAAAAAAACTGATTATTAACCAGGTTCCACTTCATAAGGATGACAGTGTAAATGTATTGTAGCTGAATGTGTACTGTGCTGCATTTATCTGACTATTCGTAATCTCTTCATATGGGACTATTCACTTGTGCCTTTAATAAACACAACCCTAACCTGAACAATCATGATATTTCATCCACAAATCTATTAATCAAGTTTATTGCTGTGTCTCATAGCTCAGATAACACTTTGGTTTTAGCCTATTCAATATTTTCTAAAGAGATTTAGTTGATGGTCCAACTAGTATACCCTCTCACCACAGTTCCATTAGTGGAAGTCAATTTCACTCTGTTTGCAGTTCATTGAATATTCTGTTGTAATTAGCAGATGGCAAGTTTTTATATTGTTCAGTGTAAAACCAAGATTCAGAAACAGCCGTGAGACAAAAACGTAAGTGAAGCTTAAAAGAGCGTAAGTGAAAAGTACAGGGTAAATAAACCACTCACAGACCTCGGTAACTAAGAAAGCCAGTAAATTTACTGTATTGTCTGCAAAATACAAATACCTTTTTTTCCAGCAGGAGAATCTTTATTTTATTTCCATATTCTTATTCACTACAGACAGCTGAATGATGTCCCTTGAGATACAGAGATGTGGTTTTTTTATATAATAACAAGCGGCGAAAAAGGCCTGCTTATGCCGCTGTGAGCCTCTCTTTTAAGTTCCAAAACATGTAGTTCAGACGATCCCCGTTTCAGGTTTTATACAAGCTACATTTGTTACTACTACTGTTTTTTGTGTATTTTTATGTGAATTATTTAATAATCGAAACAACCCTTTCAGGAAAAAAGAAAACGCATAAAACAGAAAAAAAAACTTTTGGAGCAATCCTAGAATTGTATGTGGATTACATGTTTGATATAACAAATTGATACAATGCTGTTACACATTCAGACTTAGAAACACTGTGGTCACCTTCACACTCTCACAAAATTGAATTGATAATGAACATTTGAGGTACTCTATGGGTCAATTTGAGGTACGAGCGGATTTCAGGTCACAGAACTAGCTGATCCAATTTTAAAAAGTAACAATAAATAAAAAAAATGATAACAAAAACACTGCTAAACGGATCAGAAAAAAGGATTGCTCCATGTCTTTGGTTAAAAACATATGAACAAAATCCATTATCTGAACACTCTGAAGCACAGATAAAACTTAAAAAAACAGTGCTCAGAGAAGCTGTCGGAACAACACAGATGTTACAATGCTGTCCTGTCTTCTTTACAGAGTTACAAAATTGGATAAGACCTTTACATACAGTTCAGTAGTAAACGTGTAATAAAGTGGTAATAACTGCATTGGTCATCATTAATAAAACATTATGAAGTAGTCTACTGCTGACAGATTGAGAAAATTCCACACAAGGATATATACTTTTGGTTTCCATTAGATTATTTCTTGTAACCATTAAAGTTTTTTTGGACACAACGCAGCAGTTTTCAATACTTTATTACACATTTATAACTGTGCTATGTAACCCCCAACAGGCAGCACAGGCAAACCAGTCTTCAGGATAGTCTGTCCAGTGATGAGAAAATAAAACATTATAAAACTCACCAGTATCAATGGTAATATTTTAATAATTTAGCAAATACCTTCATTTATGAAGCTATGGTGAAACTACTTAAATGCAGCATTTTGTTTGTTTGGTAATGGTAACAGTTTGAAGTGGAGGTGATATACACTTATACTGCAACTGTGCCAGATGAATAAGCATTATTCTTTTTCAGCAAGGTGAAACATTCTTTAAGTCAACCGTCTTTAACAATACCTAAAAATGTAAACACAATTGCTGCAATGTTCTCTATTTGATGTGGAGTTTTGTAGGGGTGAAGTGAAACTGAGTTTGCGCACTATTTTGTATACACTCAGATCTGTTTTGCTTAGTGTTCAAATGACAGAATAAAAGTAGGTGCCATGGAAAAGGCGCTGGACTTCACACCGAAAGCTGATGATACCTGAACTGCCTGTGTTTGTGATTGTGTCATTTTCTTTGATAACATTACAAAAAAGAACAGGAGAACATAAAAATGTGTAGGGCTCCGCCCCATAAAGTTGACCACGTGTATGTGGCATGAACACAGTAACCTCATATTTACTGCACACAGCCATAACCATAACACTTCAGTAACAGCAGATCCACATTTTCTTTTGAGGCAGATGCCTAGAGAGAGATGCCTAGCTTTATATAAAAAAGTGACCTGTCAAAATCCCAAATTGTGCTTCTCTTCAACCAGTGAAACTGGTTTCCTACAATGGTGTTTCTCTGTGCCAAAAATTCAAGTCACATTAACCTGGGGAGAGAGGAAATCGGCCTAGCTGTCAGCACCACAGATACAACACCTCCCTGTTAACACTTTTGACACTCACTAATTTTCAAAGATAACAAACATTAACAACAGACAAGAAAAAAAACCTCAAGGTTACAAATGTTACAAAATATTAAAAATTTCTTGGGGTCAAATGGCAAAATGAAATTCGTCAACCACCAATTCTTGCTCCAGCTTGTTTGGGATGGCGAACATGACCGAACACACATTTGTCACTGAGGGCAAGAGAACTGGGATGGCCAAGGGTTCGGGCACTAAATATACAATATCTTTCCAAAATATTTAAAATAGGACGAACCCTTCCCACAATGCCTCTGCTGCCTGTTATTTGGTAGAAATCCTGACACTTTGGTTTCAAAGGAAGTGTGGCTTCAACTATTTTCATTTTCACCAAACAGGCACACAAACGTGTGTTCAAGTTTCATGGTTGACTTGGGAGTGTTGCATATCTGTGCATGAGAACAGCCAGACGGTTCCCAAGATATGTCATCATTTGCAAAGAGGTGTTTTAATAATACAGAAACCTGTGAATATGTGTACAGGCCAATGGTTGTAGCTGGTTAGGTTAAACTAAATAAACCCCTGAATAGTTCTGTTAGCCATCAAACAGAACAGCTTATGTGCTACAGCACATACATTACCCCACTAATAAGATAAAACATTGTTTGCTATGACCATAATTATTATTATATATATTTATATATTAGAAAGCTATACACAAGCATGTTAATTTCACAGATTTTTTTAAAGATTCTTAATAATATTATATATAATAAGAAATACACTTTAAAAACAAAAACCTCTACAAAGAGAAAACAGTTATTTGTTCAGCGAAGCATGGGTTTTCAGATTCTGTCTTCATGGCTTAGGGTAGTGCTTTCTATACAAAAACCCATGTATTTTATATTTTCCTAGGCTTTCCGTATAATAGCAAAGCTATCAAAAAAAACACATTCTGGCTTATATAAACTACAAAAAGCCACAAATGCTTTGCATTTTTTATTCCTTTTTTTATGAAAATATACGCAAAATGTATCGTACATGTTTCTTATTTTTGATTACGTGATGCAAGACCCGGATTTCTTGTGACGATCTAACATGGCTCTTAAATAAAGTATGGTCCACTTTTTGTTCTGATTCATCAGGGCATTAATTAGTTCCATACTTTGAGGGCAATACGATATTTGTCATAGGTCCAGGTTTTGGGTCTGCGGGTATACCTGTATATTTCTCCAAAAGTTGCATAACAGCTTTTTCTCTTTTTTTATAGTAAATAAGCCTGCAAAGTCTGGTGACTTTGAAACCCCTCCCTGGCCCTTTATGTACATAAATACGTTGAACCTGCAACATGACATTATCTAATGTAACATACATTTTGCAAGAGAGCACTGCGAAGAAAAGATGGCAGCAAAAAAAAAAAAAAGACAACCTAAGCTGTACACGAGTATTACTTGTACATCTCAAGTGCTAAACTGTGTTCAGCGATGTATGCTTCCATTCGCTCATTTAATTATGCCATATCACTGAAATTGAGAGTAGTTTTACAAAAACAAAGAGTACCTGACCTTTTTTTGTTTATTTCTTTGTATAAATACACACGTCTCCATGTGTACGTACACATTTTTTTTTTTCCACACAAGTAATGAATTTCCCTCCCCGCCCACCCCATATGATCCCTCCCATTTCTGTATAACCCCGCCCACTCCCCACCCGTTCCCACCAAGCCCCATTAACAAATTTTTGTATCACTTTAATATGAACAGCAAACACACTCCGCAAAAAAAAAATAGTGAATAGAACAAACTTAAATTTAGAAAATGAGGGTGGGTAGGGGGACCACCCCTGAAGCGAGCACGCAGGCCGTAGATGAGGGTTTGGGGGTTAGGGGAGAGGAGGCGGGGACGGGGGCGGGCCTTGCAAGCAAGCGAAGGAGGGATCGGCTCCGCGGTGACTGGCAGCCCCCCTCTGGCCTATCATGTGGCCCAGCCCTCGGTCAGGCGCACGCGTTTGACGGACGGGCTCCCCCGCTCTTCGGCGGACGGCCGCATCAGTCCCAGCGGCGAGTGGAACTCGTTCCTGTGCTCGTCGCGGTCGCTGCCCTCGTACGAGCTGCTGCAGCTGCTCAGACTGTCGACGGGCGAGCGCCCCGAGTCCTGCCGGGACGACGACACCGGGGGGGCCTGCTGGGGCGGGTACCCCGCGGGCGTAACCCCCACCCCGGGGTGATCTCTAGGAGGAGAAACAGGTTCTGACTTGATGTGCAGGCTTTGAGCAGTAGGCAGGGAGAGATTTGAACTCTGACATAAGTGAGTGCTAGTGCAATTTCTGTAGGAGGAAAGGAAAGGCAGTTACAGACTGAGGAAAAAATACGCACACGTGCTAATCACAGATACAACGGCACTCAAAAGAGACACAGTAAAACCTTCAGTGCTAAATAAACTCTGATTGACTCGTATATACTCAAATACAACAGTACATTGACTTCTGAACTTGAGGAACAAGGAGTGGAAAAAAAAATCTAAAATAAATATATATTTTACATTGAAATAACTCAGCATATTCTTCAAAGTTTGCAAGTCCCATATGGTGCATTTTTCTGAGAGCTGTTCATTTCGATGAGCGAGGAGTATTTTCTGTGGTTTTCAAACTGCCTTAAAGACTGCCTTATGTTTGTTTAAAACAACAATTACAGGCATGATTTTGATATTAAACACATACGAGTCTGATCGTTCTGTGCAATGGCAGCTTGCAGCGCACTGTGTGTAAATGCGTGCCAGCAGATATCCTCAAAAGAAAAACGCTCAATCTAGGCCGCATTTGATCAGCCCGACATTTGCAGACGCGACGCAAGCTGAGAACGTTTTTCGAGTCAAGGCGGTAGCCGTGGTTTCAGGTCTTTGACAGCAGCAACAGTAGGAAAACCTCTTTCTGACATGCACCATATGCACTCGGCTTTGAGGAACGCGGGATTCTTGAGCTATGGCTGAGATTCACTGTACGGTTTGGCTTCATCGATACTTTGGTGGTGTAGGCCGGCTAACTCAACACAGATGGCAGCATGCGCTGCACCCGGGATTTCAAAATTACGGTTAATTACAGCTTTCTTTCTGTAAAAATCGGGGCCTGTCGCTCTCTGCCTTTGTCCATCTTTTTGAAGACTTTTGCAGGGGGGGGGGGTTGAGAGGTGGGGCCTTGATGTGGGGGGCTGAAATATGTACCAAAGCCCATGAGATGCTCTTGCCCCAACATACATACAATAACTCTATTTATCTGGCCAGATACAGTGAATAGAAGAGCAAGACACACCAAACGGAGAACTTTAAACTGAAAGTGACCACATAATGGGTCTTAAAGATAATGACTTACACACAGAGCCCGGTCATATGAGAGCCTTCCAGTAATGTATCCTCACAATACCCTCTCTTTACTGCAGTAAATTAGAGTACTGTACCAGCAGCAACATGCTCCCTGATTGTGATCAAATAATCATGTTTGTTACGAGCAAAAGGCCAGTCCGCACTCAATGGGTGAGCTTTAAGCAATGATAGCTCTGACGTGGATAGCTCTTGTGGTGCTCGGTACGCACGCTAGGCAGCCAGCGTGACGAATGTGTTTTTTTGCACACTGATGGCCCTGAAGCTATTGCAGGGGCTTTCCCTTGTCCTCTGACTAAGAAGCCGGGCTACAGAGGCTGAGACAGAGGTCTAGGCCGGGCTGGTGACTGGGAGCGGAGGGCTCAGGAACTCACCCTAAGTGTCCCAGGGCAGAGTGCTGCATGTTCTGCAGGTGCTGCTGCTGCCAGCCTGTCATGGAGCCCAGATGGAGGGCACTGGAGCTGTTGAAGCCTGAGAGTGACAGGTCACCACTGCTGAGAGAATATTCTGCATGGAGAGAGACAGAGAGAGAGAGAGACAGAGAGAGAGAGAGACAGAGGGAAGGACAAACAGAGGGAGAGAAAGAAGCTTTGGTACTTCATCTAAATTGAGAGGACGTCGCCTCATGTGTCTTTAGTTACTCTGTACCCACAGGTAAAACCTTTTTCCACAGCTTTAAAAAACCCTTTGTATCTCCAAGTAAATGCATGTTTAGGGAATAAGACTGACTGTTTCATTATTACATTATGGTTCATTAAATTAGACAAGTTTCAGTCACATGGTGTTTTGAATTAACTTTATTACCCAGAGAGTCATTAAACATCAACAGTACCCAGCTGATAATACAAGCTTTATATTCATGTGTCAGACTGGAAATATTGTATTATTCTGAAAATGTGCACATGAAAACACAAACTATAAAACCTAAAAAGTTATGACAGCAAAAATATACTTATTGCATGAAGCACTGTGCATAAGGGAGCTAAAAATCTATTCCAAACATGTTTGTCCACACGCAAGTATCAGTTTCAACGAACAAATAAAACTGACAAAAAGACAGAATGACATTGAGACAGAGAAGGCAGCCGTGCGGTAAGTCACACTTAAGACAGGTGGACCGGAAAGATCCAGGACCAAACTAAGGGAATGGCACTGCCAAAGAAGCTTTGTTAATGTTGGTAACCCGAGCACCTGCTGGTGGAGCACTTGTAAGCCAGCAGTGCGGTCCAAAGCTGAGGTTTCTGGGCTTGTTACTTAGAAGTCACAAGTTTGGTTGGCTGGTAGGCCGTTCTATCCTTAAGCAGTCCCTTCAGCAAATATCTAGCCATGTAAATTGATAATGTGTAAATTTGTTAAGCTGATACTTTTTTCTCCGCTCGTAGCTTCCGCTAAAAGCCTCTCCAAAAAGACAAATACTTCAATGAGAATATGAAGAAGGCCAATATATTCAATATACTCATAGAGATTCCTTCTTAGGATGGAGCTGAAATGGGAGAGGTGAATGCAAAAAGATCTATGTTTAACAGAGTTTAAACCCAGTTTACTCAGCGTGACTTTGTGAGGAGGGCTGGGCTGTCACAGGGTTACCAGGTGTCTGACAGGTATAATAGGGATATGCATGCAGGACTCACCGTTAAAGGAATTAAACTCCTCCCAGAGACTTTACCCAATTAAATCCCAGAACCGGTGAGGTAATGCTTATAGACCATTTGAACTGCGACAGAGTAACTGGAGCTTGTAAGTTAAGTGAAGAAGAGGAATTGTTGAGTTGTACCTACCAGTACCATAGGAGGTGGAAATGGCCGACGGATACCCTCCCATTCCTTGTCCTGGTAGAGTTGGCGTTGCTACAGAAACCACTGGGGTAGCCAACGATTGGGCAGACTGTGAGTTATTTATCCGTTGATTCTGAAATAACAGTAATAAAAAACTACATATAAATCAAAGCTGCACACTTTTATACACTGATGATTAGATGTTGTAATCAGGTAAGCAGTATCTCTGTTGAACTCTGCCAACCCCATCACTTACAACACTTCTGGGGACATATTGTTGCTATAGAAACTCAAACATTCTCGTCTCTTAGGCAACATGGCAAGTGCCATGTATGAGGATTGCTTTGATCTCTAGAGATCTAAAATTATATAATAGATGATGCTGATAAAATACAAACATCATCTCTTTTTTGTTGCTGTAAATTTGACTACAGTGTTGAATATTGCTTATGTCTGTTGGCAACCAGAAGGCATGATAAGCAATCGGTTATGGACAAATGAAACCTAATGCAATTACACAGACACACCACTAGATGTCAGGATTGCCACTGGCTAAGTCTTCAGTCCCTCTAATGAGAACCTCGTGCACTTTATCATGGGTCCAGAATTGCACCTTGCCATTAAGTACTGCCTGCACCGATTTCATCCCTGTCTTATTCTGGTTAAATGACACATAATTTTTTATAACACTTTGAATGATGATGGGATCTGATCATTAGCCTGCTGTAATCCCACTTACCAATAGCAGATCAACGTCCTCGGACTGGCGGCATTGGAAGGGGAGGGGCAATAGATTGAAATTAGTCTTATTATTGGCTGAATCGGGAAAGCTATGTCTCTAAATAAGGGATGGCGGCTTTGAGTGGGAATCTCTGAACAAGAGGGCGGGTGAACAGGCTAATACTCGCTACATCTATGCTAACTCTCAGGACTAAGTCATTCCACATAGACGCATCTGTTTAATTTCTAAACGTCAACGTAAAGGCGGAGATTAGCTTTATCAAAAGGGAGGAAAAGCACTGGCAAGAACAAGGCTAACACGTCATACTGGACAGGAAAGGGAGATGAGGAAAGGGGAGACAGAGGGAGGAATGGGGGGAGAAAAGGATGGAAGAGGAGAGGAGGAGGAAAGGGTCAGACTCACGATGGAGGGCATGGTGTTCTTGGATCCAGGGGGGATCAGCACCCGCAGGTCCGGCTTGCGGTTGCTCATGCCCAGGTTCATGGGCGGGGGGGACTTGGCCTGCAGGTTCTTGTTCATGCCCCCTGGGGAGACCAGCATCCCAGGAGAGTTGCGGTGGTTTCCATACCCGTTCCCTGAGGGGAGGAGGGGAGAAGCCGGAGTCAGACATCAACCATCAAAATCCATGATTTTATACTTCTACACACATAAAAGAGTTATCTCTGGTCTCAAGCACACCTTTGGAAAGTTAAAATGTTTGTTTGTTCCACAAAACATGCATAGTAATATATCCCAAGAGAGGAATAAAGAGAACAATACGCAAACTTTAAAGTACAAGGTAAAGTAGACCACAAAACTTTTTATTTTAATTTATTTTTGAACTAAAATAAAATTATATTTGTTTCTTTTATATGAAACCGCAATGTAGACTAGTAGGGTAGTGGCTGAGGCCATAGGCTATCTGAGAGTTGCATGGTTGTTGCGTGACATGTTTCAACAGCGCAGCATATCATCTAAACATTTGTGTTTTTCCAGGATGATAGCTGATGTCATCTCTCAGGCATCTAGGCGTTCGGCGGCGTCAACGCTGAAATTATGGGATGGCAGACCGCGAAAAAGGGACAAGCCCAATGATGGGTAAATATATGTATGCGGTTACGTGTAACAAAGAGCTGGAGATCAAGTCAGACACAAAATGTACATCTCTGAGATCCTCCACCCATGTTTGTCTCCGTTAAAAAAAAAAAAAAATCGAGGTGCACCAGGCTTTCGGAAAGGCCTGCACTCAGTGCAGTCGCCCAGCCAGAGGCACTGGGTTTTCTGGAGGTTTGAAAATGAGCGCAAAGTGCCATAATGCCCTTACCACTTGAAAGAGGGGCAAGAATTATATGTTAGACATGAATGAATTGCCTAATCATACGCTAGTGGAAAATGAGTCACAGATGGCCTCTACAGCAGTTTCACTGGGGACCTTTGTTTCCCTTCAAGGACTGATTTGGATTTCAGAGAGAAAGACTTGAAGGCACAATTTGCACAGTCTGAAGAATGCAAATGATTGCTAGCAGCAAATTAAACGAAGCCTCGTAATAGGGAGGAAAACATATATATGTACAGTGCTGGCACGCTGAAAACCTCGCTGCGGTGCCAGCTTATTTATCGCCCTCAGAGTGTGCTTCTGCAGAAGCGACAGCAGATGTCTGAGGGAGGAAGGGAGGGAGAAAGAGGGCGACAGAGAGAGTAAGAGAGAAAGAGAGAGAGAGAGAGAGAGAAAGTGAGAGAGGGTGAGCACAGGAGCTGTTCTGAAGAGCTTCTCTGAAAATCTCACAGATGGGAGACAGTGAATTTCAACAATCCTGATAATCTCAGTAAAACTCACGACCTAAAATGGAGAACGGGTGGAAACCTACATGGAAAGTACTTGGGACATTTTTAAAACACCAGATCTTAAGAACTAAGACTCATATTTTCATAAGTCCAGATAAGCATGGCTGAAATATCCTGGGCAAATAAAATGGTTTCAAAATATATAATGAATGCAATGTGATGTCACATACATGAAAAATAACACAAAAAAAAACATAAGCCCAGCTATGCATGGAACTTTCAAATGATTTCAGAGTGATCTCTTCATATTGCCTTTCTTATTTACACGGTCTAAATTCTGGCAATCCCCAAACCAAAGCCTGGTTCTGAAATAGATCCACCATAGACACAAAGGACAACAGAGCTGTGTTAATGTGCTCAGCTTGTTTTCGGCCCTCTCACCTGCTATATATAACTGATGGCAGTCGATGAGAGGTATGTACAGTGAAACACACCGCGGGTAAACTGCGGGACTGGAGTCAAATTTAGCAGCGTCAGTTACAGCCACACTCTGCATGGCAACACTGTCAGCCCGACATGTCCAATGTCTTGGAACTGCCTGAGTTCACTGCCCTTACAGCTTTCGCTTCAGGTGGCAGGGTAGCGTAGTGGTTAGGGTGCTGCACTTATATCCCTTAAGGTTTGTGTTCAATCCCCAAGTACTTCACCACTGTTGACCATAGCCCTTGTGTTAGTAGAAATCCAGATGGATATATATGCTAACCTTGTTGCTCTGCAGGGGGCTACCTCAAATGTTAACTTAATGTAGTCTTCTTCTGTTTGTCCTTCTTCTCCTGGTTCAGATTGGACCCTAGGCGCTATCCAGTTCTGCTCCACTGCACAGAAATTGATCTAAACTCTTGGTCCCTCTCAGTCTAGATCACCCACACTTTGTTTTCTGTCGAGTGGCACGTAACCATGGAGACCACCTTCGAAACCAACGGTGCCTTAATTAAGGACCGCAGATTCGCTCATTTTCTCACGCTCGTCTCCAGATGCAGACCCAACATGGAGTAGGTGTGGATTGCTGGTGCGGGGGATCCAGCCAGACGTGTCATGGAGTCCACATTAACAATTTTGCCCAAGTCATTTCTACAGGGAAAGAACTTTTTTTTCTGATATTGCCCTGAAGTGTTCATTAACCCTGGTTAATGTTCTCTTCATTAACTTTGAAACTTCGTTATTTCTTTTAGTAACTGTGAACTAAAAAAAATTTGTTTTTTTTCCCTCTAATACCGTGCCACAGTCATCTTTAACTCCCATGAAGTTCCCAACATTAACTATGAGATCTCGCCATTTCTACTGGCAACCTCAAACAACCTAAATAAAACAACTCATATTTCTCTGTTACAAATCCTTATTCTTTATTAAAGCTGGTGAAAAACACAGCATTCATAAGGAACAAGACAGGAGGAGCAACTCAATAGATGTTGAGCTGGACCTGGATGTGTTTTTGGATTGTGGGAGAGCGACAGAGAGGTGCCGTAGAGGTGCCTGGCTAACTGCTCACCCATCATCCCCGGAGCCACATGTCACGCCACCCAGGCAAATTTCACTCAAAATGCACCTCCTACTTTCCCAGGTCAAACGAGCGTTACCATGGTCACCAGAGGTCTCCCCGCACCTTCTGTCTCCCCTGCATGATGGTGAGCTCCCAGAGAAGTGAGCAGTGCCGAGCGCCAGGCCTCACATCGAGTGGAGCCGGTGGCAAGAGCAAGGCTGTGCCGCGCCAAGGCTTACCCCAAGAGCCAAGAACACAACGTCTGCTGTCCCTCCGCTAACTGCTAGCACGTTGTCCTCGATGACGCCGTTCCCATCGCCGAGCACGGCTGCCAAGCTAGAGTTCGGAACGGTCGGTCTCCACAGAACAATAAACACTCTGGGCTCAGAAAGAACACGGTTTGTTCTTGAGAAGTAAATAAAATGTCCCTGAGATATGTGCATTCACTTTGGGCAGTGCTTCTGTACAGATGAAGAATAGCATGAAACTGCCCCCCTCCACACACACACACACACACACACACACATTTTACTCATTATGGAGGCAATGAGTGATCAGATGAGTGATGCAGTGGTATAACCAGGAAATTACATCGTTTGATTAAGCCTTCAAAGCCACACAAACAAACACAGTGGCATGCAGAAAGGTGCTTGTGCACACATAAATACACGCATGATAGCGGGAGGCACTCGCCAGCTGTGCCTGGAATTCTGGTCCCTGACCCTGAACAGTCACCAAGCGTCCCATCTGGTGGCATAGAGCAGTGACCCGACGCTGCGGTCCGAGTACTCGCGTTACTATGACAAGCATCAGACGCCCACGGGTGACGAGGGAACAAAATGGCTGCCCAGCCGTTGCCCCTTTTGCTGGGGGGTGGGGGGTTGCTGTAGGACCTTGAGGCTTTCGGCAGCCTTTGACATTGAGCCACAACGGCCGTAAAAGGAGAGGAGGAAGGCCCCTCCAGCGGCTCCAGGGGGGCTTCCTCTGCGGCCCTCCCCTCCCCTCCCCTCCCTGCTGCGATCGGCAGTCGTAAATCACCGCCGCCGGTCTCTGATTCTCCATCAGTCAGCCCTTCTCCTGTGAGAGCACGAGGAGAGACGGAGAGGGAGGATGATTTAGAGCTCATGACTCCTGCCATGGTGAAAATCGAACACCTAACACCCCACCCCCCCACCCCCACTCCCCCCAGCCTGCCCCTTCAGTGTAATTAACGATGACATGACACGCACCCGCCACCTTTAGCCCAGCGGAGCCGTGTGCTTAAAGCAATGGCTAAGCCGTTAAAAGCAATCTCTGCCACTGGGCTGCTACCAACAAGGTCCAGCATACTGAACTTTCAGGGCCCATTTCTGAACCCGGGATGCTAAGGTTTAAATTTTTTTGGGGTGTATATACTCCACAAATGAAAATCTTTGTCATTAATTTCAAGTCTGGAGCTATGCTATGTTTGGAAAGAAACTTTCTCAGCAGTTGAAGTCTGACCTCTAAAAATCACTGTGTTCTCTTATGTGTCACTGAGACGTATACACATAGGACATGGTCATGAATGATATCCAGAAGGATATAAAATATGAAAAATGAAAAAAAATATTATTTGTAATACAAATTTAAACAAAGTCTAAAAATAGGTGGATTTATGGAGTTGTCAACAAAGCTACAAATACACTTCATAAATGGTCTGTTTTTTTTCGGTACATCAAAAGCATGTCATGTAAATATTGACAATATTCATTCATTGCACACTTTCTGTCAGCCAGGGCTAAATTGGAAATAACAGACTTAGCGCCTGTGAAAACCCAGTGGAGAGAAAAACATGACTGTGGACACCACATGGCCGGGCTTCTTACTGACAAAGGCTGGTGCTGTCCCTTACAAACTACGCATGAGAATAAAAATGATTTCTGAACAGAAAAAAGTCAGCACCAAGCAGACTCGATGGATATGCAAGCACACCTGGAAACAAAAGCACTTTCCTCCTGAAGCTCAAAGCGGGTGAACATCTACCAGCACACTAAAATACGGTACTATACGATCAAGTCTAATACCGAGACTAAGACTGAGCTCAGTGGATTATAAAGAGCAAGAGTGTATGAGTCTGAGGGGTGGGGACACCATTGTAGCACAATGGTTAGGAAGCTAGACTTATAACCCCAGGGTTGCAGGTTTAATTCCCACTGTTGTCACACCCTTGAGGTGCTCAGTCAATATCTAGCTGTACAAACTGATAGTCATCCAAGTCATCCACTCTGGTGGAAGACTTGGTGAGGCTGACATCAAACAAAACTGTATAATTACTAGTGCCCTTCTACATCTTATTTATTTATTCACAAAGGCGCAGTACCTATATTAAACCGCGGGTGGCTTTCGAAATTGGTCATGAAGCAAGCGCTGGCAAAACAGCAACTGGTACCATGTAATTAAAAATAAAGCCCTCTCCTTACAGCTGGTTGGCTAAATCAACCTGACCTTCAGCACAGTGTATGCATGTACCATTCCAGAGGTGTGACGCACGCATGTGTCAAGCCACCCCCCAGCCATCATTGGCTAGCTCGTCTGACACTTGCTTCTTCACTGTTTGGGAGCGCTGGATGACTGCATCAAAAATAACTGTCTATGGTACACCTGACTTCCTGGAACTCCATGGTGCTTCTGTGACCTCACATGAGTCATGTGACCTGTGGCACAACCGTATTGATTTATATAAAGGGTAAATATGGCAATTGGGGGGGGGTGGGGGAATCCAAAAAAAAGGATTCCCATTTTACACAAAAGTTTTCCAGAGGATACCTTGTTCTGTTTTACCGTTACCTTTACAAAAGAACAGCTTGTATCTAACTTGCTTCATAGCAGCTTTTTTAAAATATATTTTCTTTTAAAGTTCAGCATACTCTACATACTCTGTTCCCAGCTGTCAAAAGGTGAGAGACCCGAAGAGTTTTTTTTTTCATTTTCATTTCTTTTAATGAGCTCTTTTCTGCAAGCTTTTTTTTTCCAATTCTTTGCCACTCAATTTTGATCAGGAAAAGAACGAGTGGTAAACGGAGCAGCAACTTACAGGACACAGTGGGAGCCAACCCAAAAATAGGGACTCATCTAAAAAATAATAATAATAATAGTAATAATAAAAAGTGAATACTAATACCACATTTATGTGTATGGCCATTGGACAATGAGTTGGATGGGATGCCATAACTGTATGACTGTTTCCATGTCGTTTTTTTTGAGAGGACGATAATACAGTGCGCCTCTGTTCCATGCTGAAGTGACAAAGGACGCATTTAATGGGAGATTCGCAGCATGCTGCCGGCAGCTCGCATGGCACAAAAACCCAACTTTTGTCTGGGGCCAGCGAAAGAGGGCACCACGTGCAACGTCACGCTCCACACCAAGACTGCGAATTAACCCTTTCAAACATCCATCATGGCGCATTCTAAGCGACTGGAAAAATCACCCAGGACATAGTAATCAGGGCATGATGACCAAGAATGTTTTGTCTGCTTTTGTCCAGTTCTGGTACCAGTTCACTTTTACAGGAGATTGCCTAGGAAAACATGTCCACTGAAAAAAAAAATAAAAAATGTATTGCCTTTAAATATTGTATCAAGGTAACGTAAATGTCCTTTAAAAATACGAGATGTTCCATATTTTATGATATGGCTTACTGTTATATTGCAGATACAATCTGCGCATTAGTGAGTGGTGCACGAATAAAACTGGTGACTGAGTAGTGCCTGAATAAAAAAAGAGGAAATATAAACCTCTTTTAAGCTGCTAATATGAGTTTCGTTTTGACTTCCTAACTTGAAAGCATTCATCACGATACTCCAGATCCACATTCTGAGTAAATATGAAGAGGGGAAGTGGAACTGCTGGGTAAAGACCCGACTCTTAATACATTTTAATGATTTGTGTGCTGAAACAACAAAATGTACAGAAAATATACATCAGGTCTTACCAGCACTGGTGCCCGCGCTGTTGGTGAGATCTGAACTCATAAGGCCACCTAGGATCAAATCGGGGGGAAAAAAGATGGCAGGAAATGATTAGGGGGAGAGCTACTGCCTCTCGTTCCCGCTTCCTCCCCGACAGGTCAAACCGAGTAATTTCAGTCATTAACAAGTGCTTCCTCCTTCCCCCTCCTCCTCCTCCTCTGAGCCGAACCCACCCCACTCCCACTCCCACCCCCCTCCCAAACTCCAATGACAAGCCTCAGTGAGACGGCTAGAAGGAAAAAAAAAAAAAAAAAACATACTTCGGTTTCACCCATTTCCACCGACCGTGCGTTCTAGAAATGGCCTCGCCGAGCCGACAGCGGCGTCCAAGAAAAATGGGCATATTTTTAACATTGGGAGTCTGTGCGGTTAAGGGATCTCTGGCTCGGCCAAAAATCATATTTAGTTATGCTCCTGTAATATGAAGCAAATTGTATGAGGAAGCCAAGGATAATCACAGGCCTGGCGGTGTGGGCAGCCGGCAGCTGACCAGAGGACAAAATAGAGCTTTTTAGACAATAATAACAAACCGACTCAAGGATTACACTGCCCACAGATATGTCACCATAGACGCTCTTACGCTATATATATACATGCTAGAGAGCAGAATGTCTGAGGATGATGGGATACGCTAAATCTCCATCTGCCCCTCACTTCCTCCCAATAAAATATTAGGCCACAAAACTGGAAGTTTAAAGGAGTGAAACCGGAGTATAAATGAGGATTATTTAAAAAAAAAAAAAAAACTGTCAAAAGATTCAAGGAGGTTTCATGGAGGAGGCTAAAAATCTGCAGGTAGAGCAGAGATATGTCCTCACAAATAAGTTTTAGATTAGGGCTGCCCATCCCTGGTCCTGTAGAGCCACGGAGTGTTTGTTAACACGACTGATTCACCCCACTTCACCTCACCTGGTTTCTTGGGTCTACATTGCTTGCTGATTTGAAGGGGAAAACAAAAACCCAATGCACCCTGTATCTCATTGGCTCTGCTAGTACAGTGGAAGGGGAGAACGATTCACTGGGCCCTGGGATGGACAGTGGCCCCAAAAATGTTTGCCAATATCATGGGTAGGCTAGGGTGGCCTGAAGGCCCAGGATTCCTGGCAACGCCCTTGATTAGGACTGTCCACCCCTGGTCTAGATTGAACACCATGATTACTCGATTAGTGGAATTAGGTACAGGGGTGTTGGGCTCAAACAAAAGAACTACCCTTCGGTGATAAGTAGCCCCTGACCTGCATCTTGGGTGACTCTGATGGCCACAACGCGTTCCTGTAGGCATGGTGTGAGAGCAGACAGGTTTAGGCAGTACCTGTGTTTCCCGCACTGGGTGGACGATGCGTGACTCCAGGGGACATGCTGTTCCGTTGTAGGGAGGGGTGGGCCAATGGCAGCAGGTTGTGGTTGCCCAGGGAACCCCCTGGGTGGCTGTAGATCAAGCTGTTGGTGTTGCTTGCAGGGATGGACACTGGCATGTCGTAGTTAGAAGGGGGGATAGCCTGTGAAAAGGAGAGGAAGCACGGTGACATCAGGTACGAGGGCGGGAACCACAAACTGACCCCACTATAGTTTTATGGGGGGGGGTGGAGGAGATGACAACTATGAGGTATGAATCATTAAAAATACAATGCATTCCAATGGGGCTGAATTCACTATTGCACACAATGCAAGGACAAAATGACATTAAACAATGGTGTTAAAAACCTTGCTTCTCAAAAACACAGCTTTTCAGGAAATAAGACATTACATTTTGTCATTGAAATCGTTTTTAATTGCATTAGACTTGAAAGTTATAGTCACATAGTGTTTTAAATAAACGTTATTAGTCAGACAGCCATGGAAAGTGGACAGCACAAGACTGATGATGCCAGCTTTGTTTTCACATAGAAGCAATAAATAAAGGTTGCACACGTGTGTGTGTGTGTGTGTGTGTGTGTGTGTGTTACATTTTTCATACACTCAGATCATAAATGATTGGTTCCCTGAGGTGAAGAAACAGGCGGGTGGACAGCAGAGAGCTGCCCTAGATCTTTTTGGGGTCGAGGTTTGGGAAGCGGAGAGGAGACGTCCTTGCTCTCAGCACATTTCGGGGCGGTGTTCAGACAGCCGAGGTCTGCCGAGGTTTGGCGCTCCCCTCCCCGCGGCCCCCGGGTGACGGAAATACCCCGATAATCATTAAACAAGTCTGGACAAGTCCCTCCTTAGGGGTGGCGAGGGTGTTGTCCCGTCCCCGTCCCTGTCCCCACCCCCACACCCCGCCAACCCCTCCAAGGCCACCTTGCTTTTGGTAAAAAACGGAGTCCGAAATCAATCCGGGGCCGGCGTCTACCTCCTCTCCGAGCCTCTCCCTCCTCCATCACCCACCCGCGTATCTGCCGCCTCACGCCCCGCGTCTGACCCAGTTCCGCGCGAGGCGCACGCTCTGGAAACGAGCGGCCCCTGCCGTGGTCACGGATTTCTAATTCTGACAAAGACATGCCCTCGATAAGTGGGTACAGTGTGCTACTTCATAATCAAGAACGCCACTTTCAAGACCCTTTCAGCAAAAAAAAAAAAGGACTCCTGTTCTCGAGGACACTAAGCATTTTTTTTCTGTTTTTTTTTCCTTCCTTCTCTTTCTCCCTTTTCCTTTTCACAGAGAGAGAGAGAGAGATGTTTCTGTGCCTGTTATGGTGTTTCTGTGCTTCTGGGACACCGGAGGCTCTGCGTCAATCATGCAATTACCAAAAGGCGGGCAGGCGGGCGAGGACCCAGCGGAGGCCGGGATCGGATGATGCGTTCTCATCGGCCCCTTCGCTCTCTGACAAGGTCACTCTCAGTGTTTACCGGTAGCTCCATTGCCGGCTTAACTTATGAAGCTCAATGGAAAGCGTCCTCTCTCTCAATGTTATCTTTGGGAAGTGCATATAGCCGGCTAATTGCTGCCATGTGTCCTCGAATTATATAAATACCCATCTATAGGATCGTCCATTAGAAATCGGATCTGACCTCTGCTTTTTCTTTTCTTTCTCTCTCTTTCTCTCTCTTTTTTTTTACAAGGCCAGGGCCCGCTCTTTTCCCTTAGCTGGGTAAATATTATTCTTCAGCAGATCAGTGGTGAAGGCCCCCACGCTAGAGACTTAACATTAGCTCCTCTTGTCTCTTTCTCCCTCTCTTTCTCTCTCCCTCTCAATTGTTTTCTCCCATCTCTGTCACCCTCCTCTCTCACTCTCTCTTTCTTGCTCTCTATCTTACTCTCTCACTCTGCTCGCTTACCACTTTCTCCTCCTCTATCTCTCTCACTCACTCTCACACTCTCTCTATCCCTCACCTCTCACATTTGCACTCTCTCTTCCTGCCTCACACTCTCCTCTTATGGCTCTCTCTGTCCTTCTCTTTCCCTCTCTCACTCTCCTTCACTCACTCACTCACTCTCTCTATCCCTCTGCTCTCTCTCTCTCCCGCTCTCCCTGCATCCCCATCGCCACCCCCCTCCTTTCTCCATTGCAGCCCACTGGTCTCGGGTTCCACAGAGGCGCTCTTTAATTACTGGCTGGCAGCCTCTCTCTTTTCATAACCTCCGCTATTCCGGGGCCCTCCCTGCCCCGGCCCGCCTCACCCCCTCCATTCTGTGGCCCGGGCGGAGCGGGAGGAGAGGGTGGGCGGGTTGGGGCACCGAGCGTGGGCCCCCTGGGGAACCAGACTGTCATTTTCAAGCGTGCCATCCTTCCGGTTCTGGCCAGCGCCGGAAAGCGCCATGGCTTTGCCCAGAAACCGCGGCAACCGCAGACCGAGCTGAACTACACTCTGTTACGTGAGCGAGGCTTTGTAACCCCACCCATGCCAAAACCACTCCCTCTCAAGACCACACCCCACCTACGCTGCTGCTGACCGGCGTCTCTTCATTCATTGTCATACACATACCTTCATAATCAAATCCTGACTCTCTGCCTACGTACTTATTTCATGAACTGCGTGTGTACATTACTCATCCAGCTAGACAGAAGAAGACAGATCTGAATCCTTGTCGTAGGCACAGATTAATGATTTTTCCCTTCATTACCTGAGGAAACTGGTAGAAATCAAATTCGTTAATCACAGCTACATGCGGCTGCGATGGATACGGTGTGAACAGAGTGGTGTTCCACCTGCTTTCTAATTGTACTGCGCTGCAAGTTGCAATGGATAAGGGTGTCTTTCAAAGAAAAAATGACAATCAACATGTTTGATCAGTATAAGTCAATGGCTGTTCCCCAGTTGCAGGGTGTTCTGGGTTTCATTGTCACTTAGCCCCTAATGGATAAACTAAAGCAGCTGAGTATAATGCTAAGCCTAAATGAATCTGGTTTCATGCACTGGATGTGGAATTTAAGGTGAAAACAAAAGCTTGCACTCTCTATGCCTCTCTTGGGTGAGGACTGAGGACCACTGCTCTAGATTTAAGTCCAAACCTCATGGCCTTTCAATATATTTTCCTGCATTTTTTATTTGTATCTGACAAAAAAACAGGCTCAAGGAGGTCACCCCTCCTTGAATTACCACCAAACACCTGTGGGAACAGATTGGGAGACAGGCCGATGAGGAAGAGGAAGAGGATTGTGACGAAGGCCAGGGCTACTTACACACAACCTCTGTCTGCTAATCATCAGGTCGATGTCCTCGTTGATCTTGCGGTACTTGTCCTCGGAGTCAGGGCTGTGGCAGACCGAGTCTTCGGCGTCGATGTCCGGACTGTCACAGCCATTTAAGCCTTTCTTGCGCAGAGTCTGGAAAGGAAGCGGGAGCGTGGCGTTAAAGACGACCATTTAGATACACACAAGACATGCCAAAGAAAGAGCTCAGTGAAGGGTGTCGGGCCTCTGGAGGGAGCAAATGTCCATACGTTTTTATGGGGTCCCTTTCAATTGTACATGAAACTATGGTTAGGGGCACATTAGCTATTCGATGACTTAAATGAAACACTTGCACTTATATGTACCCAAACCTTCCTGACTCAGTGGCCCTCCAGGAATGGAGTAGGCCACACCAACACTAAAAGCTCACAAGACACAACAAGTTCATTATAATTCAGCCCCATTATGATCAAATAATTAGTAACATATGTGAATTAGTTTTTCATAAGCTTTCAGGGTAAAAACAATGGAAATGTAAGTTGTGATAATATAAACACCAGATACGTGAAGCAAAACGATTCACTTTTCCCAGAAAGAATCAAAAACCTGGCCTGCCAAGTCTCTATCACAAGATCCTGATCTGTTCACAGAGGGCAATTTCCCATTTAGCCACCTGATGGCCACATTCTAGCAGAAACCTCTACCCACAGGCCTTAATCACAGAGTTGCAATACACCCCAGCGTCTCTTGTAACAAGGACATTGACACGGCCTTCCCCTTCTTTCTTAACGGCTCTGGGCGTTTTTGTAACACGCCCACTCGACGCCCGCTCGCGTCTCGTGTCTCGGGGGCCGGCGTCCATTCCGGCACTTCGTTCCCTTTACCCGGGGCCGGTCGAAAACGAGAGGCGGGGCGTGTAGTTAGCCGTCTCATCAAAGCCATCCTCTCCAGACAGGCTGGCTGCAGTAAAGGGGGTTTAATGTAAGGGAATATTATCTGCCCCACAACCGCGCGATTGGTCGCCGCTTCACAGAGCGCGCGCGGCTTTCATGTGCGAGGCTGCATCAGACGGCAGTAATTAAATACGCTTTGGAGCAGCCTCCTATTTGATCTGAAGCAGAATGAAAAAGGCCCCTGAGCCGGGTCGGCGACTCCTCGCCTGAAGACCTCTCATCTATGAGGACCACTCATGACAATTACACCACATGGGGAGTGAGGAGTCACTCTCTCTCGGTCACCTGATTTTGTTTTATTTTATTTCGTTTCATTGGCAGCTGGGAAAATTTCCGGCCCAGTCAAAGCCTGGCGGTTTCACTTACTCACATTTTCCAATTCATTTTCTGTTCTTTCTTTTTAACCCTTGTCGAGTTTGTTGATGGGTCACAATTCCAACCTCTCAAATCCATAAATCTGTTACACAATGCAACTACTGTATATGAACCACAGCTATTATATAAATTGGCTACACTCCCAAACTCAAATACCACAGTTTATTACAATATAATAACCTGTAATACATACATTATATTTGCTATTGCTGTAATCAAAATGGAATGTAATAATGTTGTCCTAAAATACTAATAAACTGAAAAAAACCTTGAATGTTGGTGACAATTTTCATCAAACTGACATAGGTGTGGCATTATGATCCTTCAGCTGCCTTAGCATAGTGCCCTACGAATCAAGATCTGTGCTACCATGGAACACTATGGCTAAGAAGCTACATTAGCATAGCATCTCATAGCTCTGGACCTGTGCTAGCACAGCACCCAACAGCTCTGAACCTGTGTTGGCATAGCGACTGACATTTCTGGACCTGTGTTAGCGTAGTGACCGAAAGTTCTGGATCTGTGATAGCGACCCACAGTTCTGGAGCTGCACTGGCCTTGTGCCCCATGGCTCTGTAGTTGTGTTAGTGTACGACCATACTGCTCTAAAACTGTTGGCATAGTGCCCTATGGCTCTGGGGCTGTGTTAGCATAGCGCACTAGAGCTCTGGAGCTGCGTTAGCGTAGCCCCATATCGCTCTGGAGCACAGTAAGTGTAGCGCTGTATGAGTCTTTAGCTGTGTTAGCGTAGCACCCTGTGGCTGTGGAGCTTGGCATAGTATGAGGTGTTCTGACAGTGAGAATGCTGAGCGTGATGCAGAGAGAGGGACCCTGCCTGCTAGGGAAGGCAAGAGGCGATGTGGGGGGAGTAGGGGATGGGAGAAGGGGAGGCTCTTTGTGGGTCGCGTTTGGGAGTGGAAAGTGCAAGCGTCAAGTGACAGCGGAGTCATGCGGCTTGGCTTAGCGTTCCGCCAGCCCTCAGCACTTTGCAGGCCCCGCAGCGATTCCATTCATTCGAGACGCCTGCACCTGTCACAGGGGCCTGCACCTGTCGCCCCCCAAACCCCATCCCAAAGCCGCGGGATGCAGGGGGCTGCGCCTCAGCCAATCGTAGACCTCGCCATTCAGGCATGGCCATAGAAGGCTCTCTCTCATATACTCTTTCTCTCGCCCTCTCCGCTCTCAGCAGGGCCCGTCCCCTGCCTCTTGCCATCTGTGATGTGCCGATACCGCCATTCCGCCACCTCACCCCATGAGGGCGCCACTGCCAGGGCCTGAGCGGCCCTGGCTAATGCTGAGAGGCATCGGCTCTGAACACTAAGTGCTACACAAGAGGAGCATGGGTGAACTACGGACCATGGTTTCTTTAGCCTCCGGAACAGTAAAGCTTTCTTCGATTTGCGTCCAACTGTAGCAGGCTAGCCAGGAATTCTGTTCTATGCAGGTCTGGATATAAAATAAATTATGTGGGGATCCTCTGTTTCTAGAGGGCTCCAGGAAATAAACTGTGTACCAGGGAGAGGTATTTTCAGGTATCATTCTTGTCAAAAGCATTAAAAATGCAAATCCCGCCTTAGGAACACACTTCAACAAAAGAAAAAAAAAATTATGAATAATTAAAAACCTGTGAGTGATTAACAATGCGAGGAGACCGCAGGATGATATGTCTGGGAAAATGAAAACAGAACGTTAATGTCTGAAGCTGACAACTTATTGGGGGGAAAGCTTTTCAAGGTGAACCCTCCCCCAGACTGGCAGAGATGAGGAAGAGAGAAGGTGTATGAGATATGGTGAGAAACGACCTGCAGTGGAGGTGTTCGGAAGCGAGGGAGAAAAGAGAGAGATAGAGAGAGGGAAGGGGGAGAAACTCAAAGAGCGTGTTGGCTCCACCCATTTCGACACCCCCACCCCCCACCCACACCCCTCCCCAAAGCCCCTTCAGAGGCTTGCTCCTAATTAAACTACTTCTTCATTACTCTCCCTCTTGGCCCGGCCTGTCAGCGTTCTTCTCTGTGCCAGGCAGAATGTAGACACGGTGTCCTACATACCCTCCGCGTCCATAACCTTCAGCTGGAGATTTGTGGCGGGGTGGGGCGGGGCCTGAGCATTCACTGGACGGCACAAGTTGTTTTTGAAAGGGTCCGACGGGGCTGGGGGGGTTGGGGGTTGCCATTTGGGTGACTCTGTATCTTGCCACCACCCCCCACCATCACACAGTGCAAAAAAAATGAAATGAATTGCAGTGACCTGTTGCTTTCTCAAATCAAACGTAACAAGATAGTTCTGCCCTGAAAACATGCCCAGATAATACCAACTCTGCAACCCTGTGCTTCACTCTGGCACATATGCTGTGTGCTTCCGCCTGCTTTATATTGGTATGGTGTAAAATTTTCAGAATTTAATCAACTCTAATGCTGTAGATTTTACACTGAGGGACTACATATGATCCATGTTGGACCCACATAAACTCTGTCACGGTTACATTAACACTTAAATTTTTTACTGGGAGGCCTCAATGTTTCCGCGTGTTCAATGAATCCATACAATGAAACCGCCAAACAGGCAATCGCTCATTCGGTCCACCAGCGACTTCGCCGTCGTACCGCATCACGAAAAGGCCGCTACACTTGACCACCTCACAGGCCTGGGTAATTCACTAGATTACAGTTAACCAACCTCCAGCATCCAGAGCACCGCCGACGCTGCTCTGAAGACTACACTCGAGCCGAGAGAGGCAGCCCAGGGAAATAACAGACTCATTAACGCTGATTGCGCTGATTGTAGTGCCTTAGTGCCTGTTTTTTTTCCGTCCCGGCAGTAGAGAGAGGGAGAAATTCCCGGCGCTTTGGTCCAAAAAAACCATTACATTAGCATTTTAGCAACAGCGGCGCTTATCGCTAATCGTGTTTACAATCTGGAAGAAACAGCTAATGAGTCTGAAATAAACAGCAGGGCAGGGGGATTTGAAATAAGAATGGGTTCCAAGAAATTCCATTGCATTTCTTGGTCTTTCTTTTTGTTTTTTTCTTCCGGAAGTTGGGTTCCCTCTCACGCACGAGGCGCTGTGTGAAGGTGAAGCTTGGACAGACATGACATAACATCCAGAGACACCCCGCCTCCCCAGCCACACACACACACACACACACACACACACACACACACACACACACACACACGCACATTTAGTGTACATAGCGCTAACCAAGATCAAGCCACCACTGCACACATCCTCAGAGGTCACCAAAAGACAGCCGTGCTTGCTGTCCCCAGTAAAACAATTTCATTTTTAAAAATCAGACAGGATGACCCCCAAAATTCACAATTCAAATATTACACAGTTTTAACTTTATAAATAAAAACATATAGCGGGAAAAGGGAGGAGATTCTCAAGGCCCGCTGTAGGTATGGGGCGCTGTCAAACATTGGGGGAGAGAAGGGGAGATGAGGCATGTCTTGGAAGTGTATGGGAGGCAGATGGGAGGCTGGGAGGTTCAGTCATTTTACTGGGCACAGCCCCGGGCCCGGGGGCCGGGGGAGGGGAACGGTCTGTGTCCCAGCGGGTCACACTGTTGGCGTGTGGCAGGGCCACGGCCCGAACCGAGACAGCTTGGCAGCCTTCGCAAAAGTGGCGCTGGAGACTTTACTGTGATATTCTTTCTGCGAGCTATAATAAAAGATCAAAGACCCCGAACGTGTTATTAAACAGAGGGATGGGGGGTGGAGGGGGTCGAACGGGCGGCTGTGTTTTCGGTAATAACGCGCTTAAACTCACGATTACAGTTGTCTGTGGATCACGCGGGATAAGCCAAAAAGAAAACCGAGAGCTTTGGACATTTAATACGCACGGCCTGTGGAGAATCCGCCTAATCCCTGTCACAAAGACCGATGGACAGAAGAGCCGCCATCCAGCACTGTAATTCAGACAGGCTAAAGAAGTGATGCGACTGTAAGTAGAGAAGATTTCAGCAAAATAAAGAAATGAACTACAGTGATGTAGTTAAAAACTACAAAGATGGAGTAGTGCTCAGTCACTCACTTGTTTTACAGTGTGATATTGAATTTCAGAGTCCTCTTTTTACTGTTTTGTGTAATGTTTCCTATGCTTTACGCTACATGTACAGCACTCTGCACATCGACATGTTATACAATTTCAAATGTCTCTTGCTCTCTTATGTAAGTGGTCATACATTAAGTGTGCTTGGTCCCAGGTTCCATGTGACTAGCTGGCACGCTTACAATTTGTTCTTCTTCTTCATTTTTTTTTTCTTTCATATCTCCGCTGGAAAGAAGAACAGAACGGTTATTCATGAGGAATTGTTAGCGATCCAAGCACCAGGAACACAAAGCTACTCAGTGTGGCTGGATAATCAAGGCGCTTGTGGCCCCCGATGTTTCACAGTCACCAGAGGGGTCGTGACGCACAGGAAAAAGAGAAAAAAAAATAAAATGGGAGGGGAGGAGGGGGGAGTTTCAGCCAGCCGGGCCGTGACTCTCGGGTCCCCTTCTCCGTCAGTTATCGGCCCTTTGTCTCAGCGGGTCCTTATCATGGGACTGCATGGCAGGAAACGGCCTAGAGGCCTTGTGTGCAACAATGGTGGGGCGTTTGACCTCTCGGGACAGCGTGTCTGCATCCACACCCTGTCCACACTCACCGGGGGGGCGGGGGGTGGGTGGGGGCTGGGACGGGAATCCCCATGCCACACCAGGGCAGAAATAGAGCCAGTTATCCATTATTTCTAATTTTCCACAGCGTTTCAAGAACATTGTGTACAATAGCAGCAAATGGAGTGTTACTGAACATGAGTGTATGTGTGTGTGAGAGAGTGTGTGAGAGTGTGTTCCTGTATACATCAGTGAAGTATGTCTGTGTACGTATATTTACATGTGTGAGTGTGTGTGTGTATGTGTTTGTAATGTTTATACACGGATACATTCCTGAGAGGGCACGCTTGTGTTTGTTTGCATGTGTGTTTATGTCTTTGCATCAATGTAGAAGGTGGTCAAAGAAAACATACCTTCCTTCAAACATTAGAAACTACAACTAATTTCTGCCTTTCAATAAATCAATATCATAATAAATGAATAAAAAAACACAAATAATACAAAACTTTTCAGTTCGAAAAGTGAATTTATCCCAGTGTATAGCGAACCGTCGGAGTACGCTGCATCGTGCCTGTGGTCGCCACGGGGACGTGATTGCCGGCGGAGTTCTCAGAGGGAGCTGAACGAGCAGCACAGGGTTACTGAGGCTGCCGTGGAGCACTGCAGCACGCCCCATTCTTCTCCGTTTTCCTTGGCACGACTGCGAGCCAGCGCTATTTTTAGCCATGCTGCTTTCTATTTTTAGACCACTACATTTTTTTTTTTGTTTTAGAGGCGTTTATTAGGGAAAGAGCACAAAAACACACAAGAGGGAGGGGGGTGGGTTGGGGGTAGGCAGGAGTCTAGAGTCAGGCTTTCCAGGCTCGACGTCTGAAAACGCTGCCCGCCGCGCTACAACGAGCGATTCGCCTGAGCCACAGCAAAGAAGAGGGGGAAAGAAGAAAAAAGGGGGAGGAAGAGAAGAGGGGAAGAATGCAGAAGTTCTCGGTTTTATAAATAACCGAGCCCCCTGGCAATCAGACTGATGTACTGTGAGCTGTTACAATGTGGAACAGAGAGAGAGAGAGAGAGGGAGAGAGAGAGAGAGGGAGAGGGTGCACAGAAAGACAAAAAAGTGAGGAAAACAACAAAGGAGCCTCTCTCTCTGTGAAATTCCAGACAAGCGGAGCTTCGAAGGGCGTAGAGATTTTTCACAGACGCGTAATATCTGACAGCTCCCCCAAACCCCCCCAAACCCCCCGTGCTTTGAGACTGGCTACTGTGTAATGTGTTCATAAAAAAGGCCACACTGCCTTTATGTTAAGCCCATCTATTTCCATTTTACAGTACAGACACAGCCTCATGCAACCCCAAACCGGCACCAATAAGAGTCAAACAGAAAGAGTTAAAGGCACTGCCATGAGATAGACTTAATGCGCTCATTTTTCTTTTCACTATACTCAGAAAAAAATACGGGAAGGCACATAAACTGTTTTAAAAGTACAGGGTACATTCTTTCACTAATATGTACCCTGGAATGGCAGGGAACGCATGCCCTTGCCAAGCTCATTGCTTGTTACGTTGCCGGTTCCATTAGGTTAATACACTTAGCTGTACAAAGCTGATTGAGATGGTAATCCTAATTTTGAAAAGGAAACGCGTCCAACATGATTGAGCTCAACGTGTAGTAAACACGCCAAGCGTCCGGTATGCATTTTGTGGCAAAAACAAAAGCAAAAAAGTACCTGTAATGAATTTACTGGAGCTAGCTTGGGTAAGGTAAAGCTGTAAAAATATTTGGCTTTATACTGTTAACATTATAGCAAGAAAAATATTCCCCTTCAGTTTGGAATGTAGAACCCTCTCATGACCAATAAGAACCCCTTTGTGCAAAATTCAAACAACTGCAGTGACATCACACATGGAACAAATGATTTTTTAAAAAGTTAACTAGAGACTGGAAGCACTACTGAGCAGTAGGAATCTGTCGACGTGCAAGTGGAAGCAAAAAACATGATTTTATTCAAGTCAGAGGAAAACCGTTTGGAGCAAATTAGCCTAAAATCAAGGCAATTAATTAGGCCTGGCTGCTATTTATGAATTTGGAAGTAAAGCATTCCTCACTGCCAAGTGAAATGTTGTGTGAGGAGTTTAACGAGTTTGTGTGAATTCTTGCAAGTTTCTTTTCTTTTTTTTTCTATCCCCTCTCGATTTTTTTTTTCACCACGCGACAGGCGGAAAAGGGGGTGAAAACCGACAGCGCTCTTCCTCACACCTCCGAGCGCAAGACAAAACACAGGAGGTCAGTCACAGGGAAAGAGAGAGCTTTTCAGAATCTCATTAGCCGGGCAGGTAGTCATTAACAGCGTGACCTTTGGAAATAATTAACAGGCTGCTCCTCCATCCCCTCCCACCCCCACCCCACCCCACCCCACCCCACCCCCCCCATTCAAAGTTCTCTGTAGGAGAGGACAGAGGGATGGGTCTATAGGCCTGCTGTTTCTCTTCAAGATTAAAGGGAGAGTATACAGATTATGCTAATCGGGGGGGAAGGTATTGCCAGGCCAACATCCCCCCACCCCCCCAAACCCTCCTCATGGGGTTGCCGCGGCGGCAGACATGTGGTTTGTCATGTGCGCTCGGTCTTTGCCAACATCGCACAGCATGCGCTAATCTCTTTCACTGCTAACGCCACGCAGACCGGCTACGCGTGGGGTCTCCTCACTCCATACGCCACACAGCCTCTTCACTGTGTCCAAAGCAACGTGACGTACAACAGAATAAACAAGCAACAAGGACCTTTTCTTTCATATTGCTATCTTGTTACAGTTCAAGACAATGAAAACATATAGAGCCAGGCTTTGGACACCAGCAAGACCGATTGGTGAACGTTGTCGAATTACACAGTCTAAGATCACCAGATGAGTCATTATGATGAGAACGACTACAAGAGGGAATAAAACTTTTTGTTGTAACATATTTTGAAGAAATGGAACATTGTGCATTTAAATATGCATGCAGTAGCTACCGAATCAATCACTTATATTCCCCAAAGTGCAGCACTGAATTCGTTTGAATCCAGAGTGCTACTTCTCTTGATTGATCTAGAGATGTCATATGGAACACACCATTATGATGATGGTACAAGCTTTTATTTTTCAGTCTGCTCAACTATAAACTCTACATTAACCACAGAATTTCCTCAAAATGTAATCGATGACATGCATTCACTTTTACTCGCCACTGGTTAAAAATGAGCAGAATTCAGTACGAGGAAAAGAAATCCCATCGCACAGCAGGAGCTGGAAAGACAAGGCTTTTGGTGGATTTTGACGTCTGAGGTCCTCCATGTGACATGATCCAGGGATGAGGGGGTTTCTTCAGGTGACAGTGTCTTTGGCAGACCCCTCCTGGCCTTCTGTATCCCATAAGGCCCGGGAGGGTCAAGGGTCACGTTGGATTACATTTAGCGGACGGTCTTACCCAGAGAGTTTCAGGTAAAGTACCTTGCTCAACAGTGCACAGGCAGCGCCCTACCTGGGAATCAAACCCTCAGCCACTGAGCTACAAACCCAGTGTTATTCTACACTGCCAGGTCAGGGATGAAAATCTGTGACCCAGGCTTACTGTGTGCGGTGGTGGAGGAAGAGAAGGAGGAGGATGAGGCCTCCAGGCTGGTGCCCTGGGGAGTCGAGCTCTTCCAGCCTGCCGGTAAACATGCTCCGGGCTCCTCAGCGCCGCTGCACCGACGTCGCTAATTATCAGGCAAAGACATGCAAATTACTTTTCGAGCTTCGCTGCTAACGTGGCGCGCCCGCTCTCCCAGCCACCCACACAGACAGCGCTGCCCTCCTCCTGTCTCTATCTCCTTCTTCCTCTCCCTCTAACCCTCTCCCTGCGAGATCCAGGCACGATCTGACGTTTGGAGAGACTCCCCGGAGCACTGTGGGAGCATAGCGCAGTGGTTGGGGAGCTGGGCTTGTAGCTCAGAGGTTGTAGGGCTGATTCCCAGGGCACTGCGCTCGGATCCTTGAGCTGGGTACTTCGGCTGAATTGCTTCGGTGAACATTTAGCTGTATAAACGGATACTGTGCGAAAATGTAAGCTGTGGAAGTCACTCTTGGTAAGAGCTTCTGCTTTCATAAAAGTAGGCTAAACCCTGTATTGCAAAAAGCTCCCTCAGGTATCTATTAACAAAAATGAACACACCCTGAGGCTTCATGAACCCCATTAAGGGCGGGCCTTCCATGTGTTGTCAAGCACTACCTCATATAAACCAATCCACAGACACTTCTCTCCACAGTACAGCACCAGGACTGGTGTAAATCACTGAGACCATATGGTAGCTCTGCCCATTTTCGGTTTAGCAAAAACTAAAACTTCACTTCCCCTTTGCTGCTATTCCCTTCCTGAGTCATACTGTGGTTAAACAACAGAATGAAAAACTGCAGTAGTAACCAGGTCAAGTGTGGCTCCTATCAGGTTACCAGGACGCTCTTTCACATATATTACATGATTTCACACAGCGCAGACTGCTGATTTGCATTGTAGCACATGGGCTTTAGGCTTCCACCTCCCTCCACTTTTCTGTTACTTCTTCGAGTATGAATCTCAAGTCATAAACTCAAAACAATAAATGTATATTTTAGATTTGAAACATAAAAAAAAAAAATAAAATTCAACAAACTTAAATGCAGCATATTAAAATCATTTAGGCTGAAGGAACCATTCACCTTTTATTATAAAGAAGTAAGTAAACTAAAGCTTTAAATCTTTAGCCAACATTAATAATCTAGCGCTAAGTAGTTGACGTAAACTAGCTGGTTATGCTACACTAACGTTAGCTTAACAATACTGTTTAATGAGAAGTTGCCACATGAGGCTCTAAGGCTTAGGCTAACTTTTTACATCACATGCCTTAACCAGGGAGTAATCTTGCTGGCTGGCTGCTCGTGTTGCCCTGGGTGATTACGTTCCAAAGCTTCGGGTAATCTACGGAGGCATGTCGTCATTTTTGATAATCAAAGGGCAATGCTGGCATGGTAGCTGTGCTTCTCTGATTGGCTAGTAAAAGCGTGATAGGATACTCCACTTGGAGCTTCTCAAGTGTGGCAATATAAAAAAAGAAGAAAAAAAGTCCATCACACTCATATATAATCAGTCATTACCACAAAGTCATTTTGCTTAGCAAAAAAAATCTAAAAATGTAACATAGTAGAAATAGCGGAGAACTGAAAAATGAATTTAAGACATTTTAATGCTAATTGAGGCCTTTAATTAATTCAGTTCAATATATTTTAAGGAACCACAGACACCCTGTAGAAACAGCAGCCAATAACTACACCTTTTGATTGTCCTCTACACATAAAAAAATTCAATATAATCCATATAATCTGTATAAAAATAAATAAATGAGTACAATGAACAATAAGTCAGGAAACAGTGGCACAAGTTTCCAGGGTGAACACTCTGATTTTGCATGAATCACTGGAGCGATAAACGAAGAACCCTTTCTTTGTTTCACATCGACGACGGGTCATTCCCAGAATTAATCACTGAGGACCGGCCTTCTCAGGGGCTGTGACGCCGAGGTGCATCTGCAAGACCTCGCGTTTATTTTTACCGAGAAGCAGAGACAAAGGCGTTCGCTCTCAGTGGAGCAGACACACGGCCTGCGTTCGCCGACAGCAGGAATCGTAAATTCCCTACACCCCCCGGGGCCATAAAAAAAAAAGAAAGAATTTAAAAAATAGAGAAACGGCCCACGTCCTGCACTCAGAGGTAGCACCTGCTCCATGACCTTTCCGACCGTCACATGTTGTGCAAAGCGGGGCAATGAGCCAATGAACAGCTAAGTCCCTGTTCAGACCACCCCGCCTCGGGAACGAGAGAGCAGCGTGAGCCATGGACCCATGCACCTGCCCGTATTCTAAACCCTGTTGCATAACAAAAGCGACTTGGGACTAATGCGATGTCAGAGATGTCCTCCTCTTCATCCCCAGCCTAACACTGTCATTTAGCACCCCCACCCCCACATCAACCACACCACCGCCCCCCCAATCCCCCTACCCCCGACCTCAGCTTATAGGCCAAGCCATGTGCTAGATTTTTATTGCAGGTGACAGGTGGCAATGTGCCTGTCCAAACCGACACTGTGGCGACAAACATGGGTATCGCAAACTATCTAAGACTGAGAGGCTAACAGGACCACGGGAGGGTGACACCACTGCTTAGCAGGTGCACATTATACTGAGTTGTAATATTTCATCGACAAAAACGCTAAGGGAGGGCACTTCTACGAACTAGACTTGACAAACTACAGAACTTAAAAACATGTCCAAATAAATGTGTGTTTGCTTATATTCATGGTAGTTTTTAGCTATACACCACATCATCTATTTTCAAATCTCTGGGAAGTCCCATGTAAGTGAAATTACAGATATTTTTTGTAACAATAATTAACATTAATTGTCTGACGTCTTCCTAAAAGCGTTGTCCCGTGTGCTATGAAGTACACTATGGCATATACTAAAGATGTCCCACTCCTGAGTACTGAGCACGTGCGAAGGCATTATCTTTTTAAACACTTCCTTAAGCACTTCAACCCGTCGTCCAGTGCTGCTATTGTCTATGTGTTTTTAATTTTTTTAAATACTGTAAAATCACGTAGTAAGTTTTTGGCTTGTTTCATGGGCCTCATGAGTGTGTTGTCGAGTTCTGGTCGAGTCTGTTCCCCCAAATATACAGACACAATGACACACACCCTATGCACACGCATGCCATTGACACACAACGAGTCTTGCGCGTGGGCGGTTTACCTCGACGATGTCGGAGTTGGTCCGGCTCTCGTGGGGCTCATTGTACTCGGTGTATTTCAGCAGCACTTTGTCCATGTCGGTGCTGGCGTACTGGAACAGCTTGTTGGTGCTGTTGAAGATGATGAGTGCGATCTCGCAGTCGCACAGGACGCTCAGCTCATAGGCCTTCTTCATCAAACCAAACTTCCTTTTCGTAAACGTCACCTGGAGGGGACATAAGTAAAACAATTTTAGCTTTGTACAAAACTATCAGAAGTGCTAAAGTAAAGTGAACCCTTTTTTTTTGTAAAACGGTGCATTCTCTTGGGGAACATGGACAAAAAAAAACATAGAAAAGGTGTTCATTGCTTCCAGAAAGACCTACATTTCTAGAGTCTCACACATCAACCCAAACCCTTAAACAATTTAAACGCATGGGACCGAATATACCAGTTCACAGACCTGCTATTAGCTGATTCAAATTGACCTACATGTGACACACAGGCCTATTAAATTTCACCTGTGAGTACGGTTCAGTGAGAGAGGGAGTACATTCACTACCAATTTACCCACTAAAGCTTAAAATCTCCAGGAAATAATCAAAATAACCTCTGATGACTGGCATGACTAATTTTTTACAATAACAGGAAAATGAGGGGCAAATTGTGTTGGACATTGATTATATCACCCCTATATACACCCTGAACTGGATGCTTATTTAATGGCGAGCCTGGCTATACTCCAATAGTTTCAGCAACTTTATTCTGAGTACACACAATTTCCACAGAGTATTCCGTTCCTTTTGTTATAGCTGACTCAAAACACAAATATAAAAATAACAGACTTCTAAATGTGTCTACAGTTTTGGGTTTAAGCAACTGCATTGAAATCCTCTCATAGGGAAGGGATTAAAATTTGAAAATGTTTACATTACGCTGTAAATGGTTTCTGTTGATGCATCTGTTCGGCAAGCTGAGTATGGCAAACTCCACTCAGACAAATAAACCCAGGCCATTTTCATAAAGTATGCCTGTCAAACTCTATCCAGTGGTCATTAAAGAGATCCCACAGAAACCACACCAGCTAAGTATTCGGCCCAAGACCTGTCTCTTTGTCTATCTGCACAGCTTTGCCCTTCTTCTTTTAAACAATAGGGTGACTCCACTCAATGCAGATTCTATTCAGTCAACCCTTCTCCAGCATACAAAAGACTGGCTCACATTCAATATAACCACAATGTACTTTGGCCTTCATGTCATTGTCTTTAAAGAATGGATTTTAACAAGTGTCACTGCATAAATTCTTATATATAGACTTGTGATAACTGGTCAACCACAGACATTGCGTAAGGAACATAATGACCCAACACATATTCAAATATTTCATACTCCAAATTATTCAAATGTTTGCTCAAAATTGCAAACTTGCTCAAAAAGATGGACATTTTTTGGCCAACCAACGAGCTTGCTTCCAAAGCTCCTTTTAAAAAGATTTTGACGATGGTGCTTGGGTTGTGTTTTAGCAGAACACTGAGTCGATTCATCTACCCTGTCCCACAATTCAGGTCTTTTCTGGTTCGTACGGAGCGGCAGCCACAAAGAGGCTAAATATATGAGGAATAAGACACAATACTGCAGACCCTCAGGAGATCAGGTGGGTGAAAGAGGTAAGGCCTTTCGTCAGTGGTTTCAGACATGGATACCTAAGTCACATTACCTGGCAGCTATAATGAGCATATTGTAAGCATATTGTAAATTACTCTGTTCCTTCCCCGTTTCCTCCCCGCAACAGCCAACGGACAAGCACTTAGCAGCCCGCTACATGCTCCAGTGACTTCTGAGAGGCAAAGTCAAGGTGGAATTCTGGCAGGCTGGTTTCATAAATTGGCTGTTCTCACTATTTTCCCCCCAAGGTTTATGGGATTGCCTTGGCAAATGATAGCCAACCATTACCTGGGAAAGCAGGCAAATGAAATCTGACTCTGAATGTGCTTTGGCCAATTTTCTAGCAATTGTTCATTTTCTTACCCCTAACGATGCATGTTACTCCATGCACTGTACACCCTTAAATCAGCATCGTAATTAATATGTCTTACTTTGTGTTCTCCCTCATTTAATTGCTAATTTGGCCCTCTGCCTCTGCAGTAACAAACAGATATTAGTATGGAGAGATTTCAGTAAGCTGTGTTTTATAAATTCTCATATAATGTCCCATTGCTTTGCATTGTTTTAATGCTGGAGGGAAAATGTAGCGCAAAAACAAAGGGTAGCATCAAAGGAAAAAATCCATCCATACATTTTTTTTTTTATCTTTCTTGCTTTATGTTAAGTCATATTTCAAGTTTATTTAACAATTCCCAGGCTTCATAACTTGCACAGCCTTTAAATAAATGTAATAACACAATGAATCATATTTGGAACAAAGGGCTTAATGACTGACAGGCATGTCAAAATGACTAACTGTCATCGTATCATCTTTTCTTCCTCTTTTTGAGCATGAAGGCGCACTACCTGGACAGCAACGCGAGTGAGAATGAATCACAGGGCCTTTGGCACCACATGAAGAAACGAGGCAGACTGTAAGGTCTGTCTGTCTGGACAATTATCTCAAGGCAGTTTCCCAGAATTCACTGGGCTCACAATTTTGTCTCATGGGAACCAAAACTTTTTGCAGCAGGACCCAGGGTTTCATAAAAAGTATTTAAAGACAGTCTACAGAAACTTGTAAAAACAGCTGCCAGCACAGTGCTTCCAAACATTCATCAGCATTTTAAGTCTGAAAAAATGCTGTATATTAAAAAGATATGGTAACTGTGGAAGAGTTCATTATTGGCTATCTTTAGCCTTGTGTGTGTGTAGAAATGGGCTGAATGACGAAGTAAACATTCATACATTCTATAATCTACAATAAAATGATTATGTCTGATTATTTTGTGCACTTTGGTGGCAGTAAATTTATTTAATAAACAAAACACATCATTATTATTATTATTATTATTATTATTATTGTTGGTGTTGTTATTGTTAGGGGACATAGCTGTGCACATTTGGGCCACTGTACTGTCTGACATAATCACTTGTAGGGTCGATGTGACCATTTGACTTTACTCTGCCATTAATTTTTTAAACTCTGCATGTGTACCGGCCTTCTTTGAAGCTCAGCCACTCGTGCTGGCAGGTGCGTGATGTTCTCAAGCCTCTAATCTGATGCTCGGGCCAGAACGGGCTCAGAAGATGAGCCGTTCCGGAGGAGACAGCATCCCGAGCGTTCCCAAAAAACCTGACGCAGGCACGGACGTCACTGCGCGACTCGCAATCACTCTCCGTGGGGGGGAGGGATCACACTCTCCGGACACAGAACTCACACGCCCACAGGGGTTCTGCTTCCACCCAGTGAGGACACACATATACACACACACACACAGTCACACACACATACACACACACACATACACAGGCACAGTCACACACACACACACACACACACACACAGGCACACACACACAGTTCAGTTCACTCACACACATACTGTGTAAAGTTCGCACTCTAGCAAGGTGACACACACACACACAATGGGTGACAAAGTAAAAAGCCTCACACACACACACAAACACACAGATGCACACACTCACCATCACTCTTCTTCACACTTCGATAATGAAGAAAATACCAAGGAGTGTGGTCTTTATTACTTGAATAAGATAATTGACCTTTTCTGCTAGCACCTTGTAGCAAGTGTCTGAGATGCAATTACAGTCTGGCCCTCTTCTTCTAAGGTTCACATTCCGATATGAACAAACAGCAAATAAACAGCCATGCATAGTCTGAAGCAATTTGTTTCACCCAACAAGGCGATTTAATTGGGTATCTTAAACCTAATCAAGCACAATGGTAATACAGAATTTACAAGATGCCAACAGTTCTTTTTTTTTTTTTTCAAACTTCAGAATAAGAAAGTCTGAAGCCTGAACAACTTATTAACAGGCAGTATTCTGCAATAGACCTCAGCGTTTCAGCTTTGATGTTGCTCTGCTGGACACGGGTTACAGTTACACTGTAATTTTGGTGAAATCAGACCTCTGTGACCTCACAAGCCTGACCCTGACCTACATAACACTCCAGCATGCTTGACTTGTGATGACATCAGAGGGTAGGCTACTGCGCAGTCAGTTGCGAGCACCCCAGATTTCCAGCACCTTCCATGCGAGACCCTTTTCCGCATCGACCTCCCGCGACATGTTCACAGCTCTCTTTGCACTAATGCCAATGATGGAGCAAGTTTGAAAATGACACTGCAAGAAAAAAAATTTAATTTTAACAAGCCAAAAAATCTTGAAAATAGACAATAGATCTTATTTTTCTTGTTTTGAGATAAATTCAGCTAGCTTTGAGCTTTATTCTTATTTTGAGGTATAATTGTCTCAGTCTGTTGGCAGATAATTGAGCTTGAATCAAGACAAAACAAGACAAAAGCTCAAAGCAAGCTGAATATTCTTATAAACACAATGCTAGGCCAATGCATGTATCTAAATATAAGAAAAATAAGATATATTGTCATTATATATATATTGTTTCAATACATTTTGGCTTGTTAAGATTGTATTTTTTTGCAGGGTAGGTGCTGCTGAGCTAATTAGGGAGAACTTTGGCCACTGCACCCTCACCACAATTTGCTATGTTTACAGGATGGCCAATAGTGCTACACTATATCTGTCACAGTATCCTTTTTACCAACACAGTTCTTAGATAAAATCATCGTGACCCCCTCAAAGCCAAGTTTATTATCTCTGGTAAGATAAGTTCCAAACAACTCGGTTTTTTTTCATTTTCTGAGCCAAAAAACAACTACAAGTTCTTGTATGACTTAAGCTGGTATGTAAAACGTGTTCGAGGAACTTGTTTGAATAAGAGAAATTAATTTGATCTCTGGATACAATTTGATTTATCACTTTTCTGCTGTCACAAATAAAGACAACTGTGCTTCAGGTTTCATGGCTTTGTGCTAATTTTTTATAAACACCATGTTCACTTTCGGACCTTGAAAGCTAAAATGTGCCCTTCACTAGATATAAAAAAATAATAAAACATAAAAAAGCTCAACAACAACCTCACTCCCTGCCACTGGGAGGGGTCAGGATGCACATTTGTATGCATTTCCTGTCATAACAGGAAGAGCCGGAGAGCTTCCCCCTCCCCAAAATGGAATCGCTTCTGTTTCCCACCTCCTGCCTACCTTCCCCCCCACCTCGTAATCCCCTGGGGGGGGGATCTGGGGGGGGGAAAGATGACAAGCAGCCTTCTAGCCCAACAAACCCTGTTTTTAAACACTGTCTTATTGTTGTGGTCATTAGGGTGGGTAAGTGGACATCTTGTTCCAATGTGGCAAGATACACAGTTGGATAACTAATAAGACTGATATTCCATTCTTTTTAAACTGTATTTAAACCTGTGAGAGTTTCCTTCTTTTTTTCTTTCCTGTATCTCAGCCCCATTCGAACGTCTACTTCCATTTTCTATTGTTATGTCTATTTGCATTAAACTGCATTAAAAAGTACTGCTGCGACTCAAAATTATTCACAGTAAATCCAGCAGATGAAACCGAGGAATTGCTATATCCATTTTCATTATTTTATTTATTTATTTTAGTAATTTCACCAGGTGGGTCAGCTGTGAGCTCATTTCCATTTGCTGTGACGAGTTGGGGGTTATCTATTCATAGCTGATTCTCAATAAGATCAGAATGATAAAAAGGATAATAATTTGCGAAGCAACACGCCCTCAGAGTATTGCACACAGAGGGAAGTAAATGAGAAGTCTTTACTTGTTTGAGGATTACAGATTGCAGCCCCTCCTTTTCCAGCTGTGATTCGTAAATGACAAGTTAAAGGTGCAAAAGTTGGCTGCATTTATATGCGGGTGTTATGCTATGCCAGCTTTGCCTGGAGCAAGCGTTTCTCTGAAAATGCGTGCATAACTTGTTTTTTTTTTTTTTTTTTTACAGTGAGAAGTCAAGAGGTTATGAGTCGTAATTAAAAAAAAAAAAAACTCACGCAAAAAGGAAGAAAGCAATGCAAAGTAAATTGAGTATATGTCAAAAAACGTATTCTGTTCTTACTGTTTTGCCAACAACACATTTGAAATGTTGAATTGTGCCCATGGACAAGACAACAGAGGTTACTCCTGGAATGAGGCAGCCATGAGGAAGCAAGTGCAGAGATAAAAGCTGCTGTTAAAAGGGTGTGTGTGCCACATGCCAGCTCCTGTGGCAGAGGAGACAGACGCTCACCACCGCACGGATCACAGAGGTAACAATCTCCAAAAGGTGGGAAAAGGAGAAGAAAGATAGGAGAGATAAGATACCCAGAGGGCCTCATTATTTCCCCGCTGTTAATTTAACATGAAGTGTTTCTCGCTCGTGCGCTGCTGATTAAAGGAGCTGGTATTGCTATCGCATGCGCAGGGGCTTGGAGGAACCAGCCTGCCGCTCCTTGCCTGGCCCCAGGGTGGTAAACATGGCTTTATAAATAAACACGACTTCTACGAGTTCCGCCCGATACCGCATGGACTCAATGGTGCACCCTCGTATGACCTCTGCACCCCACCCCCCTCTGCACCACCCCCCACTCCCCAACCACACCACCTTCCTGTCAGTTGTGACCTCACCTCCAGGCCTCTTGCCTTTCTGGCTTCATGCAGACTGCCCATCCGGGGCAGGATCAAGCTAGCAGATGCGTCGCCATGGTGCCCGAGACCTCTGCGATTTAACCTCAATTACTTGCGGACTCTGGGATGGCTGCACCTGAACGGCCCTCAGCCAGAACAGCCAATCCTGGGCAGTAGTCTTTGATTGGATTTTGTTGTCTCTTTCGCTCTCTCCTTTTTCAGTCTGCAAACTTCCTGTGTATCTGCAATGTGTTTGTTTATGGCATCTGAGGCCTTTAGTGTATTTGGATAGGTTAAGCTGTCTGCCGATGGCTCTATGGGCTGAGGGCCCCAAGCTGTCTCTGTTTTAGGTGTGTGTGTGTGTGTGTGTGTGCGTATTGTGTGAGGGTGTGTGTGAGCGCTGAGCAGACAGAGATACAGAGATACATAGCAGCCTGATACAGACGTTTGCTGTGATGTGCTGGTGTGGTTCTTTTTGAAGAGGAATGAGGAGATAGTGTGACATTAATGTACAGCCGTGGGAATCACAGTGATGCGTAGGAGGAATGACAACAGAAGCAAACAGTCGCCTTTAAAGTGATCTTTCCCATCCCTCTCTGTGGCTCTTGCCGCTTCCCACTCACTCGTGTGTTATTAAAGACAGGCAACCACTCTATTCAAGATCTTTAACTCTTAGATTTGATGAACTAATTCTACCCTTAGGTGCAGTGTTGCATGAGAGAAGACCCTGTATTAACACCAAAGCTAATCTGCCATCTCCTTGCATTCCATTATGAGGAGCACACTGAGCGCATGCAAGCCTGGTTTTGTTTGTGTATGTGTGTGTGTGTGTGTGTGTGGTTGTGTGTGTGTGTGTGAGAGAGAAAGTGAGTGTGTGTGCGTGCATATTTGTGTACATGCATGTCCTTTTGTGTCCTTGTAGGTGTGTGCATATGTGTGTAAGTGTGACTTGGTCTGTCTGTATGCATATGTGTGTGTGTGTGTGTGTGTGTGCGTGCATGCACAGGTGTGTGTGGCTCTGTATGTTTTCTGAGACGATAGAGCAATCACAGGTATTCAGATCAATGCTATGACAACCACCTCTCCTGCGAAGCTCTATATAGCATAACCGTGCCTCACTTCCTGTTCGGACTGCTAAAATAACCCTCGGACACAGGCCTGGATCCCAGCTGCCCAGAACTGACACTATGTCACGCTCGAGCGTCAGAACCCCATTTCAAAACCCTGTTTCAAAAGCCTGTCTACAAATGACACCGAAGAGGCTGGCTCAGCGGGGAGCTTCCAGAGAACACAGGAAAACAGGCGTAATACGCGCTGAGGGAGTGAAGAGGCAGCACAACACAGACACTGAGACAACGTTTAAGCAAAGTATCAGGATGCCTGAAGCACATGCAATTTTTACATATATATTTGTTGGGAGTTTTTTTTTTTATTTCGCATTCAAGTATTGGTGAGGATTGTAAGCGTTGACAATGGAAAACAAATGCTGTTTCCACTGGTATTTCCAAAATCAGAATGGATTATAATCCACAAATCAAACGTAGTACTGACCAATGTTCAAGAAAAACTTATCTTAAACGTTTTAATGTAAATTTTATTGTGTACAGTTTATGGTGATAATTACTAAGGATTACTCATTTGCATATCAACATCAATCTGCAAAGTAAGGAGCAATCAAATCAAAATTTGAAAAGTAGTTGGATCAAAGATTAGAATTTAAACTTGAGTTACAGCATGTTTAAGGACTGAAAACAACAGGATTTCTCCTGGGTTTTTAAGAAGAAAACATTCATCTGAAAAGGGGGAAGTGAAAATAGTCAAAACCAGACCGCGATCTCCGGAAAAAAAAAAAAAAACGAAAACGGAAAATGATGTCAAGTCTCTGTCTCACCGTGCCAAACGCCTTGCCTTTATTGTCTTCTCACTTCACGTTGTACGAACACTGCCCATGTGTGAGCCCAGACACTGTTTCCATCCCCCCATCCCCCCACGGGGCCTTTGATGGCCTGTATGATTACACAAGCAGGTCACCAGCACAATGCACCACTGAGTGCGTATTAATCTATGCTGCCCACAACATAAAGACCAGGGTACCAGTCTAGGCAGCATCCGGCAGGGAGTCTTTGGCAAAGTTTATGCACAACCCGAGCTCTGAGCACTTTTCCTGTCAATTCTCCCCCCCCCACTAGTTTTTCGTCGGGATCGTCTGAGAGGCTTCCGACGGGCGTCTTTCCTGTTTCGGTGTTCTGAGGCCCGGAGAGATGAGCCAATCACAGTGAAGTGTCCGCTGCCCAGCCCTGGGTCTGTGATAGCGTTTTCACAGAACGCAATACCTTGCCCCACTCACAGATGCATTCACTGTTGGTCCGGTTCTACTTTTTGACAGAAAGGGATGTAAAGTGATTTGGTTGAGCGAGTCACTGTCCATGTATCCCCAGTGCTACCTCAATTATAATTAAATGACACACCCTTACTTCTGATTTAGCTGTTACGAAATGGGTTTGTAGCAAAAACGATAATGACAAATGCTACAAGTTGCTTACATTCACAAGGGCGGAGAAGTTTTTGACTAGAAGACAAACCATCTTGGATCACTGATGATTCTGAAGGCAGTTTGACATCCTTACAGTAACCTGTGCACCAGCCATAATAATGTGATTGTGCTGCTGTGACAGACTTATTGCTTTCTGGTATGTCCCTCCAGCGGTATTAAAGCTATTGAGGTTTTAATACATAGCACACTTGTCATAACACTTCACATTTTAACTTCAGACTCAGTGCTGTACTTAAAACCGTTCCAGGCAGTTTTTTACACTCTCCGTTTAATTGTCCTGACAAAAGCTTTCCCTGAATGCGCGGGCAGATGCATTTAATCGACTAGGTCTTTTTTCTAAATCTCTGAAAATCCAACAGCATCAAACGAAGGGAAAAAAAATGGAATTGCAAATGCTCCAAAGTATTTTAGACACTTTCTGCTATCTCATAAGTTGCAATGCACACCACTGGGAACATAGTCTTTATGATCTTTCAGAGAAAAGCTATCTTTATAAGACTTATCTGAATTGGCACAATATATTTTTGCAACTTTGTTAAATAATTTTCAGGATGTTTTGTTTTTTCATTTATGGGCGCAAATGAAGGTTGAATTTAGTCTTCATGTGAGGTGAGAGAGGAAGCTGAAGAATTTTGCATGGCAGTAGAATGATGTGCAAGTCTCCGGGGCCCTTATCCACACACAGTGCGTGTGACTAATCTTAAACAACAGAGTCTGCGGCGTCTGACACACCCAGCTGAGGCAACATTTCCTAAACACTTCTTCCTGCAGTCCACGGCTACTTCTGTGATTTGAACGCTGCTTTTCGGGCACTTTCTGTCGGCCGATGTGCTCGCAGTAAAATAGCTGCGAAGATCCCTTTGTTGATTTCGACGTTAAAACATTCCGTTTCCACCCTGGCCTATAGAACAGGGGCTGCAGATCCAGCGTTCAGAGCAGTGTCAAACTCTGGTTTTTACTTCTGCTTTTTAATAAATAATTATTTCCATTTTCCCTACATCAATCCGGTTGGTTTGCATATGATGAATATAAAGTGGAATTACTTATTCTTTTATCTAAATACACAATCTTTTGATGTATTCTGTGCTTTAACTTGTTAAATGCATAGTGATACATGTGGTTGTGGTGAAAGAGTAACTGAACGGACAAAGATAGCAGTCGTTGGTTGGAGTGTAAATCATGAACGCAGCCCTCCAAGGCACTGCATTTGAGAGCTCTGACTTAAAATGGTTCCCTGGAACAATTCCACACAACCCAGGTTTATGTCACCTAAGTTTAGTGTCTGACAACAAAACAACAAAATCAAGATGTGTTCGGGAAACATGCCGATGCATTGCACCAAGCGATCTTGTGGTTTGTCGTAAGATGTTACATTGGCAGTTTGAGAGTACTGCCTTAAACAAATGCCACTCCAGCTTCTGGCAGGCCGAGAGCAGGCCTCAGAATCAACCAAAGAGCTTTCGGCGCAGGGAAGCCCATTAAGCTAACAACAGCACAACACACTGGATGCTGTGAGCTAACACAGTGCTAACACAAAGCAGCGTACTCTTCAGTTTTTATTCACACTTAGCAAGGGTGCTAACGTCAGAAATAAAATGCAGTGATCTTTGCCTCCAGGAGGCAGAATGTAGGTGCAGACTCACTCTGATATGATGTGCACTCTGAATGCATCCAGTAAAATATAAAATAGTGATTAAACCAGCCATGGCTTTAAAAAAAATGCAATAAATAAATAAATAAATAAATTTTAAAAAATGTGACGCCAATGACAATGGTCCATTTGCAACTTAGGGGAAGGTACAGTTTGTTCCTGTAAGTGGGTCACCTGATCTACTTTTGTTTTCTCTGCAGCAGGGAGCTCCTTAAGTCCAGTCAGGATGAGACTGCTTTGTGCAAGTGTTGTATTCGCAATCAGCTGCACAGTTTTGTTATGCAATCGTTTTTCAAAGAACTGGATCAAGAGGAAGCAAACGGGGGCTCAACGTAACATGATACCATAACTGATTCTCGATGAGTGAAGATACACATGACATGATTGAAAACAGTAAAAGAAAAACTCATTGTTCATAGTCTGCTGGGAGCTCTCATTGACTTTTCTCGTCCCTTGTCAGGTGGTCAAACGAGGTCATGAGAATCGCCATCCATCAGTGGACCTAGCATTTGTGCCATCTAACCTTTTGGTCCACACAAAGCAGATTGTTCATTGTTAAATGAACTCTATCATGAGTTAATATGCGGCCACGAGCAATCTATTGTACTCTGTCAGAGTCAAATTTACTCTGTCAGAAATGATTTAGCATTGGAAATTTTACTGCCTCAACAAAAAACCTTAATGCCTTTGATTATGTGCTATGGAAAGTGACAACTTGAGTTTGCACGGGTTTGTATGAGAAATCCAGCAGGGGCACAATCAGAGTATAAATGTATAGGCAAAGTGCAGGACCTAATATAGCCCGGAAACTTGTGAGGGTCTTGTGACTGGTGACGTTAGCTGCCACTGTCATTCTGTTTCCCCCTGGGAGTGCTCTGTGCACGCAAGAATCCACAGGCTGATACTCAACGATCCTCCACAATCTGATGTCCCTGTCGGTCTGAGCGGGGAAACAAGTTCCTCTTGCATGTGTGTGTATGTGTGTGTGTGTGTGTGTATGTGTGTGCTGTTGTTGTTTTTCATTTGTTTGTTTGTTTGGCCTTGCCTTCTTGCCCACTCGTACTGAAAAATATTCCCCATGGTGCATGCGATTGGTTGGTGTGTGAGGGTGAAGCTTTCAGAGGAGATGGCGAATACGCCCACCCGATCCACCGCAATTGGCATCCGCCCCCTCAAAAATCCCGCCAAACCCACTCTCCCGCCCCCCTCGCAAACCCTTTAAACCACCCCAGCATTGCCACAACCCTGCCCCCTCCCCCACCTCCTAGCTCCCTCACACTAAACCACCCAACACCCCCTCCTTGCACACTGACCATCATGATTTTTGCATTTTTGCATGAGCAGAAAAATCGTGATTGCCCCGCTGAACGCCGCACCCCCAGTCACTTGCCTGTCTGTTGCGTTCATCCATAATCCTCGCAATCTGAATCTTTTTTCTCCCCATTATGCCCGCCTTCTCTTCTCTCCGCTCCCCAAGGTACTGAACGTTCTCCTTTCGCTCTGCTTCAGAATCTCAAGGCCGTCTTTCTTTTCGATACTTCGCTCCTCTCAATTCACAGACTCCGTCATTCGCTCCTGACAGAGGGAGAGAGAAAAAAAAAAGACAGAAAACATCAGGTCACCTAAAAATTCATTAATTTTAAAAAAAGGATGTTGAAAATAAGATTACATCAACATTTTGTGTGCTAGTAGTTGCATTTTTTACATTCTCCATGCACCATAACACAGATTTTTTAAAAAAATATCACAATCTAATAAGAAATGGCATTTCCAGATCAATAGCAAGACTGACAGAAATACAATTAACTCACACAATTTCCCTCACATATTTCCCTCACAACACCTTTCCTTAAGTCTGCAGCTGCACCTTTGGAGCTGTACACAAACATGGATACAGCATTCCCAAGACGCTGTTTTGACATTTACCAAACGAAAGCAAACACACCACGGTTTGGATCCTCACGTGAGCAACATCTTCTCGACAAGATTAATGAGAGAACAAGCAGGCTCGGAAATACTTTGACAAAAAGCAGTTTCTTAACTCAATAACACCCATCATTTGAGCTCCTTGACAGAATCCATACGGTATTACTCCAGCCACCATTTAAATGGAATTAACTGTCCAGCAATTTCGTTTTTTTCTTCCTGAAATAAAAGTTCTAACTGTACTTTTTGTCAGTGTTCCTGAACGACCTTTAACGAAACCAAAAAAAGGGGGAAAAAACGAATGAATTATGAGGCTCAGAGATTTACAAACACCTCTCTCTGTACGTGTGTGTGTTAAGTAGGTCAGATAATTCATTTCTGAGAGGGGAACAGCGATGCTTTTTTGACAGCAGAGGTGATAACGTTCCTCGTTATGCAAATGACCGGCTCGTTATTTAGGCTCTGCACAGCGCACGTGAGCACTGAATGCAAGAGAAAACAAAAGCCCCTGTTTTTATCTCAATGGAAAGAGGGTCTCACCAGTGATAGCCGGGGTTCTGGTTAGCACAGAATAACAAAATAAGTCTGCATCAACATACCACAGAACAGAACCATACAGATCTGAACCACAGAGCAAAAAGATTAAAAGCATGCAATCTCATTTGTAGTGTGTGATTGGGGTGAGTACTAAAGACCTTGAAAAAATGAGATCATATCAGGGCGTTTTTTTTTTTTTTTTTTTTACCTTATTACCACATTATGAGGGAGTCTGAGGCTGTACTTATTGAGCCTAATGGGGACCCTTACCCCCACAGCCCAGGAAGACACAACCATGCAACCCCTGATTTGGAGTCAGGTCAGGTTACGCACATGTCTTTGTCTAATGACTACATTGGGGACTTGGCTGAGGTCAATTACACCATGCACCAGAGCCAAATCAATGATCTAAATTCAGTACTTAACAATTCATTATCACAAATCATTATCACAAATCAAGCATGATCATCACAGACATTAATACACAGAGAAATCAGGATGAATTATGTGCTGACTGACTATTGACCATATCATAAATCGCAGCACTTGACATTATACAAAAGAAAGTTAACCAAACTGAAAAATAGATGACCTTACGGATATGCTATAAAAAATAAAAACAACCACTTTACATTTGTACGTATAGCAAAGGTTGTGCACTTCCAGCTCACTGTCTCATATGTGAATAGAATTACTTAATTTATAATTACTTTTAATTTATATTACATGTGATTTAACAAAAATATAACAAATATCTGATGAAATATGTTATATTATACAGAAATAAATCCTCACAACTGAATGTTGCAGATTAAATCAACAGAAAGAAGGAAAACAACATCAGATGCCTTTTACTCATATGCCTGAGATAAAATTCACTTTTTCCTCAAAGTTTAAATTTCATCAATCAATTTTCTGATACCTGGTTTCTGGCTCAAAACATTTTTATACATGAGAACTTCATAACAACTCAGACACTTCCCAAGCCCTGTGTTAAACCTCATAAAGGGCAAGCCACTGGAACTTCATCATTCATTATACAAACTTGCATTTATCACAGCATCTGCGAACATCAGATTAAACTACACGCTCCCTGGCACTCACAGCAGATGCCGAAAGGCTAGATAACAATCAGGCGTGAGCTACGCGCTCCAGTCCTCCACACACAGCGGCGACACAAGTACCTCAGTTTCAGGAGGGGAACGCCGGGCATTCGACTCTCTCGCTTCAGTTCAGTAGAAAAACACCCCATTAAAGTCGTTCCCCACCGATCCCTGCTCTCAGTGCCAGAGAGAATTCCTTCGGTACAGCGTCTTACGTAACAGTAAGCCGATGTCCTGAGTAGCTAATCCCGGGTTTTGGCCTCTGCCCGCACGCTGACCAAGTTCAGGGAGCGCTACTTAGCGCTCCACGTATGATCTCACCCCTCCCACCCCACCCCCCCCCCCCCTACAACACGAGAGTCCCTCCTCACACTCTCCAGCGCTCCTTCTCCTCCAGAGATCCTGAGATCACGAACCTTACCGGCAGGGCAGTGGCTGCCACCACATCCATCCAGCACAGGGGGAGACCTACCCCTGCCCAGCGGAGGGCTCACAAAAAAACATGTAACACAACACACAATGTTATAAGCAAAGCCAGTGCAAAGTTCTGTGTCGTTCGCCCTGCTCACCTCCCGGCGTGTTCAGCGGTACTGTACTCACCCTCAGTCTGAGAGCAAAAACACGGCGAAGCCTACAATCCTGGTGCATGCAGGAGCCAGAGGAGTCTAAACAGCTCTGCCTGAAGCAGTAAGCTAATTCACTAATCCACTGGCAGTGCATATGGAGAAGAGAGAAAGAGAGGGAGGGAGGGAGAGAGAGAGGGACAGAGAGAGAGAGAGAGGGAGGGAGGAAAAAAGAGATTCCTTTTTCTCGCTCAAAGTGAGCCTGACGGCACTATCGGCTTACAGCAGCACGAGCGGTCAGGATACGGTTCACTGGGGAGGCTGGGGGTCAGGCAGAGAGGCGGCGGCTTCCACACACCTCCCTCACACAAAAGAGAACACAACCAGGGAGTGTGTGTGTGTGTGTGTGTGTGTGTGTGTGTGTGTGAGTGTGTGTGTGTGTGTGTGTGTCTGAGAGAGAGGGAGTGTGTCTGTGTCTGTGAGAGAGGGAGTGTGTCTGTGTCTGTGAGAGAGGGAGTGTGTGTGTGTGTGTGTGAGAGAGGGAGTGTGTGTGTGTGTGTGTGTGAGTGAGAGAGAGTGTGGTGTGTGTGTGTGAGAGAGAGAGAGGGAGTGTGTGTGTGTGTCTGTGAGAGAGGGAGTGTGTGTGTCTGTGAGAGAGGGGAGTGTGTGTGTGTGTGTGTGTGTGTGTGTGTGTGTGTGTGTCTGTGAGAGAGGGAGTGTGTGTGTGTGTGTGTGTGAGAGAGAGAGAGGGAGTGTGTGTGTGTGTGTGTCTGTGTCTGTGAGAGAGGGAGTGTGTGTGTGTGTGTCTGTCAGACAGAGAGTCAGAGAGTGTGTGCGTGTGAGTGAGACAGAGAGAGGGAATGTGCATGTGTGTGTCTCTGTGAGACAGACAGAGAGACAGAGAGTGTGTGTGTTTGTGTGTGCTCATGTGTCTGAAAGACAGAGACAGTGTGCGTGCGTATGTGTCTGTAACACAGAGTTTGTGAGTGCGCGTGTCTGTGACAGAGAGTATGTATGTCTGTGAGCGTAGGTATGAGTATGGATGAGTGTGAGTGCGTCTGTGGCTGTGAGTGAATGAGTGTGTGTCTGTGACACAGTCTGGCTCCAGGGATTTCCAGGGAAGGGGAGAGTGTACCCCATTTCTCCCACTGCCAGACGAAGCCCTTTTATTAGTGCCACAGCCTGAGCAAAGCACACAGAGAGAGCGCTGAGGTCCAATAACGTTGGGTCTAAGGGTCTCCTTAGACCTCCTTAGCTGCGTTCACTCGCAGGAGAAGATGTGTCCCAATGTACTGCTTCTTTAAAGGTTTACTTACTACCATACTAACTATAGGCATGCATTGTGTGTGTATTTGTTGCAAAATGCAAGGTGAGGTTTCGCACATTCAGAATCCCGACACTCATAGATTTTAATTGTAACCACACCTTTATACCAAGAGCCTCAGGGGCCTGCTGTGGTACTCTGGCTGTTTGACAGAAAAACACATAGATACATACAATATCAGCTGCCCCCCAAATATACAGTAAGTAGCAAAGTAAATGTACAGATGTACAGTATATATAATGTAGTAATATTTTTATAAAAATGTACATGATTGTGTCATTTCCACACAATGTACTTACTGCTGCCCCCTCTGCCCTTTTTAAAATCTGACATCCATGTAAAGTCAGTCTGTGTTTTATACAGTACACCCACAAACCAACCCCCACCCATGAAGTAGAAGGAAAAAAACCCAAACTTTTTTTTTTCAAGCCTTCCCTTCAAGTTTCATTTCTTCTTTCTGTCCAAAGCTGCGATCAAGATTCATTTGCGCCATATTCCTGCTCACCCCGACATGAGGAAGAAGAGAGGGCGCAACTGAAGTTTCGTTATCACAAATCGCTTCGCGTCTGGCTCACGCCACGGCAGCCAGATAGATGGGACTGCAGGCATCGGGCCGCGGGTATTGTCACATCCCGCTAACTGGCTTTTAAAACAGTTTTTTGTTGCGTCCGCCGCGATGCTGGCTCTGTGTCTATGAGACAGATGGGAGATTCAACGCCTTTCACGTGTCTGAAGGCAGTTGATTGCAGCAGAGATGTGGTAGAGCAGGCTGGGCAAAGCGCCTGGCGCTGCAGGCCCTCATCTCTCCACACATCTGTAACACATTCACGCATAACGTTCATCCTAAAAAAGCCAGGATCCTCTATCCTCATAGGAAATGCGGTTGTAAGGATTTGAAATAACATATTACAGGGCAGTAAGTAAACCTTTTAGGAGGTGTACGAAACGTTAAATAAACCCTCACTCTTTTTAAATAAACTCCCATTTCCTTGAAGAGAAACAGCTTTTAAATGCGCTTTTCCGAGCACTTTTAACAGAGCTGTGGATTCAAGGCACAATTTCACATCTGCATTTTGCTACATAATCCAAAAAAATGTTGTTGGTTTTTTTTTCTTTCTTTCTTTCTTTTTCTTCTAAATTCCATTAATATATTTACCGGTTTCCTCTTCACAAATTTCCCTCATCTGTTTTTCCACGCAGTGAGTGCCTGATTATCAGCAGGGATTTGTGGGAAGGAGAGCGGTGATGGGCGGGGGGGTGGCCCCTGATGGGAGCAGGAGGCTGGCCCGTGTATGTCCAATGTCATTACAGTCAGCGCCTCTTACGTGTGACAAGTATTAACTCTGCCAGCCCCAGCCAGATACCGACAGTGACAAATCGCTATCGCTCAGATTCTTCCACGTCGATCCATGTGACACGGGCGAAGCGATCTAAAAACCCACTCGGGCACGGTCGAATGGCTTTTGTCACTTACGCGGGCTTTTCGGATGAGTTGCCCTAAATATGAGGAGGGGGGAGGGAAGGACATAATTTAATGCCTTGTTAAGTGGCTATGACGGATGCGTCAACATTCCCGGAGCTCGAAGAAACAGCCAACTGCAGTTAAGACACTTTATTTTGAATGCCCATATTAGTCACATGGCACATAGTGTCCTAACGGTGGCCATTATAAAACAACTACAAACAGCAATAGGTAGTTTTATTTAATTATTCTGAAAAGCAGAAGAGGAACTTGCATGCAAAGCTGGCTATTGCAACTTCATGTCAAGACTCCCCTACTGTTGACAAGACAGCTGACTGGACTTTAAAGTAGGAAGCGACTCTTTGCAAACTCCCCTTTAGCCCCCTCAGACCCATCCCCCTCAGGCAGACAGAATGGCAGGAAACAAGCGTGGGGCACTCACGGAAGGAGGTGACGTCAGCACCAACAGACAATTAAAGGTGTAAAGGTGTTTCCTTCCCCAGGACACTGATCCAGGGAACGCAAAATGGGAACCCAAACTTCACTAACCCCCCCAACCCAACCCACTCACCCAGACAGGAACAGGCCAGATCTGGCAAGCCCACCAATGGTGTGGCTCAAACCCGGTGGGGGGGGGGACAAGTGAAGGCTAGCGGGTTGGTAAAAGACACCAGTCTATCTCACCCACACCAAACATTAGTTACCTAGACCTCTGGGTTACATGTGAAAACTGAACTAATGTACTGTTGTCACTCTTGAGACTCACTTGTATGAATGTTTAGAGCGCCAACAATGATTTTCTGAAAATACAGCCAATGCCAGATCTCTTAGCTGGTGTGAAACTCCCAAAGCTGTGCTCTTAACTCACAGCGGCAAACATTTATGCGTTCCCAACCTTACGGGACGGGAGTCTGCTTTATCGAAATGCGTGTTTACCGCGGTAAATTGCCTCGGCGAAACGAAAGGGCCCGCGAGTGAGCGTGTGAAATTATAGATGAACTGCATTTCTGTTTGAATGAATTCCATGAATAGCTCTTTTGAGGTGCTACGCAACATTAAATTAAAGAAGGGGAAGTACCGTTTTTATTTATGCATTACAGGGTGCTCTTTCAGAAGTAAAATGGTGAAGCTTTTTACCTCTGCTCCTGCAGCAATCAACTGTGAGCCGGTTACCCAGCCCTGCATGAGAGCCCTACCTTAATGTGCCTCTGCCTTTCTTCCAAAGTGCATTTCCCTCGGCCTTTATCAAGCCTTAATAGCGCATTAAAACAGAAAGAGGGCACTACTATTAAACATTTGCTGATTATTTTTTCCTTTTTTTTCTTATCTAGATGACTGAGTCATCTTTATTTTTTCCCCTCCAGCATTCCAATCTAAATTCCCCAAACTTTGATCTGTGAAGCACACCCAAAGGATATCGCTGCACTTTTCACTGTAATCGCGGCCAAAGAAAAGATGGAAGAAGCAAGCCTACAGAGCGTCAGCAAGCTGCCTTGAAGTGACACTTACCCTCTTAAAGTGGTTTTTGCTGATTTTTTTTTGTAACATGCAATATTTCCACGGCTTAAATGTGTAAATATAACATCTTACTGGATTAATAATTTTGATGGTAATCACATTTTAATACTCAGTTGAAGTTCGCCACTGAGCAAGCTACATCCTTGCATGTTACATACAATAAGATTGGACTTTATGAAAATCCATTCACTGCCATTGTTGTATTTTTTGATGATGCAAGCTCTGAAGCCTCCTTTTGTCTGTTAGGAAAACTGACACTGGCAGAGCACAGGAGACTAGGAAGCTGTAGCACTTAGAGCCAAAATGGGGTCAGTCTCTATCTGCACCTGTATTTCCACAGCAAAAAGAACAACATAAGGTGAAGGGGCGTGAGTTACTGAGGTAGCATCGCCTCATTACTGACAGCTCTTTCCAAAAGAACCCAAGCACTCTTTCTTTGCGCAATGGGGGGGATTCAGTCAATTGCACGTAGTCTCTTTAAGGGAATATGCAGTTCAATCAGAACAGACTTTAAATCACAACATCATTCCCTTTGAGTATGTGATATTTAATTGCAGACAAACTAACATGTCATTTTTAATGTGTTCTTTTCATTTTAAAATTGCATAACATACACCCTCAAAGAGACTAATGTGCATTTTTATTGAGCTGCTCAAGCTCTAATACAGACTAAGTGTGTTTGACTGAATTTAGCCATCTGTCTTTCAGCCAAACATCTTTTCCACAGGCTGACTCCCAGCCAGGACAACTGATAGCAAAGGTGCATGTGCACATGTGAGACACGGGCCATACTACCTGCTAATAAGGGCTTAAGACGGGACAAGCCCACGACTGTGCAGTGACACATGCATGGGGGGGGTGGCTGAGAGCCTCAACATCAACACAGAGCACATGAGGAGCTCTCAGGGAACCATGGCAGCCATGGGGAGGGATTACGATTTTGCATTTCTACAGGTAAATCCATGTTTCTTTGCACTGCAGTCATTTAGCAGACATCTTCATCCAATGAAGAGAGGAGTTCTGTGTTTATAACAAACACATTTTTTACCTTTTGATCAGTACATCAACCTTACATCACCAAAATGTGTTATTTTCTTGTGAGTTGCTGAAGTGTGTTGCAGTTTTGTCTTGTAGTTTTATGTATTTACAGTGTCTGGTGTGGACTGGAGCAGTATGAATCGAGTGTCATGGGAGGGAGGGATCACTGCCTCCAAACACACTCAACGACATGCTCAAATACATACCAAACACACACCGAACAAACCTGAGCTACGTACACCTGCGAAAGCGGCCAGAGGTCAACACACGAGGCACGCCCCGATGCCGTTCGCCGCACACGGCACCCTTATCTCCCGCTGAAAGCAGCTTACCATGTGCCACATATGAAAGTCGCTAAAGATCGCTCCTCAGGGCCCGGAGAGCCCTCTCAGGCCTGCACCTCGTGGCCAATCACATCGAGAGTTACGTAAAGCCTGCAACAGCACCTAGCAGGGGGGTGTTCTGAGACGCCGCACGCAGGCTAACACGCGGCTCTGGGTGGGGGTGTGGAGGGTGGGGGTGAAGGGGGGCGGGGGTGGGGGGTGGGCGTTTTCCCGATCCTGCTCAGCTTCATTATCAGTTTCCCAGGGCTTTAGCCCCTAAGAGGCTGCAATGACGAGAGACGAAGAACAAACAACCCACGGACACATTCACTTAAGGCCCGCTATCTGACGAGAGCGACAATGCTCCCATGATCCCCTGTGATATGCTCGATGTTCGCCAGGCGCTGATCCTCCAGCCTCTTATCTCCAGTAGCGGGAGCGAGGGTGACGGGAGGGTGGGGTTGGGGGCGGGGGGCCATGTCCCGACCCTTAAACACTAAACAGGGAGGCTCGATGGTCGCCTGATTACTCCATCTCACTGCGCCGGCATCCTAATCAGCCTAATTAAAGCTTTGTTCGTTTTCTAAATCTCAGACGACAATTCGTTTCACCCTACCCCTGCAGCGGTCCTTTGCGAAAAAGAGAATTAAATTTGATCTTCTGACAGCAATTATTAAATGTTCCCTACTGGCCACAATTAAAGCCCGTCGGCTCCCAAGGCCTCATGGACCCGTCTCTGTGCCAAGTCACTTCCTCCTCTCTTCTTCCTCTCTTCCTCCACTCCCGCTCCCTCTCTTCCCCTCCACAGCACAATGCTCTCTCACCCATTTCGCACTGTTTGTTTTTATCCTTTTTGAAAGAGAAGAGATATGATAATTTGTTTTTGTTTTGTTTTGTTTGTTTTGTTTTCAAGCTTGTGGCCAGCTAATGATTATCCCCCGGAGAAAAGGACAGAAACAGATAGACGGTGAAAGGAGAGATGCTGAGATGGATCAGGCCAAGAAAAGATAGGAAAAGAGAATGAATGACTTCATTATGATGTGTAATCTGTTATCGGCCTCACAAAATGAGCAGCACCCATTGCTCAATTTGCAGCTTTTCACCAAATCGAGTGTGTTTCACAGCTGTGGCGAGAACTGGTAATCAACTTCTTTAGGACGCTGATTGGTCTTCGGGGAGTCATTTCATTTGTAACTTGAAAAAAAAAAAATCCATGAGTGCACTACAAGAGGCTCTCTCATTTTCACCATATGGAAAAAAAAACAAGAACACTCAAACAACAATCTCTTGACAATTACATTTTTTTTTTCACACTAAATTGTTCTTTCTGCATGCAAACATTACGGCTGCACGTCCGTTTGAGGAGTACCTCTGACAGCTTCTCCCCGTGCGGCGCTCCTGTCTTCCAAGGCAAATTTCAAACATGTTCCAGTGAAGCACACAACATACAGAGTAATCCTTTGTAACCTTGATTTCTGCTCCACTTTTTTTTTTCCACACATGTTAACTGGTAAGCTATGAAAACAGACCAGGCCTGCAGCTAAAGCTATAAATCAGGCCGGCAGGCCTAAAAAACCTCGGCTCAGTCTCCCCTCCACATTACAGGGCAGTAAGGAGAGCTGTCCCAGGACGGTGGCTCAGCATTCACCTCATAGAGCACCACACAAATCCACTATCCACTCTGCAGGAGCAGGAGGCAACACGATAGGCTCTCACTGAAAGTCATCTTGGGATGAAAAATTATGATTATTATTATTATTATTATCAGTAAGTGATCTGAGGGGAGATGCCATCCCCCTTGTTAGCAAAATGACCAAAATACATCCCCCCTGTTAACCTGCCATCCCCATTTTACACCTGTGTGTGTTGAGTGGTGGTGTGGTGCAGGGGGTTGCTCCCACTGTCCATCCATTATGAAAAACCTACAGATTATCATTATTATAAAATGAATATTTAGTTTATTCATATGTGCAGATTTATGCTCAGACTATAATAGCTCTTACAGATACATGTAAGTGTTTTTATTTTCCTAATCTGTGTCTTTCAAAAACAGTTTTGCCAAAGGTTTAGCTTGATAGGATCTTACACATAATCTTCACATAGTACAAAAATCACTTTAAGAGTCTGCCCTTTCCAGGTTTATCTTTTGACAAATCCAATTAGGAACTTTGACTTGGTATGTCCATTCTGAGAAATCCATTCAGTCATTCCTTTATGTCTTTTGGTAAAGATATCAAGATATGTCAGCCAGAACCTAGAAATGCACCTTCTGTTTCATCATTCAGACTGATTCTAAAGATCACCGAAACAGCCTTGTTTTAGACAACACTCAAATAAGACTTTATTAATAATATGCTTTAACTTCAACCTGGAGGTACTTGTAGCTTTGCAATTTTGTTTTTGAAACCATCCTGCTTTGTGGGGAAATGATTTCAATATTTACGTTGATAAAGAAAAAGCTAAAAAAAATAAAAGCTGACACAATGATCTGCGACAGTCCACTCAAACTCCTGCAGTAGAAGTCTTCCTGTGCAGCAGAGAAACCCTGTATCCAACAATGAGAAAGTGTTATTTCTTGCAAATGTGGGAGAGGGAGACAGTGGTCCTGTGACTCTGCTGGGCTGGATTCTGTGTGCCTGTCCAGCAGCCCTTACTGGACCCGATCCAGGCCCTCTAAAGCAGGATCATACAGCTGAGAGAGGGGCTGGGGTACGACTTGCCCCTCAGACCGCCCCGGCCTCTCATTACCCAGCTGCACCGCGGCGGTTTGGGGGCCCGGCCCGCCCCGGCAGCGCCACGCGCGCCCATCTCTGGCGGGAATCGCGCTGGAACCCCATCAAAGCACGCGCTCGTAATTTGTCACAGAAAGAAGCCAATTAACATATGTTACAGAAGAGGAGAGGAAGGGGTTGAGGGTTTGGGGGTTTGGGGTTTGGGGGCTGGGGGGGCGAGGGTTGCAGAGAGTAGGGGGGAAGCTCCAAAAAACGATAGCATATGATTAAAGACCCAGCACAGCTGCGGAAAATCAAAACTGCAGCGTGTTTTTTTTTTCAAAGGAACCTCGAGCCGAGCAGCGAAATGGATAATCTGATAATGCTCACTGCTGCTTAACCCTTCAGAAAAAGAAGATGAAGAGGAAGTAGTGGAAGAGAGAAAACGATGAAGAAGAGGAAGAAGAAAAACAGAAGAGGATGAAGAATAAGGCAAAGAAGATGAAGACAAATACACATATGTTGAAGCAGATGAAGGAGAAAAAATAAGATGAACAATAAAAAGAAAAACAAGAGAATGATGATGATGATTAAGAAGGCGAAGAAGAGAAATAATAAACAGAGAAACACAAACAGGGGTTCGCTCCGGGCGCAAGGACTCTCCGTATTACAGACGGGGCGGCAGTGAAAATTTAGGGAAATGGAGGTTATGCGACCACAAGGCTGCGGGGCTTCGCAGGTGGCACGATGCTGTTGAAGTCTGGAGAAAGACTCACATCCTGAACTCAGCAGTTATCAGCTTCTACAAATGCATCCTGCGTGCAAGAACAAAAAGAAATGCAGCAAATACACACAAGTGAGCCTTTCCATGCATACGAATGCCGCTAACAGCAGCTGACCTACACGTTCAGTGAGGTCACTGTCGTACACAAGGCAGCCCACCCCCCACCCCCTGCCAAAACGTTGCTGTTGCATTGTTATTTAAGCGCTATTTTTAGACGGTACCGGACACCCTCTTCCGAGGCGTAGCTCTCAGGCGTAAGAAAGCTTGTCAGCCAGTCTTATGCCTGTTTCAGTTGGTGTCGTCTCTGTGCTTCAGCTGCAGTCGTCTGGCTGCGATGACAGCAGATCACGGCAGCCTTAGTTCTGCTGTTTTCGTGGCACTGATATCCACTTTTTCAGTGGCATGAAAAAGTTCCTCCTGCAGCTCCCCTGTATTTCCTCTCCCCTTGCTTTGAAACGCACGGTTCCTACGGCAGCAGTGAGGGAGTGTGTGATGTGATGTGTGAGGGCTCTGTCATGCCTCGCCTGCTTGATATGGTGTCGCGCACCAGCTCATTTGCATAGCATCCTTTCCTTTTGTGTATGTGAGTGTGTATGTGTCTTTCTGTGTGTGTGTGTGTGTGTGTGTATGTGCGTGTGTGTCTGTGTGTATGTGTCTTTCTGTGTGTGTGTGTGTATGTGCGTGTTGTATACGTGAGTGCGTGTGTCTGTCTGTGTGAGTCTGAATCTGTGTGTGTGCATCTGTGTGTATTTGTTTTTCTGTGTGCATGTGTGTGTGTGTGTGTATGCATGTGTGTGTTTGTGAGTCTTTGGCCTGTGTGTGCGAGTGTGTGCGTCTGTGTGTATGTGTGCGCGAGTGTGTGTGGTTGTCACAGCTGTGTAGGTCTATCTGGTCTGTGTGATCAGAACTGGTGACAGGAGTGTTTGGGTCTCTGCCACTGAATTCAAAATGAATCTCCTCGCATTCTGTTTCTCCTTTCAAATGGCTCAGCGAAGGCACTGAGCATGCTACATATTCTCTGGAGCCGGCTGCCAAAAGAAGAAACAGTCCTTAATAATTCATAATTATAATGATGATCATAACCATTATTGTTCCTCATCATAATTATAACCATTACCATCAAGGTTATTACCATCATAACAACTGTTTCAATTCGGAATGATTTTACAACTCTATCTAGTTCATTATAACCGTGTGACAGCAATTAAAAATAAACACTTCCTACTTTAATATTTCTGTCAACATATACTGTGTCTATATGCTGTGCATTACGCATTACTGTAAAACACAATTTGATACCATTGATCGACATGTCTGTTTGGAGATGGAAGTCCTTACAGGGAAATAGGGTAACAAGGTTTTTTTTTTTTTTTTTTTCCCTGAGGCCGCTTGTGACCATGTCAAACTACAGGGCAAAAAAATGTGTCCAGTTTCCCAAAATCCCCTGGCTCTCCTTACAGCTGAATAGTTCCCACAACCCCTGGCATCCCACGGCTAATGATAGCAAAACGAATCAGCACTTTCAGCACCAAGCACATTCTTCCACTCTGAAACCGATGGGCATATTTCATAGGTCCGTTACAGTTCTCGTTTCGCGTCGTTGTCTGCTCCATCTTTACCTCGCGTTGCTAGTGTCTGTAGGAAAGGCTCTTGTGCAAACTGGTGAACACAGTTGACCGTGCATGTTGCCCATTAGCACTGTTGGATATTTAGTCTGAAGCAAGTCAGGTTAAATACATTCCTCAAGGGGAGAAAAAGTTATCAAAATGGGATGCGAACCCATACTATCCAGGTTTCGATGCCCTGCTCAATTATGGTCTATATTGTGCATTTTGGTACCCCTGAGCAGGCACCTTGCTCAGAGGTAATGCTGAACCATTTAGGACACAAACCCATAATGTTCTGGTTTTAAGCTGCCGCTAATAAGTAATGGTTTTCAAAGAGCCTCAAATCCTATCGTAAGATGCTCACTCAACTGTGGCCCCACCCTTCATGTGAAATACCTCGTGCCATATTACAGTGACAGTTACTCCGCCGTCCAATAAGATTTTAGCCACATGCGCAGTTAACCATCAGCCCTAAGAAGACCCATCCTTGTTACTGGTCCCAGGAACCAAAGCTCTGTGAGTTTTGAGGACAAAAAACAGACAACTGAGCAGGAAATACAGATCCACTTTCCAATAAAAAAGGAGCACTGCCTTTTTTTTCCCTGAGTTTTTTCATGCTGATTATTCTTATTCTCCACCATCTCAGAACTAGGTCATCGACAAAGCCACACGGCACAGTGTATTTTAAAAAAAAACAACACGACATTTGACGCCGCACCGAAAGGCATCGAGAGCCAGCTCGCTTGCCAAATTAAGATGCCGTAAGGGCATTAATGATGCCAGGCTTCACAGAAAGCTAGAGACATTAGACGGCGGAGTCTTGAAAAGTAGCTGCTATTGTAGCACCGGAAAACCATTTTCCCCTAGCCTCTTCTTCTCACAAGGTTGCCCCAGTTAATAAGATTATGGGTCCCTCCATAGAGTAGATCATAGTGCTCAGCGCACCTCTCTCATAAAGAGAACTGCCACCTCAAGTACAATATCAGTGAGCTTAAATACTATATAATAGCCTCCATCTTGTGTGTCTTTCTCCCTTTTTCAGTTGCACAAGCTAAGTGTACAAAGAACGGATACCAACTGTGCCTTCACCAAGAATATATATAAGAAATTATCTTGTTGCGCAGTATCTCAGGGACGTACTCAGTAAAAATTTCAGTGTTAAATTTGAATTTAAAGGTTTATCTGAGCCCAAGAGAGATTGAATATACAAAAAATGTATGACTTAACACTTTGTGTGTATATCTTTAGCCTCCTGTGATTTTGCTCCGATGATAAAATATCTGTTTAAATTTGTGATGAACCTTAATTTTGCGATCTGTGATGTACATAAGGTTGCACACTGGGCCCCCTAAATGGCTGCCGCATGTTTTTGGCACGGGCGGCCTTTCGTTAACGGGCCGGCCTGCATCCAGAGCCATTTCCTGTGGCTCAGGGGGTGTGTGTGGTGAGGTGGGCTGGGGCCGGGCTCCTGGGTCCACAGGTAACTCAAAGAGGCAGGAAAAACAAGCACGGATGCTGTTTGCAGAGTCAGTTTGATCAAGCCACATCATTAATCCAAATTAAAAGGGCCCACAGCGGGGGTAAAATGAGCAGAGCAGACCCCCCAAGCCAGGAAAACACACTTCTCAGGGAATTCCAGGGCCAAACGCTAAGATTCGACATGACGCGACGCTTGCTTCTGCCTCCTTACTTGGTTCGATGGTGACGCTATCGGTTTCTAGTTTGACGCCGTGAGAGGCCCTCTACACACGCGTGCCAGCACGGTGCTTAGCAACATCCAAAGCAAAAACAGTGACAAAAGGTCAGAAAGAAAACTGAGTCACTTTTCAGAGAAAACTGTTTTTTTTTTTAAACTGTACATACTGTAGGTGACTCCAAAATAGTCATGATTGGTTGGCAACAGCAGACTCGGCAGGCGGCTTTTTGGAAAGTCAAATCACCACAGGGGGCGAGTATGAACCTGCAACGTGATATGTCGGGGGCGTGTATTTTTAGCTGCCCAGTAATGTTGCCCATGTGCGAGAGTGATACCATGTTTGAGAACTAGAGAAACCGTGCAATGCCTCCAACCCTGTTATGGCTCAAAGACAACTGTATAGTAAAGAGAGGGTGGGGGGGCAAGTTGTGGTAACACTGCCCAAAATACACTGCGAACCAAACTTGTATTTAACACCCAAATGATTATTATTGTTTTGCATGTTTGCCTTCACTTTTTTTTTTTTTATTTGGAAATCACACTTTTTAATCAATGTAGCTCAGTGAAAACGATTCTCAGCTAGTCAAGCTGAGCGTGAGAACTGAACATCGCGGACTGTTTCTTCTCCGGGTGTTTATGAAGGATTTAATTCACATTCTTCAGGTTTTTTTGTGATTAAACTGTGTTTGCTTTTAACCGAGGTGTTTTATTATTTCTGTTGCTGGGCGAATAGCCTACATTTTACCGGAGTGCACTTTTAGCGCCAGCTAGTTTACATTCCACATGGCCGGTGATATCAGCTTACTGTATTGAGCAGTCCCTGCCTGCGACGTGCGAATGCTGCTCCGGCTCTCCCAGTGTGAGAAAGCTGATTGGCACAGGATGTGACATCAGAGCTGTGGGCTTGCTGTAAACCAAGCCAGGATGACGGCAGGTATCCACGGCAACCCCCCACGCTTCCTCTTCTATTTATAAACCTCATGTAAACGGAGTGCGGCTCCAAAAATAAAACAATGAACTTTTTACCCCAAAGAATAACAGTATGGTTCACAGAGACACACACACACACACAGACAGACAGAGAGACACACACACATACACACAAAAGCCAAACTCATGGCCAAGCTTCTGTGTTTCTGTGGGAGAACTCTTAAGGAAGCATGGGACGGGAGCCAATTTGCTGCTTAACGAGTGGCCTGGCGTCACTCAAATGTACGTTACAGAGGCCTCTCGTCTTCCAGCTCTTACAGCTTTGCCTTGAGCGATCCATTGTCAGGCTCGGCCTCGGACAAGGTTATTTGTCTTTCCATCCAGCTCCACTGCCGCTGCCAAGACCGGTAAAAGCGTCCATCCTCGCGATCGCACAGCCGCGGCTGCACTCTCCCCGGCAAGCCTTGAAGTGTAATGTGGATATGAGGTTTCAAATATAGTGCAGCCATCATTAAATATACATGCAACACGGAGCTGCGAACTTCCTCCGCCGTCCCTGCCTCTGTCAGAAGCAGCATCAGTAAAGCTCGGCCGAAGGGAATGACATCACCACCTGCACTTTGGAGCAGAGAGTGGCCGTCAAAGACGGACCAAAGTAAACAGCACGTAGCTCAGGAAAAAAAAAAAAAAAAAAAAAACATTTCAAGAGAAATCTTCAATAACCCATTTGGTCGTGAGTGCCGTCCATTTCAGCCTTTTTTATATTTTAATAGTCAGTGTGAAAGAGCCCAGCCAGAAGGCAAAGAGGCAATAGTCTCCAATCTCTGCCTTTTTTTCCCCTTTTCTTTTTTTTTACAAGAGGAAAGATAAACATGCTAAAAGCCTCCATTTAAATTTGTTTTTCTCAGTATTTTTAAGTAAATTACTCTATTTCATTTACCACTCTAGCCCTTGTTGCTATCAATTTTTTTTTTATTTTTTTTTTTTTTTTTTTGCTCAAAATGTTTCATTCCACTAAAAACCCAATTACAGCGAGGACAGACTGAACAAAACTGATTATGGTAATTTCCTGTGCACAGCTTTTTACACATGCGGCCCAAACGGCAAAGTGGAGGCTTGGGTTTAACTCAGGTCAGACCAGAAGAAACCAAATCTGCACCACCAGCAAAAGGTCATAGACAAAGCTGGGAGGAAAACGTGCTTCTGAACTAGAGATTACGATTTTTCCTTCTGACCTTGTTGACACACAGATGAAGGGTGGGAAACAAGAAATCGTATCAGACAGTTGCAGGCTTTGTCATTCTTCTCGATTGTTTTGTGTATTTTTCTTTCGGTAAGTTGTCTCCATGAACAGCTCCAAAGGGATTAGGCCTGTTTGTCCACATGGAAAAGCATGAACTTCATTCCTGAACCATTTCACTGACAAGCAACAGTATTGTCTGAGTCAACATGTTAACATGTCAACCGTGGCGGGTGATTTATTTAAATAAGACATTTCTTGGCATCACAAAGGCCTTTTACTTTGATCTGGATCATTAGCCACACAGCACTAGGCCTAAACTGCATATATGCAAACAAGTAGGCGCAAACCTTATTTTACATCACAGACGCAAGTTCAGCCTGCTGTGACTGACGAGAAGCGAATGGCTTTGTGGTCTTTGCAGTGCCGTTAAAGGGTTAAGGGATCTGGGACCTGCAGGGAGTAGATAAAGCTGGCCCAGCTAACGCGCTCTCAGTCACTCTTAAACAAGAGCAGTGAGAATGACCACCACGGCATGTTCTGACACATTCTTTTCACAGGCTAAGCCCTGTTAGTGACAGCAGAGCAGATTGTCTGCATCTGCTGGGAGCAGAGCAAATGACAGCGGAAAGAAATGCACTTGTGTACCTTGGCAGGACACTGTCTGTGTGTACCGTCAAAGGAGGGACAGAACCCCGCACTGGCTTTATCTCCAACCTTTATTTCCAAACAATGCAGCCAGCGATTCGCAAGAACACGTCGTGTGGACCGCAGGTGACAACAGCTCCACTCTCTGTACACGTGCGACACAAGATAAATAGAACCAAAAATCTCGGGGTCTCTTTCCCCTGTACACCGATAAGAAAAGCAAAAGGCGGCATTGAACACGAAAAAAAGGGGTTTTCTTTTTTTTATAAACAAGTGAACAAATCCAATTCTCTGGACCAGATTAAAAATTGGACACAAAAACCTCTTCGCCTTCCCTTCTCGATCGTGAACACATTGGAGCTTTGCTAAAAATAGCCTCTTTAGCACTCACTTTCTGAGAGAATTTTCAGATTAATGCAACGTGCAGTGAGAAGTATAAAGAGTCTACTGTGTAGACTCCTCTCAGGGAGATGTTACAGGGGAAAGGAGGAGGGTGTCTGGGGGAGGGAGGGGGGGGGGGGGGGGTTGGCTATTTTGCCTCAGTGACAAAGATAAATTACATTTGCTGGAAAATATTTCCAGTTTTTTTGGGCAATGTCCAGCGGAAGGAGCCGCCTCACCAACAAGGATCAGTGAGTCTCTGTCGCTTGCTCACCACGGCAAGGGGAGAGAGTTACAGGTCAGTCACTGTGTTTCATCACTGGACGAGCCTTCCTCCCGCACTAGGTTTGTACAGGAGTTAAAGGTGAAAAATGCAAATATCGAGAAAGGAAGGGGGGAGGAGGAAAAAAGAGGGATAAAGTGTTCCGTTTACTCCCAGCTACTCACGAGCCACCTTTTTAAAACTACAAATGTTGCTTTGAGGATCGTGTGTACATTTCACAGGGGATAGGACAGGATGGTTTGGTTCCTGTAAATGTCTGGATTTCATCAGAATTAAAACTGCCCCGTACACCATCTAAAACACAGCAGATAAGTAGACTGTGAGAGTCTGATTGCTGACAGCCTTTGCCCTGTGAATTCATTTCAATCGATAACCACAGTAAAAATCTACTATTTCAGACAGATCTCAGTGGATGGCGGGGCAGTTCTTCCCAGCCCATCAGGACTGGCAGAAGTCTCCTTGTCAATCCCTGTATGTTTTTATCTCTACTTTCACTGCCAGTGTTTTCCTCTCGTCTGCATACTTCTGTCTTGCATCCCGATTCTTGTGGGGCAATCAAGGAGACCCAGCCAAGCCCCCCATATCCAGATGTTGAACATTTTTGAAGTCTATTGCCTGGGCCCTGGTTTTGCTAAGCTAACCAAAAGTGAGGGGACCACCCAAACGCACGGCTTTACCCCCCAAAGATCAGGCCTGAGCGAGGGACTTGTTCACCTTCTTCAGCTGTTTTCTGAGGTATTACATTCCATGGTAAGGCGAACCAACACACTGGAGCCCCACAGCAGAGTAGGGTATCAGGACCCAAGAGCTGCGTTCTGCTGGGCTGATTTCCTCTGGTCTGCATGACACTTGCTTGTTTAGCCAAACTTGCCAGACCACAGCATTTTTCAAAACATTATCACAAATTAATGTCCTTTTTCCTTTCCGAGAAAGAAAGAAAGAAAGAAAGAAAGAAAGAAAGAAAGAAAGAAAGAAAGAAAGAAAGAAAGAAAGAACATGCTCAGATAGAGAAACCCACAAACTCACTCCCTCGCTTGCACACACAGACACACAGCTAGCGCTAAATTATATGCAGAGATATTTTAAAATGCATTTCACAATTACAATCAAACATCAAAGCCAGCTATATTCCACTGTGATCTGAAATACCCAGGTGAATTTACCCAGAACATCCGTCTCCACTTAATGGGAGAATAATAAGTTACCAAATGTCAGTGTTAATTACTAGATAGAGACAGCAGAGGTTCTGTTGTTGTGCTAACCCAAACGAACATTAATATACATATACTCATATTAATATATTCAAACACAACAATGAGGCTTTGAGTAAATTTATTTCCCTTTTGAAATTTGAGACCTTAATAGGGGATATAGCAATTCGTCTTAAAAACGTGCGAGTTTCACTTTGCTTTAAGACGGGACTTTAATGTTTATTCCCCTGATAAAGAGGTGGCTACAAAGGATGGAAGTACATGTTGCACTCTTTGTTACTTCTCTGAAATAATAAATTATGGCCCATTGTGTGTGCCTGCTTCATGGCCAGGTTTTATTGTTATTGTTGTGATGATATAAAAAGAAAACCCCTCGCTGGCCTCTCTTCCCATCGGCAGCGAAGCATGCGCTACACCTGCCCACAGAGCAGCTCAAACATAATGAGAGGTCTACTGAGTTCTCAACATATAAAATATAATCGCTGACATCTGTCTTTGAGGGACACAAGCAGCTTTCATGTAGAGTACAAAAAAAAAACGCCATGCAATTAAAATGGGACAAAACCAGAAAGTAGGGGATAAAGCCCTAAAAAGACTCTAAAAAGATTTTCCAGAACAAAATAAGAAAAAAAAACTGGCATGTAGCATTAAAAAAACAAAAAATACATTTCCTTTCCGTCTGTCAATATGTCTAGCTGTCCTTATGCATATATGCATTAATTGTAATAAAAGGTAATAAATTAATTATACAAAGGTGTAATTATGTCCAGTTTGTAAACGACTATGGGGATCTCAGAATATCCAGTCACTCACCTTAATTTATCGTTGATCCACAAATACATACGCATATTTATGTGGTATTTTTAAAGCAGAGCATGGCTGAAATGTATATTGGACCTGGGCAGAACCTACTGCTAAATCAATACTTTTCCTTTATATTATATATATGCAGCATCACATTTCCTGTTTTTTTTTTCCTTAACAAGGATAAAAAGAACTGTGATGGTTGGTTTAAAGTTGTGAAACCTTAACTACACAGCAAGTGAATATCCGTCCCTGACTTTCTGAGAAAGTTGCCTTAAATCACATGCAGAGATGCATTTCCTTTGCAGAAGAACACAATTTTCCTTGAGAAAACACCTACAAATCATGATATAAAAATGTAGACAGTACATATGTGACACTGCTGCTGTTTCATCTGTAGACCTTACGGGAACTTTTTCAATATAAAATGTCTGTTTGTTACTGTTATTATTACATTGGTATGTATAGACAGGACACACAACACACTGTATATGACATGGTGGTTTTTCCTGTCTCCGCAGGCATTAGAGGGACTACATGCATGGGCTGGAGAAGACGTATTTAAAAAACAGAATAGTAATCGCAAGCGATAGAAGTGCAGATTCCCCCGGTGGTGCTTCCTACAGAGAGAGTCTGCATTTGAGTAGCACTTGACGCTGCAAGAGCAGCCGGGCGCCGCTGTCCTCCTTTATAAAAATCAGCTGGACCCCATGTGCGCCGCGCCATGCCCCGGCAATCGGCTCAGGGGCCCCGGCCAATCAGAGCGACACGTGAACCGCCTAATCCTCCCTTTGTGAGGACGCGTAAGACGCCGTTGTCACTGTTGGTTTTGTGAATCGGCCGCGAAATCCAGAGTGATGTCCCAGGGACGACAGTTCCACCCCCAATCCCCACCGCCACCTCCACCCCCACCAGGGGGGCGAGCACCAAAGTTGTGCGCTACAGTGGGTGTGGCTGGGGGGTGGGGGACGGGGGGGGTGAGGGGGGGTAGACAGGGCTCGGCCGCTGCGAATGCTGCGCAGGCATCAGTGCACATGCAGGCAGGTTTACCTCACATCTTAAGAAGATTAAAGCAAACTTAATCCCAGAGGGACGACAACCAACAAATGCGCTCAACAACTTAATTGACTGCGCTGTCCGTTTTGGAGGGTTGTATTGCTGATCAAAGTTAACTTGTGGCACTACAGCAGCAGGGAGGTGTAGTCTGTGAAAAACACTCCACATTTTAATGTGTCTATAAAGTCTATTATTTGTATAATTTCACATCAGAGGAAATACTGTATTGTACATAGGTCACAGGTCATTTCAATTTACATTTTAACGTTTTTAAAATCCCATCATTAATAGATATATATAATTGTGAATTACATCTTCATTTTGCATTTACAAACTGTAACTGTTACAACTACTGTAACTATCTGTCATTCCTTTATGTTGTTTGTCAGATTGTGACAGAAAGAGTACAATATACAAGTCAGGGAAGTGAGGTGAAAAAGCAGGGGACACACTTGAGGGGTTTTGTGGGGTGTTAGGCATACTTTCAGCTGTTACTGATTCTTTTTTTATATTGACAAAAATTGATTCCACACCCTGAGCAAAATTTCCTCAAACTTTTGAGGAAATTGGCACAGCAAGGGCCAAATTCCATTACCATATTCCAATCTTAGAGAACCGACCGAGCTTTGTTAGTAACACTCTGCATTCTGTCAGAAAACCCACGGTGCCACTTATTGCATTTGACGGGTGCTCGGCTGTTTTATTTTATTTTCCTAAATGGCGCTGTAGTGGCATAAGGCGCGAGAGGAGGGAAAGATCAGCATTTCTATGCTGGAAACCTTTCATTTTAAGCGCGCGCGACCAGAGCCGTTTGAAGGTAGAACGAGGTATACCCTTAGTTCACAGGTGGTCATATTCCTTCTGCTTTGCCAAACCTCTAGGCATCACCGTTATTATGCCTCACATAACCGTCTTTGCTCTACGACCACAATGCCCTCCAAACTCGGCCAACAACAACATTACCAGTCAGAATTTCTCCCTGGCATAGTTAGACGCCCTGGCCACCTACATCCAAGTTTAACTACAGCGAGAAAACAGACCGACTTCAGTTCCTGAAATTGCCGTCATTAAGTCCGCCATCGGGCACGCGCTGCTGAAAAGCTTACTTTCGCCAAAGCGAATAATTCTCCACAGGCTAACAGAGGAAGGCTGGCTCGTTGCCAAAGTGTACTCGGCTCTACTGAGGCTTGGTCTATCAAATCACCTTAATATGATGAGGCTTCGTGTTCCTAAAGGAGATTACTTGAAACAGCTACCTCACTTTTCTCTGAAGCACCTTAAGTGCGTATCAGTACTGCAGGTACATATTAGGAGGTAACTTGGCATATTTTATATAGGAAATATATTAGAAAATAGATTACTTAGGACACTGGATAGATAACACTGTCCATCCATAAAATCAACTATATTAAGAAACTATATTAGGAAAAAAGAAAGAAATAATTTATCTATTTATTTATTCGACGACACCAATTCACCTTTGACTTTGACACGTTTATATTTACGTATTGTCATACGCTTTTATCCAGACCGACTTACAAAAGCGAATACAATAGGCAAGGACAGCTAGCAGAGACGATAACAAGTTGTCAGTGCCACAATCGACCTTAATAGTTATCACATCAACCTACAGAATATAATTAAGTGCGAGTACGAACCGACGGAAGTATAGGTACATTCGTTGGCGTGTATGGTGAGAAGTACATTAAATTGCACTGAGTTCAGGTGGGACAAGATGCAAACTGAAAACATACATATGTGTTTTCAGTTTGCAAAGCAAGGGTCCCACCAAGTCACAGTCCAATAGTTTAAGTAAGTAAATTTAAAATATATTGTATCATCGAAATAAGGTGGCACTTTTGAGATGCCTTGACTGCAAGGTCAACGCAGTTGAGCATGACATTTAAAACAACACAAAGAGTCAAACTTCAGTCTCCTTTTTATCTTCACTAACATGCACTGCTGCTAACCCCGAACTATACATCAATACACTGTAACACAGTATGGAAAAGCGATTGGCTAACCACTTTCTATAAGAACCACATGTTTTGGACTGTATAGAACTTCCTAAATGATGTCTAACTAAAGCGCACATTTCAGACATAATGGTTTTCAGTAGGTGGCATATCGTACAGTTACAGCAATTGGAAAAGAAAGCGTCAGAAGCATTTCAGCCCGTTACTTACTCGATCGTGCATGAAGCTGAACAGTCCGATGTGTGTCAGCGACCCAAGACGTTTACGCGTGGTTCGTCCAGATCAACTGTACAATGTGAAAGCCTTCTATGCGAGAGAGATTCTCGCAAAGACGCACTTAATCCAGCACGACAGGAATGGACCTCGAGTCAACAACGTAAAAAGTCGCTCTGAAATGGTGATTCAACTAGCCAGACTTTAGACTGAAATTGAGGAACACTGAGGAAATGACAGCGCCTTATAGGATAGAAAGAAGCGTGCTTTGGGCTCCTTTGATGGCTCGCAGCAAGGAAGGACGGATTAGCCCAGGAATGCCTGCCGAAATGATGTTGAGGTCTTGTCCTGTTCTCTCCAACAATCCCAGTCTAGTGTCTTCCTCTCCCTCGCCCTGTTCCACTGCTGCTTTCGCTATTGAAAAGGGGCGGGCACAGATTCCCCCCCAGCTAGTTAATAAAAGACGCCTAGGACTAATGTATTGCTATCGCTGTCGTACTGATAACGACCGCTTAACCAAGCACAAAATGGTTTAACGTGAAGACTGTTGGGTTAATTTATGTATTTATTTATATCAGTTTGGTATTAGTTTGTTTGTTTTGCACTACAAGGGAGACAATATGTGGCAATAATCTTTTTTCATAAAACTAGCGAAAATTTCAATTTAGCGAAAATTCTATGCACGTAATACCCCACATATCACTACCAGGTTTAGGTTTCACAATACTTCTGAAAGTTTCGCATTTTCGATGGAAGACATCGGTGAAAAAACGGCATTACCGTATACAAATACTTACTCTGTCTGGGTCTCGTTAAAATTTGTAAAAGTGTATTGTGTTAAACATCTATGGATAATTGCAACATTTCCTTCTAAACTGTTTGATTTGACAATTACCAGTCTATGATTAATATAAATCTGGTATGGAAAAAATCCTAGACAAACAAATCTAATTGTGATGCAGTTCCGACAATGTAGAATTGTATGGCCACGTGTTCTTTTCCGAGGTGGTAATCATGATAAACGAAACCTTAAGCCCTCCAATTTTCTGATAAGTGATGAACTGCCAGAAAGGAGAAACCATTTCATAAATTCTGGTAAAAGATGTTGAATATTGAAGAATTCATACAGGCCTATCTTTACCTAATATATACTTTTAATTCCACCATTCCAATGCTTAGACATAAATTAATATCCCAAGTGCTTAACAAAATTGTTAACTGGTGAATGAACGGTGAAAATTAACCCAATTTAAATATTCTCCCTAATCGTTGGGGGGTAGATAAACCAAGTGTAGACTGTACAGTAGTGTAATTAAATCCTGAAGTATCTGTTTACATTCCACCTTTATGATAGATGCCACTTTAATCTTTAATCGCGCTTCCCGTGTCTCGTGCCACCATGATCGATAAACTGGAAACCCGGGAATGAGGAATCTGGGGCGTTTTTTTCCTCTCTTTGTCACCTTACCTAAGCCTGCTCGACTGACCTCGTGAGCTGTCGCCTCCTCGATGCTCAGAACGTCACGTTACCGGCACTGTGGTGGGATTCTGACTGAGGTTATAGCAGAGCAGACGCAGCTGCCACCTACCACATGCGCGTCTCCCTCTGTCAAAACTTCACATTCAGATCCTTCCGTCTGTCTACTGCTGCTCGGCGTTTCAGCGCCTCATGAGAAATGTCTCCCCAGCTTTCAGGGCTTTTTCTTTGGCACCTAGATGGGAAAACAGGGAGAGCGAGGGAGAGAGAAAGAGAGAGAGAGACTTGTAAGGACTGACATTTTGCACAAAAATATTCATATTAAATATATCATGCTCTTGGCAAACATTTTTTGTTTACTTGCTTGTACAGTGCATGCCTGCTACAGAAATGAGGGCCTATATGTAGGCACAGAATAGCAGATAACAACACACCCTAAAAATGCTACAGAATAAGCGCACAGCTAATCTGATTCAATCTTATTCATATACATGGTTCTGAACATTATAATAAAAGAAAACCTTGCAGTATCTCATGCCAAAAACAGAACCTTAGAACACAATAACAACCTGACCCAGTAAAGTTCTGGGTGAATTCAGGAGAATGCCTTAAAACCAACAGATTGCAATTGTTAAAGTTACCATTCCTCTTGGGAGTTTACATCTGGAATTGAAGTGCCCACATCAAGCGTAAATAAGATATAGATCTTCATATACAGAAGTGAGTTTATTTTACACGGAATAGGGCTTCTTTGTTCTGCAAAGGTTGTATATGGTTTCTGTTGTAATTAAAAGTATATCAGTGTAACCCAGAGACAGAACAGAATACAAGAAGCATTCTGGCTGAATGGCAGTCCATGTCTTGACCTTGCACATGTTCTCCCTTCTTAAGTCAAGAAAAGCCTTATGAGTATAACTGAGTAACCCACAGCACTCCTCTGACTTCGCTGTGCACCGATAAACTATTCTACTGAGACACTGAATCAGAATAAGGCCTCTTCCCATCATGCACCAATAACGGGAAGCTTGATACAACCACCAGCCAGGCTAGCTGTGAAGCTGCGACAGATCCTGACAGAAGTCCACCTATGAAAAGTGCTTAGAGTAATACAGGAACACCTGCAGGCCTTGGGCTTGCTTACATTGGCAAATGTGGGTAAAATGGTACGGGTCTTTTCTGTCAATTTCTATCAAAATAAAAATAAAAAAAGTCATGAGCGATCCCCTAGAAGCTCTGTCAGACAACAATTGATATTGTGCCTCGCTTGTCTTTTCTATTCCATTGAAGGTTTGGTTTTAATGGTGAAGTGCACCTATTCGTTGTTACTTCTAGGTTCTTTGCTGAGCTTTCAGCAGAGTTTTGTTCCTTCATTTGTCTGTTGAACACATCTGCGGCATTCAAGGATTTTTTTTCTGATTTCCTCAACATGCTTTTAGCTCTGTAAACTAATTGTCAAGCTCCTTTATAGTCTTATTTTTAAAATACCTAGAAGTGGTTTCTGAACATTGGTTTTGTTGTTGTTGTTGTTGTTGTTGTCTCCAAGAATGCCAAACATGTTTGGGACCCATTTTTAGATACTAACCAGATTGTTTTGTAAAGGACATCTGTATTGTCGATCTATATGGAAGTACTTTTCTTTTGAAGCCTCGATTGCATTTTATCTTATCATCTGAATGATGACGCGAGCATTTCGTTATCCCAAGTTAAGCTTGTAATGCATTCACATCCAGTGAATAAAACGTGTAGAAAACATGGTTTGGTGAACCCAAAGGAATCCAAAATATTTCCACTATTAAAGAGTAACGTACTTAGAGCACTTTAGAAAATCAAATTACATGCCAGTTTGGCAACCTTACGATGAAGTCCGAGCATGTCATACCACGTACTACTGATCCTATTTTCCTTTTGTTTTTTTTTCTTTGTTTTTTGTTTTTTTTTTTGCCTGTGTCCCATCAAAGTAGCATCGGAGTACCTCAGTAGGTAATTTGTAACAGCACTCTACCTTTTTAATATGGGAGATAGTTTCTTTTTTTTTTTTTCTCTAAAAGAGAGTGCCAACAAAAGGCCTGCCATGCATTCTAATTGAGCGTTTTCCCGCAGCCTTGCCCCTGCCTTCACGTGCCCGTGGGAGCATTTCGTGGCTAACGTTTTTTCCCCTGTAGCTGCCAAGTATGTAGGGTGAGATCCTACAGTGAACTTTATTAGCGTGAATGAGGGCTGCCAGGCTTTTCTGGAGGCTCAAATGCGAATGCTTAAACTGTTAAGAACATCAACCTTTTGTAAGCTCAGGGGGGAAACACCAGCTTAGTGAGTTTTTGTGGAAACCTGTAGTTTTTAGGAAGTGGAGAAAATGGACTCTTATATGTGGAATGTGTATATAGAGGGTCTGCCATCAGTCCACCGTGCGCCATGCTTTGTTTTTGTGGAATTTTAGTTCAAAACTGCCAGCGATATCCATCTCAGAAGCAGGATTGTAAGACCATCTTAGTATCAAATAAAATGATGTAAGAAAATAAAAATAAATTACAATTAATTATAATTAAATATGAACTAACCTACCCTCTTATCACACATGAACGATGTACATGATATGTGTGTAGAAGGCTCTGTGAGTAGGCAGGGAAATGCAGTCGGGTTGTTAGGAATGGTAATGTTTGTCTAGAATGCGAGCTTCCTCAGGGGACCCGCAGCACAGGTAAATATGTTAGGATATGTTTAAGATGGAAGAGCCTCCCTGCAGCCTTTAGAGATGTTTTCAATATGCTTTTTTGTTTCTCCACTTCCCCAGGGACTTTGTGTAAGGCAGGTATTAGCATCATTTCTGCTCCGTTCGACTCCATGAGAGCAGTGAAGAGGGTTTATGAAACACAACGAACTGACATAGATAGCGAAAGACATTTTTGGGCCGGTGCGTGTGTATGTGTGTGTGTGTGTGTGTGTGTACAGTATCAATCATGTAACAATTAAGCAACTGGCACCTATAATATAATGACAGATGATCCAATTAACCAGACAGAATGTAATATGCGTCTTAAAAAGATGGGAAATGTTCAGCATATTTTAGAATTTTTAATGTAACATCGTCCCATTATGATAAATTAGTGTCGTGCATAAGTGTACTATTGTGTATTATTGTACTAATGTTATTGCGTCATTGTCATGTGACCTACTGAAAAAGGAAAAACACAAATAGGCATATGATTAACTCTAATATGGCTTTTTTGATGTGCATTGGTGCTGTCAATTAAACAATACATAAGATACAGTGTGTTCCAGGAGCTGTGGCAGACCTGGGTAGAGTTATGGAGATATGTAATCATTATTTTAATCCTAAAGTCACTATTATTCCTAGATTAAGTTTCTAATCTCAGTTCTGCTGCCCCTCCCCTCCTCCATTAAGCTGAAATTAAAAATGAACTGAACATTTAACACAGACATTTTTTTTTAATTCAGGGGAAATTAAACTGTCATGTTCACCTTCACCTTCCTTGAAAAAGTGGTTTTAGACACATTTCGAGAATTTCAGACACAGAGGACTTTTACTGGGAAATAAAACATTTTGTAATTGTCAGCACAAAATGCAGCAGTGGCTGTGAAGTACTTCCTCTACATTAAGTATATAAGTATACATCTGCTCACTGAAGTTCCTGCATCTCTTCTGTGCCTTAAAACATATTTAATATGCTTAATGCCCTGGAAGAGTACAGGTTATATTAAATATCAAATAATGGAAAAGCAGAGGTAGTTGATGTGAAGTAGCTTTTTACCGCTTTCTGGCCCAGGGTGCACAGTTCCTCTGAGGGCCTAATGGGGCTGAGCTTCGGAGAAGACGCATGGGGTCATTTTCATGATGTGTTAAGCAAACACCCCTGAACGCCACGGTACACCGTACACCTTTGATGTATTATGTATGGAGCACAAGAAGGGGAAACACGCTCTCCTTTGTTTCACGCAGCGCTCCTATTTCACATTCGCGGAGATTCATGTGGAAAAGTCCTCAGCGGCGCGCGCACAGAGCTCTCTCTCCGGCTCACCACGGTGACCCTGACATCACGGTTACACCTCGCTCATGTCACGTGCTTCAGCTTTCACGCCTCAGCGCTCCTACGAACAGAATCATCTGTACCTAACGCACACTCACACATGCTGGTTTCCCACAGAAATGTCTTTTTTTTTTACATTTGTTCCCTCAAACAAACATTGACATGGAACACCCAGCACCAAAAACAAAACAGAAAAAAATACACTTTTCTTTACCCCTTTACACCTTAAATGAACAGTGTAATACCGGTTTGTGCCAGAAGGGGCACTCTAAAATATCTTTCTGAGGGAGTTCAATATCCCAACTGAGAAAAACAAACAGTTTTTTTGTGGAGCTTTTAAAACTTGGATTTTCCTTAGCGAGGTTTCAGTTTCATGACTGTCATTTGTAATTTAGGCAACAGAAAGAAGTATTTAGACATACAAATTGCATGAAATTTGTCGTTTTTCATATTACCTAGCCATTTTGAGAGTAAGCACATTCAATGTTTACACATCTTGAACTATTCTAAATGTATAAAAATGCACCAAAAAAGAAACAGTTATGTTTTGGGGGCTGGGGTGGTTCTTTGAGTATCTTTTTCATAAGGTTTTCTCTCTATTACATTTAAACCAAACCACTGTCTGGGACAATGGTATATGTTTATACAGAACTGCCCAGTATGACCTGCGATACCATAATGCAGAAATGTATTATACTGTCAATTTAAGACTTATGATCATCACTTCTGGTACCACCAAGTGCCTTTATTAAAAACTAACTCTGTCAGTTGACATGCCTTTTTTGGAGAGTGTACTTTTCCTCATCTGCGAAGCACAGTTCCCAGAGAGTTTGTACTGCCTTCCTGATGTATCCAGCGTGCCCTTTGTCCGGCTGTAATTTGATGGTTCCTTTTACTCCCTCCTCTGGCTTTAAAGTGAGAGTAGCCTTCACATGATTTTTTTTCCCTTCCTCTCTTAAAGGTCACAAATTTTCGAGTAACTTCATGAAGTTTGTACAATGACCTTATTGCTTAAGCCCTGCTACAGCAGAGCCCCATCAAATAAAGATACCGCCGTTACATTTCTCTAACCCCCCCTTCCCCCAACAAAACGATACTTCCGACTACCGTTTTTCCCAAACTCCGACCGTCGCTTTTCCCTCTCAGGTGGCGCGATGAGGAGATTGCCCGAGTGTTCTGTCGTGACATTTCGGGATAAAACAACAATAAGTCATAATTCAGGAATAAGGCATCCAGGCAAATGTCAGGGTGCTGGGGCAAAAAAACTGCTTATTGCTTTTTTTTTCCTTCAGCAAAAGGGCGCAGCATTTAAAGGCTGCAAAAGTGAGAGCTGCTTCCTAAACATGGGAAGTCTTTGTTCCTTTCTGAAGTAGCCGCGCTGGGTTCAACCCTTCAGAGGCATCAAAGGGCTTCTCGCACGGCCGAAAACCGTGTTAATGTTCTGGGTGTTATCGCCTCGCTGGCCTCAGATACGACCAGCCGGCTGCTTTGCTTTGCTGGTTGAAGGCACTGAGCAGATTGTATCCGGGCAGACAAAGGGCAGCAGTGGCAGCGGTGGTAGTGGGTGGAGGTTAGAAGAAGTGTCGGAGCGCGCAGGCTTTTGGGTGCCGACCCGGCCCTTGGCACGAAGTGGGAACCAAAGAGAGTAGCTTGTCCCTCATCCATAATTAAGGTCCACTCCCTCCCTCCCTCCCTCCCTCCTTCCCTCCCACCCAGGACATTTCTCCACCCAATGAGCACGGCACCTCACCCCCTCGCTGCACAAACCCCTCACAAAGGCTTTCGTACCTCGGTGACAAAGCGACTTTGCACAACACCAGAGCCCTATTGTCAGAGTCCCCTCATTAGCACACTTCAGCTCTTAAGCGGCTGCAGCTCACTTGAAGTCACATCATTGTCAGAGCAGAGAGTTCCCCCTGCAGCTTCCTAATGCCGCCACTCTTACTTCCTCCCAGACACCTTATTCCACACAACTCCATGTGCCGTCTGAGATTGGTAGGAGAATATACAACCAATACTGAATAAAAAAAGTCTCCATTTGTAAGTAGTTCACAGATAATATATAGGTAATAAACATGTAATAAATTATCAAGCTTGGTCGAATGTACAGATTGTGATTAACCTTTCATAAAATGGTAATCTTGGTGAACTGCTTAAAATAAATTTAAATAAAAAAATAGATTAAAATCATCTAAAATATGTTTTTTTTTTGAAGAAAAAGTAAATCCATACATAAAAAACATTTAATGATAACAATAGTTATACACCACTTATTTTATACTGTATTTAATATCTCTTTTAAAAATGAATAATTTAATTAGACTGTCAATGCCTGTGTTAATACATATAATATAATAATATGCACTACTGTCCTGTGATTCTTCAGTGATGTATGTATTGATGTATTGATAATGGAGGTGAAGTCCCATTGACAGGACTAAGGGGCCAATCACAGACAAACATCCAGGGGCGTATCTGGACCAAAGTTTAACCTGCGAAATCTGGCATGTTGCTATGGAAAACGCCCGCCATTTGTCCAACCGCGTTTGGCCTAACGTGCCCTTGAGGCACCTTTCGTGGGCCGCGAGTAACCAAGCCGCTCCCTCATAAACACATTGCAGCTGCTCCAGGCAGGCAGGGGAATGGAGGCACAGGGCCCCAGAGGGAGTGGACGGGATGGGGGAGGCACAGACAGCCTTCCCCAGCGCTACAAGTCAGGAATTATCTTTGGGCGTGAGAGAGCACTGGGAGTCAAAATGTTCTCTTTCTCCTGTGTTTGTCTTGTTTTTTTTATTTTTTTCAGACAAAATGGTCATTTATTTTTGTGCAAGGCAGCCCTGCGCTTCTTAAACTTTAACTAGTAGTGTATTTCAAACTAGTAAGGGGAATTGGGTTGTCAATTTTAGTGTAAAATCTATTTGACGGGAATCATTTATCTTAAAAGCAATATGGGATGACAAATCCTGCCTTTGTTTAATCAGTCTTTAACTTTTGACATGTGTTATCCAAATCTGTCACATCAAACATGGGATGTAGCCATGATGGTTTGAAAAACTCTGCAAGGAGTAAAGCAATTAAAGTTATATTTTTAAATCACCATCAGCCACCTTTACCTTCATAAGGATTTTTCAAAACTGGCAAACCAAACAATGCTGCATCTAATAAGATGATCAACGATTTAAAACTTGTTAATTGGCAGTTCATTTTAGTGCTTCAGCGCTTTAGCATTGCGCTGAAGCACTGACACATTTCAAGAGTATTATATTTGAGAAAAAACCTGAAAACACTGAATCCAAGTTCATTTACACAGACACCTAAAGCACTTATGCAAATATTCAATAATTAATATCTCAAGCAAAAGCATACAAGGCTGAAATAAACTTCTGTTGTCATTGTAAATTCCTCTTTTGTTGTTTCAGGAAGTTTGCCTTAAGGGACATATGGTCCTTCTCTCTTTTGTGTTTGGGAGAATTTGTTCCAATAATAATTCCTCTCTGTTGGCTTAATATAATGAATAGCCCCTGTTTTAGAACATGTCCAATAATGACCACACCCAAGCAGAACAGCCTGAGACTGAATTCAATACTTTTGCGGCCACCTCAATCGATACTTAAGGGGTTTTCACAGGAATCAGGCTTCTGAAGCAAAACTGAGCCCTTTCTTGCATGAAGATCACCCAACTTTGTGCTGGGACCATATGAATTAGCCAATGAATTAGACTAACTGCTCAAAAAAACGACAGGAGACAGCATCAACATAAAGTACACTTTCACTGAACTAAACCGCACAGCAATTGAAGACAGCATGTAAAATCTAAACTTAAACAGCCATTTCAGGCTTTTGAAGGGGGATTCGATATAAACACACAAAATGAGCAGCAGCAGCTGGTTGGTTGTCTTTTTCCCGACTTCAAAACCATCTCGAGCAACAAGAGGTGTCTATTGCTGAATCTTTAACCACGGTGATTTACCCGGCAGGGTTTTCATGCTCTTGCCTTTTGCCAGAGTTTGCTGGTTTGATTTAGCTGTTTATGCCATGGATATTCCAGTTCACCACTAAACCCCCAGCAAACTGAAGTACACTTCCAGAGGAGGCAGCAGGCAGGGCGAGGGAGCAACGAGCTCAGTGAAACTTACCAGTGCCGTTTCTTTTCTTCCCCAGGAAGTTATAAGCCCTCCAGCACCTGCTGTGGGCAAGGTCAATCAAATATTCACAGGTTACAAAAAAAGATGAAAAAGGATGACAAAACAAAAAGAAAAATAGGGGGGAAAGACAAAAGAAATAAAGCCAGACCAGCTGGCTTTGAGCAGAAAACCCCTATTTGGGTTGTGTTTGCGCAGTTCTCTCTCCACACTGAACTGAGAGTCCCCTAAACCCCCTCCCACCCACACCATCCTCCCCCCACCCTCGAGCCATCGACCTGTAGGGTGATGCTTGGGCGCAAGTGTCCGCCAGCTACAACCTCCCCCCCATCCACCTGCCCCTGTCATTTCAGGGTATATTTAGCCCTGAAAGCTATCAGTAACACCCAGACCTTTGTCAGCGTTGGCACAAGAACCCAGGATTACTGCCCCTAAAAAGCATGCAAGCGCCCGATGTCGAAAGAAGAAAGGAGAGGGGCAAATCTCTGCTGTTAGCCAAAATACACAGGAAAAACCATAGCTTTCTTAAGCGACCCAGTTCCCCAGAACACAAACGTTATGTTTGTCCAAGAAAATTTGTCCTAAATCCCTAAAAATGCAATGAATATTTACATATTATATGGCGGATGGAAACAAATGTTTTTTTTTTTTTTGGAATAAAACAGAAAAAAAATCTCCCCGTCTTGATAGAGTTTTTAAATAAGTTGTATTGACTATTATACTCAATGCACTGATGTCTTGCCAAGGAATTTTCCATTGGATTAACACTTGTAATGCAATTATGTAAGGCAAGGCGCACAAATCCATATGATATTTTCTACACTCAAAGCATGCGCTCACTCAACCTACATATGGTACACAGGCCACCGTATGGAGATACACATGCACACCTACACAAACATACATTACCATATTCAACTTGACATTTACAGCAGCCATGTTTTCCCTGCTTTTTATTACATAAATGCCTTAGTGCTAAACAAATATGGTGCGTATTAATTTTACAGAGTAATGAAATCATCATTACATCCACTGGCAAACAATAATAAAATCAACACAGAATTATGGTCTAGTGGGCTGAATACATAATATAAAATGTCTACCTTAAGTCGTAGTAATAGTCACCCCATTTATTAAGAGGTCAGACTCTCTCACTTACAGAATCTACTTAACTGTACTTCAACAGATTTTAAGGTTGTGTTGATTTAATAATTTAAGGCCTAACAAAACTCTCACGAGTTGTCATTATGCGTGAGCCATTGAGCTAAAGATTATATCTAAGAAAAACACAAGATACGACTGGGGAAAATTGCTCCATGTACCATGGCCAAATTTCTGTGAACTATCAGTAACAGTCAACCACTTTGCCAATGATTATGATCATAGGAAAATATAAGCAAAGTCTAAACCAAGCACCCTGACTTTTAGAAGCAGGAAGGAAACCGATTTAACTGTCACTTTTTTAAAGACGTCACTGGGCCTGATGTGTGTATATGTATATCGTGTGATTTGATTCAATGTGTAACTAAAGGTCATTCATCTGGGCCTCTAGAAGCTATAGATTTTTTTTTGTAGACTTCATATCTTTCACAGCCAAAATTAAAACATGCAGGAATGCAAGGGATTTATTCATGCAGACTGCTTTACACTTGCATGTTCATATATTATGGGGACAAACATGACACTGCACAGTTTCATGAAGTATTCATTATCATTCATTGACATGCTGTTATTTGTAAGACCCCACTGCATGACCTAGCAGTAATGTAGCAAGTGGTGGCACAACCTACAAACTATGTAATAATAATAATAACTAAATATATGGTCTTACAGTGCTTTATTGCAGAAGGGGAATTTTACAGTACTGGAGATCGACCTGCAGCTCTGTGTGATACCCACCTGCAGGCACCCGCCAGACCTCACTGCACATCAGCTGGGAGGAAGGAAGAGAAGGCTCTGAAACCGAGTTCAAGCGCAGGCTGAGCTCTGCTTGTGCTGCTGACTCATAACTGATCCGAGAAGGTGCACACAAAGGAAACGGCCGTGTTTCCCCTTATGAAAATAAAGCCAACTGGGGTTCTCCATTGACGTAGGCTCACAATTTACATTTGCTATGTATATTTTAGGCGTTTAGCTTACACTGTTTATATTTTTACTTATTACGCATTTTTACAATGTGGATATTTACTGAAGCACTTTGCCTAAGGGTACACCGTCTGTGCCCTACCTGGGAATTAAAACTAAAACCTCTGAGTTTGTCAGCCCAGCCCTTTAACCATTATATAAACCTCCAGCGCCGCTTGCTGTCACACACTATGCAAAGGGACATCCCTAGGAGCCAGGCTGTCTGCACAGGCCCCGAGAGGAACCGGTCTGGCCCAGGGACTGCTGACCACATTCTGTCTGAAACGAAGCTGTGTACGGTCCAACATCATTTTGAAAAGCAGCGTGCACTGGAAAGTACTCTCTTGACATAGGTCAAGTAAGCGTGCCATGGCTCTCATTTGAATTTCCAATGTCAACTCTTAAAGTCATTTGAAAACCAGATTTTTTCTTTTTGGAATATGTATCTGGAATATTATATGAGTCAAAAATTATAAAATGTAAGATACCCCAGTTAAACGGTCTTCAGTAATAATTGATTTAACACTGATCAATTGGCTGTGAAGTGTGTGATGTGCCTGGGGGTGTGGCTGATAGAATAAGCACCTCTTTCTCCGGGTAGAGTTATGGTCTGAATTCTATCAACATCTGCCCATAAATTCTGCCTGGATTCAATCGGATCTTCCTTAACTTTGATTTACAATGAAATGCAGGTGTGGAGTTCATCAGTTGAAGCACCTGACACACCTAATCAGACTGAGTTTGAAAATGAAAAGAGAATTTGTGACAAGGACAAAGTCTGACTGAATAGAGAGTATGCAGAAATTCAGCACCTATGGTAAAATGTTCAAAATTGAGGTTGCACTCTATTAGAGTTAATTTGACACTGAATATTTTGATTGGCAGTTCGTTTTTATTATTTATATCATTACTATTATTTAAAATATCACCATGTCAAAGCCATTACTTTAATAAGTCTTTTGACAGCTCTGTATGTGTATTTGTCTTGAGTCTCTCTGGTCTGCTGGTCTGACCTGTTAAGTACAAAACAGGATTGTGAAACTGTGTCCAGACAGCTGTCCTGACAAAGTCTTGAGGTTTCTCTCCTGTCAACTCCCCGAGGCTCTCGCAGACACGCCTGTGTAGGAGAGAACACAGAGCTTGCCCCCGTCCACCTGGCTTTCTTCTCCTCCCAAGGTGTCACTGTGTGTGTCCAGAGACTGATGTCCAGGAGGAGCAGAATCACTCAATGACCGCAAGCAACAAAAGCATCCTCCAATAAGAGCGCTGTTTGTTTTGAAGGAGGGTCCCGCAGATCTGATAAAACACAAGTAGGAGGAGGAAAAGGAAAAAAGAAAAAAAAAAGAGAGGAGGGTTCTCATCGACCTCCGTCCAAAAATAATATTTTTCTGAAACCCTAGCGCTTGTGTTTGGCTCTTTTGAGGGATGGACGGTCATTGTGCCAGCCCCCAGTACCCCTCTCGTTTTGCCTGGTACGTTTACGGTCCTTGCGGTTGGCATAATGGCAATAATATGCCTGCCGCTTATGCTGGCTCAGAGGACAGGCTTTTAAAACACAAAGACTCTCTCCAGTGTCCAGCTAGCATGCTGTGAGGCTGGAGCTCCAGGGTGTTCCATTCAAATACAACAAAAGGTGTAATAACATCCAGCCCTCACCTGGCTAATTGATTTGGCCACTTCACTGCATGCAGTGTTCAGATCAATGTGAAGAGCAGAACATAAATTCATAATTGTTTTCCACCCCCTTCCTCCTCTCCACTGGTGGTGATACTGTTACATAAAACGATTATTGTTATTTAAATTATATCTTGCTTTCATAGTAGCAAAAATGAAGGTCCAAGTTATATATTTTTATACTGTTTTTTCAGTTTCAGTAATGTATGTGTGTTTTTGTTTTCATTCTCACAGACGTATCTGTTAGTTACTTTTGCTCTGAACAAGAAACAAAGTAGTGTTGAGAAATACTTTATTTTGCACAAGTTTACAGTCCAAAATATAGTTTACATTAGCACATGCAACGGCATTAAGTCAAAGTTCATGGAGAAATGGATTTGAAATATGGACATAAATATGGTCCAATTGGCTGAAGAATATGCAAATTTGACATCTTTTTAGGCCAATTAAAAATTCATCAATTTATGCAAAAATAAAAACAGATCTCACTGTTCTACTTGTCAGGGGGTCTTATTATCAGCAGGTTCCTACTCTTAATGTTGTTGTAATCTCGCTGGCTGTGAGTCCCACAGGACTGGCAGAGTAAAGAGGATCCTAATCAGTATTTTAGTCTTTGGTTTGGACACAGGATGTAGAAAGTAGCCCTTGTCCTCATGTGTCTCCAGCAAAGTGTCCCATAATTCCAGGCTTTTATGTAATTATTCTGAAGGAGGCACATTTTAGAAGATGTGAAGTAGCTGAGGAAATTTGCGGTGTGTCATTAAAAGACCAGCCAACCCTGCTCCCCCTTCCCCCCCCGACACTCACACACACACAAAAAGCACACTCACGCATACACACACAAAAACACATTCACATGGTTCATCACTCAACAACATATAAAGTCATAATGCAATGCTCTGTTTGCAAGTACTGTTTCTCCCTTTATCGTATTACAAGTTGATATTATGGTTGCTGTTGTTGTGTAAACTGGAGATACAGGAGCTTTAACTCCTTTATGCGCTACTGGGAGGGAAGGAAAAGATCAATAAAATTAGTCACCACCATTTAATTGGATAGAGAAACGGCAAAGTGTTGCTCAAAAGGAAAGCGAAATGAGGTGAGGACCTGAATCAACACATAATATTGCAACAGTTCGGGATGTTAAGATAATAACAACGTTAACCTTAATGTTAATCTTCTCATCCTTCAGATGATACGGGCGATCATAATGAACGATTGGAGGCTCATTGTTCCTTGCATTAAACGAGCAGGGCACTTTTACGCAGTTACATTCACAAAGCAGTCCCATTTTCGGAAGGCGACTTGTTGAGCCTCGGCCTCGGGCACATTGTCAGAAGTGGCTTCCCCGCCAACTAGGCCACTTCTGCTCCATCTCTGACTTAAAGAACGCAACAAAGATATTAAATATTTCACTTGAGGGCAAAAATGGATAACAGCTTGATAAATTTCATTTTTAAGTGGGTTTGGTGGGGATGGGGGGTAGTTATAGAGGTATAAGATTAAAACAAAGTCAATTAATATTTCGGATCAAATTTTTAATTATTGCCATTTGAAACAGACATGGCATAAATTAAAACAGGATTCCGTTCTTCTTTATGGATTTTCACATGGAGCGTATCCACCCATGACTAAACACTTATGGCATATTCTTCATTTTGGCAGCCAGCAAAGGCTGGTTTTTAAATGTGTGTGTGATTGGAGCTGAACAAAACTTGTTATTCATTACGCCCAATTAGATAACTGTGAAATCACGGCTGAATCCTGAAAGTATTTCAGATGTTGAAAAGTTACTTATTTCAATATTTCCTGCAACAACAATCTTGCTAAAACCAATACTGAAAATTTAAGTAATGTGTAAAGAAATTAGTAATGACAGGGTCAGAGGAATAATATATCTACATATATATTACACCATACACACCATACATTAAGAACAATATGGATATAAAAACATAATCTCACCATGAGGAATGACTCTCCTTTTCCTTTCTGTGAGTGTCTTTAATTATGAGACATCTACCAATGGAAGGGGGTGGGGGGTCAGATTTTAGACAGCAGCTGAAAACCAAAATTTTGTGGCTCAAACATCAACGGGTTGACCAGAAAGTGAAACCACACGAACAGAACAGAGGCATGTGTTCATAATTAGACAACATTACCTCTACTGAAAGACCAATAGAAATGAGAGGAAAAAAGGAGTGGTTTGCCGTTTTTCTGAATCACCAATTTTGGGGGACAATCGCTTCAGCAAAATGAGGGATCAGTTTGTTTCATCTTCGTTTCATTGTGGTGCCATCCTGGTAGCATCGGTCGTTCTCATCAGAACATTCAGCATGTTTGCTTCTGAATGCTAACAGGGAGACAGGCCACATCATGGGATTTGGGGACTGATTCTGTTAGAACAAATCAATAAAATGTAAAAATGAAAATAAAAGAATTAAATATAAAGTGGTATAGTCAGCAATATAGTGATCTTAGTACAATTGACTATTTCTTGACTTTTTTCTACATAGGATTCAAATGCATACATTAAACTATGCTCTTCAACAGGCAGTGGTTTATATATAAAAATGAGGGGCCTATAGAATGCCATTTTGTGTTAGCTGTTCATGACAACTCATTGACTTGCCTGTTAGTAATTAACTCACTGACTAATCTGCTTGTAATTACAGCTTAGGATGTGTCCCCACCCATGTAGTATTCAATCAATCAAACCTTATATGGGGTAGCCATCATTCAGAGACAAGTTGTCGCATTGTCACACAACACTTGTGCAATGCAGCACTTGTGAAACTATAAACTATATAAAACTATAAACACAACCTTAAAGGGAATCAATAAACACAGTAATACAGGGAAAATAGGAATGCAAACTTGTAGTTACCACCATGAAACAGATCTTGGTATTGGGTCTGGCACTATAGATCTTCACCATTTGGGGGGGTTCCCTTATTGAACACAGTGAAACAAACACTGGGAGCTAAATGTTAATATTTCAGACCAATATTCCACAGCAAGAAACAGAAACACAGCAAAATAATAGTACCGAAGGTGTGGGGGTAATCACAATTGTGTAGGCTTGTGCAGCTTATGTCACCATGGCAACCCTATAAACTAAAAACACAAATATGTAGATTAAGTAGGTCAACAATGCCCAGGTTCTGATGACATTAGAGTACAAATTCTCCAAGGCTCCTGACGCCACTATAACAAAATCGTAATGAAATTTGTAAGAATATTACAAAAAGAGATGGTTATCTAGGGTATGTAAAATGTACATATTTAAATTATAATATTTTAATTACAAAATTTAAATCATCATTTTCTGGCATCTAATGCCACAATGAAGTTCAGAGTCAGGCCGAAGTTTCACAGTGGAAAAGTGCCCAATTTCAGCTCTGTTCCTAAAAAATGTTTGAAAATTCAAGACCTTGCCCCACGGTCTTTTTGAAGGTTCCCGCTCAGAACGATGTGTTACATTACTTTAATTAGGACTTGTGTTCCTCCTATTAGTGCCTGTCATGGTTACGGTGTTGTAATCCCTTGATTAAATCCCTGCTTATTTGTTTGGGCCCCGGCTCACTGAGATTAGCATTATCCTGGAGCTCTGTCACTTTCTATAATCATTTCAAAAACATTCCCTCTGAGGTGCCCTTAAGCGCTAACGCGCGCGTGCTGAATAGCCTGGAACAGTCATGCTAAATGCCTGCCGTTCTGTCTTTGGCTGTGCTCAGTTGCACCTTTATACATCTACAGTTTTTGGTAATTTCGGAATGAGTCTGAGGCCCTAGCCAGCCCTGGTGCGGCATGACAAATGAACCCATCAAAGTGTATCTGTGAGCACCAGTACTGCCCCGGGACATGGGGTCATCACATTGCATTTTCTCCCTGTTTATCTCCAACCATGCCCCTGCCTCTGCTCCTCTGCACACAGGCAAATGCCGCACCAACTCACAGTTCAGGAGAATGAACCTCCAGGCTATGTGAATGCGTTTGGAAGGAGTTTATTATGATGTAGCAAGTTGTATATCGGTATAGACATTTGATCTTGGGCTTGGTGTCCAGAGGGGCAGCGTCACTGTTTTTTTTTTGTTTGTTTGTTTTTTTTGGGTGAGGTGATCAAACTACTTGACTGTTTAGAGGAGAGGATGAAATATAGAAGAAGGGGAAGTAGACACAAAGGTGGAGATGGGGAGGGGGAGGGATGCCAGAAGCAGAGAGCATGATGGGAGATAAGGTACGTGGCGAACTAATAATTGTGTCGAAACAGGATTGAACAGATGGTGATATTTGAGTGAAGGGTTGTCTGAAGATTATGTTTCCTGAAAGTTGTTTTAACAAACTCCAATAATAAAAAGTAATGCACAGAGTCAGGAGTAATTAAGGAGTCAATTCTTCATGAGCATTTACTCAAAACCTTCTTTTTTTCTTTGTTTTTTTTTCTAGAGGGCAGGTCTCTCTCCATAAACCAAAAGCTTAAACCATTTGTATGCTTCTTTATGACACTTAGAAAGACTGTGGGCTCTTGTAGGATTTATGGTCATATTTCACAGCGGCTGTGTTGGATTTTGTTGTGATTTTTGGTGTTTTGTCAAGAAATATCCCTTTGATCCCCCAGTTTATAAGTCACCATGAGTCACTGAAGTTTCTAGAACTATCCGCAGTTTATAAATATGCAATGGATAGTGTGATTTTAAACAGGATTATGAATCAATTACTCCACAATGGGAATCGCATAGCAAGTCGCTCAAGAATGTGACACATCGTTTCCACTGGAAAATCAAAGTGCAGTGAAAAAAATCGTTTCTTGACCTTCACATTCATTACACATGTGAATAAACTGTTGAAGTGAAACAATTGTACTTCGTTTTGTCCATAACACCTAGGGAAATCCTTCAGCTCTCTTCAGACAAGCTCCCACCAATGTGATCAGTCCAACGGGGAAGTTCAAGTGCAAAAACCTGTTCAAGAACTGCAGTTTCTGCGACTTCGCACTAGAGTGCAAGCTGAATGCTCTCTGTAGCTGTGATGGATTGATGTTTATTCAGCGGACTCTCGGTGGTTCATTTTTCCTTTAATTCAGTGAAAAAAGGTTTTGGCCGAGGAAGCATTTGCATCATTGCACAGATGTGACATTTTAATAACGTAAACCATGGTCGTTTCATTTGGTAACACCCTTTTGCTTGTAAACCATCTGGTACACAAAATGCAACCAACACACAAAGTTGTGGTGTCATTTCTTCAGTACTTTGATGTCATGAGTACCAGTAAGCACAGATGGGTCTTTCTGTCAGGCCTGTAATTTAGTTTTAAAATATGAGATACAGTTTAGTTTCAGTTATTGAGAACCAAATATCACATATTACAGCTTTATCTCCAGTTACAATAGATTCCTATGCCTAATATAATTTTCAATGCTATGTAAAGTCATGTCAATGTAAACTTTATGTCAGTGGCATAGATGAAAGACTGACGATATCATTCTGAAATAAACATATCTAAAACAAACAATTATGGCAATTGAACCATTATTCATTATCATAGAATGATATCACTCTATCATGAATTTAACTGCCTATATCATGACAAACTACCAACATAATACATAATGAGAAGAGCAGGCCATTCAGCATAGCTAGGCTTCTCATTTACTTAGAACCCTGAGAGTATCTAGCATTGTGTCAATCATGGGCTTCAACAATCAAAGTGTTCCAGCCTCCACTAAATAACCTGGGAAGCTGTTCCAAGCATTGATTGCTTGAAAAGTAACATGATGACAATAGTAACTGAAACACTAATGTGGTTAGCTCTGGCTATGCCTCAGAAAACATTTGTTGTTGTTACTTCCTCTGCAATTTTTTTGTCTAGGCTAATAGGTGCTAAAAAAATGCAGCACTTCAACTAGAGATTCCTCACGACAATTGCAAGAGTTACTGGCAGAGAGAGAGAGAGAGAGAGAGAGAGAGAGAGAGAGAGGGAGAGAGCAGTAAGGACCGGAAGAAATACATTGACGAAAAACATCAAGCGTATTTGTGACACAGGAAATGACAAGGAATAAACCAAATAGTGAACCACTGAGGTCAACTGCCAACTCTCTCCACTCTACTGCATTCAGTTTGGGAAGTGGGGCAGGGTCACATGATTTCCAATGCTCCACTGGCTCCTCCCACATGACTGCTGACAGAGCTGACAGCACATGATGTTTAATGTTGGGGAGGCGTGGGGGGGGGGGTCCATCTATCTGACAGTCGGTGTACTTTCCAACAGAACATGATATATGACGCTCAGAGATTTATTTATATATATTTAGCAGCAGAAGGATAGTCTGCCGGGGCTCGGGTGTGGGCAGAGTGGAGCTGAGGCCTGTGAGGACCTACCTGTCCACTGAGGCATGGCAGCACGAGGCATGAGCAGCAAATCAGAGGCCATTTTGAACCCCATGAATCTTACTCACAATCCAGCCAAGTCAGGGGGAAATAAATGGGGGTGGGGGGGCGGAGAATGTATCCACGATATAATAACTGGTCGTGTTCTCAATAAAACTCAATCATTTTTCAATAGCCTGCGATTTAGTTTTTTTGGTATTTTATTTATATCCTTAGTCGGAGATCACGTCGGTGTTTTAGTAGATAGCCGTAATTTTAAACAGGATATCGTTTTGCTGAGCTGATGTATAACACCGTGAGTCTTTGTAGAGCTTAGTCAGCAGAGAGGGTGTCTGCCTGCTCCCGTATCTCTGCGCAGGCAGGTGGTACTGTTCTGAAGCAGTTGATGTGAAGGAAGCGTTGGAACTTCAGCAGTGTGCGTTTTGCTTTCCTCATTAGCGCAGGTCTGTGGTTGGGTTTGAGAAGGAGCACATGACACTCAGATGAGGGAGGATGACATGACGACAACAGCTGCATTCTGAGGCAATATGTCATCAGCTGGTCTTTTGTAATACCATTCCTTTTGTGTTTAAACAAACCTGTCTAAAATATATATATATATATATATATATATAGACATATATATGGTTTTTGCAAAGTTGATAAACACGTTTCATTCACTAGATATGTTAATTAACATAAATGCTTTTTGAAATGTTAATGAGCACATTTCATTTACTAGATACCTTCCTTGTGTTTAACAAATCCACGTGAAATTGTGCAGCTTGAAGTTTCTTCAGGAAAGTACCTGTACAACAGCGGCGACCCAACTGGGAATCAAAATGGCAGTCTGTGGGGCCGTTAACTACACAAAAACATGCATTTTTAATGTTTAAGTATTCATGTAGCAAAGCGTGTACAGCATTTAAACTCAATGAATGAAACTACAATGACAAAACCGAGGTTTCACAAGGGAACTAAGTCGTAGGAGTTCCCTGTGGTAAAGAAACAGCCCACAAAGTCTAAATCGCTCATTGACTTTAAACATCTTTGACTATAAAAGGTTGGTGCTTGTAATTGTGTACCAAGGGTTATGCTTTTAAAAGAACAAAAAAAGCATAGAACAACCATGCTCTCATTCAGCTGTTACATACATATATCTCAAATGAAAGTTATGATTGCTGCTGCAGCAGGAAGTGGGGAGAGAATCACACGCCCTTAATTTAGCTGTTTAACATGTTACCCCAGTAATACAGCTCTGTTCACTTCATCACTGCACCAGATAAGCCCAGCTCATAGCTGCATTATTTAGACTAGTGCTACCCAAAAGAGAGTTTATTGATTCAGCTAATTAATCCCCATTCCAAAAGGGGAATCCACAGCTCCAGAGTGACTTAAGCAGTCCACACAAATTAAACGGCAAATGTGCTGTTTTTAATAATATTCTCGTGTAATTAAATTCCAGGACTGTATCAAAAACAGCCATTATTAGCATGGAAAACTTTCTGCTTTTAGAAGTGGTTAACCTAAATATAATTTGGCATTAATTAATTTTCTGATACGGTTCGCGCCAATGAAAAATGCTTCTCATTACAAGATGAGTGCCAAAAAAATAAACCTATTTGGAAAGAAATGCACAGCACAGAGACAAAACATACACAAACATATGGCTGAAAATTATATTTGATTGGAAAATGAATACATTTTTGAAGTAAAAAAAAAAAAAAGAAAATGAAAAGCTCAGTAGTTATGACCCAACCAGACAAGTATATTGGATCCTGTTTCCATATCCTAAATTATTAGAAATAAAATTTCTTTGGACAATTTAGTTGTTTAATTAGTGATTAATCTGCAAAACAGTGATATGCTAACAATTCATGTTTTTAGAGCACAGAAATTCTGACGTTGTTGCCTCGACGGTTGATAAATAATTCCAGCCATGTTTTAGGTCTATACTTAGGTTAGATAGGTTGGAATTCAATTGTTTGTTGGAAATGAAAAATCTGGTTCAATAAAATCATGTTCAATGAAAAGGCCTGGCGATGATGGCAAAGATGGTGTATGGCCCTCATCCATTAAAAATACTGGACATCACTTTTTTTGTTGCGACCATGAAAGCCATGCCACAAAACATTTCAATATATAGAAACAATCCAAAGTGGAAGAAAGACCCAAAGTGAAAGTAATTTGCCTTTTAAATTTCATTAAAACAGAAAAAAACACCCCAGAAGCATGAAGCCCCACAGGTGGTTGCGATGTGCAGCAGGACAGCCCCCTCCTCACGGCGTCCCATGTGACCAGAGCGTCACACACCACCGTTCAGCTCAATCCTCCGCAGGCTACTCCACATACCTGCTTACCCGCGCGCGGTTATATATAGACGCTAGCACATCCATCTTTTTAAATATAGAACTCTGTATAAACACCACCATAAGTTTTTGCCTGAATAATTTATGTCGGGTAGTCTCACGGAGCCATCTGTTTGGGCATTGCAATATATTGCGTTGGCTGGTTTTTTTTTTTTGTTTTTTTTGTTGGGGAATCAGACGGTAGACGGGGGTTGGGGAGGTGACGGCGAGGATGTGTAAACGCTGAATAAGGATGTGGCGGGAGCAGACTGTAGTTCCGGGGGCCTGGAGTGTGAAAATGCACGGAGCAGGGATTTGGCCAGTACATTTTTCATCATAAGAGAGAGGAATTGCACTGAATTCCTATGGCTCTGTGGGAGGAGGAGGTAGAGGGAGTAGGGGGTGGGGGGTGGTGGGGGAAACAACAGCCAAACAACCAAAAGAAAGAAGATTTCAAAAACCGCTGACTCGGCTTTGTACGATCAAGAAAAATAGACATGGAAATGGCTCTATTCCCCAGCGATCGGGCGACCGCCGAAGCTCATCCGACCACGCTTGAAAAATGCCACGCATGCTGCGCTCTCCAGGCTTAGCCGAAAACGAAGAGGCATGTTAAAAAAAAAAAAAATAAACAAATAAAATCGGGAGTTTGGGCGTGCTGAATTTGCGTTGTGTAAACTCTGTTTTTTTTTTTTTTTTTTTTTGCACGTGTGGTCAGTCGCCCGACGTCACGCATAACAAAGACAATTGTGAGGGCCGCTGAAGAAAAACACAGTCCAGCTGTACTGGTGGGGATCCATGGTTTGCTCAAACAGCTACCAGATGACCAGGGATTCTGCAGCTCTGTAGCTCAGCTCTAAAGCTTATTTACAGAGGCTCGCAACCTGCCTTGCTCTTTTCACCTTTGTTAAAGACATAAACCCTTCACATCCTTTGCTCTGTCACATGATTCCAGTGACAAGTTCCAGTCAAGGGTACTGACCTGCCCTTGTTTTCTTACCCTAGCTGAACTGGGTTCGTCTGATGCAGTGCTGGCAGAATAAGGTTTCATGAACCCCACAATTGGTGTCAGTTACAGAGTCCTTTGAACCAATGGAAAAGCTTTGCTCTGACACAGAAAAGCTCAATGATTGGCTAAACTCAGTCAGGTACTGATAGCGTATGGTAGCTCCACCCATTTGTGGTGTCATGAAACCTTGTTCTCTCATTGCTAAGCTAAAGGCATTCAATGCAAAATGATATGGCCTTAATCTACCACACTAATCACTGAAGCTTATCAATCCCACGTCCACACAGCATCCAATGCACAGATCATTTTATTGCATCCCAGTAAACACTGAGGCCTGGGGCTTCAGCTCTAGGTTTGCAAGCAAACAATAAGCCTACATGGGCTCCTATGTCAACATACTTTTGCATGTCCTTAAACAAAATGACCAAATTAAAAAATACATATTCACTTGAGCACATCTTGGGAACTACTGTTGTTTCAACAGCAGGTCTGTTGAGCAGTACCGAGCAAACAATGTCACTCTTGGTGGACATGTGAATCTAAAACTATGGGCAAAAACACGCCCAATACACAGAGATGTCTGGATCTTTTTATTTCTGGATTTTAATATAATGTGGTTTTAGGGGAAATCTTGAGTGAGCATTTAATTAAGTTCAAATTTGGAGCACTTTAGGTCTGCAATGGGAACATTTCTGCAAGCATCAAGTATCAAAGTAGCACCTTTGCAGATTTCTGTGCAACTGTATGGATCACATGAACATCTAGACATATGAAATTAGGATGCATAATCAGGGGCTAGAAATTCCCTCAGCCCTGTACACAGTCAGGCTCTGAGGGCCCCTCCACTCTTTATAACACAAATAAAAAAACAACTTTAAAAACTTTAAAAACAAATTCCCAGATTTCCTTGGGTCCTGTATACTTAGTATCCTTCCCCCTGGTGCTATGCCCCTGTGCATGACACCCAAAGCAGCACAAAGAGTAACACAAGCCTATAAAGTTCAATCTGGATTTAATATGGTGAATATCCACAAGACTATAAACATGCCTCAGAAATGGTCTGTTTTTTAAGTGTGCCCAAAACATATGAAATCATGTCATGCCTTGGATTTGGGCCGTTTTCACCCACTGAGCGTGCAGGACCTGTGGCAGCAGCAGGGCCCCTGCCGTGTGTCTGTTTTTCGGGGAGGGGGAACAGAATTGCCGCTCCACCCAGTAGCAATGAGACACACAGCACTGTGAGACCTCTGGCAGATGCAGGGAGGAACCCGCTGTCCCCAAGCTCAAATTTTGGTCAGGAAAACCACATAATGCCTCTGTAATGCTGCATGAGTAACAAAAAGCCACGGATTGGGTGGAGGGCCCGAATTTTCTCTGTGTGTTTGTAAATGTCTGTATTTTGCGGCTTTGTTAGTAGCGTATCAACCTGACATCAGAGCGCCCAAGAAATGTGGCTGGTGCCTGTGCTGACAAAGGAGCCCAGAGCGCTTGGTGAGTGTGAGCGCAGTGTCAAGACAACACTGTCTCTCATCAGCGATATGCCAGCAAACTGCAAACAGCACACAACGGCAACAATAAAACAGCAAAGCTTCTCAGCCTTGCCGAAGAAGTATCAACTCTATTTTCTGAATGTGTTGTGAATGTGTCTTTCCTTTCCGTGAGGATCAGTGGCAGAGGGGAAGATGTAGCAGTAACCCTGCGTGAAGTGGAAAGTCAGTTTTTTTTTCTTTCTCGAGCACAGCATTTTTAAGGTGCTACATTCTGCACCTTCTCGTTGGTGAGCTCTGGCCTTTTTTATCTGATTGACGTGCAGCACCTCCGTAAGACAATATACACCCAAGAGCGGTACCGGTCTGGACTCATCCAGAAAAAAAAAAACTGCATGTGAGGTGCACAGTGTTTGAGCAGAGGAGACAGAGCCCTGTACTGGTCAAAAGAGCAGCCAAAGATGTTGGAACAAGGCTGGTTCACACGGGCATGCTTCAACTGCTCTGCAGCCTAAGCTGACATGACACAGCCGAGTTCCTGCCATTGACACCCAAGAGCCAGAAAATACACCCTTTACTTCAAATAAAAATGTTATACAGCAAATACATATGACTGTATCTGTTGTTTAACAGCCATTGTACATTTTTTTGGTTTTTATGGAAGGTGTAAGGCTTTAAAAAGTATAAAGTCGTACAGTGCTTTATCACTGTTTAGAAAACACATAAAGTAATGTGCACTGAGGAAAGGTTCTGGAGATGCTCAGTGCATGTAGTACCACAGTGACTGAGATGGTGTCTTGTGTTATTGTGCCAGCAGGCAATTTTGATGGTAACTAAACAACGTGGTATACCATTCCCCTGCAGAATTGCGGGTGATCTTCTTTTTTTTTTTTTTTTTTAGGAACATTCGCCCAATCCGGCTGTTGTTTTGTACTGTGAAAAGTACCAATTAGACAGACAGTGCCTCTTTGCTTGCATGTCGGTAAGAGGGGAAATGAACTCTCCAGAACTATTATTAAGGCTTCCTTTTGGGTGAATCTGCATATTAAGGCCTGCTGTATCTGTATATCACTGTACTTCTGATGGGGCTTTCAGCTGAATGGGACCAAAATAAGAGCTTCGTTCCCATCCACACTCGCTCTTCGGCAGGAGAAAAACAGCTCCCCCTCTTTTTGTTTTCGCATTGTCTGAAAAAGACACAAACACGAGGCGAAGAGCTAGGATCGCAGTATTTACGAAATAATCAAATGTCTCAACGTCTGTTTAAAATGCTTAAAATAATTTACATAACAATAATTCTCCGGGGTTCACTGAAAGCTGAAACAAGAGGTAAACAGACAGTTTCCTCCAATTAGAGGCAGTGGTGCTAGAGGGGTGGATTTGGGTGGGTGTGGGGGGGGGGGGGCGCTGGGCTCCTTTTTTAGTTTGGTAGAAGAGCCTAGATTTCCTTTTGCTTCTCCTGCCCCTCTCAGCCCTGATGGGTGATTATTGCTCAGAGTCTTCTTTCTCTCCTATTTGTTTTAATGAAGAAAGGGAGAAAAAAATAAACCCAGCAGGCAGAATTAGGGAAGTGCTACTTTGCATTAGCAGGTAAACGTCTCTGCGCCAGGAGCGCCTCGATGCGCTCGTCGGGCCCCACCCCGCGGGAGCAGTGGATGACATCGATTCTCACCTCCGTCACGCTCCTGCCTCCGGCACACACATTTCCCATCAGCACCTCTGGCTGAGGTGAGGCAGACAGAAGGCGGGGTGCGGGGGGATGGGGGGGTGCGCGTTTGTTTGGAGCGTGCCAGTTGGGTGGGGCTGAGTGAAACATAAAGGGATGAAGTATGTCCTTGACTAGCAGCAGTTAGAAATAAACACATACAAAGCACTGTGAAATCTTTTAGAGCCTCCATTTGTTCCTCGGTGGAATATAATTAAATATCTCACAGATTATTTTCCTGAAAGCTCCATCACCCTATACAGTATACTGTATTTTTTGTAAATGATATAAAAGCAAGACCATTTTCAGATGTGCCAATTTGTCCCAAAGCTTGCTTTTGTTTGTGGAAGTTTTGGTGCAGCTGGTGGGTTCAGAGCTCAATGTACTCTGCCTGAAAGTCCTTCTGTTGACATTTCTGATGATACGCACATGACAACCACAAAGAAAAAAAAAAATTTCAAGTGTCCGGCTTTGTGATTTAAGAGTTAGCATCTGAACTCAAGGCCAAAGGCCCATAGCTGCCCAGAGGACAGCCGCAGCCCAGCCTGGTTTACCCGGACAGTGCTGAGACACAGTTACTGCTAGCCTGGTATGTCCAGATCAACGGGGTCAACAACAACCTCTGCTGCCAAAGCTAACTTCAGCCGAAAACATACCCCCCTTTATACAGTCTGCTAGTCCGACTCCCTTCGGCCTGATGGTAGGACACCCCTAAAGCACTTTGCTAATAAACCAAAGGTCATTCACCACATATTATTAATCCTACAAAGGAGTGGATAAGAGCATTGATAAATTACCTGGGTTAACTGGTATTCATCCTCACGCATCTGTAAGAGCCAATCAGGTTTCAGAAAGCATCGGCCAGGAAAGTTATCTGGAGGCCATGTTGGAGATGGAGCGTCTGGGGCAGAGAATACCCAGTTTGCATTCTTTGCCTTGCAGACACATGGGGGAACTGGCTATGCAACGTGCACGATTTCACAGCCGTCTCTAACCTATTTAAGCAGCTGAGCTTATTTATTTATTTCTTTACTAGAACAATTGAGGCAGGGCACCTTGCTCGAGAGCGGAACAGCAGCGTGCCCATTGGGATTAAAACCCGTGACCCTCAGGGCTTGAGTCCAGCGCTCTGCCAACGCTGCTCTCCTTGACACCAGGAGCTGACCTTTTCAGGTGTGACCTCCTTTCATATCATTAAGGCTGTGGGTTTTTCACCAGCTGTTTTTCTTGCCTGCATTTCTGTCCTCCAACCACTGGGGGCTGATAAACAGCACTATGTTATCAAAAAGCAGAGGGTGGGGTGGGGTGTCTTTCTTGTATCTTTAAGGTACAATGGTGGAAACTTTTAGTTTTCAGGGACAAAGGGGGGAAATACTAGATGTCTCATCCAGAGAGGTGTTTTGCCCTGGTTTGCCCTACAGTATATCCAACACCATGGCAGGGGATGTAGCTCAGTGGTAGAGCACATGCTTTGCATGTATGAGGTCCTGGGTTCAATCCCCAGCATCTCCATGTGCCTTATGTTTCTGCAATTTCCCTTGGCAAAAATACTGTATCTATCTACATCCAATAACTTCACCTCACTGGGATTAGCAGACTCCAATAAGTTCCTGCCACTGCAAAAACATAACATACATGCAACAAAGTTCTGTATATCTTTCAATTGTAATTTCATATGGATATCTGCAATGGATTTTGAAGCAAATGGGTAAAATCTATTATTAAATACAATTCAGAGACCTTAACAGTTACCACAAAAATACCCACAAACATATCAGGCTGATAGCTGAACAGGCAAACATGTTGATTAGCTTTGACAGACTAATCAACACGTTTCCAGCTGAATCTATGTTTCACATATTTTCACATTTCTCTTTGGAAATATATCTCCCTCCTCAAGAGTATCATTGCACTTGAACCCCAATCTATACACTTGCCATTGCATTGGAAGCCGCTCTGTATATAAATGCCAGCTGAATGCCGGTAATGTGATGTGAATGGGTGAATATAATAGTAATATTTTCTTCCATTGTGTCTCTAACAGGTGATCGAGTGGCACTTATCACAGCTTATCGACTCTTTTTCACGCAGCTTTGTAGATGCGAGAGACAGAAGCGGCTCTTTTGACTACCCAGCCACCCTGAGCTGTGCGAGCACAGTCTCCACGGAAACGGCAAAGCCAGCTTTTCTTAGAAATGCCGAGGCATAGTCATCAAAGTCGAAGTCTATCTCATGACAAATAAACACAGAAAGAAAGCAAGAAACACCATATTGATTCAGGTGGTATGTAGCACATTGTAGTACTGAGTTTGACACTCATCTTTCCGAAAAAAAAAAAATAAAAGCCTAGAGGTGATGTGTGTTTTTATTCACAACCATTTCTGCATTTACACCATAACTCCAAACACTTATCGTTGGTGATGTCACTGGATCAATGAGAAAGCACCCAAACATGTAGCTGGGGGGGTGGGGGTGGGGGATGGGAACAAAAGCATCAAAACTGGAACAAAAGTCATGCCTGACTCACCGGCTGCATTATACTGTTCTGAAAACCAAACTCAAGGACGTATAAGTTGGTGGTTAACAGACTTGCTGTGTTGTGTTCATGTATAGCGGTGATAGGGAAAGGTAGCTCTATTATTAGCCATGCACATTCATTTTACGGGTACAGGATTTCACATATGCACTCTATGTCATATCTCCATAAAAAAGTCCCAATAATAATATACGCTTGCTGTCTGGCCAAATAAATGGAATCATCTGACATGTTGTCATCATGTTGTCACTTACTAGCTGGTTAACTATTAATATGCATATCGGCCCTCAATTATATTTATTTAATACATATGAAATGAAATACCCATTTAAGTTACATTTTGAACTGGTAAACATCAAAATGCAAATATATTGAAAGTCAAGACTAATATAGACTGACCTGGGGGGGTTTGGTTTTCAAAGAACAGTCATGAAAAGACTTGAAATGCAAATTAATATGAAATGCAAAATATCCTGTTAAAGGAGTTCCAACTTGTCAAGATTCAGACAAATCCCGCTAGTCAACCGAACTTGATGTCTAGTGTGAATATTTTACAGATCTGTAACTGGATGCAATTTTCCACCTGTTTGCAAATACTTCTGTTATGGCTGTATACTGCGGCAACAAACATTGACATGGACAATTTGAAAATATCAACCTAGAAAGAGTTTTATGATATAATACAGTATAGTTTATTATTTTAATATTAAAGTATGTATCATTTTAATTCCATCAATGTCATTGTAACATTATGTAGGTCTTAAAATAATTTTGAAAAATGCTTGAGGGAGAAATAAATGGTAAAGGCAGAGATAGGTATGATTTCAATTTGGTGGTGAGAGTTTCAGTCTCTCCCGGGAGCTGCCGCTCAAATGGAACAGACTCCGACATGTTCCAGCATGCCGCTTGCCCGTTAGACGACACAAAGGCGGCGGCCTCTATCCACCACAGCCCGAACACGGTGACGCTCCACTCCATGGGGGAATTGAGCACGGGGTGGGGGGTTGGAGGGGTTCGAAGACACATCCCGTCTGGTGCTAATATGTCCTCCCAGCAGTCTCTATTGACCTTCCACAGTGACCAAATGAACCAGACCTCGCAGTGTGTACACTATCGCTTATCAAATGGAAAAAAAGGAGACGGCCATTGTGTTGTTTTTGTCCTCAGGTCTTCAGTATGAATGTGGTTTGATTGTTGGCGTCATTGCTAGCTAGCTTTTTTTTATTTTTTTATAATAATATATCTCTTATTGGTCCAGACACTGAGGTGACTCATTGGCTCATTGGCTGTATCCTGGGCATGTGCGTTCATGGTTGAGACAAAAAACTGTTAACAAAAGTCCTGGTTTAAAAAAAAACAAAAACATTTTTTTCCATCTGGGCTAGCGGTGAGGATGCCGCTGTCATCGCATCGGTTCTTGGACTTATTCTCGAACGTCTCCCAAGAATAAGATTGTTCAGCAGACATATTTTACAGGTCACCCTCAGCAGAGAGGGATTTTTCATCGCCACTGCCCACGTGCGGCACAGCCGCTGGGCACAGAGCAAAGGCTCCTGGAAAATGGAGTTTCCTGCCAAGTATCGCTTCGCCCCGGGGGCCGCATGAGTCCAACAGCTAAAGTAAATGGAGGCCGATGCTGGATTTGGCCGTTACCTTCATCTGCTAGCACGAACAGGAGTGAGAACCGGCAACCCAACACCACGGTGTACAAAGACAAATGCTTTGACACAAATGTAACTCAATGCCTTAAACACTGTCTTTAAACGCTTGACTGGTTTTCCCTCTCTAGCTACATCACAACTTCCATTCTTTGTACTGTATCGCTTTAAATTGAAGTAGACAGGAAAGTTTACAATTTGGCATTGTAATTAACGGTTTCTAGAAATGGATGTTTGTAGTATTTTCTAACACTATGTAAAACGTTTTTTAACATTGTACATATCTTTAGTGCCCAAATGTTTTATGAAGGAAGATATTTTGTGAAATAGTAGATTACTTTCTGACAGAGCAAAGTGATTTTACAGCATGTCTCTTGAAATGAATGATACTATCATGTTATCATCATCCAGAAACATTGTGCTGTAAAAAGTAAACAGCATCAGAGTGGTGAGAATTGCATCAGAATTATACAACTTATTTTGTTTCAGTGAATCGTATATTTATTTAATGTATAGATGTAACAACTATTTCTATTATCAATGAATATAACAAAAGAAGATGTTTGATATTTACATATTACTTCATATGTAAGTATGCAAATTGTACACAAAAAGCAGGGGTGATGAGGAGACTCGACACAGTAAAATAATGTAGGAGGATTGGGGATTTATAAGAATATGTTGTACATGACTGAGAACACAGACACACACACACACACACATATACAAAGCACACACTTACCAAATAGTGGCCTGATTACAAGTTAGTAGGATGTATTGAAACTTAAAATCCAACAATGGTTTGCCCATTGTTATTTTGCAGGTTTAGAAACAGAAAATAAGAATGACCGCAGCCTTATTTGAAATGTCAGATTAAGGGAGCGTGTGGGTGGGGGGTCTCTCACCAGGCAGGTGTCTGAGTCTCTATCAGTGGCCTTCAGGGCCTGGAAGCCATCACTAAGCTCCTGTCTGCTCCCAGCACCAATCAGCTTCAGAGGAGTGCGCCATGCCCCGCCCACCACGGCTCAGCTCCCTGGGAACCCTTGTCTGTTGATTGGTGGTAGGGGGGCGGACATTTTGAAGAGTGGCCGAGTCTGTGTTGATTCTGTGTCTTGCTGAGCGAGGCCCCAGGGCACTGGAGCTTATCCATCACTCTGATTAATGCGACGCTGAGCGAACCCTCGCCTGGATTCATTAGCCATCTGAGCCGCTGCCTTATTTTCCCTGCAGCGCTTCCACTGCAGCGTCTTTTTACAACTTCACAAATACTAATGTAATGAATCACTAGTAACTTGTGTAACTACAACCTGCGAGTGATAATGAAAACAGTGGTAATATTAATAAAAATAAAAATAATAACAACAACAAAACAACTATTTTTTCATTATTATGTAATCCGATTGTTAATATTTATTATTAATAAACTTTGGGAATACGGAAGGTTCTTGATTTGAAAGGCTATCATTTTTCATTTTTACCGTGGTGTTTAAATACTGCAGCTAATGGGAGTGAAGGAGGAAGGAAATCTCACCTCAGATGCATGATCCACAGTATCACTTCAGCTCCATTTGGATGGCATGCTCAAAGTGCCTGTTCGCTGGCTCAGGGCAGCCATCCAATAGCGCTGGAAGAGGGAACTGGAGAGAGAGAGAGAGAGAGAGAGAGCAAGGGCTGGAGGGAAAGACAGAGCAAGAGCAAAGGAGGGAGAAAGAGAGAGAGGGAGAAGGAGAGATTGAGATACCATGAGATGGAGAGAAAGAAAAAAGGGAGACATGGAAAGGGAGAGATATGAAATCAGTGGGAGTGAGTGTGGGGGGGGAGGGGGGGCGTGTTGGAGGTGGGGGGGGCGGTTTTGCTATCCAAACTAATTTTTAAAATCACAACTTTACGTCTAAAGTCAGCATTTTGAATGGCGGCGTGTCCGATCACATTTAACGCGCCCCTTTTACGCGAAGATAAATTTCGGAAATTAGACATACATCTTATTTTTTTTTTTTTGGAGAGATACGCTGAGGCTTTTAAGGAAGGCGGAGTGGAGGATTTGAGGGCATTTTGTCATGTCAAAATGTTAAAACCCCAGGGGGTAACTTTCAGCACAATTACACAGAGCAGGAACGCTCCAAGTTTTTCCGCTGTGCACACTGTGATATCTTTCAAGGGTTATCCATTTAAATGGTGCAGTTTAACAGGGATAAAACCTGCACAGCTGAAAGAAACTTAGTTATGCCTTCAAGTCTGAAAATCCATGGTGGCCGTGAAAGGATGATCTCAGTTTGCTTCTTAGCAATGCTCTTACATCTCACAATAATAAATTATTAAACTTCACATTCGCTAGAGTCTTCTGTTTAACATGAAATCCCTGGGTTCGTCTCCATGTTTTTTCCTAATCTAATATTACATTAAATCTAAAAAACACAGGGGTGTTAGAGGACTCTTTAGATCCCGCTCTGTGTTTCAGTGGTTTTTGAGGAAAAAGTGATACTACTGTGCAACATCGCCGAGGCTGGACTGCATCATGACCTGCTTCAGGCTCAATCAAATCAAGTTGTTTTGCATGAACTGCAGAAAACATCTGGCTGGAAAACATCCATGTACATCTATTTTTCATTTTTAAACAGACATGCTACATATGCTCAGACCTCTGCAGCTCAGCCGGTTATGATTTAACATTACATACACATCATGCTGTTTCCTGTACACAGACACCTTTCCTCTGTCTTTATCATTTATTTAAATGTGCTGAAAGGAGCCAAAACTGGCGAGAGTAAATCCTGCCTTTCACACGGAATCGGACCAGGACTGAAAAAGATGAAATCACCAAAATGACAGAAGCCGTTAGTGAACAGGGACGTTCAGCTTGGGTCCACGTTAGTGACTTAGAGCACTGGCACATATCCATATGGTTTAACACCACTTCATCAACTGTGATTGGGCTTCCTTGAAACAGGTCGGTCCTTCAGATCTTTGTTCCCTCTCGTCTGGCCTGTGTATCACTGATCTTGGTTCCCTCTCCGCGGTGTGTGTGTGTGTATCAGTAGCGTGTGTCGTATCTTCGTTCTCTCTCCGGGGTCTGTGTGTATCATTGGCGAGTGTCGGATCTTCGTTCCCTCTCTGGGAGTGTGTGTGTGTGTGTGTGTGTGTGTGTGTGAGTGTGTATCAGTGGCGTTTGCTATTTGGGGCGCGTGGCTGAGAGTGAAATGTTCGACGGAGTCGCTCTTTGATGGTGAGACAGTGTGGCACAGTGCGAAAAACGCCGGCAGATTTCGAAGCAATCCCCCAGACGCCACCAGGAGGCCCGCGGCGTCCATGTCCGCTCATCGAGGCGGCTCGCTGATTCCGTGTGACAGTTCTGTAAGACGGACGGACAGGGGTGGGTGGGGGTGGGGGGTTGGTATTGGGCTAGTAACCCTGCCTGTGTACATCTGCCACTCATCAGTGCCAAACTTTGTCAAAACCTCTGTCAAGTTTTGTGGTGGATTCTTTCCTGGGGATGACCAGCTTTACATTTTAGGAATTTTCAGTTGAATTACATTGCCTAAGATTTAAGGGCAGTTCCTACCTGGGAATTACACCTTCAGCCTCTGAGTTTAAGGCCAGGTCTCCAATCATCGATCTACACTACCACCTTCCCCTTGTGAAATTCTACAAATATGTCAATTCTCTTCCTTCTAAAACAATTTCCCATCTTACAGAAGATGCGTTCCTTAGTATATTACAGATGTCATGGGCTATTGCGTTTGCAAAGTCACTGAGTGAATGAAGTGCCATTACTTTTCCAACTAGTTCAGTGAAGTCCTGTGGCACTAACTCTGCCTCTGTTGTATAAGTATTTCTTTGGACAAAGCTGGAAGGCAAGTTTGGCTAGAGTGGGCCTTTATCATGGAGGTCTGATATATTAAATATTGAGTTTCCCTTTAAAATGAAGTTGGCATTAAGACTATTGTCTTTTTAACACTTCTCCACTCAACCCCCAATCCACCACACTCAAAATGTGATTTACAGTACAGGTTGCCATCTTTATTATAAAACTAACTACGTATTTAATTTTACTCAAACTTCTGACTCATGTAGTTCTTGCCAAAATGTTTCCCGTTTCTTACAGTGTATTTAAGAAAAGGACCTCTGTAGGGTACTTTTCACTTTGGCTTGAAAGCACCCAAATGCACGAAGCCAGAGAAAACAGAATGTATTGTAATGTAGAAGCTCTGGTTTTGGCCTTGGTCATATTAACCTTGAAGACCTATTATGTCTGTTCAAACGGCTGAAAGTTTCCATGCACACTGGAGCTTTCTACCAAACGGAGACTCAATGCAGTCAGTACCTCCTCAAACCAGATAACTTGGGTTTTGTGTTGTTTTTCAGAGGAGCTACCTTTTTTGATTAATACTCAAGCTCTCTTTCCTCTCTGCCTCGGGTTGCCTGTTCTGTATTCTTAAATGACTGGCGGTAAAATGTATGTACACCTCAGAGTAATTACATAGAGATTGGATTGTACCTTGTGTGATTTGTAATTATAAAGGAGAAATATTGATTGTGCATTAAAATTTTCCACATTTTGTTTTGAAATAAAATTTGACAATTCAGCACTCAGTCGAAGCAGTAAAAGACAGTGCTGAAAGATCGTACATGCCAGAATGTTATAGGACTTGAATTAGGTGGTGTAGTGTAAAAAATGTGAGCATTGCATATAAACATAATGCTAAAAGTAGCATTCATGAGCTAAATGGCTTTGACAGAAAGTTTGGCCACTGGATTTCACAGAGCATATGAAGCACACAGTCTTTCTCAGTGAAAGGTAGCCTTCAGGCTGTGGCAGCGTTGCGTTCACTGTTCTACTGCACACGCTTTTAAAATGTGAAACAGGAGGGACAGCTACCAGCTGTATCGTTTTTATTTAATGACAGCCAATGTTAACATATAGGCCTGCAGTCAATATTTGTCCTTAACTTTGATTGATAGTTAAAATGGAAGATTCAAAAATTTTAGTTTTTCTTCACAAGAGAAGTTAACCAAGTCCAGCAAATCACAAACAAGTGTCTTAGTCATTAATTAATTGTTTGTGAGCATCCGTGCATGCGTGTGTTTGTGTGTGTGAGAGGAAAACAGTAAGTTGTTCATGCATTAATTTGTCAACTTTATGGGTAGATGTCACTTAAATCCAGTACCCATTTGAAAAAAGAGAGCAGGGAACAGGAAGAGGTGTTTAAGGGGATTTAAGGTGACCTGGGGTCACGACAGGCAGCCAGGGGCAGGGGGTCAGCCTGGTGTGTGGGAACCTGCCTGTGAAGACTGCTATTCCAGGCTCCAGAGATCTCAGCTTTAGGCCTCAGCAGCCTCAGGCCCTCCGTGACCCCCTCACATGGGGGCTGGAGGTGAGAGGAAATGGGGGTAAGTGGGACGGGCCAGGAGGGGGGAAGGAAGGTAGGAGGTGGGGGGAAGAAGGCTCATGTTTATGTAAACCTAATTATATGCCTAATAAACTCACATACACATTTCACATAGGATTTACAATGAGATGAGAACAGGGTATTTAGCCTGTCTGGGTTAGGTGTTTTGTGGAAGTCTAGCAGTGCTTTAGATATGGTTTTAAACAATCCAGCCAGCTCTGTAAACATTCTGATTTCTGGCCTAAGGCCATAGCTTAATACTTCTGTGCTATAATACCCTGGATGCATACTGTCTGAGGGGGTGACGCTTTCAGCAAACAGGCTACAAAGACGGCATATAAGCAAGCATTTGTGATGCTCTATGGTCTGGAAACCCAGGATTCTGTATGAGAAAATAAAAGTTATGCACTGAGACCTTCAGCACATTACAAACAGTGTGATACGTTGACGGAAGAGTTGTCAGGCTGACTATTTTCACAACGTGCGTCATGTTTCCTCTTAATTTGGAGGGTTATTGCAATGAAACGACTCCTTGTTTCCATTATGCCGTGTTATTCGGGGACTAATTTCCTTAAGCGGAGCGAAACGTTGACGGAGGTGAAACTCCGTTTCACATTTTCACAAGCCGCTCACCCCGGACAAGATAAGAAAACAGCAGGACGGGTGGCGGTAAGTGAATGCTCTACTCCTCGCACTGCGGGAAGGCTTTCTCCGACACTTAGCGGATCCAAAATGGCCGCCGGGGACTTGGGAGGAAAAATGCAAAGCTGGAAGGCGAAACTTCTCTCCAGTCCTCCTCCTTTCAAAATCGCATGGCGCCCCGGCTCCTTCTCTGCATGGGAGCAGTCTTCTCCCCCTCTCTTTTTGCAAAAAAAAAGAAGCAGAACACGACGTACCACCGGGAGATTCTTTTTTTAAGTTAACACACCATATAATTCCTCCACTCCTTTTTTTTTTTTCCTAGCCTGCGGGAAGAGGAAAATAAGCTTATTATCGAATTTTTGCTCTCAAACCGCATAATTTCTTGGATGCATGAAAATGGCTGTCTCTTCTAGGAGCCGAGGGGACCGTAATGCGGAGTGGCAGGCGCTCCTGCCTGGTGGCATGGGCCCGGACATTGCCAGGAAGTGACTCGCCAAGTCACCAGTTACGCGTTTTTGCGCTTGCTAGGCCTCCGCACCGCTAACATTTCCACCCATTAAGAGCGGGAGAGCCTGCCAACGCCGAAAGAGGAAGCGTTCTGGGTGTAACAGGGGCCCTTCCGAAAACATGTGTGGGATTGGTCGGGGGGCGTGAGCTTGGCGAAAAAGGGGAAAAGGGCGCTCGGTGACTGGGCAAGGGTAACGGTGCAGGAACCTCACCAGACCCCAGGGTGAGCACTTCCAGTCCGTCACTCTCACGCACCGCAGTTAGGTAGTTTGTTCCGAAAACAAGGCCCGGCAAATTTAGTGTGATGGAGTTGACGTGCACCTCCAGTTTTCCGTCCTGAAAACTGAAACCCTTTTGTCCATGAGTCTTCGATCCCTCTCTCTCAGCCCTCCAGTTTGTTTAAAAGTGCTCATTTCCTTTTGCAATTGAAAGGATCTCAGCTGAATTCCCGCAATTCCCTTAATTCCCAAGAGTATGAGAGAGAGAGAAAGACTGAGAGAGAGGGAGGATGAGAAAGAGAGGAAGAGAGAGACACAGAAATGGACTGAGAATGGTGGTCTTCACTGTTCAGACTACAGGCTAGCCCCTTCACAGTCCACTATAAGGCAATGGTTGACTTTTGTATGAGAAGACAAGAACTGTAACACAAGTATTTCAGTATCAGAGACTATATATTTTAAACAGAAAAAAATAGATCAGGCTTTATAGTCTATGTCCAATTAAACGTATGTCCATAAAACGCAATGCAACAAAATCACATTTCCCTGAGGGGAGCAATTCAAGTGCTAAGAAACGTTAAAGGTTTAACAGGAGGCCCCCCAAACAGATGGAGACTGTAACAGTTTAAAACAGACTTCAAATGCAGCAAAAGAAAAAAAAAACATACTTTCTTAGTCAAAAATATGGCTTTGAAAAGAATGCAGAGGTATGAATCATACCATTTTTACTTAACTGAAGGTGAACCCTTGAACTAGAGCATTGGTACTATTTAGAATTTAGTCCATGCATTTCTAAAAGGTAAAACAAGGTGCTAAAGCTACCTTCTGCAGCTTCACTCCATAAAGTAGATCTATTTCTACATATAAATTACAGTATACTATATGTTCAAAACACAGATATTGTTAAAAATGTAAAATTTCCAAAATTATTTCCGCACTGTTTAATAGTTATGAAGATTAATAGAACAAAAACTGGATACCACAACAGATTAATACCTGAAAAGAGATCAATGTGTGTTAAAATGAACTGCCATTTGATCAAAATATTATCCCTTTTAGATCTGTAAAACATATACTATGGAATGACTTTTAAACTACCGTACACTACAGAAGCGTTTCTCCTGAACTTTGGAACTTAAGAGAACCTTTCCATGCTACTACAATCTTATGGGTTTGTCAAAGACAGAAGTAAAAGAAAATCACTGAAAAGTGAAACAACAAGAAGCACTGTTCAAATTGATCATTTGATGTTAACTGCATTGCGGTGACATAAAATCCATTTGTTTGCCTTTTGATGGTAAGCTCAATGTACAGATTTTGAGGAATCAAAGGGAAGATTTATTTGCCATTTTGACCTCAGTGGTACATTGAACTACAGTTAAAGCTTGCAGTTATACTGGGTGTCCTCAATAAATATATGGTCATTAGCAATTTAACAACCTTGTGTAAGAGGACACCATATTGTTTGTGAATTAAGTGGAGTATAAAAGGTCTGTAATTACATGTTGCAATAACTGGTTTCTGAGTTTCTGAAAATAGCTTGCGGGGTTTAAGTCTATGTTGATGTCTACAAACAGAGGAATTTGCTGAGTGGATCTAAAATGTCGGAAGAACTTAATTTAGAACAAACTTGTTTTGTTTCTGTTTTTTCTTTTAGTTTTTTTTTCTCGGATATGAGTAGGAAGTTCCTGTTCTCCAAAGATGTGGTTTAAATTCAGATCAACAGAAACCTATGGTGGAGTGGACTGTGTGAGAATGCACAATGAGAATGTCTTAATGTGAAATTTGTTTCCATCCCATCAAAAATGATTGTTTAGATTCTGATTTTAAGATGCAAGAAAATGTGTTGCCAAGCAATGTCTCTCTGTCAAGGAAATGTCTCTATGCAACACAGAAAACAACCTCCAGTACGCTTGAAATTGAAAAAGGCTGAAAAAGGAGGATTTTTAAAGGAGACAGGTAGAGTTGAGTGATTGACCAGTGTGATCCCGTGTGTGCAGTGACTGACTGTGTGTTGATAATGGCTTCCCCAGGCTATGTGCTACCTGGGAGACAATCCCTGCGGGTTCCCCCTTCATTTCTTCCTCCTCAGACGGTGCTGCTCCCCCGGCTCATGGTGAGACCCCCGGGGGTTGGGGGTTTGAGTCCGTTGGGGACCCGAGCCAGCTCCGCGCGCTCTCCCTCCTGTCTGCCCTGGGCGGGCAGCGGCTGGCCGGGACTGACGATATTCAGGGCGGTTCAGAAACACCAAGGGGCCCTGAGCGGAGGAAGTCTGGAGGGCTGGTTCTGCTTCACTCTACCCTTCTATCCATTATTTATCATTCACAGCTTCTGAGATGGAGGGAGCACCAGTGGGACCCCCGGCAGAGTAATTGAGCTGTCAGTCAGCAAGTCCTCTTAACTAGCACTGTCACTGAGCTGGGCCAGGATCGACAGCAGAAGGGGACTTTAATACCTCTCTTTATCCTTTAAACCGGTAAGCTTTGTCCCCCTGTGCAATGCAAAACACATATCACTTATGACAAGTACATGAAGTCCTTGCGCAGTGTTTTTTTTTCATGAAAACCTATGTCATTTATTATTGTTCAGGTAACAAAATTTAAGCTTGAAGCAACATTAGAATTTCAGACTGACAGTCAGGTATGCAATACACGTAATGTCCTCTTTATGAATGCTCCACATTTACATGAGTATATAAGTCATTGGTAAGGGTGTCTTTATCCATTTGTTATGAATTTCTAAATTCAAACCCAATACATGCTTATTACTTTATAATGATATGTTACTCTTAATTTCTCAACTGTCCCAAATTCTTTAAGCATAAAGTAAGATTTAAGTTTTTATTGTTATCATTATTATTATTTTACAAATGTAATGCTTTAAAATGATTTACTTTTAAAATATGTCTATTGTATTATGAAACCAATTAGTTGACTGCCATCCCTAATCATTCATACTATAACAGTAATTATAAATTATTTAAATTATAAACAAATCAAACAAAGTTTTGAAAAATAGACCTTCGGATCTTTCCTGGAAATGCAATGAAAATGTCAGTAGCCTTTCATTAAATTTGGGCTGACTTATATCAAGATACACTTATCCGCTTCAAAATACTTATGGGATATCATAATGTATTATAATGCATTAAAAATACTCAAGTATGTCTATCCAAGCAAGCTGGCAAGAGCTGTTAAACAGAGCTATTTGAATCTATACACAGTCTGATCACCACCAGCAACAACATAAAAATGAATTAGGACATGGGATTTCCCATTAGCGCTACTTTCCTGCCCGACTAAATATCACGTCACTTTATATTGCTTATATATTTTGCAATGAACCGACAAAACTATACCGCAGTATGCAGAAATTGATACATATAAAAAAACAATACTTCATAGGACCTTTGAACATTATCTTTATGGGCAGTTAGGGCATATTGCCTGTTAGCCTCAGCCGCTCTGAATGCAGAGTCATACAGTTCAGATCGGGTTCATCTGAAACCGCTCGACGATCAGTGTGTTTCGAGTAAACTCCTAACCTCCACCTTGAGAATCACTTTAAGCAAAAAAAAAAAAGGTTACCATGACAACAAAACAGAAAAACAAAATGGAGGGAATGAGCGCGAAAAAACGGGAGCCACAGCAGGAGAAGGAGGGGAGGCGATATCTCGGATCGCCGTCTGCCAGCCCCGCCCGCTGGGCCGCCACGAATCCTCACAAGTTATTGGGTGCGACCCATGAAACAGGAAGACCACCTGTGGCAGAGCTTTGTGTGACCTTTCTGGCGATAATGGCAGTTACATCACACTCACAGCATGTACATATGTGTATAAAGGATCTGCCACACGATCCTGTCTTTCACCCTGCGCGCACTGAGGACAGGAAAAAATAGGGGCAGCGGAGATGTAAACAGGATGTGAGTGTGACTGCAGAGAGGCCTAAATAGTATGAGTAGCACAGGCGATACATCAAAAACCAAATGTATACATTAGTTTTGATATTAAATCAATGATTATACATGCATGCTTTATTATTTTATGCTATAATCAGGAAACAGTCTGTAACCAGCAGTAATTCATACAGAAAATTGATTTCTGAGTTTCCCATGCGGTTTTTGCATTATTTCATTTTTCAGATTGTAAATATAGTTTATGAGTGTGCAACATGAAACCCGACATCTTCAGTTATTTTTGGTCAGTTTAGGTGTGGAGGCGGGGGGGTGTGGGGGGAAGGGGGTGTTGTGGAAATTGATCAGCAATTTTTTTGTCATGAAAATGAAAATCCCCCTTTTTTTCACTCAAGTTGTGTAACTCTAAAAATAGCTTCTCCTTTCCAGATCAACAAAATGAGCTCATATTTTCAGTTCTGCAAATGCACCATGTGCAGCTGTGATGGGCCCAAACTGTGGAGGGGGGGTCGTTTAACCCCCGATGGGCCATACCAGGGAGGCTACACCTCTACGCAGAGGTCTTGGACTACATACAATATACTGTGAATATTGTATTGAATATTATATGAAAATAATTATTTTTACAAAAAACTTTGAAAGTTCCCCTGGTGTCTCATGCAGTGAAGGAACCTGGGACAGACATCTGGGCAGAATTTAGTCACATGTACAATTTGAACACTGTCCATCAGCTGCATTTAACCATGGCATAAACATTATTATTATTATTATTATTATTATTATTATTAACAATAATGTCACATGTTTTGAAAGGGTCAACACTTGCTGTTTAAATCTCTTTAAATTTGAAAATAGTCTTTCTTGCTGAGTTAGAAATACAAATGCAAGTACAATAATAATAAGAATAACAATAATAGAATAATAAAGAAATTTATCATTACCCTGTTAGGGTGAATAAACTGAAAATTAAATACAACTCAAATAAATTATAAAACTCATATATATATATATATATATATATATATATATATATATATATATATATATATATATATATATATATATATATATATATATATATATATATATATATATTTTACAATATCAATATTAGTTCTATAATTCATTATTATATTTCATTTTCAGTTAATTCATCCTAAAGGGATGATCATTTTTTTCTGGTGTCCATGGTTACACGTTTAATTGCACCCATCCATGAAAGATGATTTTTTTGGAAGATGTGAGCCCTGTGACTGTGTGTTGAGGTCCAAGCCTCAATTCATTACAGGCCATGGACGGAGGTCCAAAGAGGCGAGGCAGTGACTGGCCCAGCCTCACCCAGGAAAGGTAAGGGATGACTCGGTTCCGTTTTTTCATCTCTAGCTGCCCCTCCTGGTCAGCCAGGCACCTGTGGAGGTATGAAATGAATATGCACTGTCTCTGTTATCCTCCAGCAGGATAGGCAGTAAGTGCATCTGCAGCGGGGAGGACAAAGTGAATCTGAGGAATCACATGCCTTCATGCTTTTCGGTGGGAGCGGGCTGCTGAAAGACTAAACCCTTTGGCTGGATTCGGGGTCGGGGAAAAATACCAAAAAGAGGGGACATGCTTGTTTAATTGATCTAAACTCAGTTTAGTTTCAGTGAAAAAATGGCTCTTTCCTTAAATGCTAAACCAAGAAGCTGAACGATCTGTTGCTTTTGTCTGCTCTGTTATTACATATTTTGTTAATAATAATAATAATAATAATAATAATAATAATAATAATAATGATACTAAAAGATTTAGAACATGACAGCTATGATTCTTGGATTCAGTCTCAAAATAGTGTATTTATTGTTTGTTATTATTGAGGCAAATTTGCCAAACTAATTTACCCCCCAAAGCCATTTCCCAGCACCTCTTCAGTTTTTAACCAGGACGAATGCTGCCATTCACCGTGGTGGCAGTGTTTGAACATTTCTCGGGAAGAAGAACAGCATGGGGTCTGCCAGAGTGAGAGTGGCTGCCTTTGCGAAGGGCAGATAATGAACACCTTCCTAATGGGTTTTAATTGATACTGTTACTCACACATCTGGCAGAATGAGAGGCAGACAGGGACAATGCAGCCGCTGTGTTTGATTTTGTGAGATGCATTCAGAGCATTGGTTCTGGCACCACAGTTACTCACACTCTTCAGAACGGAGCGTTCTGGATATGGAAAATTGATTAACAAAACAGCCATGAAAATGGAATTCCCTCTGTACACTCCAAAGAAAGCTGATTCAATCCCTCCCAGAGAAAAATTCAAGAAATAAAAAAAAAAGTCCACCCACTAATCACCAATTATAAATCTGGTTCACTAAGCAGCTTTAACACAAACATAAAAAGGGATTTCTAACCAGTTTGTACTTTACGGGGTCGTTTTAATGTAATTTGCCCCCAAGACAGATGCATCAAATGGAGCTATGGCCATTTCCAGTCTGTCATCAGTAACAGTGATGCCGAAATGTCCTGAGGGGAATCACTGTGAAGACTTCCATCCTTCCCCTCTGTTGCTCTCAGATATTTTGTTTTAATATTACATGTTGTTTCTGTTTAATGTTTAATGCCCTCTTTTCCATTCATTTTCAGAGTTTGATTTCAAGTGATAAGTACGTGTACTTTTTTGAGGATGTGAGGAGAATGTAATTTGTGTGAATTGGTAAATGTTTGGGGGAAAATCTCTGTTTTAACGCAGTAAGTGCTGATACCCCTCAGGGGAAACTGAGAGGAGGATTTTTTCTGCTTTCAGGCCTTACTTCATTATATACTGAAATGTATTTTCTCCTCTACCTTGGTTTGCAAAATTTGAGTGAATGCTACTGTATAGCTGCTTTTGTGTGCAATGCAGGCTGGTGTAGTGGTTCTGGTGCCTACATTGTAATTTGAAATTTGCAGGTTTGAAACCCTAGGTAGGGCATTGAAGTAATACCCTTAGACACTGGGTGTCAGCTGAGTTTCCTATTCCCTAGAGCAAAGTATTAAACCTGCATCGTTTCAGTACATTTTCAGCCATTTAAATGGATTGTGTGTGAAACTTCAGGAAACAGTAAGCCCCCTTTATCTTAAGGGCATCTGCTAAATGCCTAAATTGTGATATAAAAATAAAAGGAGCTCTTTTTCAAAGTCAAAGACGCCATGCATTACAGGCAAATCAAAGAGCGGCCCAAGACAGAAATAACTGGTACGTCAGAGGCAGCATATTTCGGCTCAGAATCTCGGTGTAGGCTTCTCCTTTGTAAAGAGCATATAGGGGCCTGTTACCAGTACATCTGTCAGTTAAGAATAGGGGGGTGGGGTTTGACACTCAGCTGTTGTGATTCATTCCATGGGGGCCAGCTGTGACACGAGCATGTCTTTGGGCCGCCCGAAAGCCGTCCCGAACTCTGGGCCCGCTCAGTGCCCTACCCCTGAGATTGTGTTACCGGGGTAGCCATGATACGGTGTAAAGTAATCTGCCCGCCACGATCCCTCGTCTCTTTGCTTCTTCAAGCCTTCTTTTCGCCTCAGGAGGATGGTAGACTCAACGCCTGCTGGGGAGACCCACAAACCCCCTCCTAAACAGGTGCCAGGGCAGAAGGGTGCCTGCTGTCAACCGCAAACGGACGTGGAAACCAGCAGATCCGTCCTGTCTCTATACCCCCTACCCTCAACCCCACCCCTCTGCGAGATGGTTTATTTTAAGATTCTTTAATAACGACATGCCAGGGTTGTGGGAGGGCTGTATTTACTTACCCTTTCAAATGAAAGTAATGGAAAAATGCCGAACCAGTTTCTTTTCGCCGAGCAAAACAAAAGAAGACGGAAACAAAATCAAAGGTTTTCAGATATTTCCCATAAACCTGGACGGGGATTTTTCTCAGGATGGACGCTCCTCTAAAGAAGCTCTGTCCGTGTTCACCGAACCAAGGCTAAAATTTTGTCATGTGACATTTTTATTTTCTATTCATGTGCCCACACTCATATGTCTTCTGCTACAGTGAGTCGGCAGTGTGTAGGCTTGGTTTATGTTTCTTAAAAGACAGTTTAGGTTCTAAAAACAAACTGAGGATGTCAAAGCGCCCATAGCCCTACACATGAGCAGGCTGAAACAGACACAGTGACCGCGGCAGGATGGGCCTAACGCTGATGACATGAGCGCGATGGCATCTGCGGGCTTTTGTGGAGGATGTTCCTGCTCGACTGTAGCCAGCTCTGTGGGCAGGGCGGCGTGATCTTCACAGGAAGGGAGGGAATCGTTTGGCTGGGCTCACAACACCACGGTTTCTGCTTGTTGTTTCTGCTAGAGGTACAAACAGGCAGCCTTTCTAATTACAAGGCCATGGTTCGCCCTAGTTGTTCTTAAACTGCTTTCATCCTTGTCTGATCTATACTGTATCTGTATATATATATAATTTATTTTTTTTTGCTGGTGCTAGGCCTCTCACTTAGATGGAAAATCTCCTCTGAGGAATGGAAATGGTGTTTAAACGATTTCCGTTGCTAATGCTGACCATGGACTGCCCCTCTGTTCTTCCCCAGAACTTCCCCAATTGCAGAATAAGGCATGCAAATTTAATGGTCAAACTGAGCTTTTTGGAAGCAACCTACCGATAAAACAGACCCTAACAACAAAAACAGTAAAAACAAAAACAGAACATGTAAGATTTATGGGTGAGAACACAGTAGTGTACTTTCTCACTTATATGCAAAACATTATACAAAACACCTACTCATGTGCAAATACATTTAACAGAAGCTCTTATTTTTTCTCTAGGGGACAACAGCAGTGCCTGACCTGGGAATAGAACCCACCCTCTCTGAGTTGGAAGACCAAATCCTTCATTAACAATCATACTACAGCTCTGACCAAAAGACAAATGACAACTACACAGTCTGAAAATAAGATTCTAAAGGAGGATAAGATATAGAATGCATCTTAAACCCAGAGGGCTTCAGAAAAACTGGTGCATTGTGGATGTCCAGGGTTGGCCTATAGTGGCCTAGGCCAAACAACTCAAACTGATTTTCCACCAAAATCAATCAAACATTCTCTCATTTTTAGCTGCGACCAGTAACTCTACAGCTCGCTCTGTTGCTTGGTCGTTCGGTCGGTCAATCGTTCCACAAAAATTTTCCTGCCCTTTGGCAGCCACAGTTTTCACCCTAGGAGGCTGAAATCTGGCATGGAGGTCAAGTGTGCGTATGTGTGTGTGTCTGTGAAGGTGTGCGTTTCTGTTTGTGCCAATTGGCTGAAAGGGGGCGTGGCAGTGGGAGTGGCCCGGCCGTAGCTATTGAAAATTTGCGATTGTTAATCAATAAATCAGTGTTATCAGCAAGGTGGATAGAATGTTCTATTTGAAATTGTTCAGCAACGGTTGCAGTGTAAACAATTTCATTTTGCACGTACGCCTTGCTGAACACAAGTCTGTCTTCCTCTCTTAGCGCTGTAGCACAAGTGAGGTTGCCACTGAAGGCTGAGCATCCCAAACTTTCTTTAGTTAAGGCCTCCCTATGCTCTGAAAAAATGTGGTGTAAAAATCTGGCAGGTTTAGCCTTATTTCCTCCAATTCTAGGTACAGACAGTGGAAGAGCAGCTATAAATATCCTGTAAAAGGATCTTTTACAGAAAGACAGCAAACCAAGCGGTGGCAGCACCTCTCTGTTAATGAAGGTCTGGTCTACCAGTTCCATCTTGCTGCCAGGGGTAGGCCGCGAAGAACAGTGGGGATTTTCAGCCGGGTGGTCTGGGGCAGGCCTTCCGCACACAGGGCCCTGGTGTCTCCGGCGCTCCTCTCCTAAGATAATGAATGAAAGGAGATTCTTATTCCGCCCAACGATGACTCAGCCGCTTTGGGTTTTGAATGGCGTGGAGGAGCAATCACGTCGAGTCCTTGATTTGTTTGTTTGGGATATGTGGGCAATGGGGTGTGCGGGAATGGCAGCTGTGGGTGTGGGGGGGCTTGGGCAGGGGGAGTGGGGGAAGTGTATTTTCCTCCACTGGGTGTTTTTTTCAGTATTTATAAGATTTTGACTGTCTTTACAAATATTGCCTGATGGCTGTTAGGATTCTAGGGAAAGTGACTTATGAATCAGAATCTGACAGTAGGATCTCTATCACTCTGAGCTGAGTGTTTATCTGTGTGTCTGCCCATTCCCCCATCATCTATCTCAGGTGACATGTCACTGTTTTCATTATCTGCTCTCACACACACACACACACACACACACACACACACACACACACACACACACACACACACACACACACACACACACACACACACACACTATTTTAAGTGACTGGAAATGCTGAAAAAGCCGGGATATTGAAATAATAGTATTATGGCACTTGACCTGTTTCAACACACAGATTTTCAAAATGCTAATGTATTGTACTGTACTGAGGGTTGCCAGTTTGTCTGGCAAAACGTTGGATTTATGATATGCAGGTGCAGTGAACACCATGTGCTGAGAAAGAGGATTTGTGGCAATCCTACATCTACCTAATATGTACCTGAGACCTGAGAAAATTATTGTCTTCAAAATAATAAGTGTTTTTCATCACATTTCATCTCGTCTATCTTATAATATAAGGTCACTAAGGACTAATCTTTATAATCATAATTTATTTACCATACTACAATCATTCAAAACCTGAGATGAAATTTTTTAAATGAATGAATAAATGAATTAAAAACAGTAACATTGCATTTATTGGCTGAGGAATAAGCCTCATCCAATCAGTACAATATTCATCAAATTTTCTGATTGCTTATATTTCTCTATTATCTAAAACTAATTCATAGAAATATATATCGTATTAGCGATAGCCTCTCATGCAACCTCAAACCTGTAAGAAAGCACTTAGACTGAAAGGCCTTTGGGATCTTTAAACGGTTTAGTAAAATATTCTAACCGGGGTGAATTATTTTTACACATGCTGCAGTCGGGACCTGGGCTCTGCGTACGTTGGGAGCCGTCCAAGGCATAAAACTCACTTCCATTTAGCTTCATAAATGGTTGCTAGGGATGTAATGTATCAACTAAACATCCCATTCACAGCCATTCTGAATATGGGCTTCAATTGTCAAAACCCGGTAATTTCTGGCCTTGACATACTGTGACAGGATAAGTTAAAAGTGTGAATTGCATCTCTTCGCTCTACAAATGGCCTGTTTTTCTCCATTAGTCACTATGAAAGAGGGGTAACATTATTTACATTTATGTTAAAGATATTTAATCAGCTGTCCCAACAGTTATCAATGTTTTTTTCTTACAATGGCTTTGCAAAGCTTGCATTGGCTTCCTGTGTTTTTTTTTTTTGTTTTTTTTTGTGATAAACATCAATCTTTCTTTCAGTCTCACTTTTCCAGAGTAATTAAAAGCCTTAGGCAACCTCCCCGTTGTGCCACAGTCAGAAATAAGGAAATCTTACCTGTGGGAAGCATAATTATCCTAAAATAATCTAATATGCACACATTGCAAGATATACCATTTCTGTACATGTTCCAGTATAAATAATATCATACTGATTATGTGACACTTGTCAGTACATTGACTCAAGAACTAAAATCGGAAATGAGGTCTCCAAACCACACGGTGAATCCTGACACCATTTTAACCCGCTATGCTGAACCCCCACAATGTCGTCAACTGTTTATTATTGATAGGTCTTTGGAAGGTTCACTTCTGACTCAAAGTTGATGGTTTATTATTAGTTATTTTTATCACCGGGGGGTTTAATGGCATCTTGATTCAGTAAATCTAGCTGAAATAAGTGGTGATAGAGAATGCAAAAAAAACGAAGCCGCTGTACAGTATGCAAGTCATCCTGCATGGAAACCTGCCAAGAAAATAAACAAACAATATCATCTCCAATATAGACCTTTAGTGAAGAAGAATCATAATATCCATGTGCTGCAGACAGGATTTGCATGTGTGTAGTCGGTCCATACCTAATATTTCAGGGATTAGATATTGCAGTGTAGTTGATATTTTAAGTAACAGTTGCAATTTTCAGATTATAATTGAACCTTGATGGTGAGTACAGCACTTAGAATATCCCTGCACAAAATTGCAAGTGTCAGATGTATCCTTCCTGATACTGAAGTTTTTATGATTGTATATTTCAAACACAGTTTGACTTTTTTTCATTAGCATATTGCTAGTAATGGAGCAGTGCTCTTTCAGCAAAAGTCCTTCTCACCACAGCACATCATTTCAGACAGCTATGTATATATACAGTATGTGTACATATGCCAACCATTCATTTCATAAATGTGCTTGAGTCTGTCCAGCGCTTAAAGTAGCAGCTCTGGTACAATGTAACAATGTAACACTTGTGAGCTTCTGCACAGGACCTATAGCAGTGGCTAATATGTGAATACTTAGCCACTCTGCATGGTAAAAATAAACATGCATCGATATGCTTTTCTTGGAAGGCTCACGGAGATATTGCTGCGAGGCCCATCTTGAAAGATGGCGGGGACATCAATCACACAGCTGGTCGGACAGCGCCTGCCATTTGCTTTTAATGGCGAGTCCGGCCCGGCCAGCGTGTCCGCGGCTGAGGGAGGAAAATCGGGTTTTTCCGCGCTCCCTCCCGCCCGAACGCTCGAGCGGGAAGCGGCCGGCCGGGGTGCGTGGGGGCGGTCTGGGGGTGGAAAACCGTCGTTCCCCCGAAAAGCACAGAGCTCCAGGATTCGGCGCGCGGCTGCCAAGGAAAACTGCGGTCGGAAGAGTCCGCTAATAGAGCATGATGCGTGTCACCTGAAACTAGAATCATCTGGAACTGAGAAACCGCAGTGGCAGACGTCTCGCTGGACGTATCAGGGAACCCGCCAGTGGCCTCTATCCAGAGCCTTTTCCATCAGGATCCTCCCACACATTGGCTCGTGTCCGTCGCGTGCTTGGACGTCCGTAATGAAACTACGAATCGACTGCAACATTAGGAGCGTCAGGGCTGACCATTTCCAGCCTGTGTTCACTTAACTGCGGTTCAGCAAGAGAAACCCTGAAGAAAGGAAAAATACTCGTTTTTAGAGGAAAAAGGGAAACACTTGTTGTAATTTTAGTGTATGGGAAGCGATAGCCGTGCTAAATCGGTTCTTGAACTGGCGTGCAGAGCGCAGACCTGCCCTGTCAGTCAGGTGGACCACCCTCTCTTTCCTTGGACCCACCTTGCGACACTTCCTACAGCACCCGTTCACTCAAAACTTGTCTCATATTCTAATATACTTACATAAAAGCATATTGGATTGACATGTACACCGCACTGTCTATTCTAATTCATTTCAACCCTGATTTGAGACTTCCTTTTGTTCCCAATGCCCAAAATATACATTTTCCCCACCCACACTAGAGCAGTCTGCCTGTCACCATCGGATATATTTGCTTTTTTTTTTCTCTTGCTGTGTGTTTCTCATATACCAAAGCGGCACTTTAGTTCAACATTACACTCAAAAAAAAAAAAACACCTGAACAAGTTGTACATCCTGAAGCCTATTCTGTGTACAATAGCAACACTGTTCCGCTTAGTTCTTAGCTATATTAACACAGTGTTAAGGGCCAACATCAGTTTGAAAATCGGTTTTAACACATACAGCCGAAACGCTACAGCACGCCATTGCTGTCTGTCTGGAGAGGGGCATTTTTTTCCCACAGGAGTGCTGGTTAAGCCCCCTCAGTCATCTCAAGAGCCGGCTGTTAATGCCCCTAATTTGTTTTCTAAGGTGGCTCCAGACCCGCTGCTTGCCAGAGCTAGCACATTCTTGACAGGCAGTGGGTGAAGAGGAAGACAAATAGTGTCAATAAAGGCCATTAAAAGGACCACACAGCCTCCAGTTGCTGGCTTGGAGCAACGGGTGATTATCTGGAGCTGTGACAGGTGGCTTGACACAGGTCTCTCCCCGGCGCCGAGCTCCCTGGTACAGTAGCATTGTCGTATTGACACTTCCCAGATAGCACCACACGGCTAATGAGTATCCAAGCGCTCTCCTTTCTGCTGTGTGTCTCCTCGCTGTCCAATCTCTCTGTCACAGCATGGGGCTACCTATCTCCCTACTCCAGCCATTAGGACGGCTGAGCTGCCACATGCAGGAATCAGTGAGGGAAGGGGGGGTTTTAATGTGTAAGTAGAGCCTGCCGTGTTTTTCTAAAGTCAGTCGAAATCCCACACCCAGGGCCTTTTCAATACTTCACCCTCCTTCATCTGCTGTTTGTGATCATGAAGTTGGAGGAAAATATTTATCTTGCACCATTTACTTGTAGACACATCACAAATTGTTTTGTGTATATGGACAAGTCATTTTGTACTTAATAATATGTACAGATCTAGAAAGGGAAAACGTTTTAGGAAATGAAAAAAAAATTATTCAGTATTATACAGCATTAGACTCACAATATCTCTAAGACACAGGGTAATGAAACAGTAACTGACAACTAATGATGTCAGGTTTCTATGCATGTTTCACATGCATAAATGGCAAATCTGGGGATTGCAGGTTCCCTTAAGACAGGGTCAATGTGTGTGTTTGAGTGTGTGTGCGGGTCTAAATATAATAAATAAATATTTAGTTAGAATTTTCTTTTTATTCTCATGATGAAAGAATTGATGATACATCAGTTGACAGAGAACGTGGGGATGAGCCGTGAGACAACAGACAATTAGACGCACTACATCAAGTGGAATAATAGCCTTTCCAGTTATAATGGTAATCTCCGGCACTCTTCAAATGTTTGCCGTGTTGCTATGAGTCACTGGGATTGTACCTACTAATTAAACAATGTTTTGATTTTCGTCAAGGTAAAGTACTAATGAGAGCTTGGCCTTCTGGGAAGATGCACCATGTACGTATCCACTACTCACTGCTGAGTTTCTGTTCTGCATATATTCAGCGTTTTCTTCAATGCCATCTGTAGCTTTATTTAAACGGTAGTTTTATTATGCAGTTTAATTTAAAGGAGAAGGTTGGGGATGAAGTGTGTTAGTGAGTGATGTGTGTGTGTGTGTGTGTGTGTGTGTGTGTGTGTGTGTGTGTGTGTGTGTGTGTGTGTGTGTGTGTGTGTGTGTGTGTGTGTGTGTGTGTGTGTGAGTGTGTGTGTGTGCATGTGTGTGTGTGTGTGTGTGTGTTCATGTGTGCACACATTGGTGCAATAGCACATGTTTGAGGATATCTAAACAATAATCTTTATCTCTTTGAAGAGTTAACTTGATTATATAGCCACAGTGCTGGGTCAACAAAAACTTGCGGACAATGCAAACTTCAAACAGAAAACGAACAACCATATAATATAAGATGGTTATGGAGTATGCACACACACACACACACACACACACACACACACACACACACACACACACACACACACACACACACACACACACACACACAGACATTCCCATATATGGACTTGTGCTGTGTTAGTGGCAGGTGTTCTACCATTGCGCTCCTGTACATTGAGGACAGGGTCAAGGCCTCACCTGTGCCTTCCTCTGACCACATAACATGTCATATTTTACTGCTGGACAGTTACGGTCATCCCTTACATTATCTGAAGTGGAAAACCACAGTAATGTTTATTTTATTTTATTGCAAAATATTCCTTTGAGCCATTTAACATTTCTTCAGTAAGACCGGCATTTGAAATTTTATTTCAAGAAGAGCTGGCACCATCCAGATTCTGAGCTCTTTTCTTTGTCAATTAGTGCGTTGCTTTTGAAAAATGAAATGTACTGTACCAGAATTATGCAGCTGAGAGCTGAGAAAATGGAGGTAATTGCTATGCCCTATTTTGAAAACAACACATATGAAAGCAACCAATTAGCATGAAGAAGTAACCAAAAATAACACAAGGAAATAGAATACCTTCATTAGTCAACATTAAATATTGGGGTTTAAAAAAATCAACAATCCCATGATATCAAGGTCTTTCAGATGCATGTTTTCATATTCATTTTATTTTTTTTTTTTTACTGCATCTTAATAAGATGTCTTAGTCACAAGATCTTTTGGGAGTATCTGAATGTTAATGTGCATGAACACTTCCTGTTAATTCAACTAATAAATGTATTTTATTTAAATTATTAATTTGTCAGAGTAGAAATGTATGAATCAGTTCTGGAAGCTTAGATTACTTTTTTATGGTCATGCTTGCTGCACAGGCCTGGGGAATGGATATGGGGAAAAAACGGTGATTTGCCTGTTAAATAAATCAAATTTCTGAAAAAGCAAGCAAAGGGATATGACAAAAGGCTGAGTATCATATAAATCTCATGTACATGTACTTTCAGTGAATGTGTGTGTGTGTGTGTGTGTGTGTGTGTATGTGTGTATGTCTGTCTCTAAAAAACCATTACTACATTCTGAATCCAGTAGATTGATATAGATCACTTAGTGTTTAGCATATATACACACACATTTATAATATACACACATAGGTGCAAGCTAACATAAGAACAGAGTGCAGTCTGGGTAATGCTAGAAGTATACCAGTTTATGTAATGCACACAACATCCATTATGTCAAAACTAATTTCCTGTCCACCGAAAATAAACAGCCATTTATTAACACAAAGACAGAAATGATTATCCTTGTAAAAACATGTCTAATGTTTGTAGAACTCCACTTATAGTACTCTGACAGAGAAATATTGCACCATTGAAATACATACACACACATGTACACACAGACACACACACACAAACCACATACTGGTACGTATATGTACCTGTGTGCTTGTTTGATATTGCTGTCACTGTGTTAATAGTTAACAATACTTCTTGTATACAGGATGTATATTTGTGAACATTTTTAAACAAGAGTGAAAAGGTTTATTTGTTGATTACATTGGTAACATGTTTAATTGAAAACAGAGGAAGAGAAGTGCTTTTGAAGGCACCTGGCACCTACCTGGGGCAGTGGAAAGTCAGTTAAACACATCACAGGCTGTGATTCCACATTTGCAATTATGTTTCACATTTTTGGAGGATGAGAAATACTGTATTATTATGTTTTAACCCCTTTTTATTTTTTTTGACAGATTGTTGAAATGTACTTGAGACAGTTGAGACAGTTATTAGCACAGTCATGACTGCGAGACAAAGGCGGGTGAACAAGTTTACAATGCCATCTGTAAGCCTTGGAGACACAGGAACCCGCTTGTAAAATCGGACAGGCGTGTTAATGGAAATACCCTTATTTATAATTCTCATTCATATCTCCAATCTTCAACATTTTCGGTTAAATAAATTCAAAACACACAAAATTAGATTAATTAATGGTGATTTCCCTCTGTCTCATTTTTAACTGGATGAAGGATGCCGCTGACATATTTAATCTTCCCCCAAGGCCTTATCAAAACTGCCCAAATTCAGACATCATGTCTCTGACCTTAACAAACGCTTATAAAGAGACGTGTATATTTTAGGTTGTTGTTAATTATTAATGCTGTTTTTTTTTTACTCTTTTTTTCATGTGATGACAGTGTCTTGCAGTGCGGGTCAGATGATGTCCCTGTAGTCCGTGTGCCCCTGTCCTGTCACGATTCTGGGAGACGTGCCTCATTAATCCTGAGCTCAATAACAGGGTGCCATTAAGGGGACACACTCAGGGAAGGTCACAATCTCCTGGTCACCACCACAAAATGAAGGGGGTATATCCACTGTGGAGATATAGACTGCACCACATCAAACCTGGCTGTTTATCCTAACACAGGCCTGTGAGCAAATCGATCAGTGTCGTGAATTTACAAGCACCTGACAAGTTTGTTAAAGAAAAAAAAAAAAATCCACAATGGCAGCACATATGTTACTGCTTTTGAGCTTTTCAGGTTACAGACTGAAATGCTTTTGACAGTGAAATAATTTGGCATTTGTTTTCAGTTATCAGACACCAGCACACATTTATGTTTAAGGTGCGTGCCTGTGTTGGCTGACAGGAACTCCTTCTTCTGAGGTAATCGTGGGAAACAACAAAATGAAAGTTGCCTATTTACAAATCAGGCAATTCAGTAAATATGTTTCCTGACAGCAGAAGCTCACGGCAGAAGGCATGTAATGGTTTTGATGCACGGTTAGACATAAGTAGGACAGAATATTATATAGACAGTCATCCTCCTTATGGATATTGGATTCTTTCTTCGAATGGATTTTGACATGGGGAGAAGGAAAGGAATAACAGTCAATCAGCTTATTTGGTTTTATTTCAACAATGTTACTACGGCAATGGACCAGCATGGGTTTATGGACCAAAATTTGACCATGAGGTTCAGGTATGTTGATTACCATGCCCTGCCATACCAAAATGATACCCCCCGGCTCTCCCTCACTAATGGGTCACACAGAGTGTGAGTGGCCCCCAGGGAAAGGGTAGTTTGGGACACAGGGCTGTGTTCTGGCTCTGGTCCAGGGAGGCTGTGGTTCAGAGCAGAGCTGGCACCACGCAGCAGTGGGCCACAGCCACAGGCTGACGGGGTCCTCTCCTTAGATGGGCTTTCCACTGAATTCCCAAATCCAACACCATGTCTCATGGCCCCCATTCACCTCCGCTGTCCCCACACCTCCTACCAAACACTGTGGTTACGGGGATATGCCCTGACAGAGTATGCGGAGTAAATTACCATATCACTGTCAGAAGCTACATGGCTGTGTATTTTTCATTTGTGTTTTATAGCAAACCTGTTTATTGTGGCAGTTCCCATTCTAAATGTTGGTCTGTGCTGTCCGATGTGGCTCATTGTGTCCACCTCACACACTCTCTCTCTCTCACACACACACACACACTTATACATTCACTGGTACACACACACACTTACACAGACATCCACTTACTAGCACTCCTTCAGAGGCAATCTAAAAGAATCCACAATGAGGTCACAGATGTTCAAACCCACGACGGAGTTCCAGGACGTGTCAGCTGGGCTTTGAGTGGCGATCCGTTGGGTGTTTTTCTGGTGAGATCAGACACCGGCCCCTCAAACAAAAATAAGGAAATGACAGCAACACACTCAGTGGGGTGCCATTGGCTGCTTCCTAACAAAGTAAAGCTGGTGTCCACCAGCGGTGTCATACCTCATTGACATTGACAGCTTGCAAACAAAAAGTTACGTTGAGCTGATATGACACAAAGTTATGCTGAGTGGACTTGACACAAATCAAATCTTATCATTCTAGAATTTTACATTACCTTCTCCACGCAGAGGATGTGTCGGTGGGGGAAAAAGAGGAGATTCAGGGCTTGTTATTCTCACAGAAGGATCCATCTGGGGATAGAAGCCGTTTGCTCGAGGCCTCCCAGATCAGACCTTTCAATCACACCAACGGTTAACAGGCTCGCAGTGGAATGCCCCTATCAGCTGGCCAACGGTCTCTGGGCTGCGCCGGGCTCGCAGAGTGATCCCCATGATGCCGCTAACAGATGACCAGGTCCCTGCGACATGACGCACCACAGACATCACTATCTGTATCTTTACACTTCCTTCTTCCAAACGCCTCCGACCAGATAAACGTCCCCAATCTAATCACTAACATGCTGCACCCCTCTGGTACTGCCCTAGGGACACCACCTTTTTATTGTCTTTATTCCTAGAATTAAATGTCAATGTCTTAGTTCAATCTGCTCCACAGAGCTTTGATAACATGTTTTATTTATTATTTATTATTTTTTTTAAACATTCCTTTCAGCCAATTTCTATTTCTCGGTTTTCAGATGCAATTCTGCTAATAGGATTCCAGAGTTGGGCGGTGGCCAGTTTCATTAAAAACAACAATGACGCCAATGTCATTAAGTCCATTAATAATCATACAGCTGCCATTTTATTTCCACAAATTCACAATAATTGAGTTATTGGTTCACTCAATTTCTGTAGTTGCAGGAGCCTTTTACTCTTCGTGGGGTGCATAAAGACTTTACACAGTTGTCAGAAACTCACAAAATAACAATCCCTGTTGGTAATCTTCAATAATTAAATACAAAATATGCAAATGTATATCAGCCTTCAGAGGCAATTATGAATTGCTGTGTCATTGACTTTGGGCTCTCTGGCTGAGTTTGTTGCGTTGTGATGCGGTCGCTGACTTTGAGATGCTGGTGGTCTGAGGAAGAATCCCTAAATCTGTTTGACAAAGTTCGCCTTCCTCAGGAGAGACTTCTTTTTCTGGGCATCCACTCGACCTCAGTCTCAGGTGTCCCGGCGTGCTCACATGTTATTCCGTTTATTATGTTTATATATACTGCGTGGAGTTCAAAGGGGCTTTCGCAAGATGTGGTTCAGCTCAGCTATGATTCCACTCTCCCGCCTGAACACGCTATCAGCTCTGCCTTCCAAGTTTCCCAGCATCCACTTCTACGCCTGTGGCCTTCATGTGAATTGTGATTCTCATCTGTGTGAGAAGTTAAGGGTAATGAAAAGTGAAACATGCTTTATTTTAGCTGATTTTTCTTCTTCTTCCTGTCATAATAATAATAATAATAATAATAAGAATGATTATTATTATTATTATTATTATTATTATTATTATTATTATTGTTGTTGTTGTTGTTGTTAATGTTTTAGTATTATTATTATTATAAAAATACCATATTCCTTATGTCTAAAACCACAGCTAAAAACATGAAAAATGCAACATATTAAACGATATATGCTATAAGAAGTTGGGGCAGACGTCACTCTGCTCCTTTCGTAATGATCAGCTCTGTTCTGAATCTGTGGTGGCAGAAGGCCTATACCTTTCCCAAATTTCATGCTAACGTCTGCTCATAATGATTTAATTAGAACCAGCATTTACGTGATTGAACAGTTTTGCTAAATGTCTTGAGAAGCTTGTGAATGGCAGCTGAAGACTGCTCTTGTGTTCCTATATAAAGCTGTGGTCTGATCTTTGGGAGAGTCTGCATTGATGCTGACAGTTAATTACTTAATTGAGTTGGAGTAATTATGTGACACAAAAACCTGAATACATACCAGCCTTCCATGAATCATGCTGCCCACTCTTTTTTTTTTATAAATGTACCTTTAACCATAAAAAAAAAAAAATAAAAGTATCAGTCTTATGATTAGACACTAGTTATAGCGCAGCATTCCAGCACTAGTTATGATTGTGGACCTAGACTTTGGAAGAGCCTGCTAGAGGACCATTAGGATAATTAATCTGTGGACATTTTTTTAAAGACTGGTTACCTTTTGGGTTTTTTTTTATTCTTCTACGTTTTTTTCTTTAAAACCCTTTTGTGTGCTGGTGTTTCCGGTTTCCTTATTTTATCTAAACTTATTGTTTTAACCCACGCTTTGTTTTGCAATTGTATATGAAATGCACTACACAAATAAAGTTTGAACTGATCTTGATAGAAAAACTGCCCAGGAGATAGACATCTATCTCAGATGTGCCTGATTATGAATGCTGCCCTTGAGGGCGGAGGCAGTAAACAACAACGACCAATCACACGCACTATCAGCAGGCTGCAGCCATTCAAAAGTCAAAGGGCAAGTGGTGTCACATGCACCAAATAGTTCCAGTAATGGCTGACAGGTGTCCCCAGTGTCAACGATGTGACCTTGTTCCTCCAGGTACTTCATACCACAGCCCCAAAGGGCACACCACACAAAACGCTAGTTCTTAATATGAACACTTTTTATTGAGTTGTTTTTCACAAATTAAATGAAATTGCAGTAATTGGTAGGGAGTGGGTAATGGGTGGCTAGGATCCAACAGCTAACATAAAAGACATAGAAAATAAAACTCAACAAATTCAATTTTACAAATAAGGTCAACGGCAAAGTATGTCGTCCCATATGAGCTATTCAAGCTAGCACAGTAGGCCCTTAGTTATGTTACCTTTGACCCCTCCAAAAATAAACACCAAAAATAAATAATGAAAATAAGCCAAGAGATTTTACGCTGAGACAAGGTTGGGGGCGGCCCATCAGAGCTGAGAGGATGACCTTGCTCAGATAATACACAATTATGTTGTTTGCTGAACCTCATGCACTGGAGTTCATTCTTCGCATGCCTTGTGATCTGAGGATGTCTATATCTGACTATAATCTCAGAATAAGCACATACATTTGCCACTTTGCCAGCAGTGAGGATGGCTCACCCCTGACCCATAACATAATGGGGTATTCTAAGAACATGTGGAAAATCCATGAATAGAAAGCAATGCTTAATTTGTTATTTACAATAGCAGGCAAGGTCAAAATGCCTAGAAATACAGTATGCTCCCATTTATTTTAATTAATGCTGCTCATATCCTTTCCATTATTTGAGCCAACAATGATAAAACGCACACTTAGCTCTGCTCACAGGTAAGCAAAAACATCAGCACAGTGGTACCAAAAAAGTCATTTAGGAATTAGTGTGGCATAACCAGCTAGGACATTTAAATTAGCAGGTTAAAGCTCAGTTAGCTTCAGGTCAGCAATACCAGATCAGCTTTGATTTGGTTACAGGTGTTTCGGTCAAATCTGCCTACTAGGTCAGTTGTCTTGTTCTTTGGCGCTGTAACCATGGTGACGCTGCTTTCAGCATGAAAAGAAGCAGCAGCCAGCAGCAAGAGTTAGTGGTACTCCAAGTCTGATAGCACAATAGGGAGAGATAATTTTTAAAAATAATAATTTTATACTTTTAAATAAAGTATGATTTAATAACTTTACAACTTAATAACTTTAATGATTTAGATCACTGACCAGTACACATTATTAAGGTTCATATGGTTATCAAAAAATAAAATCTACTGGTACTTCTCACAGGGATATAAATCACATACTCCTTTAGCATCTGGTAAGTATACAGAGAGAAAGTTCTGAAGCAGCATCAGAGCGTGACCAAGTTTTGGAAGGAAATTAGGTTTCTTCTGCTTTGAAACCAGCGCTTTGCTTTTTTGTGGCAAAAATCTGAGCGTCTCAGACGGCATATGAATGCCACATTCTAACTAAACTTCTATTCTGCTCTGTTGAATTTTCATGAGAAGGACTCAGACTACACTGTACCCTGCCACTCCTGGTAATCAGTAACCTCTAGTCACGCACTGAATGAAAAATCACTGTTACCATGGTTACAGGACCAGTACAGGACAACCCCAGCTCGGTTTTTGACATCGGACCTTAAAGAGGCGGCTCGGCTAGAAGGATTCTGATCCTGTGGGCTGGTGTTCGGTTATTCAGTTCTGTTGCCGTGCAGGGGAGCTGTCTAGGCTGAGAGCTCAGGCCCAAACAAAAGGCAGACCACAGTCGGATCAGGGAGAGACTTACGCTTCATAAAACCAAGTAACCGGGCCCAGGGCCGTTTTTGCCTTCTGCGAATCGCATCAAAGCTGCGGTCACTCGATCTACGAACCGCTCTCTCTCTCTCTCACTCTGTCTCGGTCATCTTTGCTTGACATCCATCCTCCTCACGAGATGCGCTGTCATTCACTCTGAGTTTATTCATAGTCTGGATAAACATTCAGGCCTCACAGTTTCCACAGGGCCTGTGGCAGACGCTCATGACATAATGGAACAATAACACTTTCTGTAAATTATTCTATATCCCACCGTAATAGGATTAGTCTGACCCAGCAGCAAAGCATTATGGGCAGGGCAGCTGAGCGACTCTGTGAGACTGTGAGAGGGCCGTAGTTGAAATAGATCGGGGCCTTTGGTATAAAATAAACCAGGGCAGTAGAAACAATGGCTCAGCAGAACGATATGCAGCTTTCCCAGCCTTCAGCCAGCCTTCAGAGTGCAGTAATTTAGCACTCATAAGTATTAGGCCTTACTGGAGTACAGTCGGCCTGCCTTATCTGCAGGTATATGGTTCCAAGACCCCCCACGGATGTGCATAAACTGTGGATGCTCAAGACACATATAAAATTATGTAATTTTACCCTATACGTGTTCATATTTTTAAAAAATATTTTTAATCCACGGTTGGTCAAAACCACGGATGCAAAACCCGTGGATAAGGCAGGCCGACCGTTTTTTAATTTTTATGACATCGCTCATGTCTATCTCAGCAGGCGATAGCACCTGTCTGAGACTGCTCATATTTGTTCTGGAGCATCCGTTGTGGCAGTTAGACTGTGATTATGTCGCTTCTTTATAAGAGCATCCGCTTCGCTTTATTAGTGCAGCTGGGCTCCAAACGTCCAGGTGAAGTGGTCACACCTGACTCCAGAGCATGTGTGTTTGGTGTGTGAGCTGCCTGGAGGCTGGTCCAGCATTTAAAGGGATGACCTCATGCCTGCTGGGATGTTTTCTGTATTTCACGTACGTATGGGCTCCTCTCCCTCTCACATATGCCTTTCTCCTCATTGAACTTGGTGTCTCTTTTTTTCTTCATGACCTGCATGTTCAGTCAAAGATTGGGTTCTTATTGTCCTATCTCTGGGTTCCCATTATTACTGTATAAAACTGTAATCAAAAATAAATGTCAATGAAATTCATGTAATAATGTAATGTAAATAAAAATAAACCAATAATAAATATGGCGCCTACTCAGCTAATACAGAAAATGTACTCATAGATAGTAATCTGAGTAACAGTACTGTGGAAAAAAAGGGCAGTTCATTAAATCTCTAAGTCAGTTTCATGCAACACCTATCTACCAGCAGTCAGTGATAAAGCCGACGGAAAGAGAAGCAGTTTGGTTTCTGTTAGAAACTGACGCTACTGCCAAGGAGATTTGTTGCACTACCTTCAGCAGTTGATGGTTTAGCCAGACTGGCCAAGTATGAAATTTCCACCAGACTTTCAGTACACTAAATCACACAGCAACCACTACAAAGATAAATGCATGTTTTTGTTTTATATCTGAAGTGCACAGAATGTCCAGTGCTGTGTAGTTCTATTTGTGGCTCAAAAGCCTCTAGTTCCGTAATCGGTCCCTCTTTATAGTAGTTCTTGTAGGACATTAGTTCCTGGTACTACACAACAAGAGAAATTACGAGCCCAGGAGGGCTGAATGGCCTGTTCTCCTCATTATATATTGTTATGTTATTATGTTCTGGAAGTCGTAAGCAGAGGTGGTTTTTTTTAAAATGCACATGTGTAACTTTGATGTAAATCTGTTGAAAAAGACTAGCTAAATATCAGCATGTGGCTACTCTGATTTCTGTGCAGTGCGATTTTACAAGCGTCTTTTATGGGACCAGCCCTGTACAGTGCAAGTTCCCATAAAGGAATGCACATAAAGTGCACACTCATTCAGTGTTTTTCTGCATGCCCATGTTGGCGTTAGTTTCTCAGATTCCCATAAAAACATTCAACATTTAGGTATTTCCTCTTTTATCTCAGTTACCGAAAGTGTTGCAACAAAGCTAGACATCTCAAAGCGGCCCTAGATACGAAAAATCTAAAAGCTTGTTTGTAACTCAGATGATATTTTATTACATACTACACATTCCTGTTGAAAGGAATGTGGTGAATGCGTTTGAAGGAAGGGGTCTGTTCACTGCGAGAGGACTCTCTCCACACGGAGAGGGGGTCACTCAGATGCGGAGCTAGCCTCCTTTTCCCAGCTAATTTGGAGGGCAAAGCAGAAACAGTCCTGAGAGACAATAAGGACAGCCCCATCTCCTGGCCCTATGTATACCCACAATGCATTGCAACCCCTAGGCTGCTACAGCACTGTTGTATTTAACCCTGTGTAACGCAGCAGGCCATGCTTTGCTTTTAACAGCTGCGTATGAGGAGATGCAATCTTTAATTTATGTTATCATCATATATGGGGATTACAACAAGTAATAACCGTATTATTAAAATATATTTCTGCTTTGAGTGTTTTCATTTCAAAGAGGGAAAAATCTTTGATTTGGTACAGATCTCTCTTGTTTGGCACACAAATAAGATTTCTTGAGTATATTCTATATATATATATACATGGTGTAACATATTTCATGATAACAAAGGGAAAAATAAAAAAGCTAAATAAAAATGTTTAAGTTGCTTCATCCTTTAGGTACTGCAGCAACATTGTCAGACCTGGGGATCTTCAAGAGATTAGGACGGCAAAAGTAGCTCAGAAAAGAACAGTCAAGCATAATCAATAACAGCAACTCAATAACAAAACGTTTTAAAGTAAACCTGAGAACCAAAACAGCCAATTCAAAGGTATAAATTACAGAGAGAGAGGGAGAGAGAGAGACGTGTGTCAGAAATGTCACGACTCCGCGAACCACTGTCTAAGAATCTGACCAAAGTCTAAGATGCCGAATCCACCCAGTGTCTGAGCCGCCGCGTTCCTGGCATAAACAGTACTCCACCAGCAAGGGCTGCTCCCTGACAGTAAAACGAGAGCGGCTTACGACCTCCTGAGATCTGACTGTCTGTTCTGGGATTTTATTTGCATTCTTTAGTTTGAAATTAGCCAAAATAGCAAGCTCAACACATTTTTAAAAGGATATGCTTATTTGTTTACTGCAGTACTTCTGGGCTTTGACAAAGGGAACCAAGGTTTGATTATTATTATTATTATTATAATTATTATTATTATTATAAAAATAAGAACATATAGTGTGGAGAACTGGCCCTTCAGTCCAATTAGGCTTATCATTATGTGATTTCTATCATTCCGTTTTTTTTTTATTGCTTAAACTTCTGTTATCATCATCGTTATAAAGTGTGTGTTTCAGAATTGTTGAGTTTTAAGTTGTGCGAGTTTATTGTCCACTTTTGCGCAGCAGCTCTAAGGGGACTGAGGCCTGAGACTAAGGGGGGGCAGCGCCGTCTAGCCACACGAATTCCTCCGTCCAAGTTCTCGTACTCATGTGGTGACTACCACAACCACTGCATTCCTGTATCTACAAACATGTTGACCAAACGGGACTCATCAATCTAGAATATTCCACTACCCTGCTCTTAAAAATCCTAATGGTTTCACTTGCTTTCTCCTAACCACCTGCCAGTTAAGCCGGGTGTGTTTCTCATTTACTTTCTGGAGCTCAGTGCAGCGCACTCCAAGTGTCCTTTGGAAGACCCCGCTGTGCTTTCATCTTAAGGGTGCGGAGATACTGTACAACATGTCTTCTCTGGCCATGGTGTTGTCTGTGCGATCCTGCATCCTGCAGTTTTTCTCTACCATTGGTCCTGGAAATGTATTTTACATGCTGGCTATATATTCCCCCTGAGCTCCCTTAATCAGGTTTGATTGGGATGTATGCTAAATGCTGGCCAGTATATATCACCTATAGCTCATCGACCCAGCCTGACATTGTCATTGTCCTCCTCCTCTGTTTTCTAAAGGTGTAGATCAAGGTGAGTAAGCCCTCCTTTATGTGCTCATGCAGCAGCTGGTCATTAGTGTCAGTTTTCATATCAGGAAATTCCTCCAAAAGTCAGAAGTGGTTAGTGGAAATGATTTCAAAATACAGGTTTATCAGAATCAAGTAAGCAGAGCAATAAAAAAAATAATACATACATTTGTATTACTTATATGATTCATATTTTGCAAACCAGTCATGATTGCTTGAAAATGTGCACAGATATCCCTACCTGCTACAGCACTAGCTATAACTGAAAACTGTTTTTATTGATTTCAATTATTTTATCAACTGAGGCCAGATTCCCATGAAACTAATCATGTGCAAACATGAGGTATGTTATATGAACATAAGAAAATGTATGTAATGGAATTAGATAAATATAAACTCACTACAAATAAAAATCCTGGGACCCCCATGGTGATAAACTACTCTAAATTACTTGGTAGAGAGAACCTCAAATATAATGCAAATGTTTTATTCTGAATGTTTATGTTGGATACACTGTCTGGAATATGTGAACTGTCGGCGCACATTGTTTATTTTATTAAATTAGCTGTTATCTACCAGGTCAGGCTCATCTACAGGGGACACGATGGAGCGAAAGGGACCCTTCTGAGCATAATGGAATAATTCCAGCTCCTGTGAAAGCCGCAGTGTCAGATAGATCATTGATTTAGCAAATAAATAAATAAACGAGGATGTTAGCAATACTTAGATCTTCTTTTCAGTTTCAAGAAATCAATTAATGCCCCGGCATACCATGGAGTGAAGTGGAGACACTCTAATTTCAACTGGCAGTTCTTCCCACTTCTGCTTCTCCCACTGATGCCATTAGCGACGTTACCATGATAATAGTTGCCATGACAGCATGAGGACTGCTCAATAATGACCCTGGAGTGGCTTTATGATGTTACCATTCCGGCCATTGTTTTCCTTTGATTTTTTATTTTTTTTAATATATTTTTTTATACTACATTTTTTAAGTATATTCACACTGAGTTCCCAGAGTTTTTTTTTTTCTCAGGACTGGGGCTTTCTTCACATTGTGTATAATGTCAGACCACATTCACATGGTAACAGCTGTCTTAAACACAAACCTGAGAGCACCAGTTTGAGAAGACTCCATACAATGATAAAGTACAGGAAGTGTGGATTGTTATAAAATCATATTTTATTTGAATTTTCTGTGTGTTGCACTTTTATTTGCTGTGTTGTGCTTTATACCTGTACCTTATTTGTCTTTATATTGAACTCAATATAATATCAGTGAATAAAATGATTGAATAAAACCAAATCACACAACAATGTACACGCCATAACTTATAATCCATTAGGAAACCCACCAGAAAACAAATGTTGTATTGCATTTTGAGACCATTATGGTTTCAGTTGGGTTGTTCAGTTGGAGGCCCTCTTTTTACTATTTTAGAATCTGATTTTATCTTTTTGTCTGCAAACCAATGTGTGTAGAAAACGTAACCTTTAAATGCAGAGATTCTCATACTGCAGATCTGTGCAGAGGTGCGGCACCATCTCTGTCTTGTAGGTTTAAGTCTTGAATGAAAAGACTTTTCTGTTGCAGATGTTTCAAAGTGTAATCATACAAACTCACTCCCAAATGGTTTAGCGGTCTTTCAAGACAACCAATCCAAGAGTTTTTTTTATTTGCTCTCATCCTTGGTAAACAAGAGGGTTGGGTACCGGGGGGAGGGGGTTGTGGGGGACGTCTGTCGCTTGTTTGCCCGAGAAAGAAAGGCCGTGGTGTCCCCCACTCCTGCGAAGACCGAAACATCTGGCCCCGACTCCTCGACTTCAGAGCCTGGGTACTACCCACCCCGCCCCGTAAATCTCACAGAAGATTACAGCCTTTCCATGCTGTGCGCTGACCACACTTTCTGCTGCAGAGCGAGGGAGGAGAGAGAGGGGAAAAACAGCTGCCGTCTCCCTCCCCGGACGGCCGAGCCACTGAGCTACAAGTCAGCTTTTACAGAGAGCTCAGCGGCAGACGCTGAGGATTCTGGGACATAGCTATTGTGTTTACCTCCCCTCCCCTTTTCAATCTCAAGGTGTTTTGGACTTGACATACTTTAGCTTTAATCCATCTCTAGGTACCCAACATCTCAAATCAATGTGCTCTTCCTTACAAACCGAACTAGGCCCTCCCACGGTTACCAGGGCTGACACTGTGTTATTTATTTCCCCTTTTTTCACCACCCAGATTGAGCTGTTATCGGCTCCACCCTGCCACAAACCTCCCTCACAAGCCCAGCCTGAGACTGCTGCACATGCAGCTCCTCTGATTCACACAGTGACCAGCCTTTACTTCCAACCACATGTTGCCTGCGCCGTCGGAGGAGCACAGACCTACAAATGCACAGTTCATGTACCTTCAGATGCCCGACTGGCTTTAGGAGGTCCCCAGAGAGTGGGGAGACTGATTCATGTGTCAGGCTTGTCCCACTACATTTCTCTGGTGAGGCTGAGCCAGCTGTTGTCTTGCCAAAATGAACCTCCGGCCATAGCGGCAATGGAAAGAGAAAGAGGTTCACAATGACTTGGAATATCCTGGCTCTCTTCTCCATTGACAAATGATATTCTTTTAGATAATTTGGAAATGAGAAGAGAGATTGAATGTCTCTGATCTTTCCTCTAGTTGCAGTGATTTGAAATTACTGGATTATGCCACTGAGTAACACTTGGTGTGGCAGTTACATTTTGAGAATTCAGAACTGTACGAAGGACAGTTAAGCGGTGATTGAAGGAAGAGGATAGAAGAAGAAGGTTAGATTATATGTCAAATGGATGGATTTAGCATATGCTACTAGCAGCTGAGTTGAACCACTCATTGTGGAAGGCAGAACCTTTTGATTTTTTAAAAGAAGTCAGTGATTGGCTTCTCATAATGGCTTCACTACTCATGGGGTTCATGAAACCTCATTTTACTATCAGTGCAGTTAAAGTTCATGTGTAGAACAAAGAATGTGAAAGTGATTCCTGCTCTATAGCCATGATGAAAGGCTAAACTACAGACGTGTGCCAGCTAATATATATTTTCTCTGTTCCCCATTCACTGTTTCTGTATCGGAAATGTAAAAAAAAAAGTAAAATAATATGGCTTTGCCGTTAGAGACACAATGCATTTTCACTTTCAGAGCCAAATATCCGTGTAATATGAATTGCTGTTTAATAGTTGTAATTTTTCCTCTTTTTCAGAAGTATCATACATACATAAGCATTAGCCAGTAATTCTGAAGAACATTGTGTCTTTGAAAATAAACCACAGAAAGTCATGAATTCCACATAGTTTCAAAGTTAAGATTAAATAAGTGTATTTAACTTTTTATAGTTCTGTTGCATATTGTGCAAAACTCCATTGTGTGAAAACTGTAACTAGAGGACACTCAGGTATCAAAATGAGTTTTGTACTCACACACAAGCAGAGCACGTAATTAATTAGACGTGATTGTGCTGTGAATTGATCAGGATTTGACATATAATGAATCTAGAACGGTTTGAAATTTTTGACACATGTTTCTTCTAACAGAAGGACAGAGGTGAAGTTGTTCCTGCAAGTTATTTATAATCATTTGAGCATATTAGAAAATGACAGAGTAGACAGGTATTCAACTTCATTTATTAAGTGTAATTAGTTGGCCAATGAGGCCTGGAACAATTATTCGAGTGACTAATTAAGCTTAACAGAGACAGCTGCATCAAATGTGTTCAGAGGGTTGAAATATACAGAAATAAGTTTAAAAAAATAACATCTTCATATTAGCAGATGTCACAGATTGAAGTGTAAAATAATGATCAGCATTAAATGGATTAAACTTTTAAACCTGATGAAATCAAATTAATAAATTGCTCAGCTGGAAAAAAAACTTACATATAGACATACTATTGGGGCGGAAAAACGCCCAATGAAACTTACTCAAAGCATACAGTTTTCAAAAATACATACAGTGATCAGTTGTTTACATTCAATGTAACTTGTACTACAATCCGCAAAGTACTCTAATTTCTTACTTCTCACCTCCTCCTGCTTTTCTCAGTACTTCGCTCTCTTTCACCAATCAGCAGTGTATGTGAACTTCAGTGCTTTTTCATGGTGTTGAAAATGTGAAAGATCAAAGTGAGGTTTTCGTGTACAGCACAGGACACAGGAGGTGTCCTCACTTATTTGCTGATGTGAGATCGGGAGACCAGTGAAAATACATCGGGCTACATTCAATCAAACGCATAATCTCTTTACGGCATATGCAATTCAATCAAAACGGTCCAAAAATGGACTCAGGGACATGTTCAAAAGAAAGAAGCAACTGGTCTCTTAATCGGCACAAGGAAAGTTAACACTAACACAACACTCGTTGTGGAAGCTGCAGAACATTCGGTTCCCTTTTTCATAAAGACAGCGGCCTAGAGAACAGTGGCAGCGCAGTACTAGAGAGATCTGTGAGCGTAGGATGCCTGTATGTCACTAAACCTGCATCAACTGCAAAATCCAAATGGAAAATGATGACATAGATAAATTACTTTAACTTAGTTTAGGTGATGTTACAGAGGTAAAAAAAAAAAAATTATAATATGTAGTGAAAGAAAAACAAGAATGATTCAGTAAGAACAGAGTTCATCCAGTTTTCCTCTAATTAATTTTAATAGGTAACTTTTTAGCAGGGGGGCCACCTGGGGGGAAGGGTTGGGGTCCATGCTTGTCGTTATGGGGGCACCGCCCTCCTTAGAACAGCCAGTGGTTTTTAGAGAGAATCTTGTCACTACCTTTACGATTTGGAAGCCGTCACAGGTTTTTTTTTTTTTTTTTTTTAAGGAAGTCGGACAGGAAGTGGATGTGCAGAGGCGGGGGTTCGATGAGCTGGCAGAGCATCTGCCTTTCCTGCATGCTTTTCACCAGTTTCACAATCGACCCCGGGAAAACCCCCTGCTTATCACCGCCGCCGCCCACCAGCCCCGCCCCCCTCACGCCCAGCCCTGCCGCCCAGAAAAGGAGAAGGAGATTCTTTGTTTCAGTCTGGGCCTGCAGCTGACGGAGTCGCTGTCCAAACAAGGGGTGTGTGTGGGGGTGGGGGTTTCCATCGCTCACAGTCTAACCCCCTGCTGGCCTTCTCTTCCTCTCACCCACACCCACTACCCCCACCCCCCACCCCCCATGGCTATGCTGACTAACTTGACAGGGTGTGATTCAACGTCTGGACGATTTATCTTCCCCATAAGATATGGGGACTGATTGAAGATATCAGGGTTTTTGATACTGATCAGTATTGAATGTAGAGCCCTGAAAGTCAATCAAATCCATTACCATTGTGATCAATATTAGTACAGTTGTCAGTAACAATGCTCATGGTAAAATTATTATTATTAGTAGTAGAAGTAGTTGTACTATTATAAAGGGATAATATTTTTCTGAATAATAATAACTTTTGTATATCGTCTAAGAGATGGAGAATTCAACATCTTAAGTATTTTTTCTTAAAGTTCACCAGTGAAGCGCTTGAACTTCTTGTAATGTAAAACAGTATCAGAGTTATGGAGTGTATTACTAATAATTATGACATTTTCAGCACACAGAATCAGCAGCGTCTGCTTACAGATCTACAGGGATTTAAGGATGGATTTTCTCAACTTAATACTGTACATAGCATTGCTTACACAGCAGTGTACTTCATACCTTATATACATGCATACTTTCCCAGCTCTATAAAGCATGACAAGGGTAAGGAAGGTGTAGGACTCCAGAGATGGGATGGGAGCAGTGTAAGAACTAACCTGCCCCCGGCATGTCTTAAATTATACAAGCGAAGCCTTCTTCAGCTGGCACATGTAAAGAAGTGACTTGTACATTTCATATTGTTCTTTGTTGTCATTAAAACAACAACTGTTGTGTAATTCGATTTAGCATCCATGTCAGTTTTCTAGATTGGTGACAAAAGGCATATTTTTTTAGCAGAGCGGCACAAAATTATCCAATGAAAATTTTTGACATGCGTTTATGTTTTTTTAAAAGGGATTCATGTCATATCAATCCAGAAGAAAATCATCTTCCATGTTTCCATTGGTATACCAGATTTATGTAAATAGCTTGGTTTACTGTGTGTGGATTTATACAGAATCCTGCCAAGTGTGGCTGCAGGACTATATGCTGTTCAGCAGTTTAGGTTCAGTTTGGCCATTGCTTATAGGTTGAGTTTGGCTTATGCAGTTCCTGTAAAGAATGAAATACTGTTACTCTTCAAATTCAACTTCTACCCCTTGTCTTCCACAAAAAAAAAAAAAAAAAAAACGTAGGCTCGATGCTGGTCTATGGTAGAGGTCTCATAGTCAGTGCTCTGGATGGCTGTCATGTACATGAGTTTTCAATCAATTACTGCTGCCCGAAACTGATTCAATAACTCATTTTGATATCCATGAACGCCTGTCCATTTTTCTAATAATGACACAGAGTATATGCATGTTCTTTCATTATAAAATAATTCATTTCATTGACTGCAAACCAATAGGGCAGATTTACCTAATGATAGAGCTACTTAACTAATCAAGAGCAGAGGCTGGAATACAAAACGGTGTACACATGACCCCCCATAACACAGGTTAATGCCTCCCTTCACTGAAGGATTTCACTCAGAGTAGTGATGAAATATTTGTTTTGACAGGACCTTTCACATGTGATTCACATGGAAACCACACGTTTATATCATGTGAACAAATGATGTCATATTTACCACTCTGACCACACATATGTATATGTTTTCTGAAAATTTTACATATGAAACTTATGAACTCATAAAATTATTATTCTGCTTCACGTTAAAGAAGCAGAAAGTCAGTTCTCTGTAAATTGTTGGTGCATCATGTTGAAAAGAACAGCAAGCTCTCAGTCAACGATAATTTGTCTAAAATTATTCTCATTTGCTGTTGGTAATTTCAAGTGCACACAAATTAGTTCCTTAATGTGTCTGCAGTTCATTGAATCTTATTATATGAATCTTATTATATGATTCCAAATTATTTTTGAGGGCATCACCAGGTTCAAATATTCTGCACAGAGAGAACTTTCAGTGTTAACTAACTATACCTCCATTGTGTGCAAAGTGCTTTTAAGGTCTTGTAAAACATGCAACTACTGTGACTGAAGCTACTCAAATTAAATGATAATAAAAATGAATGCCAATATGACGTGTGGGTAATATTACCATATCATTTAATTTCCTCTTAAAAGTTTGGTACTGGACCCAAGGGCTGTACTTTCAAAAAATCTAATCAAAAAGTTATCTACCTGTCATATTTTATTCAACGTGCTTAAATGGAATTTGAACTTTAATTTTAACATCATGAAGATTTGTTTTAAAGTAAAACTTGGATGATATTGACATGGGAGGAAAGAAACTTCAGAAAAGTCTACCTAAAGAGTTGGGGGGGGGGCGTGGAACTTTGGTCCCCTTACAAGCACTGGGTGCCCAATATGCAAAAAATCATTTATTTCCATTTGGAAATTAGAATGATAATATAATGACACAATCCAGTACTGCATCAAAACTGCACTTGAACACACCAAGTGTCTCTGATAACTGGTAAACTATTCCAAGTATTTACAATTCCTTGTGTAAAAGAATAGTCCCTGATATTGCTATTGAATTCACTCTTAATTCACTCTTACTAGTTTCCATCTATGCCACCTTGTTCAAGAGACTCAACCTTTGTAGTTCACCTTGTTGAACCCTTTTATAGATTCAAAACGTCAAGTCTGAAGAGGTTGAGTGTTCTGAGTCTGTCCGCGTAGCTTTTAAGAGTCACATTATGAACCAATATAGTTGCCAAATACTAGACTGTGTGGCCCATTTACAGACTAGAACAGTACCATAACAGGGTGAGAAATTCTGCAGACCTTCAACTGTCTGTTTCCATAGAAATACATTCATCACTCATGTGCATTCTTCCTTCCTGTTTTATGTTTTTCACAAAGGCATATAGTTCCTTCATTTTGCGTTGGCACTGTTGCTGTGCGCATTGGTAGATGTGTGTGTTACCATTCAAAGGATTTCGTCCTCCAGATCTTTCACCAGTGACCTTCTATTTAAGTCTTCTTTCATTTGAGAGCAATACATAAGAGCCGTATGCTGCAGTCATACAGTATGTTGTACATTTTAAATAAAACTTGTCTGTAAATCCGAGAACCATGGTGATGCAAACAAGGGCTTTGAGTGTTATGAAGTTTTGTTTTTTTTTCAGTTTTACCGGGTTCCCATGATGACACATACCAACACCGTGACACAGAAAACTCAGACTGAAAACATGGCCTGTAAGACCTTGTTTACTGACAAGTAACGTCAGGATATCGTAAAGTTAATCAGTGTATATGAAATTCAAATTGATCAGCTAATTTGGAGTTGGCATGGTAATGAAGCTGATAATATCTATATCGCTGCCTGCTCCTGGTAAATTCATGCAGCGCATACATTTGCATGCACATGGCAGCTCACGTCCCTATTATCCTTGATTACACACCCGTCTGAGCAAATCGGCTACTTCTGCGGCAGCAACACTTTGAATGTTCCATGGAACTTTCTGTTTAGGAAACACAGTAAACAAGGGCATTAGGCCTGCTGATTACTTCATTTCCTAAAATAAACACACGCATGTGTGATTACACATATATACATACAGTCTTTCATTTTAATAACTGATTTCAATTAATACAAATCAAGGTTGTTTTCCAGTTGTTGGTGTACTGCACCATACACTATGATTTTTAAATAGTAAAATATGAACATGATCACTCACTCGCTCACACACGCAAGCACACACACACACATACACAGAACAAACAAATACAAACCACAAAGATATCTAATCAAAAATTCAGGACTGTAAAATGCAAACTTGTTCACAAGTAGATTTTAAGTCTGCTACCAATGTAATCTCTAAGAAACCATGATTCATTCTGAAGGGCACATAAAAAAATATGTCAGCTCAAAAATAAATAAAGAAATATACATAAACACACACAAATAAGCATAAACACCACAACATATACAGAGTTCATTGACGGAAAATGTATGTACAGTTTATTACTATTTATAGAACGTATTCCATGTTCATTTGCATTTTAGGATTGAAAGCCCCATTTTACTAGCATTAAAATCATTTTTAATGTTCAATTTGTACATTAACATTTTTTAAAGTTTTATGTATTAATTATTTCCATTTACTGATTATATTATGCAAAGCATGCAAACCCTTCTTGGGTGTTTTAGAGAAAGCATTTTATTCTGCCCTGTATTCATGGTGTTTGATCTTCAGTTACTTGAACCTAGGCCGGGAGGAACACCAACAGAGTTTGTCAGGGCTACACATTAATCTTTGACTGGTCTGCAATTGACAGACCAGTCACTATGTCGTTTTCTCATATCATATGATATCATATCAGTCCAAACAACAGATCATTAAATCCATAACAATGGAAAACAAAGTACAGTAGAACTAAAAATGTCACAAAGTACAGTAGAACTACTTAGGTCTGAGCTCACCATATACTCAGAGGTCATAACTCTCAAATGTCTGTAAGTGATGTTAACATAATGTCAAAAATATCATTTGATTTTTACATTTAACGTATTATCATTTTGCAGCTCTAAACCATTGATATTTGAAGTAATCAAATTTGTAGTAATCAGGGTCTCAGAAGGTCATTTTTTCTGAAGTGTATTCCCAAACAGTATTTTTGTCTTTTCTTTGTCCTGCTATCTTTAGACTATTTGAGGATTTATAAATTGAGCTCCACCCCCTTTCATATAAAATGCTTTATATTTTCTGACATTGTATTCTATGGCTATGATTTTAAATATTGATTGTGATGTGTTTGATACTTATCTGAAATGAGTGAAGTAAATAGATTGATATTTATAAGGCACAATTATGTTGTATGATACTTTTGTTTTCAAATTCATGCTTTTGAGTGTAACTCTGAGGATTATGTCTGCTGTTTTTTCCCTTTGTGCACATTTTCCACCCGCAGCGGCTGTCATTGAAACGCTAATGTCACGCAGCATCAGTACTAACACAGCAAATTGCATGTTCTAGAAGTGAATTTTGTGAAAAAGAACAATACAGACCCAGATCGACCACACCATGTTTTATCATACATTTTCCTTTCATTTAAAATACTGTTCGTTTCAGGACCTGTTGACGTGAGAAAACTGTGTTCAAAGCAAATATAAGGAAAAGGTCTTCCTTATATGTAAACCTGAAAGCACTGGATGTTGAGAATGATGTAAGAAAGGGTATTTTTACATGAGGGTTTTGAAGTGCTGTACCATGTCATTAAGGCTAAACTTCATGTGTAACTCCCCTCTGCAAAGAGGGTGGAGTTTACGATAGCCACTGACTGCCAGCTGCGTTTTAAACAACCAGACACCTTTGAGTGTATCTAATGGTGTTTTTGCAAAGAGGAACCTCAGTGAGTGAATAAACTGAAAGCCCCAGATGTTGCTTTGCACTGGGTGGACCTGTAAAATAAAGCTAAGGGATATATTGTTCCTGTTAAAGAGTGCATGTGTTTGGGACATAGTGCATAACATTATTTATTGCCGTATAAACATATGTACTGAGGTGGTTTGTGTTCAGGGCCTTACCCAAGAGTACAGCAGCATTCCCTCACTTGGGAATCGAACCTGCAACCCTCTAGTAAGGAGCCCTGTTCTAAACTGCAGCTGAACCACTCCCCCTGATTATGTCCTAATAATGGTTCATAAAGTTAATTTACTTTATATCCTTTAATGGAGTTTTAATCTGTGTTACACAGGAAAGGTGATACCTTATTTCCCTGTAGATTATGAAGTCTGCACTAATGACTTGCCCTGTTAACTTTGCATTGTGCATCTGCATTTCATATCCCTATTCTTTTGTTGCAGGAAATATACCATGTACTATGTATCTCTTCTGTACAGTTTATGATGATCAAACCTCATAAAATTGTTTGTGGTCTGTAACATGTCTGTACTCCAGTTTATCTGCTTCAGTTTTAGCTTTATTTTACTCTTGTTCAACTAAGAACTCAGTGAGAAATATTGTGGTAAATGAAAGTGGGTGGGGTGTAACGGGGATTGCTGTACACATCAGATGCAGGGTGATTAGAGGTCCAGATGTAGAGCGCTAACACAGATACTCTTTCAGAAAGTGGCATGGGATCTATGCAGGCGGTGAGGTTGAGATTACGCTAGCGAGCACGGCTGCATAGCAAGGACACTTAAAATGCAGTTTCCTTTGTTTTTCTTGAAAGACCACCATTTTAGGTGTCTCTCTGCATTATCGAAATGTCTTTATAATTCAAAGTCAGCGTGTTCCCTGCGATACTTTGCAGGCTTTGTTAGATAGTTATTTCTCTGTTGGCTGGACAACGGTTGGCAGTGAAGGAAAGGCTTATGCGTTTGCCAGTCCATTTTGGACTTTCCAGTCTGTGTGAAATTGTTGTTCCGTTGCATCATTGGAACTCCCTGGTAAACTATTGTGTTTCATTACCAGAAAAAGGCTATGGTCTATATATACGTCCACACGCAGAGTCAGTCAACCTCGCCACTGTCCCTCTGCCAACGTGCCTCTATACTGGGAGCTGTTGTTGTGCCTCAGCTCCGGAGTCTAGACGGAGACTTTATTTATATGTTGGGAGTTTGAACCCTTTAGGTTTGTGGGGCCAGACGCAGGGCACTGGGCCCACCCCTTGCATAACAGGGGTAGCCACTGCTGCAGACTGGCTGCCTGAAAAGAGACCATGGTCACAGCTGGCTGAGGCCCGAGAGGAACCCACATTTAGCTCGCAGTTCTTCTTTCTAATTCACTTTTCTTTGTGTTTTCTCCCCCGTTGTTAATCTTCATGATGCCTGAAAGGACCATGTTGAGAATAACTTTCTAACTACCTCACCATAACATTGGTTACCTGTAGCTGAGCCATTGTAGCTGTCATAGAAATTTCAGATATTGTCAAAAGTAGAATATATATTGTAATACTTCATAATGCATGGCAAATATACAAAGAACTGCATTTAGGCAAACATGCAAAAAACAGCAAAATCTAGGTATAATTACCTTTTTATAGACGACCCAAAAAGTGACACTAAAGACTCCAGAAGTGACTCGAAAGATATCATGTGATGTCACTAATTTTATAGTTGTAGACAATATAGTGGGGGGGGGGAGTTAGTAAAATCAATAGCAGCTTTGAGCAAGGGAATTTTAGTGACTTGTTGCAAGGATGCAGCTGAGGTTATGGATTTGAATGGATTTATGTCAGCGTTCCAAAATTTGACCATGATGTCACACAAATAATATCTGTGATGACTGCCAATGACCCCCCCCACCCCCCAACCCCCACAACCCCCTCTCCATTTGGAGTTTTCCTGTGGACTGACGGCAGTAAACTGACCCTGCTAGTGTTTTAAATGTGTGCTGCAATATGTTATTCCAAATTAGGTAGAACATTTGTTTTATGCAAACACAAAATCTGAATACATATATGTTTTATAGTTGTATATCAACATCCATGCTGCAATAAGTATGCACTGCAGTTGACTATCTTTGGAAATGGTTATGCTAATCCCGTCATTTTAAAACTCTTAAAGCTCTGAAATGTTAAGAGCCTTGTTCATTTATTTATCCAAAGCCCATACATTCTTAATATGAACAAGAGAAACATTTGTAAAAGCTGTGATAACAGTTTGAACTTGTGAACTGTTTTAATTTAACTGAACCCAATGGCTGGGTCACCCAGAAACACAGGCTAATGGTCGTACATGTTGTTGTCACACTCTAAATAACCCATCCAATTACTTTATGCAACGGTTCTGAAATTGATGGAAAAAAATAAACAAAAATCAATTTCATTTTGTGAGTAATTTCCGCCCTGGTCTCTCATCTTCCCTGTCTAATCTCAAATGATGCTCCTGTGTTTGCCTACCAACTCAACATTTCAAATCACAATGGCGATAGCCAGGGTACAAGACTGCCAATCAAACCTCTGAGTATGCGCCATCTGTTAGCGTAGCCTTGGAGATAGCCTTTGTCGGAGGCTTCGCAAATGCTTATAACACACAGGGAGCCTCAAAACCTCTTACAAGTGTCCTTGCTCATCGATGTCTTACTGTAAGCAGAATCCAAAAGACCTTGAGGTTCATTTTCACATAGAGCATTGCATGAAGGCTAAGGTTTTAACTTTATGGCCTGAGAGTAATTTCACATAAACATCAATCGATCTACAAAAAAAAAATACCGTAACATAATAATAACAATAGTGCTTTGTATATTCAACACTCTACAATGTGTATAAAAACCAAAGATACCTTGACACATTTTTATGTAATCTCCAGATTTAATGCAATTCCACGATGTGAATAGGTGTTCAGATATTTCATAGAATAAATCATGGCTAAATTGATCCATCTGTTTAATTATGGGTGGATTGTTGATATTGAGCTTTGATGTTGGCTGCCTAAAATAATTAGGCATTATCATCACTAATTCTTTGTCTCACAGCGTGTTGCCGTGTTGGGAATTTACTTGTCCAGTAATTTAGCAAAAGGCATTCAGGGCTAATAACCAACGTGCATCTTTACGGTACAACTGAAGTGCTTGTAGTCATTAACCTTGGCACAGACGGGGGATGAGTAAATTAATCAAATCAATACCTCTCTCTCTCCTGAAGGAAAAAAAAAGCTGAAAGAGGGAAATGAGGCCGGCCTATGAGGTTATCACGCTGTGCAATTTGCCCGCCAGAAGGAGGCTGCCAGTTACCTGGATACTGAGGTGAAACTGTGATTTCCACTTTCAGCTTGGGTTTTTTTTATAATGAACAGGGCAATTACTGAAATAGGTCAGTGGAAGACAGGCGGAGGAACAGTGTCTACCTGTTTGGAGAGCGCTTCGCAGATGCTCCTGTGGTCGGCTGTGGAAAAACTCACTGTTCCCTCCTCCTTAAGCTTTCTTTTTTCCCCCTTTCCCCTAACACACCCCCCGGCCCCCACAACCCTACAACCCTACTCCACCCCTCTCCCCACTAGAACCTCTAATTAAAACCCACAGACATCTAGGACCTCGTTACACACTGCAGAGCCAATGCAGAAATAGCACTGAATCGCTTGAGCAAAATGGCAAACTGTAACTGAACTTAATGCAGGAAGCCATCTTTGTGCTGTGTCGTGTGTCCAGCGCAAGAGGGCTTCCAAACTGTCCTCTCAACTTCATCAGCAGTTTGTAGGGAGATGGAGCCTGTGTGTGTTTGTGTGTGTGTGTGTGTGTGTGTGTGTGTGTGTGTGTGTGGCGTTAGGGCTTTTGCTGTCAGAGAACAGGTGCTGCTGAGAACAGGTGCTGAACTGTGGTTGTGCACAACACACAAAATTATTCAGCAATGACTATTTTAGAAAACAGATAGTGGGTTGTCATTATTGGACTATGAGCTGGCTTGAAGATAAGGTAGTACTGTGGTAACTCAGGAGGTGGGCATAGTGTAACTACAAAGCTCATATATAAATGATAATAAGGCTAATAGGTGGAAATGCTGTCTGATGAAATGGGCATATTTCAACTCCCAGAACGTTTTCTTTTAATCATTGCCTTTTATTATTATTGCATAACTATTACCATCATTCTTACTATTATTCTGATTATTATGTTTATATTGTATTATAATTGTATTCCATTCTGCATTGTAAATCAAGTTGAGCAGTGATCTAGGCATGAAATATGGTTTTATAATCCTACATATATTACTACTAAATATTGTGACAATAATAATATGATATATAGATAGATTTAATAAATATTCCATATGATTTTGTTCCTTATTCTCATAGACAAGATATTCTTCCACACTGTGATGTGACAACACATTTTTTTAATTTATTTTTTAAATCGCTTTTTCAAATGTATGTTTTTATTTTCAGGTGAGCACATTTTTAGTTATGCTCCTTGACCACAGGTAAGTACCAAAATTAGAGTTTGTATTTTAGTTTAAAGTACAGGATGTACCCGCCCATATCTAATTAACCCAGTTAAAAATGACATGACTACAACAGAGAAAGCGTTTGTGTTCTGATGATCGCATCCTGACATATTCCAAACTTCTTCAATGAGGTAATATGAAAAGGATGTGTAATCACAGACCAGCACATTAGCTGGACTCTGACACAATGACTTGCTTATGCTCTTGAACTGGAAAACCTCTCAGGGATTCTAATAGCTATGAAATTAATTTTTTTCCTGGTCAGAATTATTATCTGCCTATAATTTTCCTCCTGTATTGGTCGCACAGCGTTCCGGGAACTCTCAGATGGCTACGCCCATGATCTGTGCTTCATCAGAACAAATTGATGATGAAGAAGACGTTACTCAAGTGGCCTTGTGTTTCTCCTTGTGAAGATGCATTGACGGTAAGTCATGAGATTCGCGCGGGCATCTTGTTGCGAATACTTTAGACACGCGCTTAAAGGTCTAACCTCTGTTGCCTTACCTCTCCCTGCAGTGCCGGCCCCTTCATCATCAGCAGTCTAATCAGGGCTGACACACTGACGCCTCTCAACATCTGCACAACACGAGTATTCCCCGAGACACTTCACTGCAATTATAACTAAACCTCTCAACTAAACTACCAAAATTAACTAAACCTCTCTCTCTCTCTCTCTCTCTCTCCTCACCAAATTCATTTTCTCTCTCGCTTCCCCCACCCGTCCCTCCCTCTATTTCTTGCTCTTCATTTTGCTCTCTCTTTCTCTCTCTCCATCTTTCTCTCTTTTTCCCTCCCTCCTTCTTTTAGTGTTTGGTGTTGCTGAATAAAAAATAAAAGTTTGTTAAATCACACAATGAAAACATTTTTCTCTTCCCCATCTTTCCTCTCTCTTCCTCTCTCTTTTCCCTCTCTCTCTTTCTCTCAAATTCAAATAGTTACTTCCCTCCTCCTCATTCCCCTCATTCCCTCTCTTTCTCTCCATCTTCCACTCATTCTCTCTCTCTTCCCCATCTTTCATCTCCCTTTCCCTTCTCTAGTTGTCCTTGTCTCTCTCCCCTCTCTCCCCCAAACATTTCTCTCTCTTCCCCCTCTCTTCCTCCCTCACTCTTGCTCTCTTCCCCCTCTCTCTTCCCCCCCTCCCCCTCTCTCTCTATTTTCCCCATCATTCAGCTCTCTCTCCCTTCTCTCTCTCCCTTTCTTGTTGTCCTTGTCTCCCTCCTCTCTCCCTCTTGCTCTCTTCCCCCTCTTGCTCTCCCCCTCTATCTCTATTTTCCCCATCATTCAGCTCTCTTCTCTCTCTCCTTTCTCTCTCTCTCTCTCTCTTGTCTCCTCTCTTCCCCCTCTCTCTTCATCTCTCTCCCTCTCTCTCTCTCTCTCTCTCTCTCTCTCTCTCTCACTCTCTTCCCCCTCTCTCTTCATCCCTCTCTCTCTCTCTCTCTCTCTCTCTCTCCACCCCTCTCTTTCTCTCAGCATTAGCAGAAAAGACAGAAGGTGAGGGGTAGATGTCACATCTCTGCCGTGGCGTGCGGGTGATCCTCAGCCACAGCAGATGAGACGTCTTAACGACCGTCGCTATAGCAGCGCAGAGGGCATTGAGCCCTGGCCCACAGGAAACAGGCAACCGATACATCCAAAAGTAGGTCATACGGGTGGCGGTGACACCTCCCGGCATCCAGTGGCTAACAGCTGGGGAGCTTCCACTCTGTCAGAATCCGACAGCTCAGATTCAATTTCTGCACTGCCCGTCCAAACGTCAACTTATATTAGCACCGACAAAACACACACAACATTACATTTATTGCAACATTGCAAGGTAAAAAGTTGGTGGCAGAATCTATGCGCAGTCTGTATTGCAGAATGTGTGGAGCTACCAGAGAAAATATTACATTCACATGTGTGAAACCGTGGAGAGAATAAAAGCAGCTGAACATAAATTGTGACATTACACCATTGATCTTTAAAACAGCATTTTATTGACAGGTTATGTGTAACAATTGACCAAACCTGCTGGAAAGTAGGGTGTCTGTCAGTAGGAATGCCCTCTCATCATGCTAAACAGATGGCCAGCAGTCTGGGTATACCATCCAGACAGGTACAGCACAACTCTGATGTACGTGTTATTTAACCTTTGCTTCACCACGGAGTTCCCATTGACGTTTTTTTATGATACAAAACACAAAATTCCAAAGACAAGTCAGCAATAGCAGCAGCTCATGTTGTGAGGAGAGCAGGTATTTATCAATGCAACACAGAAGAGGAAAGATACTGTGCGATACCGAGAGACACAGAGAAAAAAAAAACACGAACAAAAAAACTTAGAATGAATCGAGAACCCTTTCCCTGGCCTTGATGGAATCAGAGACCTTCATCAACATCACAAGCAATTTTCTCCCTAGTCAAACGGGGGGGGAATGTCTTCTGGCCGTGTAAGACTGCAAATGACTGGACTGTCTAGAATTTGTGGTGAATGTCGCCTTGAGGAATCCATCCTGCAAGTATAACTGGACATTTCAAAACTGTTTGTGAAAAAATGTATATAAAAATTTGTGGCAGAAAAGTTCACAAAAAAGTAAAAAAATAAAATAAAACCCAACAAGTTATAACATTTATCCACTCATTTTTCTATATTACAATAGACAGAATATCATAGGGGGCTTTGTATTGTTTAGCTTTTCTTGGGCACTAGCGCTGTAAACCAACACTGAACACTAGAAGGAAAAACCATAGAAGAAAACCTCCCCTGCATATTCAGTCCACAAAACTATAATTTTCTCTTTGTATTGTCTATAAAGAGCCCACTTAGCAGTGTGGTCAAGGAGACCTTTTTCAAAGATTATCTTCTGAAGTACACAACTGTAACAACATGGCATCGGTATCCATGGCACTATGTATGTCAGGAGTGTGTCACTGCTGTAATTACAGAAGGAAATGGTGCCATTTCAATAATAGCTTTGAAAGACAGGCGCAGTCCACAAATGTGTTTGTGTGCTCTTTGTGCCTGTGTAGTCTGTAATAATTTGGAAAAACAAGATACTGTACCAGAGTTTTGCAGTAACTGTGAGTGTAACTGCCATTCAGTAGGGTCTGTTTTGCTGGTGTCTGTGTATGATTTATCTACAAGGTGTCATTTTGAGAAAAGGAACTGCGATTTTGATTGTTTCAGAAATTTCTGAAGTTTAGCAAAAACAGTTGTTCAGTGTTTTAGTGTTTTGGGAAATGAGGTATATTTTCAAGAAATGTGTTTAAACAATCTGGAAATACTACTTTCTAAATTACAGCACTGTGGGCAGAAAGCAATGTAACACAGAAACGGAGAAAGACACTGTGCGATACTGAGAGACACAATGAAAAAAAAACACAAACAAAAAAATAAGAATGAATCGAGGATCGTTTCCCTGGCCTTGATGGAACCAGAGACCTTCATCAACATCACAAGCAATTTTGTCCCTGGCCAAACGAGGGTAGGGGATGTGTTCTGGCCAGGTAAGACTCTGCCAGGGCATCCTAACATAGACCCTCCACTGTAGGATGCACAGTGCTGGGGGCTGAGGTTGTACACCATGGCAAAACAATGAAACTGATCAAGACCAACCACAGCGCTTACCGGAGGACAGAATGTAGGCCGTGTTTCTGTGGACCCTGCCCCAAAAATGTTGCAGTCATTTCTCTTTACTCGTCAAGTGTAGATAATAATCACTGAGAATGTGAAATCCCCGGCTAACAAGCAGAGAAGTAATAGCTGCAATGGAACATCTGACACCATTTGGAAATATATCCCTGCTGCAAATCACTGCAAAAACATTACAAATTACTGTGTTGAGAGTTTAGAGTCTCCTTCTCCACCCTGTGTTTGAATGGGCCAGTAAAAATATGAGCACTGAATAAATGGCCTCCGTGTGCGTGAGTGTGTGCCTGTGCGTGAGTGTGTGCCTGTGTGTGCGTGTGTGTGGATGAATGTATGTATGTATATGTGTGTACGTGCATGAATGCATGTGTGTATATGTGTGGGAGAGCATATGCATGTATCTGTGCTTGTGTACATCTGTGTGTATTTGCTGGACTGCATGTGTGTGTTTGTATGTGCGTATTCTTTTGAATGCATGTGTATACCTGTGTGTGTCTGCTAATCAGTAATTGATGAAAGGAGCAGAGTGTTTTTTGAGACAGGCGTTGTGGTGAAACAGGTACAATATGACTGAATAAAGAGATCTCTATATTTTAATTGATAAATAATTTTTCTGTACATGTCAAAAATTTTGACCTCATTTAAATGCTTCAATCTGGAATCCAAACAAAGGAAGAAGATTCATAAAAAAATTAAACTGCATCGCTTAAATTGTGTCTTTTTTAGACAAAAACATCATCACGTTGTGAAATGACACATTTCTCATTAACGTAACTCTGAAGGGAGTAAAAAGCATCAGAATCCAAGTCAAAACATGAGAACGGGTTAACTGGTGAGGGTTTGATATCGAGTGACTCAAAGAATGGAATGAAAATTGGTAAGACTGCACAGTGTGGGAAGATGGTTAGCTGTCTACCACCATAACCCGTGATGCCTTCTGTCTTCTCCCCAGTGATGACTGATTCCATACATTTCATTAGATGACATCTGTTTGTATCTTCTGAATAAATGTCAACCTGGGCATTCATCCATCCCTCACTAGAATAGGACAGGAACGTGCCGGAGCATATGCTCCTTTAATTGTGCCAATCACTCTTCCGCCTATCTGTCTTGTTTGTTAAAGATTTTCAGACAGTTTCTTTCTCTTCATTTTGAAGGAGATTTCATATCTTAGACATGATAGGTAAAAAAAAAAAGAATGCATGTGAAATATGATGCAATTCTAGTTATGCCAAAAGCAATATTAAGTTGGACTGCATCCAACGAGAAAAACATTTTACCATTACAAAAGTTAAAAATGTGTCTTTTATTTATTGATTTTTTTGTAATGAAATGTTCAAAGTTAGCATAAAAAATATGCTAACCATTTTTAAGTAGGCCAAGACCTGTACAATCTTAGGCCATTTTCCCAAATTATTCTGATTGCTGAAAACGTAACCTTGAAGTACCTCAGCCAACTGCTACTGTCTTTTGTACTATTTCAATACAAACCCAGACCTTTACTGCAATCCTTATCTCAGGACTCATGTGAACAAATTACACTTTAGTCCAAACTTTCCATCTGTTTCACCATTTTTTATTTTGAAACGCAGTAAAAAGGAGGCTATTCTCACACAATTAGCCCAGCTTGCATTGCATTACAGGATCAATAAAATGTATCTTAAATGTTTATGCTTAAACCATAGCATGCATTAAAGCAATGGGGTAAAACAGATGGATTTTTTTTTTTTTTTTTTTTTTGGTTTAAGCGAAGAGGCAAAGGACGCAGAGGGAGGAGGAGTTACAGGAAGAAGCAGAGAGGAAACTTTACGTGGGGGGCAGATTAATGTTTTTAACAGTATATGATACCCCTGTAGACTACAACCAAAGCAAGCAAGTATGCTCCAACAGAGATCTGATGAGCTCTGCAAAAATGAACTTGCCAACTTGGCAAGGCAAAGTCTTTCCTGTTTGCTAAGAAAGCCCTTCCTGAAATTATATTGTAACCCTAATTATATTCTGCTTTACACTTCAACAAAAAAAAAGTTGTGTTATAGCAGCTGAGAAACAATCCCCAGAGCTTTGGGTTTGGGTTTGGGTTTGTTTCGGCTGTAATCCTGAAGTATGTAATAAAGGTTACCCAGACTGACAAATGCAAACACACACACACGCATGCAAACACACACAGAGAGAGAGAGAAAGAGAGTAGCCACACAGAAGATAGACACACACACACACACACACACACACACACACACACACACACACTCTCTCGCTCTCTATAGAAGTCATACACACATAGAGAGAGCATGACATAGAAAGAGAGAGACTGACACTTCATTCCTCAGCTTTCAAGTATTGCATTACATCCACAATAAAACCCACATAGGGACTTCATACACACATACACCCACAGACATACAAACACACACACACATTCATATGCACACATAAGTATGAGAGACTGTGAGTGAAAGAGTATGAGAGGGAAAACCTCTGGCAGTAATCTACCATGTATTATATAAATGATAATAATAAAATTTTTAAAAATCACAGAGAAAAACTTTCAGAGTATGAAACGCAAGAGCAGAAAAATAGGAGTTATCTTTTATCTGGTAGAAGATGGCAATGGTGGAAGAGGCAGTGTGTTCTTCTGCACATCCAAGTAACACTTAAAACAGAACATGAGGAGCACATATGTTTAGCTCCAGGGTTTCAAACATATAAGTGTGTCTTGTGTGCCCTCCTGCCGGCGAAGCGCCCAGTGCCTCCATCCATTTCTTTTTCCCTCTTCAAGCGCATGGCAAGGAGTGGACTGCTCCCCCCACCTCGTACCTCAGAGTTTTAAAAGCCCTCATATCCTCCCTCCCCATCCCTCCCCGAGGCCTTCAGTGTGGATCCACTTCCTGTCGGCTCACGCTGACCTTTGGATAAAGGTAACAGTGCCCTCTACTGAGGGACCCGGCCCTGGTTCCTTTTCATGGGAGGTCCCTAACCCCACTGAGGCTCCACCCCTGCCCCACCCCACCCCACCCCACCCCACCCCACGCTTGAGCTCTGTAGCATACGAGATGTGACCCGTTCGGCCCCCAAAGTGCAGCTACCGCAGGCGTCTTTCCGCTTCCCTTTTCTTTATTTTTTTTTTACAGAGGTAGAGAAACACAGAGAGCTTGCTGTTGCAGATCAATGCCGCTGTTGGAGAAATAAAGCGGTCTGGAAAGAAACGGCATGGTTCATGGTAGCACCCACTGATGGAGTGGAGAAGCTGGATTTTACCGCATCCCTGCTCTCAGGGGGGCCCTGCACCTTAATCCAGGGTTATCATTTTTACTCATCTCCTTTTTTATAGAAACATTTCTAGTTGTATATTCCAGAGCTCTTCTCTGAATGCATCTTTCAGAGGTTACACCCAAGAAAGGTTTTGATATTAAACATCAATTTTATCAGTCCAATCCCTTCCCCCTTACATAGAACAAGGAATAAAGTTCTACAGTAAGTCCTCTCTCTCATGAGTTTACCTCCAGGGCTTTTTGCTATTATGATGTAACATAAAACCTGAGAGTTTATTACAAATCTGTTCTCACATTAAAATGTATGAGAAAAAAAGAAACAAAATGGAGGACAAAGAGAAAACAAATAATTACAGCTGCATTCGGAAGTCAGATGAAGCTTTTCCTACTGTCTTTATTTTTTTAATTTGATGGGGTTTTTTTACATTCTGTCTGCTTCTTTGCCGTTCTTTGACATCACTGAGTGGTGTTTCGTTTGTCCCTGACCAGCGTCTCCAGTGGGCAGTAGGCTGGAGACGATGCGTCATTAAAAGGTGTGTTAGCGGGGGGGCGAATGTAAACTTGGCCCCCTGCTTGTCCGGTGCGTCGACTCCTACCCCTGTTAGCTCAGCGAAAATCGGAGTGGTCAGGCCGTCTTGCCACAATCGCACGCTGGCGCCACAATCGTGCGGCCCGACGGCACTCTTCTCTCTGTAATGAATGCATACCAAAATACACTTTTAACCACTCACTGTCCACGCGCTTCCTCCTGACCTGAGAATGGACCTGTGCTGTGAACCGGAACGTGACATGTTTACCTGGACAGGGGCAGATCATGTGGTTTCCCAGGGCAACCAATGCCAACACCCCCCTCCACCCCCTGTTGCAATGGTTTCTCCCGCCAGTGGTGACAAACATTCCGGAGCTCTCCAGGGACATTCCAAACGCAATGAGTGACCCACTGCATCCCTGGGACAAAAGAAATAAATAAATGATGAAGAATAATTGAGCATGTCAGTTTTCATGAAAAGAAGCACTTTGCAAGTCCGTGGCCATGGATTAGAGAATACTCATGGGAGGGAACAAAAATAATAAAACATGGTGCATTGACAGCTGTCGGATTGTGCAAACACTAGTCTCGTTGAGGACTTTTTGGCAGCGTAAAGTTTTCCACTACGGTCCATTTGCTGAACAGCTGTTGTAGGTACCATGTATTTATTTAAATAATTTCCTGCACGGGATCCAGGAAGTGCAACAGAATTTCTGCCACCTGACAAAGTTCAGGGCATTTTTACTGCTGTAATGGCATTGTCAACATCCAATGTGAAATTACCACTGCAATTTCTCTTAATGGGAAATTACATAAGCACTGTAATTGCATGTATATATATACAAGAAATGTGTGTGTGTGCGTGTGTGTGTGTTTAAAAGTATTAATCTTGCATCTTAAAAATTTTGATAAAAGGGATTTAAAGACTTACTAAAAAGTTAAGTAAAAAGATGAACAAGTGAGACTCAACAAATGATGGTAGTTGAAAAGTATAGTAGCGTTGGCTAATCTGTGTGTCTTTAACATTATGGCAGTTGCTATTTATTTTAACATTTAATATATGTATAAAAGATGCCGGTCAGTAACCATGGAGCAGTTCTGGGGTTTATCTGGAAAATGTTGTCTCTTCATACTGTAAACATATACCGATGTAATAGCTGCTGTTAGATTGCTTTATGGACCAATGTCAAGAGACGTTAACTACCATGATTCTAAAACCAATATGACACATGTATACTCAGTTTTCTTGACTTGTCAGTTTTTTTTTTTTTTTACAAAGAAAGCATGAATCATAAGTACTGCTGTAAAACTATTCTTTCTCAGAACTTTTCCAAAATGTGTATTATTCAGGGAATTATGGCTCTTTTAAATCAAAGGTATAATTTTATGGGGTAGCTACATACAGTGCATACATTCAGACTTCAAAAATGCATTTTCCCAAAAATGTACTTTTGTGGTATTTCACTCAAAGCATGTGATGTATATCTTTCTCAGAACACTGGCTTCAATATGGGACACATTAAGCGTCATGTCATCTGTCATTTCAGCACCGCAGCGACGCGTCAGGGTGGAACTGAAGGCGAAACTAATCACAGGTCCACTGAAGAGAAAGTTCCCAGAAGAATCAGACTCTACATCCCTGCCAGACCCCTCTGCTCTGCCATCTCTGGTCGCCTGAGGCTGCCCCCTCTCTGCTCCTGCACTTCCAGGTCACGTCTGCTGTCTGTCCTGGCCCCCCAGTGGTGGAATGACCTTCCCGTGGAGGTCAGAACAGCAGAGACACTGGCCACCTTCAAGCGCAGACTGAAGACTCACCTCTTTTGCTCTTTGTAATGTGTCTATTATTTGCTCTTTAAACTGTGATTTGTTTTTAAACTGGGCTGTTTACTTTCTCTTAGTCTGTAGAGAAAGTAATCCCTGCACCTTTGGCCCATGGGACTTTACCCCTCTGTAGGGTTATCTTTGCACTTTTTGTACTGTTCTTATATACTTTGCCTTGTAAGTCGCTCTGGATAAGAGCTTTTAACAAATGCCCTTAATGTAATGTAATGTAATGTAATGTAAGAAATGCCTGTCTATCTCACCATCTGAACATGCCAGAAGCCCCAACGTGCCCCAGTTCCACAGTATATCACCATAAATGAACAAGCATTAATTTATTGCAAAATGATTTTGTTTTGCAGTTTCAGAAAGAAATTCACATTAAAAAGGAAACAAGATAAACAAAGATTATGCAATTCAGGTCCTGTAGAAAGTAAAGAAAATGCCAGACAATGTTGTGTAATGGAAGCAAAGCAAACATGTGAAACTTGTAATTTAGCGCTGAGGACTGTGCTAGATGATTTTAAACTGAACCAAGACCTTGGATTTATAAAGCATAGCAACACGAGACAATGACACAAAAACCCAAGCCAATGAGAGGAGAAGACCAAGCAAAGGTGCATAAACTCTGTCGGAGGAAGGAGAGAAGCAGGATGGAAACAGCTGCAAAATCCCTGTGATGGAGGAGCGCTGAAAGGGAGGGGAGCGAGGAAACAAACAGAGCTGACCAGATCGGCTTGTTTGGATATTTATAGTCAGAGCTGGCAGCACTTAAAGGTAACTCTGAGTTCATAATTGAATGTTACTAATGTAGGAACCTCAGTCATCACATTTCAGACCTTTCTTCCTCTCAGATCCTGACTTTCCTCCTCGAGTCCCACTGAACACAAAGGAACACAGCTTTTCACCATGATACAACTGGCAAAAAACATGTTAAAAACATGATGGAATCTGTAAAGCAAGAACTTCCTTTCAGAATGGTACATTCTCAGCAATACTTACTCTGGCTAATTAGTTATCAAAAGTTGGAATCAATTCACTCATAACTGAAGTGAGGAAAAAGTGTGGTAATTCCATGTTATTGTGGAACATATCCAATTAAAAATTTCAGATTTTCATATATATATATGTGTGTGTGTGTGTGTGTGTGTGTGTGTGTGTGTGTGTGTGTGTGTGTGTGTGTGTGTGTGTGTGTGTGTGTGTGTGTGTGTGTGTGTTTGAATAAAATAAAAAGTGAGATGGGAGAAGGTATGTAAACTTGTGGTGAATCATTTCACCAAATTTCATAGGAATTGATCTGAGCATGTCTTTACAGTCACATAGGGACTTGACACACCAAAAATCGATAAATAATGATAATGTTTTTCCTTCACATTCTCAAGCAAAGTGTCATTATCACTGCACTAGCTATATGGTACGGTCCATTGCCAAGAGGGACAATTACTTTTTTCCCAGAAGAACCCGTTCCTTGGGGGGAGAATGAGTTTCTCGTAATTGCTGGAAAACCTTGTCTCATTGAAGTGGCAACACATCCAAGGTCTAGAGGATGAAAGAAATTCTGTTTTTACCTCACCATGATTGACAAAATCTTCGCCCCTGTCTTCATGTGTTAAAACTTGAATTAATATGTGGTCTAAAGGTATCCTGTGTCAACAGAAATATCCTTTGAATAACACTGCAGCTATGTGTGCAATAATCATGATGTATTAGTTATATTATATCTTGTTTATACACACAATGTTCTTACTTTTACATGTTTCATCCTTATTCATCTTCTTATTCATTTTAATAGAGGCAGAGCCAAACATTTAAAAAAGTGAAAAGCACAGGACATGAAGTCATTAGTGCTAGAGCTATCCTCTCAGTCTGAAAGACTGTGATCCATGCTTCTGTTTCAGTGTGAACTTGAATCTTTCTCTCTGTCCCTCTTTCTCTCCATCACTGTCTCACTGTCCTCTTCCCTCTCTTCTTCTGCATGCAGCATATTGTCATTCTTACAGCCTCTCGTCTGAATGTGTACAATGCAAACTATTAAAGATTATTCTGTTCAATTATGTGATAGTTACCAGATTCTATTAGCACCAGCTTATACCTGGCTAAATGAAAAAAAGAGAGAAAATATAAATAATAGATGGAGCGTTTGACATCCCTGTAACCCCGGGTGATTTATACGGCAGGGCCTCCAGCTATCTCGCTGCAGCCATGCCTCATTGGGTTGACTAATAAAGATGAAACCTGACAGTTAACAAGGCTTACAGAGGTACAGTCCATTTTCTTAAGCGTTGGCTGACTGCACACTTTCATTGTGTATGATTTGCCCCCTGGGTTTGCTTCCTTCAGGGACCGTTTTGCGAAGGTATCCTGAAAGCAAAATGATGGCTTGTTTTTCTTCTTGTGCTAACCACTCGGTGTGTTGCTGGATCATGACCAGCTATCCTATTATGCTGTTTGCTGTTGTTTTGTTTTTTTTTTTTTTGGTAAATGGACTGACAGCCGTCATCCTTGTTTGCGCCACAGAGTGCTGGTCGTCATATTTTCCACCGATCCAGGAAAAGGGGGGTGGGTGGCACTTGGGGGTGTGCCAGACCCAACCAAAAGCCTCCGTCCCCAGAGGTCGGCATGTATTTGTTTACTGTCAGCGCCATGGCCATACAATAAACAAAAGCCTATGGAATGGAATTCTGGCACCTGGCTCCTTTCATTCTGAGTCCATCTCTCCTCACACGCAAAAGCGACCCTCCCACCCCCTGACCCGAAACCTTCCCGCCCCCCTCCGTCACCCTCCCTCTCTCTGCAGGGACAGCCAGGCAGAAATAAGGCAGCTCTTTATTTTTGGTGCATCTCTACAGAGTGACTCATGAATGGACTGGAACACAGCGGCTGAGCTAGTGCCAGCGAGATGGCATCTCACTCTGCGATGCCCACCTTCCCACCCACCCTTTTCTCTCTTCTTTTTTTGGTCCATTCTTCCGTTAATCATCCGACGGGGGTTTTAATAACTGTCATTGTCAGAGGCCGACCTTGAGAGAGCATGGTTAAAAAAAAAAGGAGATGTAAGGTCATCGCGCACGTGTGCGTAGGAGTGCGTGTGTGTGTGTGTGTGTGTGTGTGCGCGAGTGAGTGTGATTGAGTGACTGAGTTCTTGTATGTGTGTGTGTGTGTGTGTGTGTGTGTGTGTGTGTGTGTGTGTGTGTGTGTGTGTGTGTGTGTGTGTGTGTGTGTGGAAGTGTGTGTGTGTGTGAGCGTTTGTGAGAAAGTGTGTGTCAGTAAGGTGCTTGTGAGTGAGGTGTGTGTATGTACGATGATGATGTGTGTTTGAGTGTGTGTGTGTGTGTGTGTGTGTGAGTAAGGTGTGTGTGTGATGTGTGTTTGAGACTGTGTGTGTCTGTGTGTGTGTGTGTGAGTAAGGTGTGTGTGTATGTGTGTGTGTGTGTGTGAGTAAGGTGTGTGTGTATGTGTGTGTGTATGTGTGTGTGTGTGTGTGTGTGAGTAAGGTGTGTGTAGTGTGTGTGTGTGTGTGTGTGTGTGTGTGTGTGTGTGTGTGTGTGTGTGTGTGTGTGTGTGTGTGTGTGTGTGTGTGTGTGAGTAAGGTGTGTGTGTATGTGTATACACGTGTGGGAGTTGGGCAGTAATTCGTAGGGGCTGCACCGCGGGGCTGGCGCAGTAGCAGGTGGGGAGGGCTTTTGGGAGCTGGACGGATTGAGAATCAGAGGACCCAGCAGATGTTGAGAAGCAAATGATCTATTGCAGCTCCTTCTGAGGGATTTCAGCAGGTGAGAGAAGTACAAAGTAGTGAGAACTTTGGGAAAAACAGTGGGAAGCTATAATACTTTTGTTAAATTCAAGTTTCAAATATGTGGGAAAATAAATAGAACAGGAAGAGATTTATCTTCTCAAATATAACTACTTTCACCATTTTCTGAATCAATGATATTATTAACATGATTACATTAACAACACTGTCAGAATAAAATCTATTCTGAATACATTACACAACTTAATATACTATTTTATACACTTGTGCATCTCTTTCATAATTGTTCAAATTACAGAGGTAAAGTTGTAAAGTAGTGTTGCGTAATGGCTGAAGAGCTGTAGAGCACAGGTTTGGAAGGTAGTCAGAAAGGTAATTCATTTAAAAAGGCTTCAGTAAACATCACGCAGTATAAACAGGTGATGTGCAGAAATCTAAGTTGTCTAAGCCGCTCTGGTAAACTCCCATAACGTAATGTAACATGATGTGATGTCAGTATGCCTGCGGACAGAGACGGGCAGACAGCACAGATGTATGAGACGCGGCTCCAGAGCCCCGCCCCCCCTCTGTGAGTGGCAGATGTTTCTTATCAGGGCCTAGCGGCACAGCGCCCGCCCTCGGCACAGGGTAATATGGGTTTTCTGCACTGCCACAATGAGCTCACATTCCTGCTTCCCACAATGGCAGCCAATGTGCCAATTACTGCTGATTGCAGGGCTGATGGGGGGGGTGGGCTGGGTTTTCTGGAACTGGGCCGAGACCTCAGGAATGCCTTTCACTTGAATCCAGCCTGCAATTAAAGAGCGATCTCTTTACCGCCACATCAACGGAAGTCCACAGGCCAGACTTTAATGTAGGAGGGTGGGTTCAGTTATGGGTTGGGTGGGGGGTTTGCCCATCCCCAAGGGCCCCACCCAGACCCAGAGAGACGTGGTTCAGAGGAGCCTGGTGGCAATTGGTACTTCTGGTCCCAAGCCAGACACTCAGCGAATGTCAGGTGCCCCAGCTCCAAAAATATATCCCTTACTTCCTACCTCCCTCCTTCCTTTCGTTCTGCACCTGATCCATCAAACGTACTGTAGGGGCTCCGCTCAGTTCTGGAGGGGTCCCTGTCCTCTGAGAGGAAGACGATGATGTTCAGGTAGATGAATGGGTTGTAAACACACACTTCTGGTCCAAACTCTGGTCCGCACTTCTGGTCCAAACTATCTAGGGACAATTTCCCACAAAACAACTTGTGAGAAGTTCGTGACTGCAGCAGCTGCATTCCAAAAACCAAAAAATGATCTGACACCAGGCTTCACACAAATCTGTGTTATTAAATAAATTATGCACCAAATAATCCATATATGGTCTTCTTTAAAATTGCACCAGTTTAAAATGCCATAACAGATTCTTCTCTGTGACCTATGTATACGTACATATTGGGTAATAAATCAAATTAAAAAGTTAAGCTAGAAATATGTATATACACATAAAAATCAGTATGAAAGTTTATTGTTAAATCAGCAAAATCTTGGTGTAACATTAACTTGGAAGGCTGTTCAAACAAATGTAACTTTTTTTATACATCCATCCTATGATAATCTTAATTGTTTAATTAACACCATCAAAATGTAACTGTTAATACATTAAGATTAACTTGGGATGTTGATGTTAGTGCTTATCTCCCCATATGTTATACTAGTCTCACCATGTCTTAGGAAAGACTGAAGCAAATCATTTGTAAAGTGCTGGCAGATTGACTGTAGTCTGAATAACAGGAATAACATACGTAAATGTATAGGTATAGATGATACAGTCACTGCGCTTGTTTTATCTATACTTTTCTTTTCCCTACATTCTGGCATGAAAACGGATGAAGGAGGAGTAGCCGTCATTCAGCTTCTCCGGTACGTTTCCTTCCACAGGCTTTATGAAAGTGGGTACACAGTCTTTTTTTTTCTTTATTAAATCTGATCATGGGTAAACACATATCCGAGGGGTACAAGGTGCTGTAATCGGTACCCGGATCTGGCCTGGTGCCCTGGCCCATTTGTGCAGCTTAAAATAATAAATGCACACTTATTCACATGATACCATGCTATCAGGCACTGCTGAAGGGTCATGTTTGCCCACCCAACTGCAAACCCCAACCCACCCCTCCCCCTCCCTGCGGGTGACCAGCATGCTAAGACAGCTACTGCCAAGCAGCTCCTGTAGAAAGACAGACATTTCACCATCCACACATCCTGCAGTGCCTTTTCCAGGCTTGTTTTTTTCTATTTAAATGTATAAATGGCACAAAAATGTACATTCTGTATCCCCCCCCCCCCATTTTCTACTCCTTCTTTCCATTTTGTTCCTTTTGTTTTACTTGAAGAAGGGCAGCTAGGAACAGGTGTTTCAAATTAGCACAAGCCAGAAACACTATGATTAAATGTGTCAGATCATTTCACATTTAGTGTGCTAGTGTGCTTTTGTACCTGTCCCTATCAAAAGTGTGCATGATAAATAAACATACTGTTGCTTGTAGATGATCTGTCTGATGGTATGGCTGAACTGATAATCACTACAACACTTTTACCGTTTTAAAAAAAGCGCTGACATTTTTAGGGCTTCGTTATATCAAAGAAAAAGTGTAATTTGCTCATTTAATTTAGAACTGTTGAAACACAACTGTTGAGTGCAATTGCAGGTTGTCACATTTTAAGCTGTGCTAGAATAATGGTTTTTTTTTTTTTTTTTTAAATTAAATATTATTAAAGTAAACAACAAATTTGTTAACAAAATGATAATGATGAAGATATTTCGTGATATCGGTAATATATTTCATTTGATGTTTTTAAGTAAATGGGGCACACAGATGCACTCTCAAGTTTTCACTAATAGAGCTTTTGCTGGGTTAACTCGGATGATTTTCACCTCTGTAGTGTGATCATTCAGCGCCAGAGTAAACAGGACTCATACTTTCCATTACAAATGTACAAAACTTTAATCATTTCCCATAAACACAATTTAATCAACACAAACACGTCTCTCTTTTGACTTTTTGTTTGGTTGTTTTGGCTTATGTAAGCAACTGATTGCTCTGGGAGAATTTGCATTGAAGGCAGTTGAAATGTCAGTTCAGAAAATACAGAGTCGTTAAACAGTGTGGCCATTTTTAATTAAGTTCACAGATTGTATCGAAATGGAAATGCCCCCCGCCTTCATAACTATACTATATTAGTTGCAATAGAGTGATCTGCGTTGCAACAATGGGTTTTTTTGCCCTCTTCTTCATTTTTAATTGTGCGTCTTTGTATCTTTGTATGAATTATAACTCTCATATTGCTGACAGGAAAACATTGCAGATCTGAAATCCAAAACAGAGGATTCTCGATAATCCTTAAGTGTGTGGTATCCATTAAGTTTGAAAGTGGTATTTTCTTTGATTCAATTCAATTGAGTGCAGAGCAAGGTCTGTTTTTCTATTTCAGCTTCAAGGTTTGCAAGGTGTAAAGCTTTTGCACATCATCTGCCCCCTGCCCCCACTTGTTGTGGAACTGTGAACTGTAATTCAGTTTCATAGCTCTGCTACCTGCACTCATGACTACACTCATTTGCCTGTCATTTGTCTTCTGACTGTCTTACTCCACACAGAACTACAGGAGAGCTAGGACAACAGAACTACACACAGAACTACAGGAGAGCTAGAACAACAGAACTACAGGAGAGCTAGGACAACAGAACTACACACAGAACTACAGGAGAGCTAGGGCTTTTCTGAGGTATGGTGTGTCTCTGTATAGACTTTGAGAGACTGGGAAGTTGCTGAGACAAAATTTAAAATACATCACTGCAATCTGCCCCAAAACAAGCTGGGGAACACTGTCCATAACCGATACTCTCAACTAGTGATAGGGAGTGAATTCAAAAAAGAGAGGATTTTCCATTTCCATCACTAGGTTATTGGAACAATGACCACATTGGTTCAGGAGAGAAAACACATTTTTGATTTGCTGAAGCAAGTAAATGATTGACAGCTGAGTGTAGCTCCACCCCAAGAGAGTTCATGAAACCTCATTTCAACCGTCTCTACTCTCTATGTGAGCCACATTTCCTTCAGCCGAGGATTTGGCTTGAATTCTGGGTGCATGTCCCGTGGGAAATTACCACAAAATTGCATAGGAGAGAAACTTTTCAGTCAGCATCGTATTCACCTCCTCATTGAGCAACAGCACCTCCTCTGGCCGGTCAGGGTGCTGCACCCCGTTGGCTCTGTGGCTCAGTGGCTGTGCTGGTGGACTGTGGTATTAAAAGAGGCCCTGGCTGACTGCATGCTTTTGGGAGGGCCCCTTCAAAATGATGTTAGTCCCCCTGAACTGATGGAGGAGGGAGGAGGCCTAAAATTACAGTCCAAAGTCTGCAGAAAAATGTGGGTCATAAAAAACTATACGTATAGGAGCCATTTATAAAACACGTTTATGTTTGGCGTTTGTGAAAATGACAACACGAAAATGTTTGGAGAGGACATATGTTTTGCTAAGATGGTTTATAACTCATGTCATTTAATGGCATGAAAGCTTGAAAATGTACACACATACGCACATTCACAAACAGACACATGCACCCATGCCCTCTTATACGCATACATAAGCTTGAAAATGTTCACTTTTTTTACTATCTACTGCCTCTATTTTCTTCCTGAAAAAATGGCAGCATAGTTAGAGGGATCTAGATGGAGAAGCTAAAGGGTTTTCCACTGCATAATAAAAGTTAAAAGGGTTGGTGGCCTTTTGTTTGTTTCAAATTTAAAGTTATTTAAAGTTATCACAATATTTGTGAAATTTATCTACTATCTAGAAAGGGTGTTATAGGGAATCCAAAATGTACAATATAACACAGAGTCACTACTATAAAAAATATTTTTTGATTCAATGAATTGTTTTCATGTTAGCATGTTGTTACTTTTTTTGCAAAGGAATGCTATTGATGTGGAACATGAATGTTCAAAAGTTTTGTTTGTTTCTTAAAACCATAAAATCGATTTCAGGAGCCAGAAACCTATATTTCCAAGCTCCCAAATAATTATCAAGCAGCCACTCAACAAGACATTTCTGAAGATCATGTTTGTCATCTTCATTTCCATACACGTCTAAAACAGACAGTTACAGAAATAGACTGACCTATACCAAATTGTAGAGTCATGACTTGGTCCATTAGATTTACATGTCTCACATACAGCCACAGGTTAGCCTTCGCTAATCTGCCTATCTCTGTCAGTTGGCTGACAGTTCGCTACGCTTCACTGGGCCTCGAAGCCGACCCGTCTGAGCGGGCTGAGCTTTCGGACCGTGAGGTCACTGAAATGATGGCCGGAGAGGCTGCAAAGCCTGGCCCACCGGCGGTGATGTGACTCACGGACAGGGGGAAAGTGAGACCTTCATTAGCAGAGTCAAGCTGACGCTGTCAACACTGGCCCCTCTCCTCGACCCCGCGGCCCTCGTCACCACCAATTAGGCCTTATTTGGAGTAATTGTCCTTTGCTTAAGGAAGGAGTGAGGGTGTCATAGACTGGTTCTTTCACACACACAAGCATCCACAAACTCTTACAAGCACACACAAACACACATCTGTACCCACGCTTTGTTGTGCACACACATACAAAACACAAACACACATGTGTACCCACACACTGTTCTACACACACATACATAAGCGCACACACACACACGTACGTACATGCATAAACTCAAAGACACAGATATGCATGCTCACAGACACAAACTCATATACATATACATAAAATATATTATATTCTCAAAACACACATGCACCCACACCCTCTTATACTTTGCCCCCAGGGGGGATTGGCCCTTGGCTAGCCTAATCAACTGTAAGTCACTTTGCATAAACGCATCAGCTAAATGATAATAATGTAATGTAATAATGTAGATACATAAGCTCACACTCATAAACAGGCACACACATAAACACACGCACTTACACATACACATGAACACACAGACAATGCATGCAAACAGATATAAGAGTAGGCATATACACACCTTCACATGCACCCATACAGATACACTACCACTTAGACACATACACATGCAAACACACACATGCAGACACAGGCAAGAATACACACATACATAGACACAGTTCTCACACAGCTGCACAGTAGAAAGTGCAAGCCTCTGGTGTTTGAGTTCCAGCCCCAAATCAAAGTGAGGAACATTATTGAATTTCCCTAACGGAAATAACATATATTAAAATAAACTGACATAAAATATATTTCCAAGATTTCTAGAGACATTTCATTGGTGTAAAGGACCCCAGGTACCCCTGTGATTCTCCACCTTTCAGACATTGAACACCTTGAAGTTCTTTAATCCAGGCAGAGGGCTAACGAGTTAATCATTTTATGATTGGTCTGCCCGTCCTCCGCCATGTCATTGCAGTATATAAAAAAACAAACTCTCTAGCATATTTCAGCTTTCTGGGTTGCATAGGGACAACACTATTGGAGCCACATTTGTTATTGACATACTGATTGATTGCTCAAAATAAATAAACACACACAAAAATAAAAAATGCCTGATTTGGCACAAAGAAGGGAAATGTAAACCAGAATTCATGGGTTATATTTGTTGTACAGATGAGGGTTTGTTAATGTGGGCTATTCTATTTTTCCATATTTTTCCATATATAAGACACAAAATATGAAAGATTTTTATAACTCTGTTCATAAATCATAAAAAAGCACAGTCAAGACCACCATGGACAAAGCATTTGCCATCATGATAGACTCTTTTTGAACGTAATAAATATACACACATTGATATATTGAAGTTTGTGTGTTATTGATATGTCTATCAGTGACTTGTGTAATTTTATTCATTGACAATGAGGTGAGACAGGTCCAAGGGGCGGAATGCATCACGTTGCTTAGAGACGGGGCGTAATTACTCTCATTAATTACAGAGCTCGCTGCAGATGCCAACCTGAAATCAATCCTCTCCTCACACAGACATCAGTCAGCTGCAAGATTAATGCCACTAATGGGCTTCCATAAATTCCCATGATGCATCTGGAATCATGACCCCCCCTCCCCTCCCCCACACTCCCCCATTCAAGGCAAAACAGAACTCTGGGCTGAAGGCTTTTCATGAGAAAATTATTTAAGTTCAGCCCTATACCCTTAAGCTGTTTTGGTGGCCCATTCTGAGAATTATTTGTTACAGCTGAAAGGTACCAATACTGATATCTTGGGCAGAAACACGGGCCATTGGAGAACTGTGTTTGGTAGAAAGTTATTTGAATTGTGGTTTTGACCTTGGCTGTGGTATATGAACATGGAGATAAATGTCCCAAAATACCACATGGTTGATGATACAGCCTATGCAAACATGATTATGGGATGTTTGTCACAAAGTCATGACCAGGAACAGTGTTGTCTCAGTATGTCTCAGAGCGATTGATCCGCGCCACATAATGTCGGGCAACGCATATATGTCCATGGTCCCATGAGGTTATAATAGAGTTCAGAAATCTCGAACAGAGAACAGGACATAGCGGACGTAACCTAGTTAACCCATATATTACCTTGACACATACATTAGCTGAAATACAGTACTGTATGTGTACAGTATCTTGGCTATTTAGTCAATCCAGGTACACTGAAGTATCCCATATAGCTTTGATAATATGGTGTTTGCACAACGTTCAAATCACATAGCGCCCTATTTCACAGAACGTGTCGTGGACGTTAAGCGACGCATACCTGGATAGGATTTGGAAAGGGAGTTCTGATTCTAGATAAGCACTTCTGCTTTGAAATTTTATGAGAATTGATACTGATGTCACAAAATGAGCTGAATTAAGAGCTCGGAGGGGGTCCATACCTTTATCACTTGCAAGCTTATGTCTGGAGGGGGCACTAGAGAGTGGAATCATTGTAAGCTTTTTTTTTTTTTTTGATTTTATCCAGACATAGTCAGGTAACAAAACTGAGCAATTCTTTTTGAGTAATTATATGGGTCCAGTGAGGAGCAAACATTAGCACACAGACACTTAGATAATACACTGATTGTATTTAATATTGATCCAGGCATTGTCATGGCTGTCCAACAATGTACAGAGTGCACACAGACTCACAATGGATCTACGGTGGCCGATGTGATCACAGTTCATTAGCGCTGAACTTGCGTCTCTTGCACCGGGGACTTGGACTCTGATTGTTATTGATCAGTGAAGGTGATTTATTTCAACAGGGCGGAACTGCAGCTCAGGTTTTTTAATGAGAGGGTGATTATTATGGTAGAAGTGACAGAAAGTGAAGAAATGACAGCCAGTCATATTTCAGCCAGCCACGATAAGATGGTGACCAGTTCTAATGCAGGGACTTTTAGGAACTTCATCTCACTTTTACTTTATGGAACTTTTCTTCCTCTGGGTGGGTGGAATAGAGGAATTTATACAAAGAACAGAAAAGGATTATGGTACTGCACATTGGAGGGCAAAAACACATTGTGTGTTCCCTGTTTGCTTCTTGTAATTTCTCTTATTTAGCTGCTTCATTACTTAGTCCTCATGAAACACACGATGGTCATGTTTTGACGGACTGTCAAACTGACCGCTTAATTACTGGAGTGAAATCATTATGCGTTTCACAGAACCAATTTAAATCTTTTGTGAAGGTCAAGATAGATCACGTTTAAACAGACCTAGAAGGACAAGAAAAATCTGCACCACTAACATATTTCAAAATGTTCTGTGCTAAAAATGTTAAAATTATCTCGAGTGGAAAGCGCTAATGTAATATAATTAATTAATATTCAGTAACAGCTGCTTACCTTGGTATGTATTAAATTTGTCTGGTTTCACATATGTGTAGCAGATAGCAGTTGAATTCCTTGCTGAAAATGCAGCTTTCAAAAACACAGTCTGCTCTTTGAAAACTGTATAGGTGCTGAACAACAGCGCATGACAAATTACAGCGCACATAATTTTATTTGCCAATGAAATATTGACTGTGGTCAGGGATGAACAATAATTTCAAAATCGAAATATTAATTTGCACATATTTATACCATATGTAATATCACAGTTTTTATGTGTTTTATTTGCTCCACATGCAAAACAGCCCATCCCGTTTAGATTGCACTGCATAAACTTGATGAAATTTGGAAAACATTTCACAAAACATGAAGGTGAAGGTCACATTCCAGTGCCACAGTGATTCAAACTGCATAAAAACAATGCAAAACACCCAAATGAGGAATACAAATAAAATGCATAAGAATATAAATGCATGAAAATGTAAATACATAAAAATTTCAAATACATGCATTTAAAATATTGTTCTTTATGAAACCTCACCAATACCAAACTTAATTTCCCTATGAATTTTACTACGGATTTTATTTCTTCAGACGCCAGAGTTCCGGGAAAGCCATGGCTTTATTCTTATCTGAGAACATGCCTTGAGTAAGTCATTGTGGTTCTCGTGCAGGAGAGTCATGCTTAAATGAAGTCTGCTCCCCTTTCTCTCCAAGCTCCCCATACCTTGAATGTACTGCGCTATACATTCCCCAGGACCGAGGGAAGGACAAGCCCTGCCCCGCTTCTCGACAAAGGAAATAAATCACACCGTACACAGGAGAATATCCTTCCAGACTGAGGCCTGGAGCTTCATTACGGTGCCAGCACCATGCATTACTTTGCATATTACCACTGCGATTTGGTCAGGTCCCACTTCCTCGGCCCACTTCTGTCACACCGCGAGCGGGGGGAGATCTGTCTTCCGCTCCAGACAGATAGGAGCTGGGAAGAGCGGGAAGGGAGGGAAAAGCTTGCCCATACAATAGAGAAAAGACAAAAAAATATATATATTTTTGGGGTAGAAGAATGAAAAGAAAACATGCTCTCACTTTAAAATTCACTGGTTTGTTTTGGTTATAATAAACAAGCTGAACAAAAAGTGTACTTTAGCATATTCCATTTTTTATTCAGGTAAAAAAGGTTATTTGTCTTCTTATATTGCACATTTTTGTAATTAAATTGAATCCTTCAAATATAGGAGCCTTTTATGTTTCATTGTTTCCCTCCCTCAAAATATATTACATTGCGCATATACATAATGTTGTCATAGCTGTCATAAAATAAACTGATTTTCAAATTAATCATGTGAAGGATACATCTACATTTTTTTTCTTGGAAAATGTACATTTTTCATGTTTTATGAGAGATGCATGTGGTGTGAATGACAGTTTCTTATCAAGTGCTAAGTGAGCACTATGATGTGCTGTATTAGCTTTGCATTTGTCTCAGCTCATATCATTAAGTGTCGCTTTATAAACAGCTTGTCAGAGATAAAATAAAACAGTAAGACATCTGCTAAAGTATTCAGAAGCTAGTTTTAAAAAAATCCTTAGCTTTGATCATATAGTTTTAAACTTAATGTACACTTGGTAATATCTTCTGCTATGAAAATAATAGTTTTTTTTGTTTTTGTATATAGTACAGAAATGCATGAAGATATATAATACAGTCCTATCCATTAAGCTAGCAGACAGATGAGGCAGACATTGAAAAAGCACTTGAGTGATGCAATAACACATACATTTGGCTCAATCATATACGGTCGGCTCAAAGCATTTGCCGGATGGGTGGAGCAGGGCTTGTCTTGTCAAAGGCTTTCATTGAACTTAACTTCAGGCACTTATGAATATATATTTAGGTTTTAAGAAAATGCTTTACCCAGAGCAAGTTACATAGCTTACTTACATACATACAGCCCTTTTAAAACTGCCAGATATTTACTGAAAATAACATAAAGACAGTGTCCCACTTGGGAATCAAGCCTGCAACCTCTGAATCAGAAGCTCAGGTCCAGTGCTGTATTATCCACTCATTTCATGCCAGTTTGGAAAAATAAACATGCCGTTGTACCGTGTTTTTCCTCGTGAGAGCATGTTTCCGCGAGGCGTCGCCCCCCTCCTCCCGCCACACGGAGGGAATTACGGTGCGTAATAACCAGGACCCTGCTTTGTCTCTGAGTTCGTTAGCATACATCCTGCATCGCCTCTGGACTCTAACCCCTTTCACCAGACTGACAGACCCATGATCCAATTATGAAGGAGGCTGTTGATTTTCCAGGTTTGTCGCTATAACAACCGTTCTCAAGGCAATGACGCAACATAATGTTGGAGTAAGAATTTTGGGAAAACTGTGAAAGAGAAGTAGTAACTGCAGGATAAGCGTCGAACAAAAATGAAAGGACAATGTAAAAGGAAGCAAATGTTATCAGTAGGTATGGTACACTGGCACAATTTCATTAAGAAAATATGAAGCACACTGTTTTGGCAGAAAGCTAAAATCTGAATCTGAGAGAATAATGCTGTGAAAATGTTGGGCTTACTTGCAGGATTTGAAAAAATAAAAAACAGAAGTAAATTTGAGCATGGATTGACAGGGTACAAGATTGACAAAGACAGATCTTTCTATGATGTATCAATATTATCCGGTTAGCATGTTGTTGCACCAGCCAGCCAATGAGAAACAAGGGTAGAAAAACAACAACTTCAATGTCCCACAAGCAAGGACAGAAAAACAGTCATGTTTTGGTTGGGCTACTATGTTTGGCTTTTTTCAAGTTTGTGGAAAACAAACTTAGTCCTGTAATTAGTCCTGTAAAAGTGTAAGACTCCGGCCCTCCACGGAGAGCGTTTTTTTTTGCTGAAAACCTGTAATTCCACTCAATCCTCTCCCCATGAAGAGCCTGTCTCAGAGAGGCTCGTCATGACCCATGCGTTTCATTTTTCTTTCCATAATTACCCATTTCCTTCATATAATGGTAATCACAATGAGGGCAAACAAAAGCACAGGATGCAGTTACTAAAGGAAAGAAAGGCTGTACGGCCGTAAAAGGAGCAGGTCTGATTATACATGTTCTTTGTAGAGAGAGGATTCTCCGTCCTTTCCTTCGGAGGTAAGCTTTAGGATAATATCTAAAGTGCACACACTCTAAATATGTCTCTCATTATGGCATTTATGGATCTGCTCTGAATTCTGGGAAATGGAAAGCGTCAAGCTCAGTCTCTGAAAAGCTTTGTGGCACGTGTGCGTAAGATAAAAATCCAAAAATAGGAAATGACCAAGTGTGCAAAAACACAAATAATGTATGTGTGAAAGCTGAATCCTAATTTAATATTTCTCAGGATATGGTTCATGTAGACAAATCTGAAAATATGTTTCTTTTTAGAATATGGACACCAAGTAAAGATACCCCTTGTGTGCTTTGCGTTTACACCAAGAGCAGGTGCACACCGTTATGTACTGAGCCGAGAGGCCCCCGGGTGAGCGCAGGCTAATTACGGCCAGCGGTTCCATGAGAGAGACGTAGGCTTCCGCTCGATTGGCTGACTCCAGGCTCAGCGTGGGGCACTGCCTGCTCCCGGCACCCCAGGTAAACGTCCCGGTGTGTAATCACGCATCTCGGCGATCGCACCACGATTGATTTCATTCGTCATTTACATTCCGCTGTTTATTCACGATGCTTGCGGGCAGCGACAACAATGGCGGCCTCTGGGGTTTTTCACCTGAACTGTGGGGGAAGCTGTGCAGAAACGGTCTGATGGATCACAGAACAGAGCGTCTGCATGCCCATTACAGAGGACAGAATTCAGCCACAAGTAAAGACCTACCATCTATGATATTCAGTTAATGACTGGGACTCCTGAGGTGGCGGTTCAAGTCCCAGTCCAGCCACATAAGAACACCATTGCTGTATGGGTCCTTGAGCAAGACCCTTAACCCCACATTGCTCCCAGGGTAGATTTTGAGTCTTTCAACTGTTCCACACCAAATGACAGTAAGTAATATGATATTCATTAATTAATATAGTACTTTGACACATAAGGGTATTCTGAATACAGGGGTAGTTTGATTTTATTCCACACCAAATGCAGAAATTTGTCTGGGGCCGAAACACAATCAAACTTTGTCTCACTACGGCCAAATATAACTCAATCAATACAGTCCCCAGTCAGATCTCCATCTCCATCTGCAATCAGCACAAGGAAAGGTACATAAACTGTGTTATCAACTGATTTAAATGATCAGTTATGGACAGAGGAACAGTGAAGAACAGCAGCCCCTGCGATTCTCTACCAGGGTTCGCATCCCTGCTCTATATTGTCAGTATTCATCTTTCAAATACACCTGTGTTGCTAAGGGGAGGTGGGGGAGGAGTAGATTGGACTGCTTTTCCATTTGGTTGCTTTCATTTGTCCCTGTGGGGCCTCACCTTTCGGCACACACACCTTAGGCCGATTAGCATTGGTGTCATCTCAGGCCAGATACAACCGCTGGCTTTAAGTTGCTTTGTTCTATAAATGTCTGTTCTCTCTTGTATAGACGGAGTTGTTTTAGTTATTTATTTCCTATATGCTTGGATTCATTTTTCCCCTTCCAAGTTGTGCAGCTAATGTTAATTGTAACTCCGGACAAAGTGTTTGATTATTTACATACAGTAACAAAAGTGGGCATTCTACAGTGTTGTTCATTTTAAAATGAATTGCATTTTCTTTGGTTTTCTGAACCCTATTTTTGTCCCTCGCAAGCAGTTAAACAGATGGAATATATAATCCCATTTAGAAGTATGGAACGGCTCAAACCTTCCATACAGAATATATAATGGAACAAACGCCCAGACCCACTGAATGTGATATTGTGGTTTTGTTTTTCCCTCTGTCATTCCCTGTCGGAAGAAATACATTGAAAGGGCAACACAGATATTCATAAAATTCGACGTGCAAGAGAAAAGATTTTTCTGTGTACTTTCGAGAGTTTTAATAATGAATGGGTACTCCCATTAAATATTAATGGAGGCAAATCGAGAGGGGGAGAGAGATGGCGAGTAACTCTGCCGCAAAGTGCATAAGTGGCATTATCCAGTCATTGGGGTGGAATCCAAGCCAACGCGCTATATGCTCGTGATGCTGCCTGTGATCAGTGGCTGAGTGATGCCCGCTGGTCCGGAAAACTCAGGGAATCGTGGGTAATCTCAGGTTACTGGAGAGTGCGGCAGATAAGAACCATTATGAGTCTGCATTCGGTCAAACCTTAAACCCAATCAGTCGATGGGAGAGTCACACGTCCGCTGTACCACTTACAGCTGTCAATCGAGGGATGACAGCATATGGACAGAATGGTGGGCTGACGTCCTCGTGATTCACCATTGACCTGTTTTACTGGTCTCCTTCCAAGTGTCAAGTCAATACTGCACTTTTTTTTTCTAATGGACTATCTGTGCAACAAAAAGTCAGTCCAAGTTAACTTTGCAATATTTCAACCTGGATTGAAAAAAATATTTTTCCTCAATATTAATTAATTTGTCTTCAAAGATACCATCTGGCTAATTTATTTGTTATGACAGCTGAACTAAGCAAATGTATTTTGTGAGAAGAAAAAAATGTACATTTGTTTAAAAATCAATCTGAAATATTATTTCTAATAAAAGTTGTGGTTTTAGACCTTAACATAATTTAGAAAATGAATGCTGCTGCTTTTCATGATTAAAGTTTGGGGGAAATTGTTGGTGATGGTTGAATTCTCTAAATTGAATAAGACAGGATGCCATAACGCACACACTTCATCATCGCTAATGCAACATTTAGGCAGGAGCTCTTAGTTTGTAAATCCAATCGGTATTTCAAATCCTTTTTGGAGGCTGTTCACCAGTAATGGTTGAAGTGAAGTTTCATGAACTCTCTTAGGGTGGGGCTATACTCAACTGTTTGTCATTGACTAGTCTTAACCAATCAAAAATGCAGTAGCTCCTCCCATTTGTGGCTCCATGAAGCCTCACCCCATCACAACTGTTTAAGCTGTGCTTTTACAAGTAACCAGGTTTCATTGGTTCAGCCAAACCACTGGCTTGTGAGTTTTTGCTGAAGTTGCTATACAGGGAGGCTCCAACTTACGAGTCTATCTTTTCTCTTGCAGACACTTTACATCATTCACCAAGTTGAACCCATCACCTTAAACTTCAATCAGTCTCAGTAGCTCCTATTTTCACATGTGTGTGGTTAATATAAATAAGCATAATCCAAAGACTGTGATATATTTACGAATACTGTACAGTACTGTATAGGAAAACCACACAGTATTTGACCATATAGTGCAACTATTTTTCAAGCATAAATTTCACAATTTAGGGAAATTGGGAGCGCACAGTTGCCATCAGTTGTGGATCATGTACTTGGCACGCAATTTGAATCGGTAAATTCAGTAAAAATATTTTTTTTAACCCTGGAAATTATTTTTTTGTATTTGCGGATTTACGGTTAGTCGAGTCTTAGTAAGCAGGGCACTCTCTGTAGAGGTTATTATTGTTTTTAGTATGGAGTGATGACATTAGTCAATGCTGCGCCACATGTATAATGACGATAATAAAAATTTTAGGACTAATAAAACCAAATTTGATTAGTTAGAAGAGCATGGGCAAGAAATGGATTATATATCAGGTTTGAACCACATCCAAATCAGACATTCACTTAAACATGTTGTTTAGAAATCAAGGAAAGGATCAGATGTATGTTGGACATGGAAAAATCTGATCTGAGTCACTTCAAGCCAGCTGTTTTAAAACAGCCCAGTATATTCTCCTCAGTAAAGGCATTTTTTCATCACACATCATATATTGGTCCAAAGGGATCGTAGTTTCTGTGGGAAAAATAACTTCTCTTGTCACTTTGCTTTTGGCACACCATTGTTTCCAAATAATTCACTTCGGCTCTCTGCTCGATCAAAGATGCCTGATTAATGTGGGTTGAATTCTGTGGAAGAGAAAAGCTGCTCCATTTCCTATATATCACACAGACTTAGGTCTGTGAGCACACAATAAAACAGTGAAATATGGACAGGGATACGAGAACCAAAAAGTAGCATTTCCTTTATTTTGCTTGTTCCACATCATAAAACTGTGATTCATTTTGCCACCAAAGAAAATGTAAATAAAAATGAATGAATATGGGAAATGTTTTTTTTTCTTTTTTTTGTTTGTTGATTTAACTTATTTTACATAAACTTTAATCACTGGTGTATACGTCTGCTGTTTGTTATATCCCAATGATGTTTACATTGCACTACCAGGGCCTTCAATATGGAGGATTTCAGGGAAAATGGAGGATGTCACATTCATTTTCGTTACGCAGAACACAGCACATTTTCACCACAATTTCATATTGTGGTTCTGAAAAGCTAAGCTCAGGCTTAGCTCATTGATAAAGACTTGACATTGTCACTAAATACACATGATAAAGGCTCAGCCCTTACATGAAATTCTGAAATGCTACATTTTTATCATCTGCTCTTGGTTTCAGTTTTTTTTTCTTTCTGTTTCAATTTTTCAATTTTGCACAAGTAATTCAAATACATGTTACATTTCAGTCAAATTTCTAAGCCGTTACCTGACCAACAGAGCTGCCAAGCCCAGTTCAGTTACAGCTGGGGACCGTAACCTGCCTATGCAGTTCACAGATACTTCCCCCAAGCCTTGAGGTTTCTGCCCTGCAAGCATTGATGGTGAAGAGCTTCTAACCTCAAGCAGCAATTGGGTCAGACCAGAATGGGATCCAGAAGCTTAAGATTCCATGAACCAAGAGGGGTATAAAAAAATGAAATGTGCTCCTAAAATCACACATAATAACAATCCTTCAATCCCATCCCCATTACAGGAAATGAACATGAACTTCCGCTGGGCCAAACAGGATGCTCCACTCAGGCTAGGGGCCTGGGGATGCAGTGTCTTTGCAGAGCCCCCTTAAGCCACTCCATGGCAGCTAGCCCTGGCTTTCAGGCCTAAAAGCTCACAGCCGACAGCGATGAGGCCATGATGGAACTCGAGGGTGGACTGTTATGAGGCATAAGAGCTGCGGTGCGGGAGAGATTTTTGAAGTGGGGGGGCAGACTGTAAGCAAAAGGTCTCAACTTTTAAGCTTATACAATTTTTTTTTTCTCAAAAGTGTGGGGGCGGATCAGAGTCCCTATGAAACTGGGGGAACGTATCTCCCTGTACCCCCTGCCATCTGCGCCCCTGCCCAGGAGCAGAGTGGAGCGGCTCCACACTGGTAGCAGATGCTCTGCCTGTGTGGACCCCAGCCTCAGAATCGCAATGCTGTTAATGGCTTCACCAAACCATCTTTTGTCACATCTCTCATCACCCTTGCAGATGTTGAATGAATTGAATCTGTATTGAAGTAAAATATTTTTTTCAAACTTTTGAATCACTATGACATAATATTGAATGCAAGTTAAAATTATTCAAATAAATGCAAATATTGAAATAACTGTGGGCCTTAGTGATTTCTTATTTAAAATATATTGCTGTGGAAAAATATAATAAATATTGTGTACAAGTATGTAATTCATGAAATGAAATAAATATTACTGATTATTGAAACATGCATGACAAATATTCATCTATGGTAAATGAATTGGTCATATGGTAATTAGTGTTTTGTTAAAAATACATTAATGAGTGCTATTCAGATTTCATGGACTGAGCACTCGGCACAACACCTGGGAGGAAATAAATATCATTGTGTTTACTTTACTGTTTTAATTGTACTGAATTGTGTTTGTTTCCACAAATTACTGTTGCATATTATGGTATAATTTTAACTTAACATAAATTTAGGTATATATAATATCAAAACCAAAGAGAGACATAGAACCTGAGTACAAACGACAATGGCCCAATTTCAATATTTCTAACTGATATAGGAGAAGTCAGTGTGTATGTGTGTGTGTGTGTGTGTGGGTGGGTTGATGGTATTGGAGGGATGACCATTGTCATATTTTTAATGCATCCAGATTGACTTGCAAGTGTCAATGTATCTTTCCTACCCAGCAGAAAGTGGGAAAAGCACTGAGTGGGAGAGAGTCTGGAAGTGTTCCTGACAGATCCAGGTTACTCATTAGCCTCATTACTTTATGGAATGGTGATATTTATGAAATGCATGAACAAGAATGAATTTACCAAACCTCACCTGAACTGCTCTGTGTACCGCATTTTATTTGTTGAAATGTACATTTCCCTGTGGAGGTGTTGGGAGAAATCGGAGATTATATCACTTTAATAAGGAGCTGGTGAAATGAGGGGAAAAGTAATTGTGGTCTGTTGGCTGACAGGGTCATTAATGTTCACCATCCACTGGGGCTTGTGGACAGCTACAGTCCCACAAAGTTGATCTTATATCGCAGACATTTTCAGCTTTTCCAACCTCGGCCTTCCTGTGTCACCCAAAGTACACCTCATTCCATTTCTGCACATCGATGGGAACATTATCAGCGATAAACAAATGAACCCATGACACTCATCAAATGAATACATACTGTTAAGTACCCAAAGTGGGTGGTAAATCTCAAGATTTGGGCACGACTTTGACTGAAAAATAAATTCTAATCTTTTATTTTGTCGTAGAGATGGTTTGGCAAGTTGAACTCGCCAAAAGTTCTTGTGGAAAAGAAATCATGTACTGTGTATTTAATTGGACATTACTTTTAGCTGTCAAAGACAAATGCTGATTGAATCCACATCTTTGTCACCGTGCTCAAGAATTTTTCCAGTCCATTTGAAAAATGATGGCATTTCAGTTTCAACTTCTTCATTATATTATATTACATTAAAGGAATTTGTTAGACGCTCTTATCCAGAGCGATTCACAAGGCAAAGTGCTTATGAATGGTAACAAAAGTGCAGAGGGGTAAAGTCCCAGGTGCCAAAGGTGACAGAATAGATCAGGATACCCCTATAGACTGTCTTAGGAGAAAATGAACAGCAACAACCTAGGTTAAAAACAAATCACAATTAAAAACAAGTGCAGATAAGCACAGAATCCTCACATTTCATCATGTGCCTCGATCCGTTGTTCTCATCTAAATATTGACCACCAATCACAAGAATGCATTACCTAATCTGCGCTGTGTGAATGTGTCCGTTCTCCTCCTTTCTTCATCCAGTTTTATTTCGACCTATAACTGTTATGCTGTTAGGATTTCTGTTTATTTAGCACTGTAGTCTGGATGTAAGTTTTAATTAAAAATATATGCAAGCGTTTTATCTTAATCACTATTTTGGTTCATTTGATTTGGTGATTCCCTAGCCCATCCAACAGCTTGTGGGTAAGAAAACATTAACCGGTACATCACATTTAAGGGCAAACTTTGATTGAATCCAGACCTGTATTAAAAAATCATATCAATATATCATATCAATACGCTCATTATTTTCCTTTCATTCTCTGCAAACCATAACCAATCTGTGGTGTCCTCTATGGGTAAAGTGGGCAATCTTCCTAATAACATTGAACTGGGAACATACATTTGTTGAAGTTGTCCACAGACATGTTATCATTGGCCAAGATAGCTAGACTTTTGAACTGGTTCACATTTTCCAGAGTTACTTTTTTGTTTTTTTTTTTTTTTTTTGTTACTGCGAGGGAATGAAATGTTACTTGACCAGATTCATTTTACTCCCATAATTAAGAAATCCCCACTGAAGTCTTAGGTCTATTTTGGATCAGATTCACCTTAAACAGCCAGCTAGCTAAGCTAATTATGCAAGTTACTCAATGGTTACAAATTACATATTAATTCTATTACATATGAATGTATATATTATATTATATTATATTATATTATATTATATTATATTATATTATATAACCTTAATATGAATTTAAAAATTAACTTTTAAAGGGACATTTTCTTACTTCTGAGGATCATGTGGGTGAGCAGCGCACCTTTTACTTCAGTCAGCCAGTATAGTCATGGCTTGTGCTTTAAACTTTACTTGAACCTTTTGTTCAAAGTACAAGTAGCCTTATTACAGTAGCACTGTGTAGTTCAAGTGACCACTTTTAACTGCGGGCCTAAGCTGACAAAGACTCTTGCACAGATTGGTTTGGATGGTGAATTACCTTCAGAGCTCACATGGCTGTGGAGCTCCAGATAAACAGGTCACAAGGCTAATCTTGTGAGCAATCTTCATCTTTGCACCTTAAGTTCACAGTGTTCCCAAGCAAATTTGAGAAAATTGTTGGAAAAGAACATTTAAATTGCAGAAGCAAACCTTAATCGCTCAAACCGATTTCACTTTTGTTCCTGTTGTTTCAGATTTTCCACTGTAAAATGATTACTGGAATAAAAAAAACAACATAATTTATCTGACTGATGGTTCATAAGTTGACAGCAGAGAAATAAAATCACTCATGTCTCCAACGCCAGACCCTTTTTATTTGGGTTTGTGTGCATAAAGAATCTACAGCTCAGTCAGTTCATGTGTGCATTTTGGCAGTTACACCTACTATTCCGGCTTCTGTTTCAGATCAATCATCAAAACCGCTTATTTTGTCAATTTAAAGACATCTCTTTTTTTGGTTTGACTCATTTTGTTTGGTAATATTTGCAATTGATCAGTATTTTTTGATCAACAAAAGGGTCTAAAATGACAACATCTATGTCTAGGGAGCACATGGCCACATAGGCTTACAGAACCATGCCATGTGACTTTTGCATTGCACGTGTGCAGTGATGGTGTTTTTTTTCATGAGCATAAATGTTCTGCCATTGTTACCTGAAGCTGTTCCAAGCTATGATTTTACAGAAAGTAATGGCAACAGGTTCTGCAGAATTATGATCAAAGCAGCAAAAAAGAAAAATTTCCAGAGAGGCTGAAAAAAAAAAATAATAAAACGAAACCATCTGTGATTTTCAACAAAAGCCATGAAATTTACTGGAAAAATATGAATCAATCTGATATGGAAGTGCATTTGAGCTCACAGTCACTGTCTCTGGGAAGAAGGACAGCCCCATCATCCTGGGCTTGTTCTTTATCATCTTACCGCCGTAAAATTGATGGATCAGGGTTGCCTTCAAAAATAGCATTATATTTTTTGTGAATTTTTTCACCAGCTAAGCAAGTTTATGTGCAAACAAATCAAAAACAAGATTCCTTTAATCAGCAAATGAACTTGTATAAAGTTGTAATGTATGCAGTCTTTTATAAGTGGATTTGATTGGTTGTCACCTGCAGCAAATACAATACCTTGAGAGTCACATGCAATATGACCGCCCAAAAAAAGTGAACAAACTGTTAAACTTATAAAGCTCATTCAGGCAAAGAATTCTTGTCTTTATGGCATAGTTAAGGCAGGTATGTTTGGTCTGTTAAATCTGTGAAATACAACGATCTTCTTGCAAATTCTGTTTTCATTTCTTTCATTTTGCTGCTGTGCTCCTCCCCCTCCCTTGTATGGTCATTTGGTTGTCCTCTCTGGGTTCCCAGCTCTCAGCACCTCTACTGTGCGGAGTGACCTGTCGATAAACAGCTGGCAATCTGTCAGAAATCGGCCTCCATGCTGATACGCGATAAAATAAATAAATAAATAACCCTAAAGTCAGAAACGGCCTCCCAGAGAGCCCCCGCACAAAACCTCAAGTTCATGGGAATGGCCGAAGCAAGAGATCCCTGAGCCGCTTCCCACAGCACAGCGACAGCTGCAAGCCTTTGCTGCCCCCAAAAAAACTCCTTCTCACAGAGCCGGACACGCAGAAGCGTTTCTGTCTCTCGCTTGCACTGCAGTGTCCTACATTGGCTCTGAAAATGCATCATGATGAGGGAACAGAGGGATTGGGGTGGGGGGCCGGGGGATTGGACCCCTCCACAGGAAAGATGTAGGCCCCCCCCCCACGCTGTCCGTCACCAAGGCGATGAGAGGCGACACAAACAGATCCGTGCCACGCTGAGCTAGCCTGCCTTCCCTGAGGTTTTCCGGATGTTTCCACCCTGTAAACCCCCAGGTGAGGTCTGGACCGGGGACCGTGAGGCTGAGGGATTTGTAGCCGTCCAGGTGTGGATGCTGGGGCCCCCAGTGGTGGGAGCAGACCTCCAGATTAATGGTGTTAATATTTAGCAAGGTCCCTTCTCTCCCACTCAGTTGCACCCACAGGGAGGAGAAAAGAACATTTTCCACCTGAAAAAGAAGGATTTGTTTTGTTTTCTTTTGCTAATACCAGGAGCTTTCCTCTAAAAACAACTTTTTTAACCTTTTTTTTGTTCCTAAACTTTGAATGCCCACTAGTAATTGTAGGAGAAATTGCTGTGAAATTCTCCTTCATTCAGGAGAGCATGGACTAGTGCATGCGTCCATAGGAGCACATGGTCACCATAGTCACATGGTCACCAGCCCCTGCTTCCTTTAACTGGTGAGAGATGTTGTATCAGAAGACTGCACATCACACACAGCTCACTGAGTGGATCTATTAAAATGCCTTTTTTCCATTTTACTCCACAAAATCTTAAGTGTTTTACATTTTTGATTGTTTTCTTAATTGTATAATCAGTCATCAGATTTTTTCTACTCATTATCTCAACCTTCTAATCATATTGTACTTATTTTAAGTAGCTTACTTTACTTATTGTTATTACCATTTTTTATTTCTCACTCAAAATACATGTTGTTGCAATTGCCATACAAAAATGAGCTGGACAAATAAAGTTTGATTTGATTTGATAAAGTTTCAAGTAAATATATGGCAGCAGTATCCTGCCCCACTCTTCTTCCCACCCCCCTGCTATCTCCCCAGAGGGCCATTTTTCAATGCCCCCCCACCCCCCATACCACTCCATCTGACCCACCAACCCAACCCCCTCCCTCGAGGTGATTTGGTGGAAATTATGTGTGCTCCCGTGGGACCGCTGGACTCAGCCAACACTTCATATGGAGACAAAATAAGAGAAACGCCACACAAAAAGGACTTTTATTTTGAAGCAAATAAATTGCACTTGCAAAGGGTTGAGTTACATATTGATATCAGCAGCATTTACAATACATTTCTGCTATAAAAAGGTGTTTTACAATCAACATTTTATTATATGACTTTTGTACACTACCCATGAGTTCCTTTTTCAATGTATTTGTCAGAATGGACAATCTGCCTAAGATAAAACAGGTTATAATACACAGCGTGTAAATGCAGAGCACCAAATTTTGGCATTGTAATGATTAATCAGTTTTAAATTTAGCAAAACACTTTTACTCCATACCTTCTCCCATCAACATCTATTCTCCATCCACAAAAAAACAAACAATTGGGTGCTGTAATACAAACCAAATATGACAAACTTGTTTGTAATTTCTCAACAAAAAAAAAAAACAAAAAAAAAAAAAAAAAATATATATATATATATATATATAATATATATATATATATATATATATATGTATATATATATATATATATATGCACTTTGTTTCAAATAACTGGCCCTGATTTCAGGACCCAGACTTCCACTCAGGTAGAGGAAGCCAAATTAGAGGGGTAGAGAAGATGTGCGGAGCCTCCAGGAGACCTTTGTTAAGGTGATAGGAGGAGGGAGGGGTGCAGAGGGCCCGTCTCGGCCCCTAATTTGTTCCAGTGAGCTGCTGGCATGCCGTCAGCCACACAGGAGCGAATCACAGAGGCTTCACGTTGGGTGGTAATCAAGGAGCTTACATGTGTTTTGTAACGCAGGGGGTGGGGGAGGGTGGGGGGTGTGGTGTCGCGTCTGAGGGCCGGGATCGGCCCCCACGCTGGGGGTTCACAGGAGCGGCGGGTAATTGAAAGAATTCATTTGGCAGCGCTGTGGGCGTCGCGGCGACGCACACTCCAGATGAAATTATCGAGCGTGTGCAGGAAGTCGCTCCGTGGCGAAACCTCAGCCTGCTACAAGACTGACTGGGAGAAGGGGGGTGAAGGAGGGTGAAGGAGGGAGGGGGGAAGGGGGCTCGGGTGACCTGGTGGGGGCTGAATGTGAAGAGTTTCCTGCCCAGGAAAGGGTAAGCTCTGCTCCTGTAGTGTGTGTGTGTTTTTGCTTTTTATTTCCACCGATTACCGTGGTTCAATTAGATAATTGGGTGTATACACCTACGCCAGTTCAGGCCACAGTCCTAAACTGCTATTCCAGATTATCTTGGATTGGAGCTGAAATGTCAGATCGCCTAAAATGTCTGGGCTAATTTAAAACATTGAGTGGGAAAGCTGACATGGAATCCTAGGATAGACACAGCCTACCTCCGGAGCCCCAGACAGAGACCCAGTGTGTTGAACACCTGGGGTGAAGCCTGCTCAGAAGTTTTTTGGGGGGAGAGTGGGATATTATTTTTATAAATGTGGTTTTGCTGCTGCCAGAAAACAAAATTTGCACAAAAATATGTTCAATTATCGATTTATCGGTCATCTAAGTTGTTAGGTGGGATTACGTGTTTTAATAGTCTACCACTTCATAGAAGCATTACCTGTATTTAAACCCTTCTCCAAACTGCCCTAGGTAATACCATCTGCTGTACTGATGTAAAGCTAACTTCACATACAAAAAATACATACAGTAAAAAAAAAACCGGAGGTGACGGTTCCGTGGCAAATGGAAAAAAAAGATCATTCTAGTCCCGGTTTCGGAAGCGGCAGTGAAAAGGAGGTCCTTGCTTGCCTTGGCAGCATCTCTCCACCCGCGCAGGGGTTGGATGGAGGATCCGCAAGGTGTCACTCCCACGCCACACGAACGCACAGCTCCCATCATGCCATCTGAGCGGCGGAACCGAGCGGCCGTCCAGCCCTCTGACTAACACGGGTGGGCGGCGGGAGTCTTGGGTGGGCGGATCTGGATTCTCAGCCATTACATGGGGAGGGGTGGCTGAAAGTCCTCACACAGTAGGGCTAACTGGAGCAACAGCAATGAGCAGGAGGGGGAATGGACAAACTGTGCAATGAGCAGGAGGGGGAATGGACAAACTGAGAAATGAGCTGGAGGGGGAATGGACAAACTGTGAAATGAGCTGGAGGGGGAATGGACAAACTGTGCAATGAGCAGGAGGGGGAATGGACAAACTGTGCAATGAGCTGGAGGGGGAATGACAAAGCAATGAGCAGGAGGGGGAATGGACAAACAGGAGGGAGAATGGTGCAATGAGCAGGAGGGGGAATGGACATACTGAGCAACGAGCAGGAGGGGGAATGGACAAACTGTGCAATGAGCAGGAGGGGGAATGGACATACTGAGCAATGAGCAGGAGGGGGAATGGACATACTGAGCAATGAGCAGGAGGGAGAATGGACATACTGAGCAATGGGCAGGAGGGAGAATGGACATACTGAGCAATGAGCAGGAGGGGGAATGGACATACTGAGCAATGAGCAGGAGGGAGAATGGACATAATGAGCAGGAGGGAGAATGGACATACTGAGCAATGAGCAGGAGGGAGAATACATTCTTCATTTCTCAGAATAATTTGGGCTTTTTTCCTTTTTCTCCCCCAAACAAAAAGTGCATGAGGATATATAGAATTTTTTTTGGATTTCAAGTTTGTGAGAAAGGTTATAACAAACATGGGAGTCCTAAACTTAACACAAGATATAGTGTCATATTTCAACTCATGATGTGATGTGTCATTTTTGTTTCCATGTGCAATCATATTTGTAATATGATTAAAAACACACACACACACAGATGTCTGGAGAAAAATGATATATTTGTGCTAATTTGCAGATATGTGATTTTTTTGTGATGGCCCTAATTTGGAATAATCCATTTTGCTTCAGGTTTCACTGTTGCACATCATGTTCTTGTTATTATTAGGATGGAAAAATAAATTATTAATAAAATAAGAATAAAGGGTGAGGCTGTGATTTCAGAGCATCTCCAGCGTTAAAATGTCAGGACATCGCAGTCCAATAAACTGTGGTTACAAATTTTCAAGTAGGCCATTTCCATAAGTAAAATTATGATGGATGGTTTTATCTGTGGAGTGCATGGAGGAGGCAAACCCTGGCACACAGAGAGGCATTCAAACACAGGCGGTTAACAGCAGTAATTTCTCCTGACAGACTAAAGTGACTAAGCAAAGATTGCACGGCAAGTGAAAATATCTTGCTAATCTCTGAACGCGATCACCTTTTGCATAATTTGGCTGTCGGAACCCAGGGATGAGTCACCATTTGTCTGTGCCGGTTTAACCACAGGCTGCGTGACATCTATTTAAAACACAGCGGAGAAGGAGGCTCTCCATTTTTCTCTTGGCTTCAGTGCGCCAAGATGAAAGCAGAGGTGTGTTTGTCTCATGTTCATTCAGGCTGACCCCACAGTTTAATTGTATCAATTACCGACAAATGGGAAAATGAGCGCAGGCCGCAAATGATGGGACTTGGGGGGCGTTCAGAATTGGACTTGCCTCCTCATTTTAGCTCTGCCTTATTTTCTAGGTCGTGTACTGTGGGTTAACAGTTTACAGTGTGTTATTTATGATGAATATTCAGGGGGTTTTAGCGCACCAAAGGGCTCAGGGGAATCAGGCTGAGTCGATTTTCTATTATTACTGGCCATCTCTATGCTTAAATAGCTGTAATAAATATTTATATTTTTAACAAATTCATTTTTTCAAATATATAATTACGCTGTCATTATATATGTATGTATAAAAAATTATAAACAGTATAATGAATGAGCTGTCTTGTTACTGCTTACTGCTTACAGATAAATTGCTTAAAGGGGAACATGGTGCAGTGTTTGCTTTATGCTTTTTGCTTTTTTGGCGAACTATGAAACTGTACTCAGCTTCTTACCAACCGATATTTCCTGAACTTTTCAACCTGATGGAATCGTGTATGAGAAAATGCCTTCTGAAACGAAATCTCCATCTGTGAGAACCAGCCTTCCTGCCTCGCAACTGTGAAAGAGGAGGGGAGAGGGAAATGACAGAGGAAAAGAAAAACATCCCGCCATGTTGGGCAATGGTTACGGCACTGTGAGAATGTGCGTAAAAATAAACAGGCCGAATATTTCTGGCCAGCTCCCTTGAGAGAAGGAACCTGTGTTTCTCAATGCTGCGTGGGCCCGGTCGAGAGATGGGTGAAATCAACAACAGTGCTCAGCCAATCACAGAACAAGACAGTCCCTTCCCCTCCCCCCCACCACCATGCCCCAAAAAAACCATGAAAACCTAAAATAGTGGCTGACAAAAAGCAGGGGCAGGCGGGGGCGGGGGCGGGGTTAAACAAAGACAACAGCACAGTATCGGCGTGACGACAAATTAGTTTGGCGAAAACAAACTCAGCAGAGCCCCCAGGAGGAAACGAAATCCCAAGGGTTGAGCTTGCGGCCATTTTGGTGCTCTGCCGGCCGCTCTGATGTAATGAACAATGACCATCAGGCCTGCTCATATGAAACATGTTTGTGTTTCTCTCTTTATTCTTTGAGCTGTTGTGAGCATCTACTCGATTCAACTTACTGTATTATTTTTTAGGGAGATACATTTTAATCCCACAAAAAGCATGGAGATACAAAAATACTGTTGTGTATTCTCATAAAAAAAAATTTATAAGAAACTCACAAAATAAAGTTCTTCTGTTTTGTGAGAGCACGTTTAACCTGTAAGTATAGCATTGATTTATTTTGCTAAGTGTGGCGCAGATTCCCCTGGCTGTCAGCCGTTAACTGAGTTATGGTTACACGCACCCCTGAGTACTTATACAATTTCCATTAACCAATCAGGTGCATTTACATCACATTGACTGTAACAGAAAAAGCAAAATGTCAGGCAAGCTGATCTCCAATAAAACAGTACACAGTGCACAGTACTGCTTTAACTGTGTAACTATATGCAACAAATACAATAATACAGGTAATCACAAAGCCAACAGGGAGAGGGGGCACACGTCAGCTGATCATGGTGCCAGCAGCTGAGTGCCAGTACACACTTTGGGTATCATTAGGGCTTAACAGGGTTCATTAACTTTTAATTGTCCATGTATGAAGCTAAGCTGCATTTACAGTTTCTAAAACTCAAGCTGTTTTGAATTCTGAAACCTGACTGGCTGCAGCGGTATCCAGGCAAAACAGTGGATAAAAGGTCAGCTTTACAGCACAAGGTTTTCACAAGGAGTTCCACCAACTGCATTAAAATTATCATTTGCATAATTCTATGTGTACCATAACATCAAATACTGCAGGCACCCCTGCACAGTAATATTGCCTTCGGATCATCTACTACAGGCTCATGGAAACAAACAACTTCTGCTTGTGCAGTGAAACGGTGTTCTACATCTGCGGCCTGGTACCAGAAGGGTGTGTTCATTTTCAGCACGACTCATTTTAATCGTTTAAATCTTTTTCACTGGTTAAGGATGAATTAATAGTATGGCAATAATCACATTTTTCCATGTTTTTTGTTTTTCTGCACATATACAGCACCTTTCCTAATTATATAGTTACAACTTGTTGTAGACTGATGTCATAGTTGCTTGCCAGCATATTTCCTAATAAGTGAATGAACAGTTATAAACAAGCCTCAGATATGGGCTGACTCTGCTGGACAGGCCTTCATCTCCATATGTTATACAGCTGTAGAATAGCAGGACAGCGGCTCAGTGATGTGACCCCTTGATTCCAGCCACTAGTTTGTATGCTGGTTTAGATTTAAGTATCACAGAATATGTAGCATGCATTTGTATTTTATAGTGTTTGATAAATTGCTTTGGATATGGTTTCAGATCCCTAAATGAAACAACATCAGAAAATCGGTTTCAGAAGATCACAAAAATAGTTTAGAATTCTCATAAAAATTTTCAGACACTTATAGCTGTGGGTTGTCAGGCAGATTAGGCCTGATGGGTCCATACACCAATGTGATTGGTCAAATTATGCTAAATGAAGGCTATCATACACATTCCATAAGCAGAGTACAATATGGACAGGAAATGCAATTACTTGTACTTGCATTTACATATAATCATTAAACAAATTAGTTTTGTGCAAGCAATATGGAGCCCCTTGAGTTGGTGTGTGTCATATGTATTTGTACACATCCTACAGTTTTACTTTATCAAGGAATGTGAAGTATACAATAAAAAGCTGTGTCTCAGTGCTGAGCTAATTACTTTGATACTTTCTCCATAGCTGTGTCTGACAGGTAGCAGAGGCACTTTGTGGAGTTGTGCTTGTCATTGTCTTATTGTAATTAGCTCGGTGTTGAGGGACAAGAAGTCTCTTGTGGAGCACTCATGTCTGCTGCTCAAAAAATGAAGCTTGGTATTAAGGGGGTGTAGACATAGTTTCCACTGTGTGACTTGTTGTAAGAAATGACAGATACATCTTTCCTGAAATTGAAGTGCTCGTGTTTTGCGCTCTGCGACCGTGTTCTTTTCAAGATCTTCACTCGCGGCGTCAGTGAAGCTGACAGAACCGGGGTAATCACATCCCTGTGCTCCGGAGGACGAGCGGCGTTCGCTTTGCTTCAGAAACAAATGAAAACGTCCTTAACTCAATTTCCACTCTTTTTTCCAGATGAGATGACAAATAAACAGTCACTCAAAACTGGAGATTGATTCCCTTCCCCTCTTTCTCTTCTGTGGTTTAAATAAGGATACCGACATGGAGTCATAGCATTGGGGAAATTCACAGTGCTTCATTAACTTCATCGCTCAGTGAACTTAAAGATTAGCGTTACAAAAACAAGAGATCAGCTTCATATTAGTATTACTAGACTAGATTTCTGTCCACTGTGGAATAGTCTTAAATTTTATTGAGGGAAAAAATAGTAAGTAAATATATTTAAAAATGTAAATGTATATTCACCCATTCTACATGTCTTAGTTGAACAGTAACCTCTCCATCTGTTTTTTTTCCAAGAAGCAAATCTTTAAGAGAAAGAGAAATATACTTTTGAAGATGAGAGCTCATCAAAACATTTCTTCTCCCATCACAGAAGGTAATTACAGAATACACCATCCTTTTTAACATGGTTTCCTTGGTAACCATGAGCATGTCTTCGGCAGTGTCTCAAGCATTTACCCCTTATCACCACAAATTACAGCGACAACAAGGTCAACGCTGCTGCTGAGGTTTATACAAGAGCTACATAATGTCCCTCCTGCCCAAACAAACTATTCACATCTACTTGCAAGAGACTTGCAGGAGTGTGTGTGTGACTGTGTGTGTGTGTGTGTGTGTGTGTGTGTGTGTGTGTGTGTGTGTGTGTGTGTGTGTATGTCAGAGAGAGAGAGAGTGCTTTTGTGTGTTTGTGTGTATGTATGCATGTGTCTGTATGTGTAAATGTGTGTGCGTGCATGTGTGTGTCATGTGCATGTGCGTGTGTGTTTGTGTGTGCGTGTGTGTGTGTGTGTGTGTGTGTGTGTGTGTGTACACTCTTGTGTATTAAGGCTTATTAACAGATTTTTCATCCAACTGTAGAATTAATTAGCGGAACGTCCCCTTATATCACTGTGCTGATTTTGCTTCCAGATGGTGAGCAAAATGAAAGCAGGTGCTGTGGAGTGGGTACCGAGGTGGTAAGTCCCCTCTGAGCCACCGTACCTTATAAGGTCCTGGCCATCCAAGCTGTCCCTACAGGGTTCTGTCCCTAGGACCCTTTGTGTTTACTGGTTTTTGTTACAACCAACCTCTCAATCAAGCTTTTTGAAAATATTTTCGTAGTCTCTACCATGTTTTTTTTTTCATTAAACTGATGTCTATTCTCACAGCAAACAGTACCCAGCTGATTTCATTGGTAAATCTGTGACGGAATAAGCTAAAATATAACTTTTAATCTGAGTTATTTTCCATATAGTGCAGTAACATATATTGATCATAATTATTGACAGTCTAAGAATGTGAATATGGGGCACTCATTTTTCACAGCATACACATTTATCCTTCAGTAAAATTATCCTTCAAAAGAAATGTCTAATTAAGAACAATTGTTACAATTCAGAGGCTGTCATTATTTCTGAAACAAAAAGCGACAGACGCAGTTGTTTTTTATAGGCCATGCTTTTGGGAGAAAGTTTGCCCCTCCTAACAGCTGTGCATGCAGAAACATGCAGATAAGTGTGTTATATTCACTCGTCACTCGCAGGTAGAGATCCCCAGAGCTGGGCAAACACAATGTGGCGAAAGTGCTGGCGTTTTAATGGGGCCTACGCAGAGCTCTATGGTAGCATTAAGGGTAATCGCGCTGGCGCGGTTTCCCTTCCCGGCTGCAGTAATGAAATCAAAACGCCTCTTTGGTTTCATCCCAGGCTGCGAGAGGGGACAGAGAATATAAATACAATCGACTGCGGCATCAAGGAGAGAGAATGGAGAGGGCAGTAGGACCCAGTGGCCTCTTCCTCTTTTGCCGTCGTAAACGGCCAAATAGCCGTTAGTGGAGCATACCGAGTGCAATTCACACCCGATTTTGACCCTTGCTTCTGCATGAAATGTGCGCACCGTATGTGTCACAAACAGTGTCAAAAGGAGAAGGACAGACAAAGCTGGAAGACAGAGAAGAGTAGTTCAGATTATGGGCCAGGAGGCCAAAGGTTTATGTCTGCTCACCAGTCTGGAGGAGGGAAATCAGTGGAGACACAGGCCGCTCAGTCAGCCATTGTATGACATTTTATTTGTTCTTTATTCATTTACTCATATCTTACCTTCAATGCCTTTACACATTGCAATACATATGCTGACCTCCTAAGATATTGCAGTGTGTCTCTGTGGCATTATACTTACTGTAAAGGTGGAGGTGAAAAGCACTGCTTTTACAAATGAAACTGAAAACATCAGGTGTTTCTCCAGCCACATAACAGCAGTAAGACATAAAACCAAATTAGTTAAATGAGAGCACATTTAATTTCATAAGTGAATGGCTGAGCACAAATGACTTATTTTTTGTCATATATGAAAATATCAGATCACATGTGAAATGTCAAAAATCCATATGTATCTGTAAAAATGTGATATTTCACATGTTAAACTGAATTTATTTATTTATGAATGTATTTATTTCAGGATGGTACACAATAAAAATCAATATCATTTTACAGAGAATTTTGGGCAATAAGCAATTCTATGTTCTGATTTTCAGCGCACATGAAATCAAATCATGTTTTTTTTTTTGTTGTTTTTACCCCACCAAGGTCAGGTGACTCTGTGCTGGTTTCAGAGAGGCTCAGTGAAGCCATATTGTGACAGTGAATAATCCCTCCTCCTGTCATATAGCTGTGGGCATCACCTACAGCATGTGTGATGAAGTGCGTCTGTAGTAAGCGTTAACTGAACGCCTGTAATTGGAAAACATGGCAGCTTTTCTCTATCCATCTGTATTTTCCAGGTTGCAAAACCAAATAAAATCTGTCAATGTTCATTTTCACCTTGTATGATGCTTTAATGAATATAAACACTTCCTCCTTTGTTTATATTATTCAGTGCAACATGAATTTCTGATGCACTTACTCCGAAATAGATTTGTTTTAATCCAGTATCACTGGCCTATTTAAAATGTGAATAACAGAGACACTTTGAAAGGAAATGAGCGCAGTGCTTGTGTAGTGTCAGAAATCACACACGGTCCATGGTGTAACTGAAACGGTCAGCTGGAGTGCGTACCGTGCCGTACAGCAGCTCACATCCCTCGCTTGGACAGCTCAAATGAAGGGCAAGAACATGCTTGGACAGGAGAGGATACCCTCATGGCACAGAAGGCCAAAGTCCAGCATGTTCGCCACATGCTTAAACACCTGGGCCTTCCGGAACGTTCTGTCCACTAAAAAGAACACAGGCATCAATCACTCCGGAACCCCTGCTGGCATCTGGCTCGTCACAGCGAGGCTTGGCTTTCTCGCCATGGCAACGGCACTCTCAGATGATCGCAGTCAGATGATTCCGGTGGGCTCGTACTCCCTACAGTGCCCTGAAGCCTTCCCTCCGAGCTCTCTTAATGCCAGTCCTCAGAGGTGTAGTCTAAGATTACCTCAGTAGACCAAAGACGAGAAGGAATTTCAGAAGATAAACATGAGTCAGTGGGGCATTTTTAACAGATTTATATTTATGATTGTGTTCAGTGGAAAGGCCATATATGCCGTTAAAGACTGAGGGTTCTTAAAATACAAAGGTCTCCAATGAAAAGAGATTTCAAAAATGCTGTACTCCACAGTTTAACACATTTCCCCTCAGCACTTTCCCTCTTTTAGTTTCATTTGACTCATTGGTTTGGGATACAACTGAATCCATTAGAGCCGCTGGGTTTTTTGGGGGGTAATTATATAGCAGCCCTGGAAAGGTTCAATTCTGAAGCGTGCACCAATGGGAGCAAGTTGACTCTCCAACAACACGGGAGCAACTGGTTCACAGCTCATTAAAACTTGTGCCCATTTAGGTGAGATCCCACCGTGCCAGTTTAACTGAAAAATTAAAAAAAAAAACATAATGAAATTATTTATGAAAACTCATCAAAAACGCGATCATAACAATTGTCATCAGCTGTCACATGCTGTGTACCATTAATACTATGGCTCGTGCTCAGATAGGGGGTTGTCCGTCAGTCAGATTATTAAATATAGGAACCCACTGCAAGACTTTAATAATGAAACGCTGAATTATTCTGCTTCGTTCCAAATTGTCCTCACCATGCTTCTATTTTTTCATATTATTGATATCCAAATTATGACTGAAACGTCCCCCCCCGCCCCCTCAAGGTTGACTAATTTCCTGTTTCCTCCTCATGGGCTCCACATTTCCTTTGTAAATTAGACCTCAAAGCCTCTAAGATTCCCCTCTTTTAGATGAGAGTTTGCTCCCTTTACATAATCTTGTACAATCACCATCGTTGTTAGTATTGTGGTGAAAAAGTTTCACCAATTTTTTTGCCATTATTATAGTCTCCCATGTAATGACCTGTGCAATAACAGACAAAATCTGCAAATTTACATAAGGGAAACATGGTCTTTCTCACCATGCACTTACAGACATTGACACATAAAACATGTCAATAAAAATATTTTTTTTAATAAACTGTAGCAGTTTAATAGCAGTAACATCCTGTAATATCATAGTCGTGTATTTATGAATTTTAATGACACAACCTTGTAGAGGTACAGTCATGTTGTAGCATTATCATCATTGACTATATCCTTAAAAAAAAGTCCTGCCATATTTTGTCATTAAGTAATTTATCCATGAAATTACAGAGAAAAAATGTAACAATTTTCATTTAACATAAATGTAATGCAACTGGACAGTTCTAGAAAATTATGTGAAATGCACATCAATTGACATTGCAGGTAAATTTACATCATTTTTTAGAGTGTGTCTATGTACCTCATGTGGAAACTGTAAATACTGCAGCAAGGTACTGTTTTACCTACAGCTGTTTATTGTGTAATTGACTCTGTCTCGATATCACGTCAAATATGATCCCCGGTACACCGTCAAATGGCTGAGAACAGATGCAGTCCCCACAGATTCATTCAACAGGGTTGCAAACTGTCCTGCAGAGCAAGAAAAGCAGGGCATAAAATGGTGATAACAGTTATCTCAAATGATCATCATCCTACTGCAGTTTCTTACAGCCAGTCATTTCAGAAGGTCACAATAATGCAAGGTTGCGACCCTTCAAAATAAGATTTACAAAAGCCGACATGCATTTCTGAGTCAGTCCTTTCCTTGGGCAAAGCGCCATATTGTTCAGACCTCCACTTTTTTTCGTAGGAACTTAATGTACATGTGAGTAATAAAGTGTGTAAAATGGATCAGAGGACCTAAGACATTCCAACCAGCAGCCAGTACTTTAGGCTCTTTAATAATGAATGAGCTGCTGATATCCTGTGACGCGGCTCAGAGAAGGCACTTCCTTCTGGAGTGAAGTACAGCTTGAATACCCATGAATAATTCATGCCAGAGTTCGCCCGTTAAAATTACTAGATATTGGAAGTCAAGTGCAAGACTATCTTTCCACTGTATGAAAATATGGCAACCTTGGTAACCTTCTGTTGATAAATCACAAGTTTGTGCATCCCCACATCAAAGAAATCTATCGGTTTGCTGTAAAATGAAAAGCTTTTATTAAAGGCTTCCATTTTTTGAAAATTGGCTGAAATATGAAGTTGTGACATTGTTTTTAGTTACTGTGTTTATACTGTAGTTACCTCTGCGCTTTTGTACAACCTGCCATAATGATAATTACATCGAGCATCTGATATGTCTTCGTAATGTCATATTGTTGCACATTTGTGGAGTTATTGAGAAAATATATTTCAGTTAATTATTTAAAATTCCTTGGCTGGGATTCAATCAACCTTTGTCTTTAAACCTGAGCTCACTAATAAATGCAAGTGATCATTTCTATTTTCACCAGCACAATATGCTACGTGACTTTTCATGATTGCTTAACTTGTTGGTGAAGATTAAAACAGACAGTTGAATTTAACAGTCAAATGATAAATATTTTGTTTTCAAAAAGTCTGCAGTTAGAGACACACCTATTATCCAATGGGTATGAGCTCTGCTGTTGCACTGTGTAGCCTGTAGAGTATATAGACAACATAAAGCCCTGATGTTTAGTCCACCATTTTGTTTTTGGAATTCCAGACCTTCATGAACTTTAATAACATCCATATTGGTACCTGTACAAACTTTTCTCTTCCATTTATGATATGATCTAATTATGTATGTCACAAAACACAGATGAGGATTTATCCCTGTGTCTGAAAAGATAATTTTTAAAAAAACAAGAAAGAAAAATGATCTTGAATTTTAACTCATGTTTCATTGTACTGTAAAACGGAACAGTATATTCTGTATTTATATTCCTCCTTGTCTTCTTTTCAATTTCAGACTGAGAAAATGAAGCCCACATCCACTCTCTGCCATGACTCCATGGCTAACCACACATCCATGTGTTTGATCGATCATGGGCCGAAACGCCTCTTTGTTCTGTCGAGATGCTCTGCGCCTTCCCCTGCCAGACTTTCAGTCAGCCTGAAGATTACAATGTGGATTACATGAATCTGCAGTTGACTTGACTTGATTGCGCTGGAGAATGTCTGTGCCCAGCCTGTGAAAAGATCCTCCACCCCTGCCAAGAGAAAAAAATCTAGTTAGATTTTAGTTCAGTTATGAGATCTTATATAACCGTCTATATCTTTACACTAAAATAACAAGCAGTATTTGACTCTGTGTGGTAACCTTACCAACCAGTAGATGTATAGTTAAGAAAAATATACATCACATCACGTAATATATCCTTGTATGAGGACTGTAATTTTTTTTATTTACCCCTTTAGAAAATATAGCCTGAACTCAGTGTGCATTATCAGACTAGAAATGTTTTGCAGCATTGTCCATCCTCAGGTCCATGTGCCAGCTCAAACCAGTTCAAAAAGTAATGATGCAGACAGATGGCAAATCGGAACACTTTTTATTCAAATCAAAAGTTTGAATCATCAGTTTTGTGCTGCCAAGGCTTTAGTGTGACAAATTCTATTAATCTAAATGTCAATGTGATTTAAACTTGCATAATGTAATAATGAGGTATTATTACATTATTATAAAATGTATTAATACATTATTACAATAGTTGTCTTACTGTGCTGGGGGTTTTTAGGCATTTTAAATGCTTAAGAATAGATTTATAGTTAACACAGCTAGCTGAATGACCTTGTGTGTGTGTGTGTGTGTGTGTGTGTGTGTGTGTGTGTGTGTGTGTGTGTGTGTGTGTGTGTGTGTGTGTGTGTAAGTGTGTGTGTGTGTGTGTGTGCGTGTGTGTGTGCGTGTGTGTGTGTGTGTGTGTATGTGTGTGTGTGTGTGTGTGTGTGTGTGTGTGTGTGTGTGTGTGTGGTGTGCGTGTGCGTGTGCGCCTGCGCGCGCGTGTGTGTGTGTGTGTGTGTGTGAGCGCTCACAGCCATCACCTGTATGTTTAAAATCATTACCCACAGACATCCAAACCAGTGGCACTGGGGTTCAGCATCTTCCCTTGTCTATTAAAATGACTGTGCTATGTATAGCCTGGTGTCTTGAGCCGGGCTGCCGATTTTGAAAGGAGGGCTTGTATGTAGCTGGAGAGGAATATATGATTGAGTGGTTTCATCTAGACATGAACTTAAGCCAATGTTGCTCCTAATTACAGTAGCATGGAGGTTCCCTGAGCTGAAATTAGAGGGAGGAGAAGCCAGAGCTGCCGCAGAGGTTTTTTCTGAGTGATTGGTTGATGTAATTACCAAAGCAAACTGAGGAATCTCATCGGTTTTTGAACATCTGAGGAATTTGGCCAAGCAGCGATGGTGCAATATTTTCTGTGAAATCTGCTGGCGTTTAAGTCGTAATGCCGCTCTTTGAAACGACAGGCGATCTTCGTGCTTTGGTTTTCAGTGAGTGATTTTGAGGTTGCCTTCGGCTGCCTTTAATGCAGAGTAATTCTCTAATTGTACGGACAAGAGGGAGCCCCCCAAAACGTTTGGCCTCTGGTGGCACGTGTTTGATGTGAGAGATACCGCGATAGATTGTGGCGCATCTGTTCTTTCTTTCGAATAAAATCCAAGCCCTCCCCTCCTCCCCCCCGACCCCCTTTTCTCTAAGTACCCTCGCCACGACCATCCTCCTCCCTGACTTCATCAAACACAAGCTCTGAAACCCCAAATTGAAACCAAACTTCTGCTCCGCCTCTAATGTTGCAATTACAAGCCTGACATTTGATGGCAGGATCCCCGTTGTGGAATAGACACAGAGTTTCTATGGCACGTGGAGAAGGAGGCTTCTGTCAGCGCTAGGTCTGCGATGTGTCATTAGTGGGGATAGATCAGGGTCTTCAGTGTACCACCGATCCCACCAGGACCACCCCATGATGCTCTGAGTCATCAATGTAATTGTACATCAAGTTATAGCACAAACACCCAAAATGCTTCTCACCATGGGCCAGGGGTATTTTAAATGAGTTTGCTTTACAGGTTTAATATTGCATTTGATGAATGGTGTCTTCTACAGTAAGGCTCTCTGATCTTATCCACGAAGGGCTGCTGAATATACAGGATTTTTCTCTAGCCTAGAATGAAAACATTCAATCCTACTAATCAAGTTAAGTGATTAGTTGATTTGTTTAATCAATTGTTTCAGTGGTTCAGAGAAAAAAAAAAACCTAAATCTAAATAAGCCCAAACCGGAAACTGTTTCTGTATGGGAATCCTTTATTTACCTGTTGAATGTAATTTTCTTGTTTCAGACCATTTGTGATTTATAAAAGAATATACTATTTCCACATTTTGGCAGGATCACGAAAGAGGCTTCAAGTATTTGTTCAGCGTATCATTTTCAAAGTTTACCACAATTACAGAAGATTATATAAGTGAGTGTCTTAATCACGGGCCAAAGGCTATAAGTTGAAAAGTTAAATAATAGGCTTCTATCTTGTGCAACCTCTTCCACATAATAAGCTTCAGTGTGTGTCCCTACCAGAACGAAGGGACAGGAAAATGATCCTGTTATCATCAGTCAGTCTTTAGGTTGGGGGGAGGATTAATAGGGGAGAAATGAATTCTGAGAACCCTTATGTAAGTGGCTGACCCAGGTATTAAGTCATTAATCTTGTTTCCAACATGGTGTCAGAATACCTTATCTTATGCTTCACCACTGTAATGGGACATACAAACATTGTTCAAAATTATTTGAATTTGTTTTTTACCTCATGGCCCTTGACCAGACAAACCAGACAGAAGTCATAGAATTAAAAGAAATATTGGATTCAACCACGGTAGAATTGAATTAGTTACATATAATAAATGTGAACTTAGAAGTGAATATTCTTAACTGGCTTTGTAACAGAGAAATTATCAGTGGGATTAACCCTTAAATGTGTATGTAAAGAAATGGGATACAATGTTAGGAGATATAAGTTAACTTAAAGGCCTGTAAAAAATTAACCTACTGAGGTTAAAAAATAAATAAGACAAAAAAAGTTAATTTTCCAAACTTCAATTATTTTATACCTTTTGGTTGAAGAGGGGTGCATTTTCAATGGAGCGCTGCTCCATCGGCAGCTGCTGGGGAGGGGAGTAGGGGGGAACAATGGCCTGTCTGTGCACCCACCCCGGACATTTTGGGATGTCCCTCAGAACTAGAGGGAGAGGATGAGGAGAGAGAAGGAGAGAGAGGGAGAGAGGGATGCATGAGGGCAGATAGAAAAAGAAGAGTGAGACAGAAGACAGAAAATGGGAGGGAAACAAACAAGACTGGGACAGAGAAGGGGAATGGGAGAGATGAGGATATGCAAGCGCATAAATATGTATATGTATGTATGTATGTATGTGTGTGTGTGTGTACAGTATGTATGTATGTGTGTGTGTGTGTGTATGTATGTATGTATGTATGTGTCTGTATGTGTATATGAATATATATTCCATACACACATGCATTAAGTAATTACTCAAAGATTGGTTTTGTTGAGAGATATAGTGAGAGAGAGGACAGAGAGAGCAAGCTATAGCGAATAGTGAGATTAGGGACAGCGAGAAAAAGATGTAGTGAGACAGAGGACATAGAGAAAGAGGTATAGTGAGAGATGGGACCGAGAGAGAGAGAGGTATAGTGAGGGAAGAGAGAGTGTGATGGTGACCGAGGGGACAAGGAGAGGGGGGGACGGGGGGCCTGTGGCCTGGGGAAAGATCCACACGGTTAGAGATTTACAGCAGGTCCTCCGCGAGGGCGACCCCACAATGCCCTGCTTCATGAACAGTGTGGCGAGCGGGCCGGCCGCTCTGATTTATGTCTGGCTCCGGAGTCACATGGGCATCGCCGTCGGCGGCCGAACAAGAGGCCATTCTGCCCGACACAAGGATGCCAGACCAAGCGCTGCAGCGATCTCTGCGCGTACGCGCTTCCTGCTGGTACCAGGAGTGCCTCGCATTGTTTGTTGCAACTGTTGATGTTAGTAATTCATAAAACAACAACAGCAATTAAATTGTTATTGTTATTAAAAACATTTTTGTTTGTTTAAAGCGTTATATTGAAGGCACAATGCTTAAAGGTCATGTCCTCTTAATTTCAATACGTAAAAAATACATCAGCGAAGTTCAGTAGCTCAGTTATAATGCCTGCGTGGACGGCAATCGCAACTCCTACGCTGTGGTGTCAACGGTAATCCATTTTTTTTTCTCTAATGGATCAGGGCTTTGAAATCTAGGCCCTGAAGCTGCCTTTAATAGACAAGCACAAAATGAATGGCTTTATTGTGCACATTGGTATACATGTGTGACAATTGCCATACCTGGTGATGATCAGAGTGAGTTTTGCGTTTTTACACCATCCATCTATACAGCTCAATTTTTCCTGAAACGGTTCTTGTTCAGTAAGTTGTTCAAGGAACACAAGGGCAACCTGGGAATCGAACCTGCATCTACTGAGTTGCGAGCCCAACTCCCTATATTCTCTACTCCTGTGCCACCTAAAGATTAACAGTGCTTGTGTCACCCCGATTGAAATTGTAAAAATAAAACCCTCCTCCCCACTCGTTTGCTGAATTGGGCCTGTATGCCACAGAGGTGTGAGGCACCTCGTCTGGTTTTTTGGCGGACAGGGGGAACATCCTGCGCCCTGCGAGCCCAGTGGAGCTCAGTGTTCTCCCACTGGCATGCCAGCACCGTCCCCCCACACCTCCTAAATCACGTCCGCGGCCCCTCTGCCTCACTCCGACTGGACCTCATTTCACCCCTCCTCCCTTCAAATTAAAACCTCTTTGTCGGGCCAAGAGGGCAAAAAAAGGGCGACAGAGTGGGGCTGAGGGGTTTGAGGGTTGGGGATGTGGGGGAGGAGGGGGAGTAGGGAGTGGTGTAATAATTTCTGTGGTTCGTTTGAGGACAGGGACATTTTATGTCTCTATTTTTTTTATGTTTTTTTTTTCCCTCTCACCCCAGGCTAACCAATGGATCCCGTTCACAAAGGTGGCATTTACAGCATAATACCGCCGCTTGTTTCCGCAGCCCTTTCAACTTCCCACTCAGGCTCTCCGGAGAAGCGGGGCGGCCTCAGATGTTTGCGCCCGTCGGCTGTTTTGCATGCAGCTGGTGACAACTTACTTTCGTCGACAACAGGCTATTTGCTTGTTCACAGCAAGTCCTCTTAAAGCGGAGAAGTGGAAACAGGGGAGCGTTTCTTAAAACGCTGCGTTTTACTTCCTATGTGCTTCTTTTTTTCCTGCTGCTGTGGTTCGTTGCTTCGTCACGGGTTAAGATGTGCTCAAACAGTTGTCAATTTATGACTGGATATTAGCCTTCGGAGTGTGTTGGGTAGATGCCTGAACGCAGTGAGTGCAATAAAAGTGTAACTGCGCTTCTCAGAGTATCATGGTATCCATGGGGAAAGTGCTACTCTAAGGCTGTTTCTGCAATGACTCTCTTGGTGGTACACTATACCATATTTTAAAGTATATAGGGAGTCAGAATAAGGTCTATGAGGTTGAATTCCTATGTCAATACAACTATGTTTTCAGAATGTTTTTTTATATTATTTGAAGATTTCATGTAGCATGGGTGCAGACAAGGAATAAAAACAAATTAGAGCCAATTTGAGAATGTGTTTTGGTTTTTATATTAGTCACACTGGTGGCTGCAAAATTTGTGTGCAACCAAATATGTGGTCCCTAGGGGAAACACTGTATTACTTCCAAAACATGCAGATGATGAAAATAATGCTGTTCCCCTTCCCTTTTTTGGGTTTTCAAATCTCACAAAAACCACACAAGTGAGCCTCAAGTCACATTAGACGTGTGATTTATAGTGGGATTTCTTAGTGTTTGTACAGTTTGGTACGGTTCGATTTGACCAGTGGACAAACTGCAAACCTACAACCCAGCACTGTTGTTGTTGCTCGGTGTTCTGTGAAGCGCCGGCCCCCACCCCTCATATTTCATGGTTTGTATGGTTTCAAAAAGGGTCATGTTTGTTGTCAAATAGAGGTTACAGAGAAACAGTGAGTGCTTGTCTCAGGACCAGAGACTTCAGTAGCACACATCAGGTTATAAATAGCAGTGTTCCATCATGCTATCATTGTGAACCCAGCACCTCCATGCCTACTCTGATGAAATATTCACAACACAAACAAAACTGGGGTGGATGCACCAACCTGCTTCTAATGCCACGGACAGAATTTATGTCCAGTCTGTCCATTATTCATAAGACGGATGATGGCAAAGTGGGCTCTCTCTTTTTAGAACTGTTAAAGACATATTTATAACAGTGCGTATACATGATGCCATTATGAACGTAATATTTGAGGGGGGAAAAAAGAAGTGAGGCGGTTTTGCATTCGTTTCTTACAGTTTTATGTGGCAATGTCTCGGAAATGATGTCTCCTTTCCAGCCTTTTAATGAGGGTTTTGGAAGTGGGATGGATGACAGAGACAATCGTAGAAAGCTCTGGGAAGCTTAGCGACGGAATTAGCATCAACGAGGAGCAGCTGATGGGCCCGGTCTGGTTGCCACGGCGGCGGTAGCAGCGAGCCTGTGATGTCAAAAATGCAGAGCAGAGGGACAGGAAAGTCACAATCTATCATAAAGTGAGATATCCACCGGCTCGGCGTCCCCCTGGCGTGACAAGGCTCATGGGATGCGGGTCTGACGGCCTGTTTTCTGTGGGAATTGGCTCTCCCGACGGCACCCAGGGGCCATTAAATGCCTTGTTAGAGCCTGCAGTCCCCGCTGTAGCCCTGTATGTTAGCGTTGCCACTCATCTCTCTGTAAAACCGGAGCTGACAAGGGGTCAGAGATTCATAGCCAAATGAGTGGTGAGAGGACAGTGCGCACGTACGCAGAGGGAATTATGGGGGGGGGAATTTAGACGTCCCGGCGACAGCTGAAGGACTGTCTGGATCCTCCCGTCTTCATCCCAAACAAGATTCTTATTGGAGACATGTTTGAGGCATGGCACTAAAGGTTCTGGTTTTGTGAGGATGAGTTTTTCTTTTGCCAGTAAACTTTAATAAAAGTGAAATTTTGTAAGCTAAGAGACCAGAAAACTTAACCATTATCCAGAAAACAAACTAAATTTAGTAGAAAACATACACAGTCATATCATCTCCTACACATATGTACATTAATTAATGTACATTACACCTGCAGTGATATATGTTAATAAACTGAACCTTTGATCAGTCTCCAAAGTGTTAAATATATACGTTACTTTAAAATTCTTGGACAATGTATCATTCCTGCAAATTAAACCTACAGGTGGACAACCAAAAGTGAAGTCTCAATTCGTCATAGATAGATAGATAGATAGATAGATAGATAGATAGATAGATAGATAGATAGATAGATAGATAGGTCAGTTGATTGATTGATTGATTGATTGATTGATTGATTGATTGATTGATTGATTGATTGATTGATTGATTGATTGATTGATTGATTGATTGATTGATTGATTGATTGAAATGGAAAGTTTTACCTCTGGAAGTGTTTCAGTGTTTCATGCTGTGTCATGTCAATGGTCTGGATGTGGATAACCCCAGTGCTATACTCCTAAAGCCGCAGTGCTCGGTGGATGAAGGCTCTGCCATCCTGAAAGTGTGTGAGCATGGGATGAGGAGCACCACTCATTACCATTAAAATCAGCCTAGCCCTCAGAGAATGGGTGCAGCCCAGGCAAATGTGCCCTACATCACTATGGAAACAAAACCTTTAAAAAACAATTTTATCGTTCTCTTTTTTTTTTTTTTTTTTGCCAGTAGCTCTCAAAGAAACCTTTACAGATTGGAAAACATAAACAGCACTGAATTCTTTCATCAAGCCTTGTGTGAATAAAAATCCATACCTTTATTTTTAAAAAAATGCAGAATGGAGAATTAAATCACAGTATAACCTTTATGAAATAGCAAAATACAAAGTCATTGACACAATAAGAAATATACAGTTACTTGATAACCAGTGGAAAATTCTGAGGTGGAAATAAGGAAATAAAAAATAGTTGTAGACATTACTTTAAACCTGTTCCCATTTATGTTCCATGAATAAGAATAAAAACAAATTATTCACAGAATACGAATTGACAGAGTAAATGGTTACCAGCTTCATTTTGAGATAGAGTAACTGTTGTTTACAAACTAGTGTTTTATGTTCGTATCCACAGATGGCTGTAATCTATTGATAATCAATTTAACTAAATATACCTTCTTTTTATCATTTGTGTGCTGTAACACAAGAAAATCAAAATGTGAATCTTTTGAATTTGTCCATTAATCATTCAGATAATTGTCGTCTTTGTTGAATTGATTACCACCCTTGTTAATTAGAAAATCTCACATCATAGCAGTCTCAAAAGTACACCAGCTTCAGACAGTCTGTTTTGTGAGCATTTAAACAGCAGAGATCTTGCAGATCAGCTGCATTTAACACATTTTTCACAAATGCTCTGTGACATCCGATAGAGAGCAAACAGTACAGCCATCCATTAATTACAATGATGTGTGGGTACAACAAATACCACACAGGTTTGTAAAGAAAATAATAATATTAAAACATTGATCCAGTCATCAATAATTTACCCTATTTATGTTGTTTGGAGTTGATTATTCTGTGAATTATTTGTTTTCTTGTTAGTCAAGGAGAATAAATGGGAACCGGCTGAAAGTAAATATAGGTTTAAAGATAAGGTTTGCTCCTCTCCTGTTGCCAGCCCACCAGCCGTCACCGCTCGTGGCATACCCAATGGTATACGTGTTTTCTTTCATGTCTGTTTCCTGCACCTGTTTACTATAGAAGTGAATATGAAAGAGCTTTCTGTTTTTCTTATTCTAGAAATAAATTAAAGGAGGCTTGGCATGCAACTGTGTATATAGATGCAACATATGGTGTGTTTGTCCTGTACATATTGTAGAATGTTTTTTTATAAAAGGAAGAAACATATTTGTACATGATGTTGATAATGTAATCCTGAAGAACTGTAGGGCCTAAGTAATGGCTATGAATTAGCATGTCCCACAAACAAGACAACATCTTAAGAAGATTTCTCCCGGAAATCTTCCAATGTTGTTAAAGCACAGTATTTACTGAAACAAGATTAATTTAATCTTTCTAGCATGATAATATGGAGATCAGTCCTCCCTTTTACAAAAGAAGATGAAGAAAACAAGAATGCTAAATGAATTAGAGCTCGTGATTTAAATTGAGCATTTGAAGCAAGTTTAATTCTTCCATTCAGAGCTGTGTTCTGTGGACCCATGCTAAAGCCAGACTTGTTTCGTTCCCCTTGTGATGTCATAATGAGAGAAGCTGTCTTCTCATTGGTGCTCTGCGTGAAGAACAATGGGGCTTTAATTCATTTGTTGGAAAAATGTGACAGGAATCTCTGCCTTCCAGTTGCCATAGTGCTACATCCTAAAACAACATGCCTGAGGGTAACCTTCCCTCATGCTTAACCAAGAAATAAATGGCTTTCAATATCCATCTAACCAGCACAATATATACAAAAGCATGTACCAAGCCATAACCAATGGATGTTCAAAACAGAATTTAGAGATGCTAACACTGCGCTTGCATCATTGTTATTTCAGATCTTTGCCTTCATGTTACGCCCACACATTCCTGTTTAGTATTAAAGCAGTCATTTACAATCTCAGACATTATTGGATTATTGTTCATGTAACCAGTGTTGAAGGTTGGGGAGATAATTGCCAAGAGTTGCAAATCAATTACTGCACCTTACATCTGAAAATCGAATAAGATAATTACAAGCAAGAAGAGGACTCATTTCTGGTCATTAAGATCCTTAAATGTTTTGTGTAACATCTAAAACTGGAAAAATATAAAAATGTACATTTCTAAAAGTAGTGTTAATAATTTCAACAGATTAAATTTTGAGCTGTTGCAAACAAATTTCATTGGATCAACCGTGAGAGAAAAGTGCTAATGTCATTATTTCCCTGAAATAGAAACTTTTTTTATTGGTCTCTGGGTGGAAAACCAAACATGGCTTAACAAGTAAATACAAGCTGAGCATGTATTCAGTTAACATACGTGAAATGTGAGTGAGAGGTTTAGAAAAGTCTTGTTTTGAAATATAGGTCATTAAAAACACCATAATAAATACATTACATCAAAAGTCAATTTTTTTCTTGAATGGGTAAAATTAATAAGGGAATATCTGAGATTCAATAAAATTACATCAATTATCAATATCTTCTTGAAAGGTCAAAAGTCTCAGATTCATGTAAGATGCATAATAAGTCAATATCACCTGTAATATAGATCCAATAAACATTATTCCTTAAATTTCACATCATATTCTTCACACGGGTTAGTGAGTCACCTATGGTAATTGTTAAACTGACAAACTGTTTGCCAGGAAAATAAAACATTTTTCCATTCTCTTTGATTTCTGTCAAAGGATGGATACATTTTGATTGAGCCCTGGTCTTGCTGTAAGTACTGATAGGATCTAGGTTTTTATTAAATTATTTTAAGGCTGTCTGTAGATGACAGAACTGTATTTTATTCTGTACTCTTACTGTGTGACACCTCCACCTTTGGCCTAGCCAGCTCCAGGCATCAACCAAACATTTGTGTTTCTGTACATTTACGCCTCCACAGCATACCCCTGCAAATGGCCCATCTGTGGCTCCTGTTGAGGGCCGAGGCCAGTTATATCCTGCCACCAACATGTCCCATTCCTTTGATATGTATGATCACACTGGATATTTAACACAACACACACTTCAGTCTGCAGAGATGTTCTTGGCACAGGCGGGCTGAATGTTCTGAGGATGTGTCTCCCTTGCACATTGTAATAAATCATCATTTTCTTAAGAGGAGTCATCAGTGTGTTCTTCATCGTCCTGCGTTTCACTCCACAGAAAAGGCAACATTTCCTAACAGTACTGAGCTTGGCAGGGAGTTTTATAAATCCTCAGGACTGCTGATAGACAGAGGAGTGACTCTCCTGGACCGGAGTTACCCTGGGCAGTGACAGCTGGGACAGGAGGGGGGCGCTGTGCTCCAGAAAGCCACAGGGCGCAGCCCCGACTCCCTGCCTCGGCCTCTTATAGGTGATTCATCAGGTCTGCTCAGCCGCAGCTGCAGCTGCAGACGCCTCTTAACCAGTCCCCACCCTGCGCATCAAAATGAGACCGCCACGATGTCCAATCACACACTGGCGCTTGGGCCGTTCACAGGATGTCAGGAGGCTTTCGGAAAATGCTTGCATCACTTTTACTCTGTTTAAGCAACAGCACCTGGATAAAGCCCCATGTAATGCACTCACTTTCTCTACTACAAGAGAGATGGTAAAAGAAGTAGAACAGCAGGCATTTTTGTCATTTTATTGTATTTTTTCCGCTTTTTTTCTTTGTCCCCCATACTGAAAAAAGTACTCAACAGACTAAGGTATTCTTTTCTGCCTCTCTTTGCTTACTCTGGCCTACTTTCATTTTGATGAATTGCATATCTACAAAATGACAACTTTGGAACCTCGTGACGAGGTAGTTTTCCCAGACAGAGGTCATAGCCACAGACTCGCTTCCCATTGCTATTTGTGTGCTGCATGGATTACATCACTTTAAAAGGAGGGGACGTTGCATTCTACATGCTAGCCCTTTAAACAAACAAACTGTGATCACTGCTGTGATTTCTGCTAGCGCTAACATATTCAGTTTATTGGTTAAGTCTGCTGAGCCCATTATTGCCAAGCGTGCTGCTAAGCAGAGGAATCAAACTCCAGACCTGGAGTGTTGCAGGTTTATGTTCTTTCCTTTCAATCGGCAGCCATTTTAGGCCTGGGAGAAAAAGTGAGTGGAGTCTTTAGCCAGTCTGTGAGTCAATGAAATAATGAAACACTGCAAAACCCAGCTAACACTGTGGTCAGCCAGGAATGGATCTTGACCATGAGCATTTTCTCTGCCTGGCTCAAAAGTATGCCAACGACCCTTTCTGACATCTAATGCCAGTGTTTAATGTGTTGTCTGACACATTAATGAAGGCATTTGCGTACTAGCTGTACCTGGAGCGGTTTAAATTGGGCTGAGTAGCCAGAAGCCACAAGATTCCCTTGTTAGCTTTACAAAGGCTGTCTGACCCACAAATCTGAATGCTTGGTTACCAGCTGTGTTTCTCTAGAAATGACACATGTACCTTAAATCTGTTTGAAATTTCAGATTAGTTTGTTTCTGTTTTTGAGAGCACAAGGTGAGCTGTGTTTATCTTTATTTCATTTATGCATTATGCCCACATCAAGAGCATTATGCCCACATCCAATAATGCTGATTTAATTTTTGCTTAATTTTAAGCAAAAGATTTTTGTTACAAAATGCTATTTTTTTTGTTACAAAATGCCTAAAAAGCCAGTAAGTCATGTGTGATACAGTTCCAGTGAAAGGTTTCAGATTTTTTAAATTTCTGTATTTTGAGGTCACCTTCAAAGTTATGGATTTTTCAGAACTCTAAAAGAACTCCATTTATGATTTCTGATGTATATTTCTGAGGTTGTACATTTATTTATGTATTTATGTATTTATGTATTTATTTATTTATTTATTTATTTTATTTAATTTCCAGTAAAATGTATCCAGGAATTTCATTCCAGTGGTACACTGTTGTAATTGAACTGTATGTCACAAAACAGATATGTCATTTCTAAGCATCTGCATCTGTGTATATAAAGCTCAGGTCCAAGCCACTGTACACTCAGTTAGAAAATAATACGTACCATAACTAAAGTAAAGAATCTCTAAATTCAATATGCTTCTAAAACGGTATTTTATTATTCTTACAAAATATACAGCTTAGCAGGAAATTATGCCTTTCATTGTTTAAATAGAGAATCCATGAAGCAGCTGATGGCAGTAAAATATCACACGTTTATTGAACAGATACATGTGTAATAATGGCCAATATCACACGTTTATTGAACAGATACATGTGTAATAATGGCCAATATCACACGTTTATTGAACAGATACCTATGTAATAATGGCCAATATCACACAGTTATTGAACAGATACCTATGTAATAATGGCCAATATCACACAGTTATTGAACAGATACATGTGTAATAATGGCCAATATCACACAGTTATTGAACAGATACATGTGTAATAATGGCCAATATCACACAGTTATTGAACAGATACCTATGTAATAATGGCCAATATCACACAGTTATTGAACAGATACATGTGTAATAATGGCCAATATCACACGTTTATTGAACAGATACCTATGTAATAATGGCCAATATCACACAGTTATTGAACAGATACCTATGTAATAATGGCCAATATCACACAGTTATTGAACAGATACATGTGTAATAATGGCCAATATCACACAGTTATTGAACAGATACCTATGTAATAATGGCCAATATCACACAGTTATTGAACAGATACATGTGTAATAATGGCCAATATCACACGTTTATTGAACAGATACCTATGTAATAATGGCCAATATCACACAGTTATTGAACAGATACCTATGTAATAATGGCCAATATCACACAGTTATTGAACAGATACATGTGTAATAATGGCCAATATCACACGTTTATTGAACAGATACCTATGTAATAATGGCCAATATCACACAGTTATTGAACAGATACCTATGTAATAATGGCCAATATCACACAGTTATTGAACAGATACCTATGTAATAATGGCCAATATCACACAGTTATTGAACAGATACCTATGTAATAATGGCCAATATCACACAGTTATTGAACAGATACATGTGTAATAATGGCCAATATCACACAGTTATTGAACAGATACCTATGTAATAATGGCCAATATCACACAGTTATTGAACAGATACATGTGTAATAATGGCCAATATCACACGTTTATTGAACAGATACCTATGTAATAATGGCCAATATCACACAGTTATTGAACAGATACCTATGTAATAATGGCCAATATCACACAGTTATTGAACAGATACATGTGTAATAATGACCAATATCACACAGTTATTGAACAGATACCTATGTAATAATGGCCAATATCACACAGTTATTGAACAGATACCTATGTAATAATGGCCAATATCACACAGTTATTGAACAGATACCTATGTAATAATGGCCAATATCACACAGTTATTGAACAGATACCTATGTAATAATGGCCAATATCACACAGTTATTGAACAGATACCTATGTAATAATGGCCAATATCACACAGTTATTGAACAGATACCTATGTAATAATGGCCAATATCACACAGTTATTGAACAGATACATGTGTAATAATGACCAATATCACACAGTTATTGAACAGATACCTATGTAATAATGGCCAATATCACACAGTTATTGAACAGATACCTATGTAATAATGGCCAATATCACACAGTTATTGAACAGATACCTATGTAATAATGACCAATATCACACAGTTATTGAACAGATACCATGTAATAATGGCCAATATCACACAGTTATTGAACAGATACATGTGTAATAATGGGCATCAGTTAAATATCACAGGTTTATTGAACAGATACATGTGTAATAATGGCCAATAGAAAGCCTAAGGACCTGTTAACCTCATAGCCGTAGATCTGAGCTGAGAGCTGTATTCCCAGCGCGGCGCTCTGCATGGTGTTGTTGCAGTAAAGGTGATTAATGGCTGCATCATCAGCGAGTCACGGCCCACTCACAGGCTAATAAAGCCGCCTCCCTTAACCCCGGGGCCTGGCTCCAAGACGCCAGAGAGGAGCGGGGGAGATTTCAACATTTCAAGAGAAGAGCGGGGAACCTTGTGAGCTCTCGGCCTTGAAATATTAAAGAGAGGACCTGGCCAGGCTTTTACGTGAAGCTGAAGTGCAATCTCTGAAAGACACAATGTTGCATCATAAAACAGGCCCAGGGTGGAGGAGTGGGGTGTGCAGCAGGGGAAGTGGCCTGAGGAGAAGCAGCACTTCATGGCCATGAGAGCTGAAACATTGGAAATTGGGTGGTGTTTGCATTAACACTGACAGCTGTTACATAAGCTGGAACATAAGGCCCCCTATTGGTCTCTGTCCTGTCATCCTTTGGGCCACCCAATCACATGTCGCCTGTAATGAGCGCAAGGTGCTGCCCATTATACAAACTGTTTTCATGATCAGGCTGTTTCTGTCACTCTTGGGCCCCGTAATCGCACACTACGCCCTGTATACCAGGTACAAATCCGTACGCGTAGTATGGAGTGTGTAATCTGAAACCAGCTGAATCAGTATGCGAGCATTACCCGGATGGCATACTACTTCCTGGAAAGTACGCTATCCCACTAGGCCGTTGGGTGGATAGATACCAATGAAGAAGACGGCATAGATGGCGGAGTTCTGTGAAGTTTGATGTCGGATGCATGTCAGTTGTAAACTTCCAGTTATCAGGCTGAAGAAAATAGCGACCTTAGTATGTCCAAAAACTCGTATACTGCACTGAGTAGTTGGCACTACGTTGATGTAAGAGCAGTGAACTTTTGTTAGAATTTAGCCGGCACTGATTAATATCCAATTTTGGATGCTGGGTTGGTTCTCCATGATTTTTTCACACCATCAGAACCAGCAGTAGCATTAAACAAAATTTGGTTGAAACATGCAACTTTCACTGCTTAATTTTTACACACTGTCCAATTATATAGCTGGATACTTACTGAAGTTACACAGGTACCTTGTTCAAGTACACCAATTTCCATAGCTTAGTTAAAAAGCCAGCCTGCTGAATCAAATATCGAAATTTGCCTATGCAGTATTTATCAAGAAGGAAAGTAACACCTAAATGTAACTGTGAGACAGAGGTTAAAGAGTAGTGTAGAGTCCAAGCTCAGACTGAGATCAGCTGACAGAGGACCAGCTTGGCTGATATTTTATTTGATTCATCTGTTAGAAGATGGATTCACATAAGTGCAAAGTTTACATTTTACCATACAGGGTGCATAGAGCATGTTGTTACTGCTTTATATATAATATTAAGTAAGTTTTGTGCTTCATAATTCTGAGCACTATGGTAGAAACATTGTGCAATACAGTATATAATACTAAAGTGAAAGATAGGTTTATAACTGTCATGTGGTTATGTTGTGATCATTAAGAGGTTGTCCATGGGTTGAAATGTCATTCACAAAGTGATCATGAATTTAATTAAAATCCTAATTATGTATTGTTCCCTTTGAGACTCTACATGGCTAAAAATAATAATATTTTAATAATGTGGCAAACAAATGTCCCTTTTATATGTATGGCTACATATTAATATACTGTAATATTGCAAATAAGAGCTCTTTGATATTCATGTGTTTATAACATATAAGAGCTCACTCCGACAGCATACTTTCATTTTAATGTATAATTTAATTTTATGATTTTGCTTAGTCCTAAATGTAGAGTGTTCTCATTTTATGCAATTAATGTAATTTATGTATGGAAGTTCTTAACAAAATACTTAACCTCTACTTTGTAATAATGGAGATGTAACTTAGGGAATCTTGGAGCACATTTTTAAGGTTATTTATGTAAATTATTATATAAATCATCCCTCTAAGATAAAAGTGCCAGTTTAGACAGGACACACCTGGGTGACTGGCTGCCAGGTGGAGAGAGGGGCAGGGCGCAGGAAATCGGCATACTCCCAGGCTCCGCCCATCGGCCACCGCACCCCGCCCCCAGGAGCGCCATGGGAACGGGTTTACAGGGAGACTGTGTGGGAGGGCTATGAGTGGCAGGGGGATTTCTCGTGTGAACCCGACCCCGCCATCAGCTGAGAGAAGAGTCCCGCCATGGGAGGGGGAGGGGAGGAGGGCGGAAACCCAGTATCTGGTTTGAGAGAAGCATTAGATCTATATATACATGAGCTATATATACATATATGTATGTTTGTATGTATGTATGTATGTATATATACATATATATTATATTACTGAAAACTGAAGGGTGGCTGCACATTTTAATATGGTCCTTAGTTAGATCCAGCAGTTAAAGTTCAGTACATTTTTGTATGGCAGAGGTCCTCACTGCAGAAAGATAGTAAACAGAAGGCGCATTTCCAAAAATACTTTTTAATTTCCTTCCAGCATTCCGTGTCAGAAATGATTCTTCAACTATGCCAAATCCGCCCGTTCCTTAAATATGAGGATGGAGATATTGTAAATAACAGGTAATGTAATTAATAAATAACCTCCTCAAAACTGCACGTACAAACTGAATTCTGAATACATAAAACCAATTAGAATATGCAGTTTTGATTTAAGGTGAAGAGAGCAGATCTGTTTGAGCAACATGGAAATGTGTAGGTCTTATCACTGTCTGTAGAAAACAGGTGTATGTACATGCTGGTTTTGAGTTTGGCTTTCTGTTTCCATATCTGCTTGAGTGTATCGTTAAGACAAAAGCGTGATATTAAAAAAAAAGATTTCATAAATCTCCTCTATAACCTATCAATCAAATTTTAACTTTTTTTTTAGTAATAAGACAAAGATGAATAGATGAATAAATGCATTTTATTAATTTGACAGGCCATCCAGCGTCTCATATTGTCAGGTTCTCTGCGCAGAGAGAAAGAGGAGTTGGCAGCTGACAGAGCTGCAGAGGGTTCTCTGGTGTTTACGGGGGCCGGGGTATTTTCGGCAGCCCAATGCACGCTGTTGCCAGCTGAACGCTCTAATAATACGCAGTCTGCGCTATTTAACTCCCACTTGAAGCAAAGTTCGTGCCGGAACAGACGATGAGAAGCATTTACTGCAGAGTTATGTGGGAGACAGGTGACACGAGGAGTTACGTGGGAGAGCTGCTCCCTGCAGCCCAGTTTCAGAGGCGCGGAGTGGGGCAGCGAAGAGCCGGGCCTGGGCCTGGGCCTGTGCGGCAGAGGGGCTGGAGACCCGCTCTTCAGCGCGCCGTTTATCCACCACTACCTCTTACCGCTGCTTTTATCTTCATTATCGTGCTGTTATGTTGAGGTGGGGGAGTGGGTCGGGGCGGAGGAATAAAATGACAATCTTGTGTAATGCGTTACATAAAAGTAAAATGTCAAGCCTTTTTCACACACTGCATTTTATGTTGTTGAATTTTTTTTTGTACACGCTGCTCTGTGCTGTTCCACGGTCCGTATAACACCCTTTATAGTGGTACAAGGAATCAATAGGTCCTCAGGAAACAATATGTATGTCTCATTTAATGGTTTTTTGTATTAAATTACGCAACACACTAATCAGAGGCTTAATTCTACTCAGTGTCTGTTCTTTCCCCTCCAATGATAAATCAAACCAGAGATATTCATAAACTAAAATGAATTTGTATATTGTAATTTGACGATGATATCTAGTAGTATTATTTTACACAGTTGTGAATACATGGACTAAGTCAAGTAGTAGAGGCACAGACCCTTGAAGTGTTCAAGTCCAGACTAGATGCAGTACTGGATACTCTATAGGTTGTAGGTAAAAGGCAAACCTAGATGGGCAGAGTGGATTGTTCTCATTATCATATGTTCTAACAGTGTAGTAAGTACTAGTTTACCATGGAGCAGGAACCAATAAACCTGAAATATTTATCATTTTACTGATCGACTCTGATGTCATTTTACTGAGCTACCGTTACTTTTACTCCATTCGTTTTGGGTAGAAGAATGTGAAAACGAAGGTTCAGCTTGACACTTGTTCAATAGTGGTCATGTTTCCCTGAGCTCACATTAATATTTAAAAGATGATTTTTCAATGTTTTAATACTTAAAACATTAAATACAGAAAGTTTCAGGCAGCCTTTTTGTGTCTCGCAAGATCATCTTTTTTCATTGCATTTCTTCGTCTGCGTTTACTCATATCAACATGGAACAGTATCTCAATAGCCCTGTAGTATTCAGTAATTTTTAAAAGAAAATTAGGCCTTCTGTGAGCTGGGTTAGAGTTAGGTCTTCTAGACTGGGCTTTTTGTGTGTGTGTGAATCCTACTCTGTGAATTAGCAGTCTTATCACAGTCTCAAGTAACAGGTCAGGAAGTTTGGGAGGGGGACAGTGGGGATGCCTGGTTTGGGGAGGGGGAGATAACTTGTTGGGGTCAGGTCAAAGTGGGGGGGGTGACAGTGACCCAGAGGAGGGCAGCACTGGTCTCAGAACCAGACGTTACGATCATGGGCGATCTTAAGACAGCTCTTGTATTACCGTCCGTTGAACAACACTCATTCTAACAGAATCTCCACACCAGGGACATGGTACCTCAGGTATTGGACAGAGCTAGAAACTTCTCATAAGTTTGAATCATGGCCTTCACCCACAGACTTCTAAGCTCTAGACCTGCCTTAAATGAGTTGATGTTGATCAGTTACAAAATATTGGTTATGTTTTAATGTGTGGGTGGGTTTTCTGCCATGAACTGCAGTACTTTCACCAGGCTTATAGGAGAGAGCTATCATACATGTGAGGTAGCACTATGAAGTAGGAGTATGTTTGTTGGCCTCTTCATAGTGATCAGTGACAAGAGGTTTCAAAATTATAAAAAGATGAGAGTGCTGAGAACTCAAACAGCTCTCATGTGCGCACATACATATGGTCTGTGTTCAAGGGTGTGCATGTCTGGTGCTCTGTGACTTTTCTTTCGGTGCTTGTACACGCTCTTTCCTTGCTCTCACATACTTGGGCGCTAAGATCAGGCAGAACAATAGAGTGAGTCAGCCAGGCATGTTCTGCTGCTTTATATCAACCTTGTTCTGGCCAATTGAAAGTCATGTGCTGATTCCCCAAAGGACCAGGTTATCAGTAGCACTGAAGAAGTCCAAGGGCGCCCCCTGGTGGTGCAACATTGTAAACAAATAATTATTGCACTTAGTCACTCGCTCTGACTAACACGTATGAGTAGAGATGGAAGAAGGATGTGAATCGTGATGCCAAAGATGGGTGGAGCGGCCATATGTTACCACTGTTTTCAACCAATTGTTGAGTTTTGCTGTACAGAACAGAAGCTTTTGACTGGCTGATACAAATCAGGGACTGGCAGATCAGTGATGCTACACTCTTTCTCCCATCACTACGTCTGAGTACTTTGGAGGATAAAATTATTTAAAATTATTATACTATAATAACAGGCTCAGATGTAGTTGGACAATAATGGATGAATGGCTGTGCTTGATGGGTGAGGTCGGTGACTTGGCCTCTCGTCCTGGTGGGCACATTACCTGGCACATGCTAACTTACTTCTGTCTTTGTGGAATTATAAACCGCGCAGCCCCGCCAGTCCAAAAAATGGGCAGGGAGAACAAGGATAAGTCTCAGACACTGGGAGGAAAGACACCTGATCCCAGATCAGCAGTCACGCCTGCCTCCCAAACAAACACCTTACTTCATGAGTCGCACAGAGGTCCTGGTTCAGCACTCTTCAGATGAACAAATATGGCACCGTTATGATAACAGCCCCAGTGATAATCTCTCCCAGCAGAGAGCCGATATTTGTAATATTATAATTGTAGTTTTAACAGCAGTTACATATTTTAAAAAATATAACTGATGAAAGGCCTCTTGTGTGTTAATAAAGATTTTTTCTTTGTTTTTGGTTTCAGTGTCATGAAAGAGGGTACTTGGTTATTGAGGGAAAATGGGCTCACCCCCTCTCCCAGTATATGTCTGTTCTATCCACTATAGCCTCTTTTCTACGATAGGGCTGAACCGTTACCATGCCTATATTGCATCGTTCCATGCCGGCTCGGACTCATAGGAACGGTTACGGTTTCTTTTTCCATCTGTGTTGCTGCTAAAATCATGATGAGGAAAAGAAAACCTAAGAAAAACAGGGACGACAGTTGTGGCCGCAGTTCAACAATGATATGAGGATTTTGAGTCATTTGCAAGACTGTTTTTTGTTTTAGTTTTTGTATGTGGACATGGGCATCTTTATTTTTCGTCATTTTTTTCAGAATACCCGCACTGACCATATGCAAAGGAAGAGGATGTAAGAGACTTGATGGGGTGTCACAAACATGATGTAAATGTAAAACAAATCGGAGCATATCTACACCATTAAGCCCTCCCACCAGAACGGTTCTGCTGAACTGAGCACGGGTATCCTAACCGTGCCAGGAGAACCATTTTGGGCATGGTTTGTAAGCATTCTGTTCCATATCATGTCCAGTGGAAATGCCATTGGAACGGTTACTCTCATAACTCTGAACTGCTCAGAACCGCTCGGCCCTGCAGTGGAAAACAGGCTTATGAGCAGACCGGCAGGAAGGCCCAAATCAGGGTCTCCACTGCCCAGGACAGACTCCGCTCTGGCATGAGAATGCAGAGTTCAGAAGTGCTCTCCGCTGGACTCCTGGGTGCAAGAGGGAAGGCTTCACAACGTCTCTGTTCAGGCCATCATTAATTCTAATGACTTTACTGAACCACAACGATGACCTCTACATTACGCTGCACTCATAATATCAATAGTCATATTCAATTACCTCAAGGGTCACAGACTGTATTTATGTATGCTAATTAATTTATAGCAGAAAACAGTCAATCATTGTCTACAGATAAATTGCCATGTACTTAATATCCTCAAACTCCTGGCACTGAGGTGCTGGCGAAGGGTGTATTGTATTGTGATGAAACATAAATCTGAAACAAGGCATTGTTCTTTGAAATTCATCTTCAACTGTCATTCTTGCAGTGAAGTGAGTGCTGGGCCTAAATCAACCTGTCTCACCACGTCTTCCTTAAACTTCTGGTCTGTTTCACAGTACCTAAGTTGAAGAACAGCAGATCCACTTATATCCTCGTGAACAAATCAAAGTTGAGTGTGTGTCAAAATGGAGTGTTGATGACTTGTTCAACATTTCACAATCACAGGATTCACTTATCACCAATCATATGCACTCTGTGTACAGACAAGTCAGGCATGTTTTACACCTGACACAGGCTCCATGTCTGCTCAAACCTTGGTCTTCATAACAAACATAATGGAGCATACAAATTTCACAACTTCCTTTTATTTTGCAACAAACTTTCCTCTGCTTGTTTTGCAAAAGTCTAATGCTTTGGGTAATTGACATCTTCAGAAAGAAATACATCATCAAATAGGATCAAACCGCTTTCAATTACTTAAAATAAAAGGTGTAGTCTCAATGTGGAAAAATCAGTCCATATGAACTATGTGGATAGCATTACCAGAAAAAAAAACCTGGACAGTGTCTACTCTGGCAGGTGTGTCAACATCTGCCTCTTTGTTTCAGCATTTACAACTGGTTCTGCTCAACACAGCATCTGCCTACAATCAGCTCCAGATGTTCACTTACAACAGCCGGCCATATTGGACCGTTATCCCTTTATCCTGAGCTTGAGATATCCGTAAAATCACAAGGCTGTCATTCAAAATGGATAGTTCATTTGTGAGTGATCAACATGTACCATACAATTACCTTGGATGGAAGTTACAGCTATGAAATGGATCCAGTGTAAGTACGACAAAATATATTCAGTAAGTATGTGCTTTCGAATTTACTTGCAATTCTGAAAGCCATATGATGTGTATGTATGCATTCGTTTATCAGACCTGTAAGTGTTATGGGCTAACAACATCTAACCTCATAGGATACTGATATCATGACTTCAATATCCAATATACATTAATAAAATATTGGCTGACAGATAATTGGCAGTAAAAGCTATCGGTAGGTAATCCTTTCTGCATTCAATAGGATGTAATGAGAAATTTGGCACCCCTAGCTTCTTGTCTGTACGGGATGCTGAAGGTCAGCCTCATTCACACACATGCAGAAAGAGAGAAGATAGCCTTTACCCCAGATGACCATAAATAATGAGATATGGTTATGGACTGCAGTTTCACCGTATATAAAATACTAAAATTATTCAAGTAGACTCAATGACAATAACATATGAATAAAAATGGAAAATAGAATATTCTAGGACAGAGAACTGAAAAAAATCAGACTAAACCAATTATGAAGGAATTTTATTACAGTGGTATCGTTTAGGGTTACAGTGTTAATACAGTGTACATCAAAGTAGAGACCAAAATAACCATACCTCCATACCACAGATTTTAAAAGAGGAATGTGACTGCCAGATCTGGTTATTGAATTTACTGGCAAAGGTTTGTGAAATTATGTCAAGAGGTTTATACAAGGAAGTAAATGTCACAACCAGTCAGTCATTATAAGACACATGGGAAAATAATATCATAGGTGTTGCAATATAAGAAATGTTAGTTTTGGAATTATAATGGGGACAGTTCAAAATATCTGTATATAATATTTTCTTTAAGTATTTTGTCTGACGGTGGTCTCTCTTCAGGAGAGTTTCTGCCTTAAATCAATTGCCGTCTGCCATGGCCAATTTCAAAGATTGTCTCCCCCTGGTGGTTATTCTTCATCTGCCAACTTTATTGTGCTTCCTTTGTCTCTTTGTTGAGACTAAACCTTCATATTTCTGTCTGGTTTAAGCCATTCTTTACATAATGTTAATCTAATCTGTACCCCAAAACTCTGAGTACAGACTGTTTGAATATGGGATGCAAATTTGGAAAAAAAATCCAAATCTGATACCAGACCACAGAAACTGACTGCACACCTGATCAGCACATAAACAGGGTGAGCCACCCAGCACCCCAGTTTTCTAATGGCCTGCTGAATGGTGTGATTCAAGTGAGTACAGCAGTTACGTTTTTGGCATGATTCATTCTTTATAGATAAGTAGATGGAACCAAGGGCGTTAATGCCATACTTTCAGCAATTAAAATCCTTACGGGTTCACCTGTTTTCTCTTTGACTGAACAAAATACTTCTAAAGGCAACTGAAAGTGTAATTAAACAAAATAAACCTGTTCCAAAAAAAAACAAAGGCCAATGTGTGCCTCACAATCTCATAAATTACAGAATCTTGTCATCCTCCTCCTCTAGCTTGCACACGGGGGGCGCCTTGACAGGGCTAACACTGGGGGGTCCAGGAGCAGCAGGGCGCCGTGCTCATGTGACAGGTTGAGTGGCTGGGGGAGGAGACAATGCAGGAACGAGGCGCTCAGCTGCTTCAGCGAGCCGTCCCAGATTGCCCGCGATCCATCTGAGAGGCCGCAGCAACATCTCAATGTGGCACAGGTGGGCGCTCACGCACTCAACGCCCTGCCTGGTTCCGCTCAGCTCCGTCTCCAGCGTGCTGAACCCGGCCTGCAGAAGCTCCAAGAACAGGTGGTTCTCCTGCCAGATGGCGCTGCCGTGGTCTGATCTGGGTTGACTCATCTCTCCCCTCAACCTCAATGGTGTCCGGTCCACCGTCTCTTCTCCCAGCACCTCCGCAAACACCCCCTGCTCCTGCTGACCAGGCCCAGCCTCAGAAGCTTCAGCCAGCGGGCCTGCACGACATTTACAGCTTATTTAGTGCAGGTGTGAATGAGAAATAAACAATTTTAACAAGTGTACACATTATGCACATTCACTTATTGATATCATTGCATTACCTTGTGCACCCACCTCTAGCCCCCCAAACCCTGCAATGCTTTTAGCACGGAGGGTAGAGACAGCAATGACCTCCGCTGGCATCAGATCCCCAGGGGTCCATGGTGGTCCTCCTGCCGTCTCTACTTGTTGCTTTTGGTGAGCAGCAAGTTTTTGCTTTCCCGTCTCCTGACGTCATTGTACCGTTTTCGGCAATGTGCGGCCATCCTGGTGATGCCGGACAGTGAGGACACGCTCACTGCTATTTCCTCCCATGCCTGCCTACCCTCCAGGAGTTTCGGCGGGACCCTATTCCTTCCATAAATACTCTGCGCGCGCACTCTCACCTCACACACAAGCATGTCCGTTTCCTCAGCCGTGAATCTGTAGTTTCTAACCCTTAGAAAGTCTGTCATCATTGTAGCAATACGCACAGTGGCTTTTAAAGGGAATGGGCGTGGTTCCATTCATGTCATGCCAGAAACACACCAATGATTAATTAAATGAATTAATAAAGAGCTTAAACACAAAAATCTGTCGTTGAAATTGATAGAGTGGATTTGGAGACGCTCTAATGTGCTCCAGCCCATACGCTCAAGACCATGCACTAAGATCATTAAAATACAGCCCATAGCTGCATGCAGCAAGTTTGAGGTATAAGGGCATACAGCCACAAAGAAGTCAATGAACACTGACAGTCCACAGGACCCCAGTGTTGCAGATTCTATCACAAAACTATTGTGTTATTATTGGATGTCCTGCTTTTGCATCTTCTTTTGGGAAAAAAAGGCATCAACTGGCTTTGGAGTTACCTGAAGTTTCATGTTACAGCAACCCTGTGAGGTCTTCTTCATGTAGGTTGGCATGGTTACAACAGATGAGTCCACTCACCTACACAAGACGACTGAAGGGGACCATCAGGAACACATATTCAAACAGAGATAATAGGGTTCTGGCGCCTGTTGCACTTGGACCCCTTACAATCAGGTTTTTGAATTTTCATTTAGGCACTTGGCAAACGCTCTTATCATGAGCGGCATACTGTTTACATTTCTGCACACTATCCATTTATACAGCTGGATATTTACCAAAGCAGTTTGGGCTACTCACTTTGGTCAAGGGTACAACAGCACTGCCTTGCCTGGAGATCTTTCCCACCACCTCTGAGTTGGGAGCCCAGCTCCCTAAAATGACCTATCCCTAATTATTATGCACTGCTGCCAAAATCTCATTTTACCCGTGTTTCACACCCAGAGTGAATTGTCCTGTCAGCACCGATCAACCAGAAAAACAGCCGACCAGCTGTCAGAAAAACCTTACACACATTTGCATTAATTTCACATCCAACTCTCAGTTCAGACTTTAGAAAGAAGTCGTCTTCATGTTCAGGGTTATTAAAAGTCATCGCAGATTTGCAGAGTTGTAGGCAGACCACACAAGTCCCTAGAGCTGCGTTTCCTCCTACCATTTGAGCTGGGTGTCAGGACCATACTGAGGGCAGACTATTGTCTCTTCTCTCCTGAGTGCCACGGTATACAGGGAGGTTAATTTTCTCTCCTAAGCTGCATTTTACCATTTATAATATCAGTGATGACTGGTACTCACCACCGAGCTGTTTTACGTTATGGCAGCTGACTGGAACTGCCGTCTGAGTTTAAGCACAGGACAAACTAAAATAAGCACGGCCTTTTCACAAATTATTACAATTGCGCTGTCATTAGCATTAGCATCTGCAGTAGCTTTGTGCGTACTATAACACCAGATGTTGCAGGCGCCCTTGCCACCCAGCCCCCTTACCCTGTGAACCCAATTCTTATGTATAGGACACTCAGATCACGATTAGGTACACGTCACAAAGAGGATTTCTGGAGAGGAAATTAGCTTGACAGCAGTTAAGCTGTTTGGTGACGTGCCCATTAATAGACTAGGAATCCAGACTGACTGCAGGGTCCAGTTGGCTTACATCGGCTATAGGGCCGTGAATGGACCCTTAGCTACACCATCTTCATGGCCGAGGAGCATCTGAATGATGTCTCTTATTTGGGTTTAGTCAGAGATTTCATCTCAACCACTTTCAACACTAAAAAAATCCAACAGTTTCAGCATGAATTTTGAAGTTTTAATTCAGTTTCCTTAGTTTTTGTTGTCTTGTTTAATCAAACGGATTAGCACCTGAACTTATTATGAGGTCAGTAATAATGATTTTTCTAAGATTGGTTACATTGAAAATACAGATAAAATAAATTGCCATGCACCAAAATTCAATCAATTTTGAAATGGCCCCAATTAAAGTTAAATTGTGATATTTCTTCACGGAAATATCACATTTTTTCACTGACATAATTCATAATTTTGTCACATAACGTCCTACGTCACATGCTCTGCTTCTGTTTTATTAATATTTCCTCTGGATGCTTCTCAAGTAATCTTACTTGCTTCAGCTCTTAAAGAGTCATTCGATTGGGTCCAGACCTACATTCTTTTGATTGAATCCCAGCCAAACTCTTCAGAAGATTACCTAGTCTGAATTAGCATTTGTACATCTTATTCACAAAGCAGACCAGACTCAGAAGTGTTTAGTACTGTTTATTGAGGTGGTTGCACATGTAACCTTAAGTTTAAGGTGGGAATAAGGCGAGCGTGTTTCCCAGCGCTCTGTCACAGTAAGGGGGCTCACTTCCTGAACTGGGCAATGGGGGCAGGGACTTTAATATCTTGGCCCTTCTCCAGTTTCTTCTCACAGTCGATCAGGAAGTTGACCCCGTCAATCAGCAGCTGGACCAGCTCAACCTAGAAAAAAGGCAGGACATACTTAGCATATTTTGGGGCAGCCTATAGCCTAGTGGCTAAGGTACATGATTGGGACCCCTGAGGTTGGCAGTTCAAGTCCCAGTCCAGCCACAGCAAAAACACCATTGCTGTTGGATCCTTGGGCAAGGCCCTTAACCCACACTGCTCCCAGGGGGGATTGGCCCTTGGTTAGCCTAATCAACTATAAGTCGCTTTGGATAAAAGCATCAGCTAAATGACTGTGTAATGTAATTTTGAGTTTGTGGGTGTTGGATTTCATAGCACTGCTTCCTATACTTTTTACAAGAAACTTCTTTCTCTGTAGTTTGGAAAAGTCCTCTGCCTATCGCATACCTATGATCCGATTCATATGACCACTGCCCTATCAGTTTGCATTCGGTATCATAACAGATATGAACAGTGTCAAAACTGTGTGGTTTGCAGACTCTCTTCAGAAAGCCATTAACAGCGCCTAGGTGTCATTTTGTGAAGATGATATTCTTCTGTTTTCTGGGGCTTTACCTCGGATTTGCCCAAGCGGTCATTGTTGGAGATGTCAAAGGTGTCTCCTGTAGCAGCGGTGTCCACGCCTCCAGTTCCTCTCTTCTGCAGGCGAAGGTTGTCCAGGATCTTGGTGAAGCGAGGGTCCTAAAACAGAAAAACACACAAGCACAGGTTCTATAAAATGCAATTAGTACATTAACATTACGCTGAGTACATATGCCATTCATTTTTTTTATTTAGTGTCTTTAAAGGCATACTGTGCAGTATTTTCCCCTTTAAAATATGATTATACTCAATCATTACTCGTGATGCACCGGAAATATATTTCAGTGTAAACATCTGCCAACTGTCCTTCTGTCTGTATCTGTTATTCCAGAATGTTTGCACCGGAAATATATTTCAGTGTAAACATCTGCCAACTGTCCTTCTGTCTGTATCTGTTATTCCAGAATGTTTGCACCGGAAATATATTTCAGTGTAAACATCTGCCAACTGTCCTTCTGTCTGTATCTGTTATTCCAGAATGTGCAGGAATATTTCTGGGAATCTACCTTTTGCAGAAGGTAGTTGTGTTGGAAAAGTACAGTTGGAATAGTATGGATGCTGGGTGGTAGTGCTGTGAATGCAGCTTTATTGCAAAAGTGACCTTAGTGACTGTATGTACAATATGAAAACGTTTTATTATGCAATAGAACTGAAACAGATTTTTGACAAATTAATTTGAATATGTACTATTTTCTTGTAGATAGGCAAATGTGTTCTTTGGAATGTGCTCTTTTTATTTCAATGTTTCTACAGGTGTCAACACCACTGTTCCCAGCTTCACATCAGGCATACTATGGGCACCAAACATTGTTAGCGGTATTGTAGTTTCTCAGGTTAATGTGTTCCCCTGGGTTCATGCATGTTATTCAGGGACAGGTGACTGGCCTCACCTTGCTGAGTTTGGGCAGCGGACGTGCACCCCCGCCCTCAGCCCGGTGCCCAGGTTAGAGGGGCAGGTCAGGATGTAGCCCAGGCGTTCGTTCCACATGAACTCCCAGCCCCGTTCCTGGATCAGTCTCTCAACCTACAGAGTGAGAGAGAGACTGTATGAGCTATTGTACACCACATACACACTCATACACACAGCACTGTTCCTGGATCAGTCTCTAAACCTACAGAGTGAGGGAGAGACTGTATGAGCTATTGTACACCACATACATACTCACCCATACACATGTGCGCACACACACACACACACACACACACACACTCACACACACACACACGCACACACACACACACACACACTCACACAAACACACACACTCACACACACACTCACGCGCGCACACACACACACACACACTCACACACACACTCACACTCACACACTCACTCACACACACACACACTCACACTCACACTCACACACACACACACACACACACACACACACACACACACACACACACACACACACACACACACACACACACACACACACACTCACACACACACACACACACACACACACACACACACACACACACACACACACACAGTACCTCTTTGAGGCCTCTGCAGAACCTCTCAAACACCCTTTTCATGTTGCCCCCTTTCTCCATGGAGATGACTCTGGTGTGGTCCTCCTCATTGATCCATATCAGGAAAGTCTTCTCATTGTTGTGCCTGGAGGTTGGGATTGTGGAGGGCAGACAGAGAGACAAAAGCTTCTGAAGGATCTCCAGGTGGGACGGAAACACGGTGTATGTAACAGTGCCACAGACTTACACACCAGAACCACGGGCTGCATATGTAACTGCACCTGTGTGAGTTCCCTATTATCACTCATGCCAAAACTAGAGCAATGAACACGAAGGAGGCCGCAACTTAGAATAAAAACCTGCCTTCAAAATTAGGTATCAAAATCACACATTCTGAATGAGAGGTCAAAGTTAAAAGGGTCCCCAAGATATCTGTAACTTAGAAAGGTGACATAGTAAAATAAAATGTTGCCATTCATAACTTGTATGTGCCCCTTAAAATAAGGAGTGTTAATTATAAAACTATGGATGTTAATTTGATTAATTTTTGGTCTCAATTAATAAAGAGTAAAACTTAAAATACTTCATTAAAATTGGTTAATTTTAGCCCCTATATTTAGTAGAACAATTAATTAATCTACCAATTCACATAACTCTCATAAGATGTGAAATGGAATTCAATATTTAACAACATAGACAGTTTCCACAAAACTTCCACAAAGCTCGTTTGGCAAGACAGTTACCACAAACACACACACACACATTTTCCAGGACAGTTTCTATAGAGTAGTGCAGTACTGTATCATGCATTAAAATATACATGTACATATTTCCGATAAAGCACGCCTCATGCACCGTACCAGATTCCCCTGGCATCCGGCCAATCACGGGCCATCCCTGCACATGTCAGCAAGGGGGACACAGGCTTGTCAAACAGGAAGTGGTCCTACAGTGGGCGGGCCAACAAGGGGGATTTCAGAGAGAGGTGATTGGATGGGGACAGGGTCAGGGACAGGTCAGGGGGTGAGCAGCTTAAAGGCTCGGAGGGAAGGCAGGCACAGACTACTGTCACAGCTCTTAATCTCTAACTAGCTACCAGCAACCAATAAGTGAAACAACAAGTCAAAAGTAAAAGTAAATGGGGAAATATTAGAGTGAGGCCATATGCTTTTTAAAGTCGCACCCCTGACTGACAAAACAAAGGGGGGGAGGGGGATCGGTTGCTGCAAGTCAGGGTGTTTTGAGGGGAGGGTGGGGAATAGGTGGTGGAGCTCTGTAAACTAGTAATTTGAAAATGAGGTTTCATGAAACCTTGTTGTGGTGGAGTTGCAATGAGCCATCAATCACTGACTGGTTTAAACCAATCAAAAGACTGTGCCTAACATAGTCACTGGTTAAAATCAGTGCATCCCAGTCAGCTTTTGGTTTCATGACACCTCATTGACTTAGTTATTGTAAGATATGGAGATGGGTGTTCCAACATCTCCTAAGGCTTACCAAATCCCCCTGCCATCTGGCCAGTCTCTGGCCATCCCTGCTGCGGTGAGCAGAGGGGAGACGGGCTTATCGAACAGGAAGTGCTCCTGAGATTGGGGGCCAGCGTAAAAGGAACACAGAACCAGACTGAGTTAGGTCAGGGGCGAGGGCCGGGGGGACAAGCACCCCTCAGACACTACCATGAACTAAAGCATGTGTCACAATGCCCCCAATTTTAGCTCTAAACTACAGAACATTAGAGATAATGGGATACTTGTGCAAAGAACTTCCACAATAACCAGTACCAGCAAGGTAACTTAAGACCCCTCCTCACTGTCCATGCTCTTCTTTTACTTTAATTGAGCATAATTTAACAGGAAGGACCCCAATGAGATTCACATTCAGATTCTGACCAAGACAGCAGCACATACTGTATATACAATTCAAATAAAATAAAATAAAATAAAATGACATATTACTTTCAAGAGACAAAAGACTAATATTTTGATTGCAATAGCAAGATTTATGTCCTCTAACTGGATAGTGTATAAAACTTCTCTGTATAAGGGTGTCAGCTGAATCCCAACAATATAATGTAAACCTGGAAGGATCTTACACTGAGTTTGTAGTATTTCTTTTTAACATTTAAAACTGTTTGTGTGACATAAATATATCAACTGGTTTGCATACTGTGCTAGAATGAATAGGGGTAGGGGTGGCCAAACCTGGTCCTGTAGGACTATGGGCTATTCTCAGTGCTGCATATCAACAAAAGCCAGCAAACCCTGTAACTCTCCCATTAGGGTAGCCAAGAAGCTTCTTACCAGGTCAGCTGGATAACTTTGATTTAGCTGAGTTAGTTTACCAACATTCGTTCTGAATTTCAAACACATTAAATTGATTTAGAGCTCACCCCAATAACAGGGAAGCCTATCTGTCCCCACCATGTCTAGCAAAGTTAGCCAGATAGTTAGCCAGTGAACCCACATCAGTGTGGTTGGTCACCCCTGAATTAGCGGTAGATGGTAAGTATCATTTTAATGTGGCCCCTCACGTCAATGAGCTGCTGCTGTTCCTGATCAGTCATGTCTCCCAGGCTGTAGTAGCGGCCGGCGAGGTCGCCCTTGAGGCCGCCCAGGGCCTGCACACAGACGCGCTCCACCTCACGGCGCTCGGCGCGGGAGCACGCTGGAGGCAGGCTGAGCCCGCGGATACTGCGGCCCGTGCGCACGCGGGAGGAGAGGACGTAGCGCTCGTCAAACATCCCGGAAGTGATCTTGCAAAAAAAAAAAAAAACAATCATAAAATAAAGAATCATAACCCTTCACCCCACAAGCACTTTCCACAGCTGTAATTATGATGAAGCAGTATTTGTGCTTTGCAATTCATGGATCTCATTCTATTGAACGTGTTGAACTTATAAGTCACTTTGAATTAAAAAGCATTACCAAAAGAATTGAAATTAAAAGAAACCATTTCTATCCACAGGTAATTACTCCAGCTATTTGCAAACAACAATATATGTGTTATATAGCAATTCCTGGATTTGGTACGATTGTGCCACTAATGCTAATATTGAACTTTGGCACTTCTTGCTAAAGCTGTTTTGAATGAAATGTGTTTGCTAAATGACTGAAATTTGAATGTAGAATATGTAGTGCATGAGACCAAGCAACCTTGTTAGATGTGTGATCTGTGTATTAATGTTTACATACAGTGCATTTCTATTATTTTTTCTTCTATTCTTTCTCGATGTGATTTATTCTGCCGTTTAGCCATTTAGATCCGTCTTGTGTAATGTGTGGTCTTTCCATGGTCTCTCCAGAAGGGGGCACCCTTGTACCATACCTTGGAGCTGTCCAGGTCAGTGGGGTGCTTCATCACCCTGGGGTCATAGCCATTGTGTCTGTCCTTGATGACGGGATCGAAGATATCCGAAAATACCTGTGGAAGCCACAGTTACATGGGTGAACAATTGAGCAATCGTCTCCTTACTGAATGCACACCTTAGTGCAGGCTACTGAAAGGTGCTGCTGTAAGTGTTTCTATCCGCAAACAGTATGTCATAATAATAATAATAATAACTAGATAATTCGGGAGCACTTCAATTAGGTACCAATTCTGAACCTTTTCAGAACCTTCACTTAAGAGGCATGCAACATTCTATTCGACCAGATAAGTTCTCAAAAAAAAAAATATATGTATATATATATAGAGGATAACTTTACACACTCATATCAGGAGTATTTACCTCAGCATCGCTGGGAACCCCACGTACCCACAGAGCACCACAGCTCCTACCTCGTAGCTCTCCTCATCCCCGGCGACCATGCCCACGGTCTTGATGAAGGGGTGTCCAGGGTTGTCCACCCCGGTCTGGATGCACTGGTCCAGGCTCCAGTTGTTGGGCGTGAGCTTGTCGCGCAGCTTGGCGTAGATGGCGGGGGTGAGCGCTGACGCCATGCAGTTGTTGTGCTTGCGAAGGTCAGGGAAGTCAGAGCTGTGACGGGGACGGAGACATGAGGCAAGTGTGTACAGCTTTCTCAGACCAAAGAAAAGCTTTATCAATTCAGTTTTATCTATATAAGGCTTTCATGTGGCACATGCCATAAAGGTACATATTTGTGAGGCAGTTATGCATCTTATGTGACAAAATACATTTCTCTGGGTGTCTGCTAAAAAAAAATTAATGTAAGGTAGCATTATGTAATATAATTTACACAGTCTTTTAAAAGTAAACTGAGATTTGAGGAACTATATATTTAAAAAATGCTAACAGCAGAGGGCAGAATTGTTTTAGGGACCAATGTTCATTCTATTTGCAGAGTCTTTAAGCAAATGCTTATAACTATGTCACATTTCTTTTTCCAAGTGACAAGATTGTATATAACTCCAGAATAACTCCCAGACAACAGCCCTCTCCCACAACCACAGACAAAAGTTTGGTGACAAAATTATCCAATAAAAAACAATACAGCAAATTTCAGTGTCTGTTTCAGAGTGAGTGCTTCCATCATACAGGTGGTACAGGTGTATGTACGTGGATTGCGTGATGCGTACCTGTTTTCTAGCTTACACTGTGTGGGTCGATTCACTGAAACTTAGATTTATGAATTCTGATTCTATTTATCCGGTATCAGGTATCAAGGAAATACTGTGGAGAGCACCTCACAGTCTTGGATAATCTCTCAGCTGTAGCCTCCTCTGGCTATAGTCCACTGGCCCCTGCCTGCATCAGTGTGAGAAAGGGCACTGGAGGTGACTGGCACCTCTCGCACTCAGATACAGCCTCTTATGTTACAGGCCCCACCTCTTCACCTTTCACTCAGTTCCTCTCTCAGCCTGAGTGCCCTTTCTGCACTACTGTTATCCACGTATAAAACAAGCTGTTATTTCCATTCAGCCAGTACGTGCCGTTTTGGAGTGTTCCCCTATCAAAGCTAGCCAGTGTAAAAAGATTCATGCTTCTTTAGAGAACTGCTGTGAATGATATATACATGAGGATTATTAATGAATATTAAAATGAAGCATAATGATTTCTACATCATAGAAAATGGAATACAGTAACTAAAGTTCTGGTCACTGAATTCAATTATGCTACAAAAATAAATGCTTGCAAATACAAATCTTTGACTATTATTTTAACAGCTACAGTTGGTATAGTTAAAGCGGAGCTCAATCCGATATCTGTGCTGACCTGTTTTCGGTTATTTCGTCCTTCATCACAGCTGAGATGAAGTACGTGCAGCAGAGAGGTGATGGAAAACAGCTGGCATCTCACCCACTCTGCCAGGGCACTCCTCTCATCAGGCTAGGAACAGGTGGCCGGTCACGGCATGCGCGACTGCTTCAGTTACGCGTGAGGTCGTCCCCCGAGATACGAGCCCAACAGGCTGCACAGGTAGATAAGGCTGGTCTGACCTGGCCTCGGGGCTGACTGACCAATCTTACAGCAGGGATAGTGAATGTAGGTTATATTTGTTTCTGGATTTCATCCCACCGTATGATCTTGTAATGATTATTTAATTAGACTCGTTGTTTGTTATGCGATCTGACATTTCAGCTAAGTTTCTCAGTGAGCGCGTAAGTGACTACTGAAGATGGTTCTTGTGTCCCCAGTTGAAACATTTACAGTGGCTTAATTCTGTGAGTTATCCTGGCATTTGTGTATAAATCTGAGTAGGTAATACAGCTAGGCTAATTCATGGAAAACTGTATTCACACTGGCCCAACTCCAATCTTGAGCAAACCTGGTTTTGTGGTTAACGAACTACGTGGTAGATTCAGGGATTTCTTGTCAGAACCCAGTCCTAAATCGCCCGGTGTTTCTCACCACTCACTGGTTTAACTGACTGTGGTGACAGACCCTGCATCTAAATCTAAAATTGTTTTCCAGGTTGAAAGACATTAAATGTAGAGGAAGGAGAGGCAAAGGGCGAGGAGTTTGGCCTGCAAATATGGCACTTTGCCCACACCTGCTCACCTTGGGGGGTAGAGCTTCCTCTTCTCTTCGGCTGCTGCCGTGTCCGTCATGGCGTACCCAGCGGCCAGGGTCCCGGCGCCCAAACTGGCCAGCACCATCGCCGTGTTGCGGCCGGAGATCATCCTGGTGAAGGAGCTCGCCATTTTCTGTCAGTCGCTGTTATCTAAGAGTTGGGTCAACTGTGGGAGAGAGAGTGCAGTGTCTACCACAGTCCAGTACTGGGGGCCAATTCTGATTCAGTTCAGCAAAGTTCAATGGGCTCACAACTCAGAGGCTGCAAGGTCAAATAATCAAATCTTTGAGCAAAGCAGTTAACCTGAATTACCTGAATAAAATATCCAGCAGTTTCACTGGATAATGTGCATTCTGATCTTGATAAACAAGGTTTAACACATTAATGCACACGTTTTCATGCTGTATTTCCATTCAGCTTTTAGTCATTGCAATGCAGACAGGAAATGCTAACTCATATAATAAACTAATAATTCATAAACAACAATAATTCAGAGGTTTCCACTCACAGTGTATTAAAAACCAAAGTATTGCGTAGTTATGTGCATTTTTGGTACCTGTTTTGGTAGCTAACAATGTTTGAAGCCTGGAGCTGTCCCAGAATGTTAGGCTAAACCTTCCCACCGCATGAATGTGTCTATCTGGACGTCCCTTACCCTGCCCAACATGTGTCTAGGAACCTTCTTATGCCCCTCTGACAGAGACCGAGTGTGTTTGGAGCAAAATATCTAGCAACTGTTTCTGGGGGGGACACATCCTCTCTCAAATGTGAGTTTAACTGACATTTTACTCGGTTCTGGGAGCGTTTCTCATTAGCCTGCATACTTGATCCACAGTCTTTATTGCATTACGTTTTTAAGGTAACAGGCTTATGTAACAGACTTCACAGATGGGACCGTAATCTCAAAGAAGCTCTCTGATCTCCGCTCCAGATCCTCTCCTGACCGTGTAGCGCGGCCTCTGTGTGCGACAGGTAGGGAAATGGCCGTCTGAAAGACGAGAATAGCTCATCCACCCTGCTTCGGTTTGTCGTTTGATGTTTGATCTCAGTCAGCGGATCTCTAGTACAGTCCCAGGTCTCTGCTGTGCTGGTCTCCAGTTGCAACAAGAAGTTATTTGTTCATAGTTAGACATTTGAATGTCTCTAGGACGATTAAACCCACTCTATAAGTCCCACTCTGCTCATTTTGACCTTTGACCTGTCGCAATTGTATATACAGTCCAAAAGTCTGACACCACTTTTTCATTCACTTAAATGGGAAAGTGATCTCAGGTGTTTGGGCCCTACTGTATATTTTATACTATATTCTCTTTCTCTATAAAATTTTCTCATCTCCTCCTATAGTAATTTCTCACGTACATCTAACATTCATTACATCGCAGTAAAAGTATACAGAGCAAATGAGGGGGCATTACTCTTCCATCATGTCCCGTGAGCCACTACATCACCGCTCTTTGCCCCTAGGTTTGGTGCATTTTTCAATTAAACCATGATGTAGAGAGTAGGTGGGGCCTTTAAGGTGATTATGTCAGATATCCCTACAGATTCAGTCACAGACTGGATGGTGAGAACAGTGGGGTCCTGGTTGCTGAGTTTGTAGACACTACGCTGCTAAAAATTTTTTAAAAATGTGGATATTGAAGCGTTCAGAGTTAAGGGAAAATTGTGTAATAGTTTACACTCACATTTGGTTAAACAACCTTAACTGATGGAATTATTGGCAATTGAGTGTGTCCCCAAATCCGAGTATAGGAAACACCGATCTGTGTATATCTGTGCACTTGATATTATCTATGGCATGAGCTACAGGTTGTGTATGCCGTGGAATTTGTGCTCTCTGAGGCTGAGGGTTCACCTCAAGAAAACTACAGAATAGAAATCCAAAGCAAATACAAGACAGATGAAAAAGACATTCTGACTGACGATAAGAATATATAAATTGTACAAAAATCTCATTTTTTAACTAAAATGAAATTGCATATCCTTCAACTGAACCAGCAGGATTTGTAGCATCTTCTGAACTAAGGCTAAGACAAATCCAGTTATTCCTGTCTACTGTAGCATGAGCGGAAAGTGAACACAGTAATATTTCACCCCAGCTGCACAGTTAGAATACTTTAAAACCAAGACAATGAGATAAAACAGCATTAGCAAAACCATTTGCAGGGCCTGAGTCCTCTACCCTTTTAATGCTTTGCCTTCAGATCAGAAGCGATTATGACAATCACTACAGTTATTTTTTCAGAAGAAATATACCATTAGATTTATTACATGAATTTAAGTTCAATTAGTTCACTGAATTGACTGAACTAAAAATGAAATATTCCCCCAACTGTTTCCATCTTCACACAGCATGTCTGACCCGCTGATCCAGGCCTGCTATTGCTTGCCCTTCAGTGTGTCCAAAAGGACAGCTCAGAACAGGGGGGAGAGGGGTGGGCTAGCTCTGCTCCCAAAAACCACTCCTAATATAGTGAGGGCTTCCTGTGAGGACACACAGCTCAGTCCTGTCCTAGAAAATACCGGAAAAGTGTATGGAGACAGCACACCACACAAATACCAGAATCCCCATACTTTTCTTCTCTCACCTTACGGCAACAAAACGCCAATTTATCCCAAAGCCTGCGCTCTGACCGAGGCTCGAGTAGGAGTTTTCAGAGGTTATTGGCAGCAGACCTGGTAATAATAGACACAGGGCTGGATTAAGCAGCCAAGCTGGACAACCCACCCCCTCCACCTCCCCCTCCCTGTCCATGCCTCCCCCCCCCCACTGGCATCGGACCCTTGGGCCGCGTGATCTGGCGTGACATTCTGGACCGGTCAGTGTGGCGCACTTAGGGGTGTGGGCCAAGAAACAGAGGCTGAAGAGGAGAACTGTGCACTTCCAGCAAACTCTTTCAGTCTGCTCCCCTGTGCTACTTCATCGCAGCCACGGAGAACAGGTGGTCGGCTAATGACTCCAGCCGTTTAAGTCGCCGTGTTGGGCGGAATCGCAGCAGATTAGATGGTCTTTAGCATTTAGATTAAACAGTAGGGATGGGACTGCCCTTTAAGAGTCAGTATTCTGCTGTATTATGTTTTTCCATCAGTATTTGTGAATATGATGTGTTTAAAGTTAATTACCGTTGAAGTCCATGGTGACATTTTAAAATCCAAAGACTTGAAATGTAACTTTCGGGGCAGATTAAAGTATCTCTTTTCAAGGTTTGACATGTCATAACCCACATGTGTGAACATACAGCAGGTCCCAAACAACCTTCAGATGTATCACAAGTGGTGGGTACAGCCAATAGGTGTTGGTTCATAAGGAATCCAAATAAATCCTCTTAGCCTCTACCACGACTACTAAACTTTTAATTCTTCCACACTCAAATGCTGCAAAAGGTATAAACGTGCTTCAGATGATTCTTTCCAGTCAGTGAAACTGCATCTCACAGCATTTTAAGCTGAGCTAATGTCCACTTTGGTCCTGGTCTCTCATTTGAAAGCCTCCTGAACAGCGAGGTACACACAACCTTTAAAGCTAATAATGTGCAGAGTTGATGAAGTAAAAGTGCAGGTAAAGGGTGTCGCTGGTCATAAAGAGAGCACCTACATACTCAAATCGAGAAAATAAAATTACAGCAACCAGATACAGTCAGGTGAGGTAAAAGGCAGTCCCTGCAGCCATCGGGCGGGTGAGAAGGCCCTGAGAGGAGCGAGGGAGGGGTGCGTCCGTACCTGTGGAGGAGTTGAAATGGGTTCCTCTTCCTGCTGCTGCTGCTGTCCTGTCCTGCAGAAGCTGAAGTGGAAAATGAGCAGCCACCCTATCCTGGAGCAGGATTAGACCTTCTCCCTCTGGCCAATCCTCTTTCCACTGCCAGCGTAGCGTAACGTAGCGTTAGCGTGGAGGATATCCAGTGACCGCCGTCCACTCTGTCCTTGAGCTCTGTCTCCCTCTCCGGTCACAGGCCAGGCCTCTGGCCTCCTTCCCATCCCTTACCCTGTGTCCCCTCCCCTCCTCCCACTCACCCAGAGACTTTGGGCTGCATTCAAACAAATGCGCTTACTCTCTTTAAGGGCATATGCAATCGAATTCAACACAGTGTTTTGCATAACAGCATACATTTCTGTGTGTAGTTTTAGTTTTATTGAAGACAAACAGACATGTCCTGTGGGATGTGTTCTTCTCATTCTAAAATGTGCCATTAAAGAAAGAGACTGAGCATGTTTGGTTGTATCCTGGCTCTGCTGTCTGAATATGTACCATTTTGTTGTATTACCTATTTGTTCTATTCAAAGCTAGCCCTCTGTCTTTATATGTTGCATAATGTTGACATTATTGTTTTAAATGAATATAACAAAACCCCTAAAAGTAATTATCAATGATTATTTCATTCGATCATTTTACAGGCAAACTGAAAACCCAAGGAGAGATGGACTAAATCTATTCAAATGCATTTGGTTACCTAAAAAACATGCCATTAAAAGTGGATAATCCTTAGTTCAACATGAAATGCAATGGGCATGCACTTAAATATAGAACACACACAGACAATGAAAGCAGATTGGAACAACTTAGTTTTTTTTTTATTGTACACAGAGGCATGGGGTTAAAGTATATGATCTGAGAGGACCCGTGGGGGTCACTTATAAAAGCAGATGGCCAGTGACCCTGTGCCTGGACCATGCATGTGCAGTCACACAGAGACACCCTCATCTGCAGAAAGACAACGCTGGACACATCTGCAGTACCACACCCATGAATGATAAAAAATGAAATGATTACAAATGTTTTGACAAATTTGCTACAGTTCTTCATATTTTTTTTATGTACAAACGAAAATAAAAAAAAAAAACTGGAATAGCTAGCAAAAAAATAATCATATTTTTTCCCCAGGTGAACTATTCAAAATGTTCATAGACTTACTATAAGCAGTACACTTTTTTGACATGCTATGTACAAAAAGGAATATTTTACAATAAATATTTAAAAAAACTGACACACAAAGTATTGTTGCGTAAGCAAAGCTGCTATATATTGCTGAAATGGTGGCCTCTAACCCTGATGAAAGAGGATTATCACTTCCCTTGTCCCCCAGTACATGCCGGTGAATCTGTGTCTCCTTTTACGTTCCCAGCAGTGATGTGCCAGCGTGATAGACTCTGGTCACTTTATCCAGCATAATGGTTTCGCAGTAGTGAAGGTTTACTCCCGGGCTTCCAGATGGCTCGTGCGGTAAGACATTCCTCTGGGACGCAGGCGTAAGCCCTGCGACTGGGTGTTTGAGTCCCATCCGCACCATTAACGGCTATGGCCAGAGGTCTGCATTAACGAGGCAGCAATTGGCTCAGCCCCACCAGGGAAAGACCGGAGAGATAACCTCTCTTTTTCCCCCCCTCCCAAACAAACTGATGGATGGCTTACAGTTGAGTGTTGCATTTGGACATGGGTATGTGACATTCTTAAATTAACCAATGTACTGTATCCCAACAGTACGATTTCTAATGAAGGTGCCTTTTGCTACATGCTAACATTTACTTACATGATGCACATGCTATTATTTTTGTATACCCATTTCACCAAAACAGGCATTCTCACTACATTTGAAAGGATGAAGCAGTTTTGTTGAGTTTGATTACAAAGTACCACAAGAATTCCTTTTTGAACGGAGAGTGTAAGTGTCTGTGTGTACAGTAGCTAAAAGCAGCTACTTAAGTAATGCATTGATATTTGCCTTAATACAAACAGAAAACAACACTCCTAAAAACGCACATAACAGCAGTTTCATACTTCAGATAGGTTTACATTACAGTACAGTTAAGAGCCTGGGTACAATAAATTGAGTGAGATTCATAATTTAGAGTTATGGATGGGGTGGCTAGCCATGTTAATCCTTTGGGTTCTGTTAAGAAAAGCCAAAAAGTTTAAAGGCCTGTTTATTGTGATTGGATATTACTGAACACACTATGACTAAGATTTGAAAAATGATATTTGACTGTGATAGCAGTTTAAAGCTATACTGGTACACACTTAATTCATAAAAATAGCTTAGATTCTTGAGATTTGTCAACATATGTGCCGAAAATCTCATATCAAAGCACTGCAAAAAGACAGAGGGACTGAAACAAAAACAAGCCTCATGTTGATCTATGATATGATTTAAACCATACACAGTTATTCAAAACACAACTGAAGTCTGCTTGTTCATTTGAAGGGACTGAAATACTTTAAACCAGGGGTGTCAAACTCCAGTCCTGGAGGGCCGCAGTGTCTGCGGGTTTTTGTTCTTTCCTTTCGATTGGCAGCCATTTTAGGCCTTGGAAACCAGGTGTGTGGACTCTTTAGCCAACCAGTGATTTTAATGAATCAATTAAGTGCTAAAACACACCAAAAACCAGCTACCACTGCGGCCCTACAGGACTGCAGTTTGACACCCCTGCTTTAAACTGTGATACTTCCTCATAAAGTAAACCACGACTAAAACTGACATGTTTTAAGTTTACCAGAAGAGGGCGATATTTTGTCATCTTTTTTGATCAGACTTTTTCATCTACTCTGAGTGAACTCAATACAAGAGATCTAGAGAGAAGTTTATAATACAGCAGCAACATGTAAAGTATGTGTGTGGTGGACTTAATGTGTTTTTTCTCATGGATGCATTCCTCAATACTCTATGGTGAACTATGAATGGAGCACAGCCTGTTTGGTTGTTAGTGACCCGAACCATCTTTTTTCAGCTTAAACCATCCACTGATAAACCACATGCAAGAGTGACCACTGCGCTCACTAAACAGCAAGCATGCCTGTCAAAGCTCCACTCCGCCAAACAGACCAATGTTGTATGACTGGAAGTTAGTTCAGACCAGCAGCTAAAGACTCCAGTCCTGAAGGGCCAGTGTCTTGTGGTTTTTGGTTTGTTTCTGCACTATAGTCAATCACTTACGTATATTACGTATGTCCCCATACCTTGGTTTCAAAGTCTAGATAGGCCACTGAATCAAAGTAACTACATACCCTGCACACACTATGGCTGTCCAGGACTGTAGTCTTACACTCCTGGTTGAGGGATTTTCTCCCACGGCCTGTTTTAGTGAAGAACGCCATTGATGGCCTTGTTTGTCTGAGGACAGCTCAGTTCAGCCCTATTCGTATTCATTCTCTGTAGCCTCAGCGCTGGTTTCACAGAAAGGTTACCCCGGCCTATTTCCTGTTTACTTGGATCGTCAGGAAGCAAACCAGGGCTTCTTCATGACATCTTAGCATTTCGGAAAGGGCAAGGTCTCAAAATGTCATTAGCACCTTGCTTCACTGAACTTAACCACAAACCATAAGTACCTGCAAATAATAGTAAATGATGCGTGCTTTATAAGGAGTCAAATGAACATTTGCACCACAATGAATATTTGTCCTGCTTGTGATCCTACAATAAATAACATGCGCTTTATACATTATCTGATCATCTTAACTCATATTATCTTGTATGACTGTAAACTTGCAAATAACATACACATCACAGTTAAACAAAGGGAAATGCTTTTCCTTTTCATTCTAAATAGCAAACAATAAACAGGCATTATGAACTTTTTTACATAGTCATTAAGCATCTATGACACATGTATAAAACCTTAATAAAGGCACCTTCAGGAGTGCGAATACAAAGTGTATTTTTTGACATTCAAACCTGAGTTTGCACCATCAGGAATGACAATGCATATGAATTCAGATTCTACTATTGGCATTGATGGAGCAAACACTGTTGTGAGTTTCCTCGGGTAAAACCAGGAAGGAACTGAGAGAATATTTCGTTCTTGAGCCTATCTGCTGTTTGACAGGCTGCAAAGGTGGAGCGTCGGCTTGACACACGCTCAGATTTTCCCACTTTGGTCCGTCTGTAGTCGCAGTTTGGACAGCTGGGCTGAAAAAGAACAGAACTGGGTTCGGATCCAAATGAAACAGAGGCTTGCCTCAGAGGCTCGAAATGACAAGCAGCATGCGGACACAGAGTGGACCTCACACAGAGCGCAAAAACAAAAGGAGACAAGAACGCAAAGGAAAAGTTTGTCTGTATATGCTACATTTCCTCCAGCCCCACCCTCTTCCCAGACCCCTCAATTTCATAACCAATCAGGTCCAAGTTGACCTCCACTGCTTCTCCAGCACCTCCTACAGTGTGGCAGACTTCGGTTCATGATTTCTCTTTGGCCATTAACAGCAAGAGCCTCGACAGTTTTTCCTTACAGAAGCCGAGTCAGCAGACTCTTGCGCCCGTCCGTTCAAGCTCCATGGCAATTCGGTTTTGTTCCCCCTCTGTTTTCTCTGTCCGCACTTCACCATTATTCCTCTCCTCTCGTCTCCCTCTGACCCCTCCCACCCCACCCCACTCCCCCAAACCCTGGACTCCCAGTGCATGATGGGAGCACCAGCAACTTCACAAGGTCCCCGCACCCCACTGCGTCTGCAGACACGTCTCACGCCGGGAGCCTGGGCTCGATCTTCAGGGAGAGGTCGTACAGGGTGTCCTCGTCCATGATGAGAGTTTTGTCCAGAAGGTACTGTGTCACCTGGGAGATGAGAGTTGATGAAAGGGAGGTGAGAGAGGTGAGAGAGCCCTGTGGCTCAGGTGAGATGCAGGGACCCACACAGCTGTTCATTGTTTTTTTTTTTGATAAACTACAGTAAGAAGCAGTATAAAGTTTGCATAGAAAGTGGTTTTAGCTAAGGTGGCCTGACCACCATTTTAAATAAACATGCAAGCCAATGTATTGCTTCAGTTAATCACTCAATTCTCCAGCACTTAAATAATTATGTTTAACAGTATTTGATTGTTGAATTATGTCTTTTCACATAAGTAAACCACAACGGCCTCTGCAGTTGTTCAAAAATAAACCATTTCAAGGTGGTTAAGGGGTTTTTTCTTTTTGTTCCACTGCACAGCTTGACATAGCGCCTACATAAATGTTAGGGCACTGAGCAGCAGCTTTGATTCCCACACAGGCCACTGCCTTAGTACCATTTGTAAGTTGTTAAATTTAACCAGTAAATATCCAGCCGTATGCATGGATTGTGGGTTTTCGTCTGTAAGTCTCTGTGTAAATCTTTGGTCTCACAAATTGTGTTACGATTAACATAGAGTGTTCAAATCAAGGGGTGACCATGAAGGAATTGCATTTTTACGGCACTTATATTTCTACACAGTGGATATTACCGAAGTCATTCAGGTACACAGCAGCAGTGCCCTTCCTGAGGTTCAGACCTGTAATGTTTTGAGTTTCGGGACCCTATCCAGTGCAGTAGTGCCCTTACTAAAGAGGGACTCACCCGCTGTGGTGCAGCTTACCTTGGGCTGATGCTCTATTCTGTAGGGGGTCTGCTGGAACTGCCGAATCTCTCTTATTATGTGTGATATCTGTGGAGAGAATAGGGAACAGGACTGTAATGGAAGTGGGGATCAGCTGCAGGTTTATAATGTCAACCGTACTGCGCAGCAGGACACAGAATTAGCCTGCTGAGCTAACGAGTAACATTGCATTTCCCCTCCACAGTGCAATGCTTTTTAGTCAAGTTTTACAGAATTTTGGTCTTAATAAAAATTACTGTAATGTTGGTCATGGTTAAATATTTTTTATTATAATTATTATAATATGTAATAGCAATACATTCACAAAGCAGCATTCACAATCACTGTATCCATATTATTGTATGGTGAAGTTTCAGGCCTATTGATAATGTACCATCCTCATCTTGGAGAAGTTGACCAGACCCTCCTCAGTGAAATTAGGGGTCCCCTCCTCTATGAAGGCCAGGTCCGTCAGGTACATTCCCAAATAAGGGACACAAGGCGGGTTACAACTGGGGAGACAAACACAGGTGAGTCAGGTACACTTCCAGGTTGGGGACAGCACAATCAGGAAGAGCTTTGACACTTAGGAAGAAGAAAAAAAAATCAGAACATACAACGAAGGTCAGGCCTTTCAGTCTAATTACAGCCACTATAAAAATCCAAAAAAAGACAAGTCTCGTTTGGAAAAAATGATGAACAGAAGGAAAAAAGATTGTGTAAAAGCTCAGAAAAACATCTTGATGATAAACAATAAAACTACTGAAATAACATATTACTTTTTCAGGGTTTCCCTCAAGTTTTTAAATCTCCCCTCTGATGATACTGTCTTTTGCAGCTTGTCCATCAGCGCCTTCGTCTGTAAAGAAAAACAGAGGGATTGGGTTCAGTATTTTTGGCACTTGTATATTTAACCTTGCGCTCTCATGCATAATTATTAGAAACAATGCACAGCTTACATTATTATTGCATTACATTCATGCAATAGTAACAATGGGCACTGTTTTTTTTTTTTCTTCACATGATACATTTACACAACTGGATGCTTACTGAGTTGTACAAAAAAACGTCTGTGACTGACAACGGTTTATGACACCATATTTTATACATCATTTTGTTATAAACTTTGTCATATCAATACACTGAACCCTCATTAAACTGGACTAATTGAGGGCAAAGGGAGTACAACATTACAGGGTGATAATCAAAAATAACACACTAGCCCCACCTCGGCTGAGGTACCAAGCCATATTTACTCAGAGTTTGGTGTACAACAAAACTCAGATTGCATCAGTTATAATTGCGTCAGTTATAAGATTGCGTTTCCGAAGAATCCTTTGTCATACAATGTGGCACCACCGTAACAGCTACTAATAACAATGAATATTAAAAGAAAGAGGGAAGAGAGAAAGAGGTAAAGAAAGAATACAGAGTAAGTAGGGGAAAGAGAGAAGAGTGAAAGGAGATAAGAGGTAGAGAAAGGGGAGAAAGAGAGGGGAGTAAAGACAGAAAAAGAAGATGACAGAAAAGCGTAAGGGAAAGAAAAATGGAAATTTTAACCAACGTTAACCAGCATAGACCACACATATCGTTACAGCAGAAATAGTCCGTTATAACCGAAATCTGTTTTAATGAGGTCTGCTATAATGAGGGTTCACTGTACACTGGTTTCCTAGGCCTACAATTCTGAGCAAAAAAGGATTTTGATTCATATTTTAATGAAGTTAGTAACCATTTTCCAAAGACTTGAAAATAAGCAATGGCATTGCTGTTCATTGGTACTGGAGGGTAGGTTGAATAAGAAGGCCACCTGATGTGCTTTACCTGCTTGCAGACTTTGGCCCATGTCTTTTTCAGCCTGTAGATGGCGCTGCGGTTGAGGGCGGAGGTGATCTCCAGGACGCCATTGTAGTTGTGCAGGCAGCGGCAGATGTCGGCCACCGCCACCCACTTCTCTATGGAGCTGGCCCTGGAGCCCACGTCTGTGTGGGTCATGATCTGGGACGCCACCAGGTTACTCATCTGGAGGGACGGGGTGGGGGGGGTGGAACGACAAGAAGCAGAGGGAGAGCTGAGATCCCAAGAGTGTCCCACTTACACCAGGACAAAATTTATATCAGTGGGTGGCATCACTGGGTATGGTTTTGATATTGAAGCATGTCTATAGGGTTGTCAGTACAGGTTGGGTATCCCTTATCTAAAATGCCTGGGAGCAGAAATGTTTCAGATTTTGAATTTCTTTCGGATTTTGGAATATTTGCATACACAGCCATTTCCAGAAATACATCCAAGTTCCGTTCTGACCGACCGGTTGTGTCTCAAAATGGACGTAAGTCGTACATATGTTAGCATGGCATTCAGGATGTACACAATGCTGGGATATCATCTGACTGTCACCATCATACGCACACAGCCGTTAGCATTGGTGGACATACAGCCAAGCATAATTTTTATATTTACATATATTTTTTCTTTCTTTATTTAAATTTGTACAGTATTTCTTTTTTTAGGTTGACGGTTGGTCATAAGTCGCATGGGTCAGGTGTGGAATTTTCCACTTGTGGCATCATGTCGGTGCTCAAAAACATTTGGTTTCTGGAGCATTTTAGATTTCAGATTTTTGGATTAGGGATGATCAACCTCTGTCAACATTGTGAGAAATACAGAAACAAGAAATCATCTCTGGAAATGATGGTGGGTGAGTGATTCAGCGGCTGTTGCAGTTTTCTCAGTTCCACTCACATCATTGAAGTGCTGGCTGGTCTTCATGATGTAGGGGGTTCTTTCAGTCTTGTCTACTTTCATCCAGCCCTGCCCGAGAAACTCCCTGGCGCACCGGAGAGAAAGAGCAGTCACAGGAGTCCCCAAGGTGGGCTTACAGTCTTAAGCATTACAGTTACCATGACTGGCATTCACAAGATCGGCATGACATAATGGCCATATACAGAGGATAATGTGACTGACAGCCCATACACAGGGTCTGACGTCACTGTGAAACTCTTTTCTTATAGTAGTGATAGTCATGATGCTAAAAGTAGGTGTGTTAAAAGTAAGTACCTATGTCAGTTTTGCTTTTGATTGATGGTTAAAAGAAGTCTGTGATTGACCACTCACTGTAGCTCCACCCATTAGGTTTATGAAACATCATTACACCATCGCTAGGTGACATCACAAAAGTATCCACTTGCTATGCATGACAGTGCAATGACATCCTTCAACCTATGACATCACAATTACACTCACTCATAGGGTATGCTCCTGAAGACAATGTGGTCCAGCAGGGTGATTTGCTCTGCCATCTCCATCGCCGACAGGGACTCAAAGCATTCCGCTTTGGGGTACTCAGCCTGGGAACGCACAGGCACGCATATAAACACAGTCAGTGGAATCAGACACAAAACAGGCACAAAACATTCACAGGCACTGTCCACTCTGTTGGTAACCCGGGAGGTTATTATCCTTCCCAGCTGTACAGTCCTAAAGCAACACTGAAACTTGAAACATTGCTGTTCATCCTATCATTAACCAGCGGATGCCTGCCGGATGGCGGCCCGCCTCGCTCAAATTAACAGTAACACATCATGAAGGTGAAGGTGCTCACACCACTCACCCCTAGGACACTCCCAAACTGACTCAGAGCGCTGCTCTTCAATAAGCCCAGAGGCCGAGGGCTGAGGTAATTAAACAATATCTGCTCTCCAAAAGTGCTCACTGATCAGCGCTGAGGTCTGTCATATGTCTGCAATCTGCATCTCTCTCCACGACTGAAGATCAGCTCCAGAAATCCTCCCCTCCCCACTAATCGTAGAGGATTTGAGCGTCACACTTGATTTGTTCCTTTTTTAGAGAAATTGATCATTTTAATACAACTGTAGCCTATTGTACTCCTCTAACTGGAGTGTAATCCAGTTATTTCCTGGTCACTGGTCTGCTTGGTTAGCTTGTGTACGTTGTCTCTTGCTTCTAACAAGCACAACATTCAGACTAAGTAAAACTCTGCCAGTCAGTTCCATGGAGGGCCATGTGTACACAAGATTTTATTCCTGCCTCTTTTCTTTTGATTAAGTAAATATCTTCAATATTCAGTCCAGTTGGTTTATGAACAATGATACAAATTGAAAATAGTTATTTTGGCTGTCTAAATAACAACTGTTTCTTATATTATCTTTTTATCAAAGAATTGCATACATATTTTTGACTGAGTAATTAAATCAGTTGTGGAATTGGTTGACTTGGCTCTCTATGGCACTGAGTTTACGCCACTGTCCTAGTTAGTCACAGAAGAACAAGGGGAGAGAGGAAAGGTAGACTGCTCTGTAAAATACAGACTGTGGACAAACACAATAACCCTTTACTGTATTTTTCTCTTTTTTCTCGGGCTCACATCTCTACAGGGAGATCTTACCAAAATGAAGTGAAGCAACGGGCAGCTTTTCTGTTCCAGTCACATGACAAACACAATGCAGGGTGCATTCGTCAACATTTAAACAACTGTTATTATTTATTTTCTTTTTTTTTCCTAGTAACAACTGGTTACCAGCATAACTAGTGAGTAACTCATCACTTATAGGAGGACACGGATGGTTACCAGGGTAACTGTACTCACCATCTGCAGAATGTCCTCTATCCTCAGCTGGGCATCATCTTGGTCATCCTGGGAAAGAGCGCTGGCAGAGAGAAGAATTATTACTTCCTGAGTGTCTTTAATTGATGATAAAGCATAGGGCTAGATCCAAATGCACTTTGTCTCTTAGGGTGCAGTTTCACTACCTGGCAGACAGATGGCGCTCTGCTCTACCTTAGTATATTGGCTGTGGCTTTCCTCTCCTGAGGCAGCAGGTCAGGGTCACGGAGTACCTCCTCCAGCAGGGACACCACACCCATCTTCAGCTCCCCATTCATCTCGAAGTCCTAAAGCCAAGTTATGGAGGGTGATGAGTGTGAAACATTCTCAGGACAGCTGTGTGTGTGTGTGTGTGTGTGTGTGTGTGTGTGTGTGTGTGTGTGTGTGTGTGTGTCTGTCCGTCTGCACATTTTTTAACAAAAAAAAAAAAGATATGAATTGATTACTGTGTGCAGCTACTGGTAGTCAGGCAACCAGAAGCTCAGAGACAGGATGCACCTTCAGGTGAACAGATGCAGCCACTGCTAAAGGTGTTTTATGAACGGCAATTTTCTCTACAGCTGTGAAATGCAATAATATCCCAAGTTTGTTGTGTCAAAGTAATTTTCCCCACACTGGGGAACATTATCAAACCGTTCACCTCCAACAAAGCAAGCAAACTCCCCCTGTGTTCGCACTGAGCAGCAAAATAACATGAATGTAAAGTAAGGCTCAGGGAATACAGACCAGAGGGGAGTTCTTGGGTTATTATACATATCAGGGCTAAAAGAAGAGGTTTTAAGGGACCTTCCTGATAGATAGTTTCCTCCTGGTTAGTTTTGATAAAAGAATGAGTCCCCCAAAAATTGCTGTGGTTATGCACACTGGTTTGGGTCAATCATGGTCATGTGACCAGGTGGCAAATGTCATGTAACATAGCAGGATGACATTGACTTAATTGCTTTGCTAAAAACTCTCAACTCTCAACTTTCATTTGGTGGGGCGGGGGTAATGGAAGTTAAGCAGACCTGAGAATGCTTGGAGACCCAGTGACGCAGGACATTGAGCACTCTGTTGGTGGCCGCCCTGCGGATGATGAACTCTTTGTCGCACGTCCTCTCCGAATTGTTAAAACCTGGTGGTAAACCCAATGAATGGACGAGAATGTTCTCAACAAATGGCTCATCCAAAACATATAAATCAAAACAAGATAAATCTTCTGGCCCAAAAAATAATTAACTCATGCTAAAAACAAATGCTAAAATCTTCCTCCTTAAATGCACCTACAAACTGCAATTAGAATGATGGACATTTTACGTTTTTTGACTGTGGTTAACACCGAAGGCATGAAAAATCAATTACACTTATGAAATACAAATTAATATATAAAACAAAACATGTCATTGAAATACTGCCAATCCCTGACTGTAATATGCAATTCATTTTTGAATAAGGTTATTATATATTATATTATAAGGGGGGAGGGGGGGTCACCTGGGGGGCTGCTGTGACCAGCCGCTGCCGTGGCGATGGCGAAAGCAGAGGCAGGAGACACAGAGCAGCGGGAACTCTCAGCCGTTTGGACTGGAGAGGGAAATTTGAATTTGGATCAGGGTCGAAGCTCCCAGCACTTCATTTTTTTTACATTTTCATGGAAAATGCCGCCATATTTGAGGTTGCTCAGAGCCAGATTCATTATACATGATCGAAGAGCTAGGCTAAGAGTCAGCTAGGCAGTTCAATAGCACCTTCAGGCAAGCCAGCCATGCTGTACCTCAAGAGCCTTTTCAACACACAAAGCACATTTACCATGCACAGTGTGGGCACACGGGTTATAAACAAGATAGTGGTTTTCATAAGTCCATGTATTTATTATGGACTGTGCAATAGAGATTACTGTCTAACTTAATCCAGTGTGTATTTATGAGGTAATGGGTTATGTATTTTGTTTTGTTGTTGTTATGCAGTCACAGAACCTCTGTCTGCTGCTGTACCTCTACAGTCTTTTTGATGCAAAGTAAATTGTAAAGGTAACCAACTGACTATGAAAGAACATAAGCGCACTGTGCTGGGAGTGTCATTAACAAGGTCTGGCACTATTGATCATATTTAATCAGGCAAATGCTTTTATGTTCTCCCACACTGTAAATTGCTTGGGATTCAAGTGTTTGCTAGATGATTCTAATGTGATTGACTGAGCAACTGATTGGCTAAGTCAAACATAGCATGCATAAATAAAATTAAGTAGATAAAATCCATGCTCGGGGCAACAACAAACCTCCTCCAGGCTGCCGGTAACGGAGGTGTCGGGGAGTGGAGGGCGACCGGCAGGGCGATGCCTCTCCAGGCTCGCTGGCTGAGGAAGTCTCAGGCATGAACTTGTCCAGCGATACAGACTCCAGCACGGCTGTGGAGGGAGAATGATACATTAGCAGAGAGCTACCAGCAGCGCAGCATGGCCGCCATCATACGCAAGAGAGCAGGGACCACCGCAGGTGCCATCCTTATGTTTTAATATGGCCAATACTGTACCAAGCACATAATTATTAACGCATTACCTTGAGTTCTCAGGTGCAGGACAAATTTCCTTTCTGAAAAGTAAAATGTTCTATTTTATTCTACGCCGGTCTTGCCCCGTTAATGCAAACATAACAGCTGACTAATAAAGAAAGATGCCAGATTTCTAGTCAGATGCAGGTCAAGTTTAAGACATTTGAACCTGCACACTGTTCTCAGAGAGCCAATTATATTTTTCTTTCATTGTTGCTGTGGAGCTGAACTCCATGGGGTAAGTGGTCAGTACAGTGGCACGGTGGCCTGTTTAATCAGTGTTAAAGAGTAGGTCCTGATCCAGGCTCATTACGCTCATCTCATGGCCACGCTCCCTCCTGCCTGTCCTGACCGACAGTCCCCAGGCCTTGAGCAGTCAGGCCTCATCTCTCCGCTTTTATGGAAAATAAGTTCTGAGACGGAGCTGTAAGCTGTGGAGTCCTCAAGCTCAATCCTTTTCATGGACTCCTCAAGAGATGGGCTTAACTCTGCTGCGCTGCAGAACACACGCTACGGGGTGACCCAGCAGGGAGACCACGCCCACGTGCATCTGAAGCACGTCCGAAGCGGTCCGGTTAAGGCACAAGACTGAGGGAAATCGTGAGCCAATGAGTATGATGCAAGGAAGCTGGTTTTAGGACTGGCCACAAGAGCGAGGCCAAGAGCCAGGTCCAATGATTATGCTATTGCTGGCCTTTATGCTTCTTTGGGGATATGTGAAACAATAAAAAATTATGAAAATTATGATGAAATATCCCATTGTTTCGCATACCCCCAAGACACAGTGAGAGACAGAGAGAAAGAGATTTTGAATTTAAAACGCCTCTACTTCAGCCATGAATACAGATTTAGACTGTTTGCGTAGAGAAAAATTATAACCTTAAATCCCCTCTGCGGAATTTCCTGAGAAAAAATGAAGATAACTCCCTATCATCTGTGACTGTACACAGAACCCCCCTAAGCTCCCACATGTGTATAAAAGCACCTTATATTCCCACCAGTCCATAACAGGTATACCCAACCCTGAGCCAGGTAGCCAGCAGCCCAGGCATCATTTACACTGGGCCTATCGGCCCCATTCCCCGGACTTCATTCTTCCAGGTTTTCCAGATGGCCAGCTTGGCCACACCTGACAGAAAATGCACCAGGACCTGCACAGATTTTTTTACATACTGTGGCGGAGAGGTGGAGGGAGGAACAAGTTCCTCAGCTCCTCCCGTTGTACTGCTGTCAATCTCCTGGTTCCCTCCCTCAGCCTGGAGAGCCAGTCTGAGCTGCAACAGCACTGGCCTCACTAACAGGCAGGCTCACCTGAGAGTGATTTATAACCAACTCAGCTGTGAGCACCTGCCTTCAATTAGGCCTTGTATTCAAGCACAGCCTTGAGGGGGGACTTGAGCCAGAGGGGCCTTTTGGCTTTTGGACTTTTTGTGCTGGCTGTTTTTGAGTTCAACCTTGAGTTCAAGCTTTTGTATATATTCTTGTTCTGTTGTTCCTTTTCTCCTCCAAAAGCGATAAATGCGAAAAAGGCCTTGCCATTTTTTGATTTAAATGTTTGTGTGTTTCCTTCCTTCCACTCACCACCCAGGTAAATGGCCACACCTACCACTGTGCCACAACACCTTTTATTTGAAGCTAAAAAATAAAAGAAATAAAAGCACTCACCCCTCCGGATGCTCCGGCGCAGTTTGCCACAGAGCGCGTCGATCCGTGGCAGCTCCGCCCCTTCCTCCAGCATCCCCGGGCTCTGCTCAGGTGAGGAGGGGCCCCGGCTCAGGTCCAGGGGGGCCTTGGTGCAGCTGGGCGGGGGGGAGGTGGTGGGGTTTGAGGCGGAGGAGGAAGTGGGGCTGCCGGCTGCGGTTGAAGTGGAGGTGGTGGAGAGGTCCAGAGCTCCCACGCGGCCGCTGACGGGAGAGCTGAGGGACAGCTTGCGAGTGCGGACAGGGGAGGAGGTGCGGGAGGGGATGGAGAGGGGCGGAGGGGAGGAGAACTTTCGGCAGAGGCGGGGGGACTTGTCGTTTGGGTACTCCCCAGTGCGACTGCTCTGGTTCGTGGCAAAGAAGAGCTCGAGGGACCTGAGACAGGGAGGCAATGGGGGGTCAAATGATACACCAATGTATACACAGAAAGGACAAACACACAGAGAAACTCACACATACCAGCAATTATTCTCACACACATTCATGTGAATGCATACCGTGCATACATTAAGACATATGCACAATACATACCGCTCATACACATATACTGTATATGTGTGTATAACTATATGCAAAAATATATACATACACATCACATACATACATACATACATAGGCATATACTGGTATATACATTCTAAAACAAAGGTGTTCAGTTAGGAGCATGCTGTTTTCAAGTTTGCACTCTTGTGAGTAAAGATGAAGGCGTCAGCATTCCATATTTTTGGAAGAATTCTGTACCACTCAAGAGACCAACCAAGAGAGGAACAGAGTTCAAACGCTACCATGAATGAAAGGTGTTCCACAAGATAACCAATGAAAGAAGATAAAGGTTTGCCCTTATGCAGTGTCTCAATAGGAAAGGAAAGGTCACTATAGGATTCACATGGCTAAGTAATCCTACAGCAAGATGGCTTGTCCTATTGAACACAATAAGGGTCCAGCTCCATATAAAGTACAGGGTAAAGTTGACTAACACAGGCAACTGCAAGAGGGGCATGCTGGGAAATGCAGTTTAACGAAGTGATCCAGGAAGTGGAGGGCGAACATTGGTAACCTGTACAAACACTGCAAAAAAATAATTAATTACAGCAAGCAATGCAAAAAAAACTTTAATCAAGATTTTGGACTTTGAAGCCAAAACATTTAAATATTCAGTAACAAGCGGATCATTTTGGAAATAGTAATTATATACATTTATTTTGATTATAAAGATAAGAATTTAAGCAGATGTGTTTACTTTTTTGCAGTGGTTTTATGGGTTTGTCACTTGCTGGAGCCCATGTTAGACACAATAATGTGTTCTCTGTGTTATAAGGCAGGCAAGAATCCAAACCACTTTTACCTTTTTGAAAAGCTATATACACTGTTAAAAAGGGGATCAGGACAAACATGTTACTCAGTCAAACCGATACAGATTTAGTAAAAGTTGGCTTCGGTTCAGTTGTTACATCAGACTGTCAGAGGTTTTGCTACAGCAGGGATGGGCAGGTCGGTTCCTGGACGATTCCTGCAGGGTATGTTGGTGAAAAATGTTTCATACGGGTTCAAAAGAGGAATGACCACTGTCATTTGTAAGCTTTTCAAGGTGTAGCTAGTTGTAGTTGTAGCTTTCCGTGTTGTAGCTAAACAATTGAGAGCAGCGCCTGACGGGAAAGCCAGGAAAAGACATGGCCATCCTTGCTAACCCCTGATCTACTACACTATGAAGGGTGGAGGACAGGAGTGACAGAGCATGGAGCAGAAGGTGGAGGAGGGGCGGAGTGGGGGCGGGGGGTTGGGGGGTTGGGTGTTACTTTGACTGATCCAGGGCTAGCCTCGTGATCTTCAGGCTGTAGTCGGGACAGATGGAGGTGATAGACAAGCGGTCGGATGAGAGATACTGGACCCTGTGAGTGACAGTGGGGGGAGGGAAGGGAGCGGGTGGGTTAGATAGTGAGCGACAGCTGCTGATGATGTCACAGTGACGCGCACTCCGGTGGAGCCCAGGTCAGCCCTCTTGTTTGCCACGCACAGAGCACACACAGAAGAACACACACATAAGCACAAGATATAACAACACACAGACAGAAGTGGAATGAGATTATAGTAACATCTGCCGGTAGAAAAAAAAAAAAAAAAGCATCATCCATCAACAACCCGTTGTAGACTTCTTTTGAGTCAAATTTAACCACTGGCATGAAAAACATGGAATCTGTGTGTGTGTGTGTGTGTGTGTGTGTGTGTGTATGTCTGTGGGTGTTTGTGTGTTTGTCTGTGGGTGTGTGCATGTGTGTGTGTGTGTTTATGTGCGTGTGTGTGTGTTTGTGTGTGCATGTGTGTGTGTATGTCTGTGGGTGTTTGTGTGTTTGTCTGTGGGTGGGTGCATGTGTTTGTGTGTGTGTGTGTGTGTGTGTGTGTGTGTGTGTGTGTGTGTGTGTGAGGAGGTGACCGGAGGGAGAAAGCAAAGGCAGAATAATTAAACATTAACAGACAGCTACTTTAGATGTTCTTTAGCAGAAAAGGTCTGACTTTGCATTGAAAAGGTCATTATGTCTGGGAACATAAAAATATAAATAAATATACAGACAAAACATATACGCAACATGACAACCATCTTTGCTCAGCCGCTAAAGACCCCGTAGCCCAACGCAAGCACATATTGCGTCCCAAGAAGCTCCTGCTAACCTGGAAATGAGAAAAGTCACATATTTCTGACAGACCAGAGCCAGGGGGTTCAATCCCATTGTAAACCAGTCGATTCAAGGGAAATTAATTGAAATTCAACTAATTTGTTGAGGAATCATCACAGGACAGCATTTTTCAGCTTGTGAATTGAATTTTCTATTTATTTCCCGAGCTGCCAGAATTGAAATGGAGTTGACCCTTAACGAAACAAGGGGATGTGAAAGTGCTTAGTATGAGCCAAGCACAGGCAGGGATGCTGAAATGTAGTATGAAAGTAAAAGTATGAGAACAAAAAATGCCATGATGCTGAGAAAATAGGCCATTCAGTTCAATTGAGTTTGTCTCCCCTACGAAGGCTCATTTGATTACATTTGATCAAACCATTAACTAAATACTAATCACTTAACAAATTATCTCCTGTTAGTTATTTTCTGTAGCAGATAATGGGCTCTTGTGAGTGTGACATTTAAGTAAAGACGCCAAACAAAAACACAGTTACACTTCGCCTGAATTTATTGGTAATTAAATTCGGAAATGTCAAATTAAGACCTGCTGTGGGTTCATTATTCAAACAAACCTAATTATTAAAGAACTACTCAAACAAAACGGTCTTGGTAAAAAAAAGGAAAAAAATAACTGGTTGTTTTTTTAATTATTGATGAGAGAGTATAAAATCATGCCCCCTAAAAGACTGTAAGCTGCAACAGGCCATTAAAAACAAAAAAACATCACACCCTGCAGTGCTCCAAGGGCAAAGAGCTAACAAGCTCAATTAGACAGATCGATCCGTCGCTGCACTTGAAAGGAATTTTATCACACACAATAGGATACATCTCCAGACAGCAGTGGCCTAAAAATTGGAACTCAAACCCACGACCCTCCGGTGACGCCGTCGGGTACCGACCCCATCTCCCGGCACACGTACCTGACGGGTATGGAGGTGAAGGGTTTCTTGTAGATGTCGGCCAGCTTGTCCATGACGACGGCGGCGGTGGTGAAGATGCGGTAGGTGTGCAGGAAGGTGTTGAGGAAGTCGATGGAGAGGAAGCGCAGGTCGGTCAGCCTCTCCAGTAGCCTCTCCACGCTGGCGTAGCGGATCTGGGGAACCTTGCACGAGTTGAGCGTCTTGCTGAAGCAAATGTCAACATCATCTTTATGGAGACGCGCATCGGATCTAATGAGGAGCACAACCAAGCCGCTCTGTAACCCGGGGGGCTCTCGGTCATCTGGCTAGCGCTGGGGTTTTGGGGGGTTGGGGGTTGGGGGGTTGGGGGTCTGGGGTTGTTTGGTTGTTTCAACGGTAACACATAGATATTAAATACAAAGTGGGAGATGCAGTTGGGGTGAGTGATGGAACGGCACTGGAGCTACACTAAGTCTATGAACACATTGGGGACATGACTGTGAAACACGCAGCAGTAGGACTAACAAGGACAGGCCCTGCAAGCTAAGTCTCATGCCTTTGGCATCAAATCAGGTACACTTCAGTACTGATGCGAAGGGCATCAACCAGGGGTTTCCTCTCTGTGTTCACATAAACAACAATATTGATGTAATATGGACACTCCCATTTGTAGAATATAATCCCCTTTAAGGAAAAAAGGATGGCTGTGTTATAAAACCTGGTCCTTCGTTTTGTTTGGGTGGTGTCTGACCGTGGTGGCACCAATGGATGAGATCGAGCTGGATCTATTGTGACATTACAGACGATACTGTGTACCCCAGACAAGACATGGTCTGCTAACTCCCTGCACCAGGCTATTGGCTAAGTAAAGGGCTGCAGGGGACAACAACAACGGTGCTCAAAAGACATTATCAAGGGTTGAGGAAAAACAAATATAAGACAATGTGAGGTAACACAGTGTACATGACAACACAAGTGTTAAACAGTCTCTTGTTTGAAATCTCTTCAATAATGCAAGAGCTCTGCGAATTGAAAACAGGGCAAGAGCTAGTAAAGAGAAGTCAAATGCCAGGTAAAAGGAAAATGTCAGAGTAACTAGGTAAAATGGAAGCAGCTAGGAGTGGCTGTACCTGACTTCAATCAACATATGCCTATAACTTCAACGTATGTTAAGGACACTTTTGATGGTGTCCAGGCATTTGTTAGATTGACACATTAACAGGAAATGAGAGGGTGAAGCTGCACGGGGGAGGGGGGTTGGTGGAGCGAAGCACCAACCAATCCGCTGGCACTTACTTAATCATGTGAGGCACGGTGACTTTGGAGTTCTCCTCGAAAACACTGGTCATCAGGCCGTTGCAGCGGATGTTGTCAATGCACTGCGGACAGGGAGAACACAGAGCTGAGGAGTTAGACCTCCAGCTCCCAGAGCTTAGATGCATTTTAGCTTTCTACAGCATTAGTGTTAATTATAAAGGCTTTATATAGCATGTACAAAACCTTCATTAACATGAAATAATGGTTTCTTAAGTCATACATAAGCTAATGTCACACTTTGTACAGGGAGACACAGCTCTTTCTGATGAAACATGCTATGTAAGATGCTTCATAGCTTTTATGAAATAGTTTTGCAGATGGCTGTATAAAGCCTTTATAGGTAACACTTTGTCTGAAGTGTGACCCGACAACAAAGGTGGACTGTAGAGGCTGACTTAGAGCTGAAAATAAAAAATAAACCTGGCTCTGCTGTTAGGATGGTCCCTGAACATGGTGACACCAAGAGAAGAGAGATCAATGAGGTCAGGGTGCTAGGTCACAACGGTCACACAGCACTCAATAAGTGCATGGATCATGGATCCTGCACAGTTTCTTCAGTGCATGGTAGATTTTCTCCATTTGAACTATAAGTATGCGTATGCAATGCGTGTGTATGTGTGTGTACTAGGGATGAATCTTTGCTGTTGCTGTTGACCCCGCTAAGATGTTTTATAACTGGAAACAGAGAGAGAGAGAGAGAGCAATCAGGAAAAGCAGGGCTGAAAGGATGAAGCAGATCACATGGTTCCTGTGTAAACCCTCCTCTGTTTTCTACTGCCTTACTGTATAAAAACAAATTGATGGCCCGGTCAAATACACTACAGGAAGTGCATAATCTACTGTACATTATGAAATTCATCATAAATTCCTTCAATGAAATGAGAGGAAGCTACACAAGCACAGCACAGTAGCGCCAGCGGGGCCTGGTAAATAACACTAAACAAATCACCAGATGTCAAACAGAGCGTCCCCTGACAAGGCTGATATCCGTCTACACGAGGCTCCATCTTTCAGGGAATCCAGCCCCACTGTTCACCGCCTTACTCTGGTGCTTTCTGATTAATCTACGGTCCTTCAATAAAAGCAGCCCATGACAGATAAATGAAACTGGGGCCATTCTATAACAGCTTAGACAGGCTTTCTTGTGGAGTGTCTTCACAGATACATGGAGGTGTTAAAACAGAAGGCACCATTTATAATGAAAGCAATATTAGTTGCTATACTACAACAGAGACAATTTCCAAAGTACTTATTTTTCACAGTTTGAAACTGAATGGACCTGTCTTTCATAATCTAAATCAGTGCCCTACTGAAGTCTTATTGTTGTTAGACTGCAGCCTGAGCTACGGTAGTCATCAGGCTGACTATGTAGTACTATGGTTTAGTTTTGACCGATTGATTGACTGATCGGGTCGATCAATCGATTGGTTGATTAACCAGTCGGCCAGCTGCCTGACCAACCTTCTGCTTCATGCTATCAGCAAAAGTCTGTTGTGAAAGCAGGCTCCGATAGGCCAGCTCACCTGGCTGATGTCACTGGTCCACGCCGCCTTCTCCTGCCTCGAGGGAGCGAGGAGGACCACGGTGAAGGACGGCCCGTCCGACGGCTCCACCACGATCTTGAACTCCAGGTGGCTGAACACCTGGCCGGCCGCGCTCGCTGAGGGACAGAGGGGACGTGTGTGATCATGATTCTCACAGCTGGTCGCCTCTATCACCACAGTCATCTGTCCCACACAGAGACAGGGTCTACTCTTTTTCTTTACAGCTCTTTGGCTCTTCACTGGCCAAGCTTCCAGTGATTGATAAGAATGTTATATTTAATGATTAGTGCATCATTTAACTGAGATCCAAAATTTGGGTGATATCTGTGTCAGGGCAAAGGCTGTTGCACAAATCTGCATTTATGCCCCGTTGTACAGTTTATCTGGTGGAAAGTAAAAGATCTTTAGCAAATCATTTTGTTTTTAGATTACGTGAATCTTTAAAAAATGTGAAAATCTAAAGGTCTCTGTGTGTGTGTGTGTGTGTGTGTGTGTGTGTGTGTGTGTGTGTGTGTGTGTGTGTGTGTGTGTGTGTGTGTGTGTGTGTGTGTGTGTGTGTGAGAGAGAGAGAGAATAACACTTACAATCCTCGTCACTCGCATCCAGCTCCTCAATCAGCGTGCATTCGATCAGAGAGAGAGCCCCACCCTGCTGCATGTGGGAGACGTCACAGGTCACAGGTTAATGGGGTCATGTCAACCATTGACTTTTGCTATGGGCTGCCAAAAAGTGACTTACTTGTGTTTTTACACAGGTTCACTAAATATCAACAATGTATATTCATTGTAGCATACACTGTAACAGAATTTTGAATTTATGTACAACATGGAATGAAAGTGAATGTGACATAATACATATGATCTTACAAATGATATATAAAATATATATTTTGCCAAAATATGATTTTGGTTTCTATTTCAGATTGCTGATCTTCTATACTATGTTTTAAAAATAAATTAATTTACAATTATTCATTACAAATTGTTGTTGCAATATCACTTTCATGTAATCACTGCCTGGTTTCAGGACATAATCAGGTGGTATGCATTTTTTCCTTAAGGATAGGAAGAAGAAAAAGTGGCTGCAGAGAGAGATGGAGAGAGAGAAAAACACTCTCTTTCCTCCCAGCATTAGATGTCATCACTGCAGGAAGCCACCGCCTGCAGGCCCAGGTCAATAGAGAGAGCCACTTCTGCTCAATATGTCAATTCACAGGAAGAGGTGCTTCAAAACACAATAAGAATTTGAAAAAAAGAAAAAGCTGACTCTAACTGGGAGCAATGTTTCTGCAGGATGAGTAGGGTAGCTGTATTCAGTAGCTGTAGGGTAGGTGTTTGTTAGCTGTGGCATAGGTCATTGGTAACTGTAGGTTAGCTGTGAGGTAGGTGTTTGGTAGCTGTAGGGTAGCTGTAGCATAGGTCTTTGGTAACAGGTGAGGTAGGTGTTTGGTAGCTGTAGGGTAGCTGTAGCATAGGTCTTTGGTAACAGGTGAGGTAGGTGTTTGGTAGCTGTAGCATAGGTCTTTGGTAACAGGTGAGGTAGGTGTTTGGTAGCTGTAGGGTAGCTGTAGCATAGGTCTTTGGTAACAGGTGAGGTAGGTGTTTGGTTAGCTGTAGCATAGGTCTTTGGTAACAGGTGAGGTAGGTGTTTGGTAGCTGTAGGGTAGCTGTAGGGTAGCTGTAGCATAGGTCTTTGGTAACAGGTGAGGTAGGTGTTTGTTAGGTCTTTGGTAACAGGTGAGGTAGGTGTTTGGTAGCTGTAGGGTAGGTGTCGCCTGAGCTCACTCACCTTGAGCAGGTGCAGTTTGCCCCCGGAGCTGCGCGTGCAGATGAGGAAGTGCTTGGTAAAGAGGAAGCACTGGCGCTCGCCTTCCTTCTTCAGAGACAAAGAGCCCAGACGGACCTTACTCAGCTTTCCCCGCTCCACCGAGGGCAGCTGGATCAGAGAGCCTGTGAGAGAAGGAGATGAGGATACAAGGTTACTATTTATACAGTGGCATATTAAGGCATATGAAGCGATTCATCTGGAGTAATTTGCTCAAGGGTGCAATTCCAGGGCCCTTCCCCGGAATTGAACCTGGTTTGAACCTTTGCAAACCATCTCCCCAACTAACTGTTATATCGTGCTCTTGGCTCTGCTTTGCCACAATCAGACCGGGAGGCCCTGCGAGTTCGCTCACCCTGACGCACGAAGGTCTGGCTGGTGTCCAGCAGGATGTCGCAGCCCTCCACTATCATGCGTTCGATGGCCAAGTTCTTCCGAATGTTCTCTGTGTCGCTTACCTCGTCGTGCATCACCCTGCGGGCACATTGACAACATCGATACCCAAGGCATGACAGGTGTGCTCTGACAGGTTCTTCCTGTTTATATATATATTTTTATAATGTCACCCTGGAACAATTATTATTAATTCAAAGGTGTCAGATGGAAAAAAAAGATTATGAATGCAACAAATAGTGAAATGAAATAAGACACCTGAAATAATGAGTCTCAGAAGAGTCAACTTTTCAGAGAGTAATAAAGTTTTATCATTGTGTTATATCAAGTGAGAAAAAATTTATTCACATGGTATTTTGTTTATTTATCAACTGAAGAGCCATGAACCATTGATGGTACACAACTGGTGATAAAAGCTTTCTTTTCATGTAAAAACTAAAAAAAAAAAAGTAAAAACTGATATATGGAACCAAAACAAAATGTAATACAAATTATAACATCCACTGTGTTTAAAGACACATACTTAATCTCCCTTTTGATATCCAAAATGCAGTCCTAAATTATTACACCCAACCCTCTAAGCCTTTTTAGATGTTGCCCTTTTAATTAATTTTCAGTTCCCTTTTAAGGTGCGTGTTAATTTATTCAAGTGGCGTCACTAATGAAAGACTACGAATGTGGCGGCTCCACAGGTCTCAATAATTCATACACATGTTGACTCTGACAGGCAGACGGCACACACAGACGGCAGAAAGAGTGAAAAAGGGCAAATCCGAGCAGCCGTTTTGTGAGGGATTTGATTGTGTTTTTCTGGCTCAAAGGAGGTGTTTTTTTAAATGAAAAGCTTCTCAAGGCCCTGCTGAATAACCGTGCCGTTTCAACGATGGTTAGCGTTTGTGTTTTTGCACCGGTGATAATTAAACCCTTCTGCCGAAAGCTGTTACCCTGCAGCTGACATTTTCAGCTTGTCATTTAATGCCCCCTGTGAGCTCCCGAAAATCATTATTCCAAATGGCTCCTTCTGAGTGGCTCGTCATCCATAGTCACTGCTATCACTCACTTCCAAAGCGTTTCAAAGGCTTAGACTTCCAACAAAACAAACAGAAATCAGAGAAATAATGGCAGAGGCACTCTTGGACATACATGGTGATAACAGAAGTGTATTGAAGAGAATAAACCAGAGTTGTATTTTAAGGAATTCTCTGATTTATTTCCTAGAATGAGAGCAGCTACAGAGAAAAATCATAAGGCTACAGCCCACTTTATCCACAATAAAACCTCGCAGGTTCATGTCAGTCCAGTACTGGATAAAATAAATCAATATCCAAGCAAGTTGTAAAATGTAAAATTCTGTAAAAACTGGATTAACGGACATGTCACAGCCCTATTGGTAAAAAAAGGCAATGCGGTGAAATGAACAGTGTTTGCTAGAAAGGCCAGAGCCAAATCAGACCAGTCACAGAATTAGCCAAGGATCACCTAAAAGGGGGGATCATTTGGAAAGCCAAATGATTGAATCTGAGTTTCAGTTGAACATGAAATGCCTGAAATCTCACGTCTCAGAGTCATCATAAGGTCTGAATTATTATAATAGAGCCCTAGATGTTTTATTCTGAATGTTCCACCATTAATGAGGAAATGAAGATTCACTGGAGTGAAAACGGGAGGAGATATAATACAGTATCAGTGACTTAATGATTTCGGTCAATGACTGCATTGGCTGTGGAGAGAAGAACATTTCTGACTGTTTTGTTTAAGTCAATGACTTATAGCAGAGTGTAGCTCCAGGCTAAAGGGGTCCCAGAAACCTCATTTTAAGTATCAACCCCAGGGCCAGGCACCCACACCCAACCCTACCCAATCCCAGCTCACCTGGACAGCTCCTCTAGCTTGGACTTGGCGAACTCCAGGCTCTTGCGTTCCACATGCTCATGTGGGGTGTGAGCTAGCAGCTCATGGAGGGTGATGATGTAACGGGGAATCTGCTCGACAGACAGACAGACAAACAGAAAGACGAAGAGAGGTCAAGGTTTTGAGGGAAAGAGTGCAGCAAAACATATAAGTTATTAAAAAAAACAAGTTCTTAATATCATGTATTTTAACATTGTCTGATTAGAATTTTAAGGAAATGTAATAATGTAAGTTTTTCCCATGTAATTTTGGAGGGATTTCTTTGCCTTAGCAGTGTCAATATTTTTCATATTAAGGGTAAAGTCATGGACATAGGAAGTTCAGGGCCCAGAGGTCAAAGGTCAGGGGTCGGGCACATACCTGGAACATGGGGTAGGTGAGGAAGGTCTCCAGCATGCGGCCCTCACAGGCAGCATTGGCCTCATACTGCTTCAGCAGCTTATCGAAGTCGCGGTTCTGCTTGCAGTTGGCCAGCACCTGCAAGCTGTACTGGTGGTTCCGCACAAACTCCTGGTAGATGTTGAGCATGGGCAACAGTATGTCGAAGAGGTCGGCTGTGAGCGCATGCGCGATGTACGGAGGAGACCCGGGAGAGGATAAAAAATACTCAAAGTTACAAGAGCACTTATTATTTAAAGCATTATGTTGTGGCTCACTGCATGTTGTGACTGACTTTATGCACTGCATTTGTTATGCACTGTATGTTCTTGTACAACTCACATGAATGCATTATAAGCCATTTACCTATAAAAAACAATATAGTCAGTAATAAGGTTATATGTAGAATGAACTGGCATGTTCACCCTCACTGACAAAACACAGCCTCAAGGGAATAACCAGAGCTTAACAAGGGGGCCAGAATCATTACTTTTTTTGGATTCACAATTTTAGAAAATAAAGGAAAATATGCTGAAATGCATGTGATGAGATTAGACTTGGACCAGGCCCAGTCTAGTCTATGCTAGTGAGTGACAGTGTGTGACTGACCAGCCTAGCAGTGTGTCACTTACCTAATACTAACGTGGGCCAGTTGGCTATCCTGGCCTTCAGGCCTTGGTGGAATATCTCATGCAGAAACATGATAGTCTCACTAAGATAGAAAACAAAAATACAAGACAACAAACTTTACTATTGGAAAGGAGACCCGACTGTAGAATGTAAAAGACAGAGTATGTTTGTTCATAAAAATAACAGTTTAGTGGATCAATACACTCTTCTGCCTACATATGCACCAATAACACACACACACACTTGCACGTGAACACACACAAATGCACATGTATACACCCACACACAAAATGTAGGAGAGAGACACAAATATACCTGCAAGCACAGCAAAAAAAAATGCACTCCCACACAAAGAGACACACAAATGCACACAGAGCCACACACCTCCATACCTACAGACACACACACACACACACACACAGGGTGTACACCATGTTTTAAGGCCCACCTGTTGAGGAAGATGCTGCTGACGTCGTCGTGGCTGATGGGTGGCTTCTTGGAGCTGGCAGCCATACGCAGCGGCCGCAGGAAGCAGTTGACCAGGATGGAGAGCTGCAGGACGTACTCGGTCTCGGCCTCCACCATGTTGAAGACGATCTGGTTCCTCTTCCTCATGCTCTCTGCGTGGGGGGAGCAGATGTAGTCCTGAACGATGATCTTCCACTTCCGCCTGCACAGCCATCCGCGCATGAAGCTCTGCACCTGCAAGGACACACAGCACAAAGGAACATGCTCAGCGCCGCGACTGCGCAGTCGGGCGCAGAAAAACACAATATGCGCATACAAAGACCCCCAGGATGGGACCACCTGCTACTGCTGTACATTAGCTGACTGTAAAATAAGGGCGATCTGCCGAAGTTTCTCAGATGCAGATTCTCAGAACAAGATGATCTGCGGCAGCCTGCTAACACATACGTGGACTCTGAGAGCAGGCTGACATGCTACAGCTGCGTATATGCAGACCTTGACCACTGGACAACCGGCTGCAGTTGCGCATATTCACACCCTTAGAGCAATATAACCTTCCAACCAATAATACATCTTGATAGCACAGACAGTTTCCAATGCTTGGAATATCTTGCATGGTCATGTAGTAGACAGAAGCAGAGAACCTCAGAGTGCTAAGTTCCTGGCTTGATGGCAGATCATTATGCCCTGATTTTATGCTCTGAAGCTCCACATATGCTGACCCCAGCAAAGGGACAACCAGCAGAATTGGACATTTCTAAACAAAGAACTTGAAGAACAATTTCCAGAAAACCCCTTACATCCCTCCCCCTCCCTACATCCCTCTCCATCTCCATCTTTTCCATATTCTGCTTGTCCTCTATTTTCCATGTTTACAAATTTCTCCCTCTTCGTCACTGATGTCCAAACATGGGCGAAGTGGTCAACAACCTCAACCATGCAGCATGCAGCCAGGGGCCTCCAATTCAAACTCCAAGCCTAAGACTGAACCTTCAAATGCACATGTGTTTTATGTAAATGTGGTCCATTAAACTCATGCATACGCTGACTCAAAGAGACCATTATAGCTTTCTATAACTACTCACCACTGCTGTACGTTAGTGTCACTGTTACTAGGGCAACGAAATACACAGCACTGGAAAGAGAGGGAGGAGTCTCACGCAGCTGGAAACTCAGGTAGAGGGTTTTTGCCGTAAGTGATGAGGCATAGATTGTATAACAAAGACAAAGTTACACTTTAACAACACCACAATGAGCCATGAGGACCAGATGGTTAGTGGGCTTAATGTGTAAAGCAAGCAACTAAGGTGCTTCGTATTTTTACGAGAAAGGGGCTAATATGTAGCACACACAAATACACACACATGCACACACGCTCACACTCAAACATTGGTACACACGCACACACACACACACACACACACACACACACACACACACACACACACACACACAGTAAAAATCCTGCCAATGCCTACACACATATTTGTTAGACCTGATCCCTTTTCAAAATGAGACCACCGTGTTTAAGATAAGGCCGTCAGAGTTCAGCTCAGCCTCACCTGGCAGAAGCCCCGGCATACGCACCTTCTTAATCTTTTTAATGTCCGGATCCTCCTCCTCCTGAGGTACTGGGAATGGCCGTATCCTGTCCTTGGTTTTATTCAGAACGACGATCTAAAGGAAGAGAAAAAGGCATGCCTACTTTAATGGCACACTCCATGCAAACCTACCTCCTGACTATGCCTCAAAAAACACCCTTTATTATTGCTGACCCCAGATACACCTCTCTAGTAGCTGCTAGCACTGTCCTGCAGGCACCCTTGGACTGCATGGTGTTATATATTCATTGGCCTGTAGGTGAGAGCACTAGTGTAAAGGACAAGCTGTGCAGAGTGCATTCTTTCCTGTGCAAGGCGGAGGTGTGGATACCACCACCACAGAGATAGTGCAGCAACATGCCAATAAAGAGTATTCATTTCTCAAAGGTAATGCAAACGCAGTGGGGTCTCTACGCACAGGTGGGGCCTTGTACAGGTGACCACAGGTGAGCAAATCGGGGTCAGCCCCCTTCGTGCTCTTCCATTTACACAGTGCGATGTCTGTCTCCTGAACATGTACACTTTCACTCTCTGTCAACCATTTCAAACGTGATGTAAATACCAGTGTCAAGGCTGGTCTGGTGATGGGCATGTGTGAAAAAACAGTGCAGCTCAGTGCCTCTAAGCGCGCACAAAGACCTCTGACCTCAGGCATGCTCCAAAAAGTTCAGTCTTTGAAAACACCAAAAATAAAAAGTTCAGTCTTTTCTATTCCCCTGTGTGTCCAGTGGAGTAAAATTCAAAAGCATCCAGTGAGATTCTTCCGTGTGCCAGTGCAGTACGAGACCAACAGCTCTGCATTTGTTTGGAAAAACTCCTGCAAAGGGGTGAATTAAAGACTTTCCATTTAGATTCTGTAAAATGTCTTTAAATTTAACAGTGAAAGATAGCTGCGAGACAACAGCTAACTGAGTGTGAACCCTGTAACTGTGAATGTTCCATAGGCGCACTCTCTATGCACACTAAGGAAACCTCAGCTGTGGACAGAAAGCCTTACACCGAAAAACAACGTGCAAATGAACAAATAACTACTTTGTACAACACTTTATCTTGGTTTTATTTCACAGTTATAATTTTCATTTCATGTTTGTATTACCAGAAAGTAGAAGTGAGGTGAGACTGTCCACCTTAAGAGCAGCAAAGAGTACAGGGTACATAAAATTACATAAGAACAATATAATATAATTTCAATGTAAACATGACACAATACAGTACCTTACAAAGCAATCACAACACAAACATGTCCTTGATGCGGGAGGCATATTTTCTTATTTACCCAGTGTCAGCAATGCTTGCTTACAATGAAAATAATGAGGCGCAAAGGCGTTTGCATTTCCAATAAACCAATGAAACAATAAAGGCATCTCAATAAATACAATTGCCATACATGTCTCTCCTGAGAGCCATATTCACACATTCTTAAGCAATGAGAGGAAATTGTGGGAGTTTTATTGGATGCTTAAATTATTCATCACTGGTTTCAGAAGAGGGGTTGAGAGAAATCATACTCATCGCATTGGTCTGTGGATTGTTTGAAAGCATATGTTTGTTCGTCTTTTCGGTTCTTTGTCATTTATATATGTGCGCACGCATTAAAAATTAATTCAACCAATATTGCTAAACTGAATATTCAATGCAATATTACCATACATCTGCTGATATGTGCAAAAATGAGAGAAAATTCTCAGCTTTCCCCTTTTTTGTAGAAATGTAATTTTTGGCTAGCAAAAAAAAAATGTTTCGAAACCACACTCAAGAGAAAAAAAAATGCTTTATGAAACATAATGGATTATTGAGGACCGGCAATTTTGTTACATAATTTTACTTGCAGCATCATAACTGGGGTAGATTCATTTAAAACCCCCATCTATTCCCTCAGCAGCCTTTCAAAAGACACTCTGCTTGTTCCTAGATCCATTAACAAATGAATGGGTCTAACCCATGTCTGCTGTACAGTCTTGCATTAATGCAGCTCCCTCTAATATGAATCTCACTTCTGCTTGAATGTGCTCTCAATCATATTAATGCTTTGGCACGTTGAGTGGCTGTGAAGGAAGGGGAGAAAACCATTTATGGAAAGGAAACAAAAAAGGCGTTTATTTTCAGGAAGAAAAGAAGAATACTTTTTGCTCAAAATGTCTGTCTTGACAAGAAATATCCAGAGCACGACATCTAAAGTCAGTTTGAAATGATAAACAAAATTTGTTTATCATTTCAACCGACTTCAGATGTGAATGAAAAGCATCGGCTCATCCAGGTGAAGTCCTGCACATCAGCACTGAAAGCTTACGTTCAAAAACACAAGTACCTGAAACGTGTTGGGGACATCCTGACAGATTAAGGAGAAATGGCGATGTGATGAATTAGGAAAGCCACAAGCTTGTAGCCTCAAACGCTGCTCATTGCTACAAACTACACAGTGCATCTCATGTTGTCATAATCATTAACTATTTCTGAAGCATATTACAACAAATTGTTTGGCTTCAATTTGACAAACCCACAAATATGCTTTAGAAATATTTAATGATTATGACCACATGAGATGCACTGTGGAGTCTGTGGCAATGAACAGAGTTTGTGGATATAAGCCATGGCTTGTGGCTTTCCTAATGAAGGGGAAAATCATTGTCCAGTCAATGTCTAAAAAACAAGTACAGTCAAAAAACACATGAATATTGACCGTTTCACCCAGCAAAGCACAAACAAAAACAAACTCACAATGCACCAGAGAACCCACCTCAGCCTTCAGCCTCTCGATCTCAGTGTCCTGGTCCTCCAGCTGAGTGCGGAGCTGATTGGCCGCCACCTTCTCCGTTTCCACAATCTGCACCAGGTGGATGTACTTCTGCATGAGAACCTCGCGCTCAATGATGATGTCAGAGTAGCTGAGACACAAAGAGAGAGAAACAGAGAAAGTGTGTGTCACATCATTTGAAAGCAGAGCCATGACATCATAAGAGCATGCTCGATGATGTCAGAGTCATTGGAAAACAGAGGAGAACACTCTTCATTCAGACAGCCATATTTTAAGATTTAAGTTGTCTCTGAAGAATACAAGGCAACAGTACACTAGTGCTGTGTCCAGGTTGTTCATGTTGTATTGATTTCTTTCTATTTTTTCTGTCAATGAATATAGACTGCAACAAATGTATACATATTTATTATGTGTAATTATGTCCTTTTGGGGGATGTCTATGTTGTTCTGTGTTCCTGACACTGCAAATGGAAATCCTTCTTTAGATCTTATCTAGCCAAATTTCACTTCATTTAAACATGTTGGTAATAATACAGCCGGTGCTGTGCTGTATTTAATTTAATATCACAGCTGGCAGGACTAGTAGAGCAGTATAATGGTTAGGGAGCTGGGCTTGTTGCAGGTTTTATAGCTGGGGATTGCTCTGCCATCATGCCCTTGAGGAAGGCACTTAACCTGAATAACTTCAGTAACCATCCAGCTGTATAAATGTACAGTGTGTAATGTAAGCCATGTAAGACATTCTCAGTAAGGGTGTTGACTAAAACATCTCAATGTTAAACAATGTTTCACTGCAGGGCAGGGAAGGGTGTAAGTGATCAGAGTATGAAGACCACTGCACTGTTCTGGGTACAGAGAGAACTTTGAGGCACCTGTAAGAGAAATCTGTGGAGGTGAAAAAAAATGTCTACTACTAAAATAAACAGACTACAGTTCTGTCAGGCTTTTAATTCCCTCAGGTGTATTCGTTTCACATTTCCCCTGGCCTTCCTTGTTGTTTTTGTTGAAACAGAAATAAAATGGAACGGGGGCCAAAGTAGAAAGTGATTGAGTGGCTGAGTGACCGAGGCCATTCCCTGGATGTGCTGAACAGGAGCTGTGTTCTGAGAACTAACTATTTCCTGTCGTCATAAAGAGGGCACCCATTTCAACTCATTAGTCCCTGGTACAGCTATGTTTTCACTGCTCCCTTCAGCTTGCACTAAGAGGTCCGGTAAAATGGGGTGTTTCCATTAAGAGATGGCTTCAGAAATCCACTGAAAATCAAGACTTTTTTATTTCAGCTGAAGCTTCATTAGTTTTGTTTTTCCATGGGGCCTTTCTCTGATGACCCTGGGTGGGAAGTTAAACATTTGGGTCAAAACCAAGAGCTATTTGGCAGGTATTTTTTGATTAGCAATGACTGACATACATCACAATGGCAAATGTAATCGCCAGACTAAACATTTTTGAGAATACACAATTCTTTAACTTACTACAGAATTAATTAAAGCACGTTCATAAAAATAACATTATGTTCAAAAATAAACTCTTTGACTGGTTTCTTATGAGATGTAAAAATAGATGTAAATGAATCTTAATGTGTAAGATATACTTCAATAAGAAATTCTGCAATATTTCACACCAACCTATTGCAAACAATTTTTCATTATTGCAATATTTATATAGCTTGGCAACTTGATTCTTTGGGGTTTACATGGCCCTTTAACTTTACTTTTATTTTCATTTTGGAACTTAGCAGACATTCTTATCCAGAGCAGCTTATTAAAGTGAACTTGTTGAACTTGTTGGTTAGCAGCATCAAAGATTAGAGGATATAATGATAATTGTACTAAGCAGATCAACTCATTTTAAAGTTATAGTTTCATGTGATACCAATCAGAATCCCTCACTCCCTTTGTTGACAAACATTTGTTGAGTAAAGAGGTTACATTAGCCTGCCTCATTTTTTGATAAACATTTCTGCACAGTGGGTCACCTTAGTATGGTTTCCAGGTTCATTTATATATGTTTCTTTATCCGTCATCTTACTTTTTCTGAAGGTGAAAAAGGTTCAGTGGAAACCTACGAGGTAGCTAAGTGGAGGTAGTATACATGACACAGCAGGAAACAGTCCAGGCACTGTGGTGTAAGGGCCATTCACAGGGTGAGAGTGCAAGAGTCTTGGCAAGGGGTACCAAAATGGCACATGCACAATCCAGCTCTTACATACAAATATATACACTCCCCTTCCCTCACCTCACCCTTCAGCTCAAAGTGTGCTATGTCCCAGCTGAGGTATGCCCATCTTTTCTGACCTTTGACCCCAACCCAACAGTACCTGGCTTGCTGAATGGCTTCCACCCATTCATCGCAATCAGACTCCTCCTCCGTCCGCAGCTCCAGCGGCTTCTGTCCATCGTGTCCAAAGACCACCAGGAAGTAGTGCTACGGGACAGGAAGGAGACAGAGTGAGATAGAGAGAATTTGACCTAGAACTCACAGGCAGCCCTACCTCCATCCCCAACACCCTCCCCATCATGTATCAGAGCACAGGCTGGCTGTTCGCACTTGATTCACCACCATGCGCAACCATGACAACCTACCCAGGCATGACATCACCACCAGAGTGAAAGGTTCCATAAAACCTCCCTTCCTCTAAACCATACATAGCCTGCAGCTCTGCCTTCTCAGAACAAAATCCCCACAATCATTCAATAGCCTTTATCCTTATGTCAATAGCATGGCATTTATCTTTATGTCAACCATACACAACCCATGGAAACAATCCATGGAAACCTAAGTGCATGTGACATAACCACATCAAAATAAGATTCCATGACATTTCCATGGTGATTCCTCCATTCACAACCTGGAGCAACTAACCCAGAGAATCTACTCAAGCGTGACATCATCACAACCAAGAAACATTCCATAATGCTTTTCCTCGTGTCAGCCGTATGGAATCCTCAGAAACGCTGCATAGTATATGTCCTTGATTCAGCACAGTGGTTCATAGTAGGCCAGTCCTCCCTGCCTCCCCACCAGATGTGTGTGTCAGGTTCCCGCAGCAAGCGTTCAGCTAAAGGTTATGTTCTGCATTTATGAGAGAATGAGTGTGGAAAAACAGGTCTCTGCCTTTTCGGTGGCAGCCTATTAAGCTCTTTGCTGGACTTACACACAGCCTCGCATGCCAAATGGTACAGTTCACTTTTCAGAAAGTCTTTTATTTATTCTGCACCATGACAAACCCACTATCAGTTTTGTTGGTTTCATTCATTCTTACGTGTTTCTGAGTAACTCACTTTATTAACGACTATAAGAAAACCCACGCAAGCATCTTCCCTGTAGTACAAAGCAGCACCCTTTCCCCCGTGAGGTCATGATGGCTTACCTCCCCAACCCCCAGCTACTGTAACACTTTCATAATGTTATAAACATGCTGGGAGAACGTTAAGCATTAACTGGCTTCTGGCCCAGCACTGAGAAAGGAACGATATTCTGTGAGCTCCTAGAGCTTGGCTAAATTGCTTGGATGAACAGGTGAGAGATCATGCTTTGAAGAGTATGAGCTATGATGATGATGATGATGATGATTATGGTTATTGTGATTATCATTATCATTATTATTATTACTGAATGACCATATATACAAGAGTGTATAGATTCCAAAGGAGAGCAACAGAGCAACTTGTATGATGCTGCATGTATTCTTGTGTGGGCAGCAGTAAAAGATGAGTGGAAATCAGCTTTGCTATCAATAGTCAGTTTTCACATGGATTATCAAAAGAGAATTTTGAACTATCAAGACATGTTTTCAACAATATTCATGTTCAAGGAATGGCTTTCAGTGGTACTGCAGGAAGGTCTCACCAAAGGAGTGCTGTGTGTGTGTTTTTGAACAGGGCAATCTTTATTTAAGCAGGTTCAAGTGCAATAAAAAGCAAAATAATACATAATGGTCCAGATTATTAGACTAATTGAGGCTTTTCAATGTTTAAAATCTTAGAGCTTTCCAATACACAGATCTGCAGGTATATTTGAGATTTAATAATATAACATGTACCTGTGAGATTTACACAACTTAGTAAATCACAAAAATGTGTTTTGGCTTCGTAAAATATAATCATCTCAAGTCTCCAAAAAGGCACCTTTTCGGGAAATGAGAAAACTGGTTTGTTATTACGTTGCATTACATAATATAATGGTGTTTTAAATTAAACCTTTATTAGCCACAAAGCCATAACACACTAACAGTAAAGAGCCAACAATGCAAGTTCTCTTCTATTGCATTAAACTCAAAAATGTGAAAAGGTTTTTTTATGGGGCCAATGATATTCACATTGTCCAAATAAAGCCTGTGCACGGTTTAGCATCTGGTCACACGCGCAGATTTGGAGCAGAATCCAGGCTGGAGTTTTGTAAATGAGGCCTCTGGTGTTTCTCTGGCACTAGCGTAGGTGACGGTAATCAGCAGCGACATGGGGACAGCTGACGTTCGGCGGGTGCAGGCCCTGCAAACTCCACCCCCGGCAGGACAGACTCCCAGCGGGTGGCGGCGGACAGGCCTGTCTCACTCCCCCTGATCTCCCGCCATTCCTCGTAACCGTCCCCTCCTTCGCCATCCCCCGCCAGCTGTGCGTTCCAGTAGGCGTCTCAAAATTATTTAAAAAAATGTTACAGATCTGTTCCAGATCTCCTTCACATTATTTGAGAACTGGGGAAGAGTGGAAATGACCCAAGAGTGGCAGACCGACCTTCAGGGAAAGTTTAACTGTGGAAGCCAGACAAAATTTTGTTTTTTCGGGGGGGGGGGTGTGTGGAAACAGTTGCATTTATGTGCATGGTATTGAATATTTGGGGAAACACAGTTGTGCAGGTATGCGCTGCAAAATGTCCATTCGGGCAACATCCGACTGCATATACATCTGTGGTAACATAAGGTTATGATAGAGTTCAGAAAACCCAATGGGAGAACAGGACGTAGCGGACGTAACCTATTAAACCCATGTATTACCTTGCCAGACACATTAGCTGAAATACAGAACTGTATGTGTACAGTATCTTGGCTATTTAGTCAATACAGGTACACTACAGTATCCCATATGCTTTGGTTTTCGCACAACGTCCAGATCAGATTTCATCCCGTTTCACAGAACGTATCGTGGAAGTTAAGTGACACATACCTGTATATGTGCTGCATGGTAATTGGATATATTCTATATTTATTATGGGGGGGGGTTGTGTAGCAGGGAGTTTTTGGGAACCTGGCCCCCCAGCTGAGCTTTCAACAGGGACATCATCAGGTTGGCCAATTAATTTTTATTAAGGGGTGAACTCGGCTAGTTTTCCCAGACGTTCTGTACTGCTGGAATCATCTTCAGACCATTGACTCTGAATGGTCGTACAATGGGTTTTGGGAAGTGATGCTCCTGTCTGCTGTGAGGCAGCGGGGGAGGGAGGGTGGGTGGGGGGGGGTCCACGCCTACACAAGCAGCAGCCAGCCAGCCCCCCCACAGCCGCGCATGGAGAACGGCGCCTCGGGGGCTCGCTCGCGCTCTCCTCTGCCGCGGCAGGGCCTGCTGGAGAGGGCTTACGTAACTCCCTGGCTCCGCTCTCAGCCTGTAGAGCCGCTTCACTGGTCTGAGTCTGCGGACTCATTTACATTGAGTGGTAAAAATAGGGGGCCTGCTGACCTGTCCTGGACACTTGTACTTCAAATAATTTCACCCAAGCTTCTTCAGCCCTCTTTTCCAACCATTCAGGTGGCTGTTTTATTAACCATTACTCAGTACATGTTCTAATACAGTCCTAAAGGGTGTATAAATGCGTGTTATATACATACAGTTTTCACTGTTGTGAAAATGTTTTATCTATCTTTCAGAGGTCATGGCAGAAATCTGAGGGAAAAAAACACGAAAAACTATGTATATGTGTGTGTGTTTGTGTGTGTATATAAAGAACAACAGGTAATTCAGTTCAACAAGGGCCTCATCATTTGCAGACATAAACTGTAGAAAAATAAATGGACCCCATAGTGCTTGGACAGGGATGCTGATGCTGTTACATTCGTAATAATCACAGCAAGGTGGTATCCTCATAAAGACGCCAAAGAACATTAGCTCACAATGTTTTTATTTCCTGAAACATGTTTCTCTTTTCTCTTTCACCTCCTCAGTCCCCTGCCTTCCTAACCCATTTTTATTTCATCCTTTGAGGAAAAAAAACAGACTCTGCAAAGTAAAAAAAAAAAACAAATAAACAAATAAATAAATAAATGAGCGATGTGTGCTTTTTGTTGGGAAGCAGCAGCGTCCAGGGGCAGTGTGTTACCGGAGGAGGGTTTATTCTTAGCCAACGTGGCCTCGTCCAGGTCCAGCCACGGCTCTGCTCTCCCATCTCAGGGGCTGAATGAGGGGCACTGAACCGTAACGCAGGCTGCTGAATGCACCAGGAGACCTGACTGCCCCCAAGGCCACAGCAACCATCAGGCAGGCATGCAAGCAGGCAAACAGCAGGACAAAGGCTCAGACGCACCACTGTCAGAGCCCTCACCGGCTGCATCTGTCTAACCTTATACATGCATCGCTCATGCTGCCAAATCTTTTTTATAAAGATTTCTCATAAATTGTTAATGGAGCTTTGTTTTTGTTTCCACGTGTCTTGTTTTGTGTCATTTTACTGGATGCATTGTTTTATCATGGTTTATTTTGTTACCTTAAATTATTTGAAACTACGGCCTGGAAAGCTCTGCACAAATAAATATGCGTCTACATATCTATTTATGTACCTGTCTACCTTTCTGTAACTCTGTTTTAAAGAGTATGGTGCATCTAAATGCAGAACGTACTCCTAAATGTCATCATTAAAGAATGTCATCTTTCTGCAGAGTCCACTGAAGGGGAAAGGGAGTAGTGGCTAGTGTAACAAGTGCTGCACACGTAATAAAACCATGTCATTACACCTAACAAATCCCATTTCCATGGCAACGTCTTCTCCACCGCACTGGCTGCACTGTACAGGGCTGTATATTCAATTTCGCGTTTACCTTGCTTAATTTCACCAATGACATTAAAGTGGATCTCTGTACAGTTACATAATGCACAGCCAGAGAATACTGCCGATGTCTGGAGTTCAGAGGTTAATAACCCCCAGCACCAAATGATTTTACTATTAACATGCTTACAGACAGCAGTCTTCCTACAACAGAGGAGTGATGAAATGCATGCAATAACATGATAGACCTGGTGACAGGTTTTTGCATAGGTATGAGAGTGACAGTCTGTGCATGTATCTGTTAGAGTGCATATGTTTGTATGTGTACATGTATGTGTGCGTGTGTATGTGTGCACACATGAATCTAAACATGTACTGATGTTTGAGTGTGAGTGCGTGTGTGTGTGTGTGCATGTGAGTGTGTGTGTGTGTGTGCGCGCGTGTGTAAAACATTGTGAGTGCACCCTCCCTATCATTAAAGTGACCCTGGGCCTTGTCCCTAGAAGCTAACTAACTGTAGCAGGCAGAGTGCAGCAGGGCAGGGCTCTCCTCTGACACACACTCATCTGCACACATCGTAAGTAGTGCTGCTGTCAACGCCTGGCCCCCTCAACAATTACTAATCCTTCCTTACCGAGCGTGGTTCACCAGCAGCGCAGCACGATTATCCCCAGGGATAATCGGAAAACCACGGTTAAACAGCCAAGAAACAAATTACACTGCTTTAAGACTAAGTGAAAAAGCAGGCTCTCCTCTCTTTTGTGTGTGTTTGGAAGGTTGTATGTGTGAATGATTGCATGTGTGTGTGTGTGTGTGTGTGGGGGGGGGGTTGCGCACACTGAAGCTGACAGTTCAAGGTGCATTAACACACATAGCCAGTGTTTCTAAATTTCCAATGTAGCTGAAAGCAGCTACAGCTGGTTTTGTTACCTCAAGTGCTCATTCATTCAGGCTGCAATTGCAGGAAGCACTCAAAATCTCAGGGACTGATACCTAAGATATATTAACATAAATTTTGTGAAGGTTTGTTTTTTTATTATAAAACCCAGGGGAAAAGGATGATTAATTGGAGGCGGAGGGGGAGGTGGAGGAGATGGAGGAGGAGGAGGAGGAGGAGGAGTTGAGGAGAGGAGGACCTGGTTCCAGCAGATTCAACAGTGGCGTCACCCTCTCGCCACGCAGGGTCACCAGCCCCTCTGCCCGCCCGCTCCCACATATGCTGTTTCTGCTCCCCTCGTTCCAGGAATGGAGTCAGCGGTTGCCTTGATAAATTGGCCGTGCACAAGTACGGTCCATGCCACGCAAAACAGCATGCTACGACTGGCTCTGCCAGCGGGGGTTGTGCCAGGACACGATCTGTGGGGCACGGTCTGTGCCTCCCACTCAAATAAACAGAAATAATAAAAAAAGGTCAAACAGAAAAAAAGCTGTTGGTATACAAGGTGTGGCTATTAAATAAAGAGGCTGGGTTTATGTAAGTCGTTTATGCACGAACCACGTGGTATACATTGGCCAATTGGAAACCATAAACAACTTGTCTTCAGTTCGCTGTTACGCATAGCTTGAAGTTGACATGTTTTTGATGGGGGCCGCTAAACAGGGTCCACAGGTATTTAATCCAACCACCCGTACAGTCTGCAGCAAAAATTTAAACTTTTTTAAATTTAAACTTTAAATTTTCATCCACGTTTACACACCTGCAACAAAATTTTATCTCACCTTTTCAGGACAGGAAAAGATATAATAACGTGAGCTGCATGAATGTTTTTTTTCCTGAAAGGTTTTTCCATAAATTCATGTTTCACAGGGTTTGACTTTCCCACCTTTTGCCTAAATCAATGAAGTCTGTGAAATATTTTCATGACTGACCATGATGTAGGCTAATTTCTTATTTATTACTTTATAATAGACCAACTGGGAATGTGTCATCTAGTCAGACAATACATATTTTTTTGAGTTCAGATCCTGACCTCATGGCCACCTTTCCACAGAAATCCATAGGATGACAAATTAACTGATTATCTGAAAGATAACAGAAAGCTGTTTAATCTAGCCAGTCATTTTTAATGAAGATAGTCCTCCTCCTCCTGATAATACTCCTACAAATCAATACATTTCAATCAATGTTCATTTTCTGTTGAAGCACCATATGAATGTCCTCGGGGAAAAAAATCTGTATCTTGAAAAATTATCTGATTATTTCAAAGATAAAGTCAAACTGCTCAATCCGGCAAGTCGTTCGTAATTCCATTTTCATTAGAAGATACTGCTGCAAATCAATACATGAACACTCAGCAGTGGGTTTTTTCTCTCTGTTCCCTTCTCTTTTCCCCTGGATGGGTTGTGGTGGGAGAACTGGAGGAGGTACCTGAGGAAGCATTGCAGAGGTGGTGGTTTATATAAGTGTATTGCAGTCATACAATATTTTGGTAAACGGTTAAAATGTACAAGTCTATAATTTAAATGGAAAAGCACGCAGCTTGCCTCCGTGATTGCGATTTTGGTCGTGGCAGTAACTAAACACTCTAGTGTGATTAGTAGAGATTTTACATGGTTTATAGATATTTTAATTTAGTTTATCCATAACTGTTTTTTTTTCTAACCCAAAACCTGGTTTTTATGGAAAAATTTTGACTGGTATTGGGAAAATTACTGGGGAAACCCAAAGGCATACTGCAACCACACATTTAGGAACATTAGGAAATAAAAAAATTGCTTGATTCTGAAGTGATTTTGTGCTGGAAGGCAGGGCAAAGCTCCACTCCATCTGCATGACAAATATATTTATACCTGCTGCTCTCCTATAGCACTGCGCTTCACCTATAATGTGGAAAAGTGACAAACTGTTCCCTGGCAAGTGTCTCAAGAATAAACTCACCAAACTGCACTTGTAGTAAAAAAGCATAACACTCCTATTCAATTGTAAGTAAAAGTTAAGGACAAGTGTTGATTGAATCCCAGCATAACTCAGCCAAACTCCAGATCATCAGGCTCTCAGTTATTCCTTGTGACTTAAGTCATTTGTTTCCAGATTGGACAGAATTTGCCCTTGTCATTCTAATATACAGTGTGGCAGTTGAAAGTGGATTCTCAGCTCCAAGTCGAATAGAAGCAGGCAGGATATGTCTCTTGATGAAAGAAAAAGTGGCATGTGAGATCAGAGTGGCCAAAAAGACATTCCTGGATGTGTGTTTGATAAAGCTGCTGGACCCATCCTTGGGGAGAAGGCAGTGAATGGCAGATGCAAAATGCCGTTTGCTTAAAAAGGAGGAGAATGCCACGGCTTTCATTTTCATGTCCTATCACGTGGAACTCAGACTTTTTTTTTTTTGCAGGCCCAGATTTCAATGACACATTTTCCTTTTCACAGTCTCTCTGATTCATGCCAGGAAATTACGTTTTTACTTTTCACCTACAACAATTCGGCACGAGGTCATGAGCTTCTGCAGGAGGGACAGAAGGGGCGGAGATGCAGACATGAACTGCCTTTTGTCCCATAATTCCAGCAGGTGAATCATTGCACACATTCTTTTTGAGAAACTAGGGTGTGATGTCGAACAGGGGTGTCGACCGAAGCCGCTAAGCGAGAGCATTAAACGGGCGGGATTAAAGAGGCAACGATGAGTCGTCGCAGATCAGCGATTTTCTCGCTCTGAAACACGCAATGCCCGAATCAAAGGCACCCATAGATGGAGATGCTCTGAAATGGATTACTGCGGTGCCAGGAATAGCAGCCATTATCAATATTTAAAGCCGTAGGAAGTTTAATCATGTTGGCTGTTCCCAAAATTCATGATTGGAGCTGAGACACCAGTTCTGCTCCCGGATGGTCCCTCATCTTGTCTCAGGCTCCGTCCTCTCCCTGCCCTGACAACGTCTCGGCTCTCAAGTGTTTTACTGTCAGTAAAAGGTGATTCAAGATTAAAACACCCCAAGAGATTAGACTTTTTTATTTTCTCAGAGTCCTACAATGGAGAAATGCATACAAAATAAAATACCAAAATAAAATAAGTCAAATTAAAACAATTAATGCTAACATGAAAGTTGGAAGGACAAAATTACGCATGAATAAGTAAACAGAGAAATTTATAAATTAAGAATAAAAACAAAAGTGATAATTTAGTGCTCTTCCCTCTCATCACCACAGCAACATGCCACCCCTAGCTAAATTGCGTTGACCAGGCAAGGAAGCTGCTGTGGAGCCACTCTACAAGCCCCACTGTAGTGACAGTGCAGTGAGCGCACTCCAGCAGGGATGTACCTGCCTAGGCTCGGCCATCAGAGTCACAATGCAGTTAGCGAGGCAGTGAGCCAGGCCACGGGCCTGCAGCTAAGGGCTCAGCTCCATCACGCTTCTGTTTGACTGAGGGTTCACCTGAATCTTAGGTTTTCACATTTCTGGTCTCTCTGGAACTATACTTCCTTCTTCTATGATTTTGCTGCACCTCTGAACTACCCTTAACTATTCACTCGTCTTCGCTTTTTACGTTGCCCTGGATAAGAACATCTGCTAAATTCCTGTAACGTGATAAAAGGCTTGAGGCCAGCGATGCCTCAACATGGGCGTGAGGGGAACTTCTGCCAGCTGGGTACACTGGAATTGGCATTGCCAGAGCAGCGAAGTGCCCATAAAACTGGTTGAACAGATTGGAGAATTTGACTCTAGAGTGCATGTAGTCAGAAACCCACAGTGCAGTAGCCTGCAGTATCAAGCTTGGTTTGTTTCAGAGATGTGCAGCTAAACTTAAATGACACCAGCTTTACCATATTTATACATTTAAAGACATACAGCAAGGGTCTAGGCGATATCGCCATATGACACAGTTCCCGGGTTTTCAGAAGTTCAGAACATGCACATACTAATTTTTGGGGTTTCCATGTGTCAGATATACTGTATGCGATGGATCTAAAACAGCTCCAGCCACATCAGATTATTTATTCATTTAAAGATGTACTGCAAGACTCTTGGCACTTATTTAGTTTGAGCACGGAGGAACAACAACAGAAAGAACAGGGGCTTGGTCATGCATGAATGAGTGGTTTGGAGGCTCTGGCCACTGTTTAGTTGTTTACAAGCACTTTCTGTTGTGTTAAACGCGTTGTTTCCTTTGACCTTACTCATGTTTACAAGAAAGGAATAAATTGTTCTTCAGGCCTATGTATTTTAAATAATTACTTATTTTCACTGGTCTATTATTACTTTGACAGGAGTGATGGCTTTTTGCCTGCAGTTCTTCATCAGAAAACAGTCATGGGAAAAGTAGTTATTTTCTGTCCAATTATTCTAGTTTTAGGCACAATGAATAGCCATTTCTTTGGTTTAAAATCCACCATTCACTTTTTTAATTAAAAAACAGAATTTTTGCTATACCTCAAATCTAAAAATGCTATCCCAAAGATAGTGAGGAAATAGTGAGTGTAAATCCAGTCTGCTTTGTAGATTTAGAATTAGCTGCAGCACCTCAAAAGGATATGGGCTCCAGAGCAGACTCCTTAGTGCAACACAGACACATTACAAAGCCACATCCTGGTTATTAAACAGCCACAACAGACTAAAGCTGTGTAACAGCCACAAAACACAATGGCCGTGTTTGGATGAAGCGCGCAAATGTCTTATTTCCACTGACAGCTCTGCTCAGATACGGCCATTTCAAAGCTTCTGAAATACCCCCCAAAAACATTGCAAATCTCAAATTCCACCAGAGAGGCCCCTATTCTCCCAAAGGTGTATTGATGCCTGTGTTCCATTAGAGTTTAAGCCCTCAGTCCTCTGACCGTCCTGTTTATGAACAACACATTTCAGATTCGCCAGGGTTTAATCTGACTATATATGAGCCCTGGCTTACAAACGCAATCTGCAAAGGAGCTTGAGTGTGATGATTTAAGCACGCAACGACAGCCCCTAAATATTCTGTGGATCAGATGTCTGAATGCCGCCTCTTGGCCAAAACATCCTACATCAGGGGTGTCAAACTGCAGTCCTGGAGGGCCGCAGTGGTGGCTGGTTTTTGGTGTGTTTTAGCACTTAATTGATTAATTAAAATCACTGGTTGGCTAAAGAGTCCACACACCTGGTTTCCAAGGCCTAAAATGGCTGCCAATTGAAAGGAAAGAACAAAAACCCGCAGACACTGCGGCCCTCCAGGACTGGAGTTTGACACCCCTGTCCTACATGTTGGCATAGTCGTTTTGTTGCAGGTGCAGTCACAAATATTACCTGGCAAGTGGATTTTTTATAAAAGGAAAATAAATATGAATGATGATTTTCCTGCTACTGATTTGAAATCTGTCAGAGTACAAAATTGACAGAGCCCAGAGCTACAGCAATTATGACTATTGTTGTTGCTATTATTTAGCAGAGAACATAATTAGCTGAAGAGAAACAACTAAAGTGGGCCAGTACAATGTTGTTGCGTGAGGTTTTTCAATTCAGACAAGGAATTTCAAAAATAGACAATTTCAAGGGCAATGCCAACCATATGGGCTAACACTTAAGCCCGTGAAAATGCTTCAAGCTGTTTGTTTCTTATGTGAGCATGGTGACAAAACACATTCCATGATAGGTTTTCCCAGAAATGCAGTCATCGCATTCAGGGTAGTAAACAGAGTCTGTCCAAGAAGGACCTCGGCAGCTTCAAGCTTCAAAGAAAAACATTTCAAATGCTCCATTCAGCCAGCTAACTGATCACATCAGAACGGTCCATTAGTGTGGATTTATTTTAACAGTACCGGCAACCAGGGATTAAACACTGGCAAGATTTCAATGGTGTGATATCAAACAAAGAATAATAGTTACTGAATGAATGCACTGCATGAATGCACTGCACTGCACCATTATAAATCTATTTAATTTTGTATTTCAAGTCTAATTCATGTGTTCCATGTTTAGTCAGAGACCCATAGTTCATTAGCATACATGCTAGGCTATATCTTCAGAGATGTGCCACCAAACCTAAATCTCCCCAGACATGATATTTATGTATTTAAAGACAAACAGCATAATTATTGACAATTTAGTGCTTTGAAAACAGTTTGAGCATTTCATTAGAAACCTACAGTACAGCCCAGTAATCCAGATTGTAAAGTTTGTGGTGTCCATGTTTCAGATTTATGCACTAGGTTTAACAGCCCCAAACACATCAAACAATTGGCCTATTTAAAGAGATACAGCAAGAGTCTTGACTCAAAACTATTTTCAGCACGCTGTAAGCACTTATTCATAAATCTCCAGTGCAGAAGCTTGCGTGTGTTAACAGTTTGCACCTCCATGCAACAGACATGCGTGACATGGCCAGGAGAGCCCCACCTGAGCCGCTGTGTCCCAGGGCACATATGACCTTGTGAGGGGACGGCCATCTCAGCCCGGCTATGCAGTAAACAGTGAAAGTGCTGACATATGCTGAACATACAGAGATGACATCTGCCACATATCCATAGAGCCAGAATGATTATTATTATTATTATTATTATTATTATTATTATTATTATTATTATTATATATACTGGCATTCTATTTAAATTGTTTAAAAGTAACTACACTCAGAGGAGCTATGAAATAGAGTCATCACGTACTTTTGTAATCACCTATACTTGCTACACCAGGTACATAAAGCTTCTGCCTTTTACCCACATTCCTCTCTGTCCCACCAGGCAAGGAAACCAACAAAACCCAAAAAAGGCACACAGGGCGGTAAACGACATTTGAATCAGAATTGACATAAATGTACACGGTTTACACTTCCTACATCATCTTTTATGAACTCTGCTTTTCCATAGCAAAACATCTTCATCCTATCCCTGTTTATTGTATCCACGTGTACTATGGGATATACACGCATATATGTAAAAATATATGCTAATATTACCCGTCAGACCGATGCAGGGCGAACTGTTGGGATGGAGGGGACAGTGAGTATCTACATTCGTTTAGCCAAAGTGGTGGCTTTGACTGCTGCAACTTAACTGGGATTTTGCAGCTTATTTGGCAGAGCCATGCACTGCTCTCACTCCACTGTGAGCCAGCTGGGGAGGGGGTCAAATAAAGTGCATCACCTCATCTGGCCAAACTGCTCCCTCTCTAGCCATCTCTTACAGTCTGCACATTTTCACACACCATCCGTTTATACAGCTGAGGCAATCTAGCTGAAGTATAGCTCCACAAGGTACAACAGCAGTGCCCTACCTGGGAATTACACTTGCTACCTCTGAGTTACCTGCCCAGCTCCTTATTCAGTATTTATCACTGCTGACACATGATATTAAACTATGGTTTTTGGTTCATGTTTGTGTATAATCGTGTGCTGTTTCTGTTTATGACAAACTAATGAGGAACAGTTCAACTGGACTACCCATCCATCCATTACATTTGCCCACTTCATTGAATCTGGGGTTTTGGAAGGGCTGAAGCCTATCCCAGCATGCACTGGACAGAGGGCAGGGAGACAGAATGGACAGGTCACCAGTCCTTCGCATTGTCAAACTGACAAACACTCATTCACAAACACACACACTCACATTATCAAAATGCAGTTAGCTTGCCAGCGGGTTTGTTTTTAATGCTGCCTTTTGTCAGCAGGGCATTGTACATTCTCACACAGAAACAGTAAACTGAAGTGAAACGCACTGTTAACTATATACTGAAACTGACACATCACACGGAACGAAGCATGAATCGCCAGCTGCAAGCTTTTCTCAGCAGGCCCCCAGAACCAGGTGAGAGAGAGAGAGAGAGAGAGAGAGAGAGAGAGAAAGAGAGAGATCTGAGATGCACACACATTCACATTACACAAACACTCAGATACACCCTTACCCACACACACTCACACTAACACTCATATGGATGCACTCAGTCTCACATAGCCATATGTACAGGCACAGACACGTGCTCACGTACATGCTAACAGACACATGCACACGCACCCACACAAGCTCTCACACAAACGCACCTGCGCACACCCACAGGCTCACATGCTGTCTTTCTAGTACAGTGAATCTGTCAGGAAGGATGTGTGGATGTCAAAGCACGCTCAGTAACATACATTTCTCTGTGTTCTGTCTGTTTCCCTGTGCTATAGCCAGATAAAGGGAGGAAAATGTGTCTGAAGAGGTAGGAAGAACGGAAGAAGTCTGACGACCAAAACGTTTCCCGTGATGCTCCTTTGGTCAAGTGCGGCGCGTCTCCAGTGAGTCGTTTTTGCTGGGATTTTCCAATGGGTGACCTTATTGGCCCATCAGCTCTCCTCCAGCTAACACCCAAGACATTATCTCACTGCAGGAGCCTGTGCTTTTCACTAAACAGTTTTAAAGAGAAATCCTTCATCTCCATTACTCTGGCCCTCCGGCTTAGGATGTGCATGTTCCCACCATTCTAGATGCCCTGTACATATTACCCAGCATTCTTAGCACCTCCACAGTCCCATGCAAGATTACCACAAGTTTCCTTGGGTACCATGGGAAAGTCAGATCTCACATGGAAATGGTATATCTCACATGAAAATAAAGGGAGCTGATGGCTGTCCTCACATTGATTTTCACCCTTGGAATGTGGAATCATATATTTCATATATTTCAAAGGTTAAAGAAATATATCAGATGGTAAAAAAGTTCAGGTTTAATGACTGCAGTTTGATGGATGCAGACCCCTTCTTTGAGTTTAAACACAGATTATCCAGGACACAAAATCTAAACAACACCAGAGAACCTATGTGCCTGCCCAAGTGCTGAAAAACTGAGTGGGCACAAGATACTAAACAGGTATCAAATGAATTCTGAAACAATTATGTGTGAACAACCAGAGTTGTGTAGCTGCAGAGAACAGGCCCACAGGTTAGAACAAACGCCCACGCAGACAGATTACCAAGGACAGGCTCTGCATTACAAAAATCAGGGTATTCAGCATTCAACGGTAACATACCGACGAGAATCCACATCACTTACTGCAGGCAAACCAGGGAGAATTGCCAGCAGGTTACTTATAAGTGTGTTTTTAGTCAGTGGAAAATCTGCAGGTCTATGAATACAATTTGAGGGGGATGGGGGGAGGGAATAATAGCCTACAGGCTAGGGTGCTTGACCAGGATCTGGAAGGTTGGAGGCCCAAACCCCACTCTCATCACAATAAGACCAGCATAGCTGCTGGAGCTAGTGCCCAACCCCACATTGCTCTCCTGGTTAGTCTAATCAACTGGAAGTCACTTTGTACAAAAGCATCAGCTGAATAACGGAAACATAATGAACTTGTAGCGCTCCCATTTCTAAAACACGGGCCTTACGCCATAAACATAAAAAGACCTCAGCATCTGTAAGGGAAAGATAAATTCTGCTGCTACGCCCTTCCCAAAGCGTACCAGGTAACCAGCACATCTTAATGTTCCAAAATAGAAAACCCAAAGGCATAATTTTCTATTGGTATTGCTGAGGCTTTAGGAAATATTTACATTTCCATTACTTATTTAGCTGCCACTTTTATCAAAGGAAACTTACAGTTGAGAGGGCTAACCAAGGGCCAATCTCCCCTGGGAGCAATGTGGTGATGAGGGCCTTGCTCAAGGGCCCAACAACCATGGTGTTCTTGCTGTGGCTGGACTGGGGCTTGGGCTGCCAACCTCAGGGGTCCCAGTCATGTACCTTAGCCACTAGACTACAGGCAGTGGTTGAATTTTAAAATGTAATTAAAATTAAAAAAAAAAGAAATAAAAACTATGACCTGAGCAGTGCAATTTGGACATCACTTATGATGTAAATGTCATTCTGTAGATTTTCTTTCCTGAGGTTTATATTCATGATTACTCCAATATCCTGCTTTTTCCTGAGATCCTTCTTTACTCATTACAAGAATAAATGTATTGGCTGGCAGAGGCCCATCATTACTGCGGCATGAATTAAAACTTTAAATGCCATCATGATGGATCGTCAGCAGTCAGATGGGAACAGCTACCAAGGAAAATGTCATTGAGAACAGCCTTTTCAAAGAGGAAAACGTAACAAACTCATATCAGGTGCTCTGCTACTCACCAGGGACAAAAAATAAAACCATAAAATCAAGTTTTGTCCAGAAGACCAATGAAATAGGAAAAATTCCAATCAACATTTCCTCCACCATTTTATATAAAGCTTTTGTTTGAAAGAAGTTCTAGATGTCACTTTCACATAGAAACAAGAAGATACTTGTTGCCAAGACATCTTCATTGTGACATGTTTCATCTCTGTTCACTTTAAAAGTGCCATCTATTTTTAATGTGCCTGGCCTGAATGAAGAAATGCAGAAAGCAGCCATTTACAATTACACCATTCTGTTAAGAAATAATTAAAAGAAAAAGATAACAGTGCCAGCAAGATTGGTATATTATAATACCATCACTTGGTCACCTCAGTCCGTTTGATCAGAGACCTGTTTTAATTAAATAACTACAAAAACGAAAGCAATGGAGATCAGGTCCACCATGTGTTCATGTCCTGTTTCAATTTCTGCAAGAGGTTTGCTGCCAGTGTGGTGCCATTGTGGCCCTTCCATGTTCTTCCACTTCACACACACTTGTTGTGCTCTGAAGAGTGCGATCACAGACTGCAACGTGGCCTTCATTAGCTCAAACCAAATCCAAATGACACCTGTCATTTACTGTAACGATCACAGCACCCAAGGCAATGAGGCAGACTGTGCGGCTTCTCCATACCACCAAGACCGTGCCCTTACATACTGTAGATTACACGCTATATCACCAAAACTATTACTCTCATTACACCGTATTTATTTATTTACACCTTCCTCATTTATTCATTTATGGGTCGTTTGATAGGGACAAATACAAATGAGCATTGCTGTACTGAGACTGCAATCATCGGATGTTTTGCATTACGGTATTCATAGCTTGTGATGAATTGCAATTCCTGACTCATTTATACTGCTTATGATTGAACTGCTGTGGTTTACACGGGGAGAAAAAGGTCCAGTGCACACAGACTTCTTGGTTTTCATATTTCTGCACTGAGAACATTTTACATTAATATTATATATGGAGAGCTTGGGATGAGAACATTTTCCAGTTCATCACGCCTGATCAACAAACAAACGCTGTGCTCCCTTGTGTGTGACAGAGGACTCCAAGGCCATTAAACCTGTATGTCTGAAAGATATATCTACAATTAATATTTGCCTGGCCATGGTGGAGACAAAACTACAAATAAGCTTCAGAAATCTGGATTGTGTCTAACCATACATAGCTCCTCACTTACAGCTCCATTCACTTTGGGGTTCAGAAAATCTCACACTCCAATCCTTATCTTTTTCTATGGTTACCTCAAATTCACATCACACATACAAATTACTGAAGAAGCGCAATGCAGCTATTTTTAATCTCCATTTTACCTAATGTCATACGAGTTTATGTAAAGTTAAAGGGGGAACTCCTGTCAAAATATATCACTCAATACGCTGTCTAATATGTATGTAGGCATTACCTTAATGACTGAGAATGATGCTTTCAAAGTGCAGTTTGCCCAGAGCTGAACTCCGCAACTGACGATTACATAAGTGGAACTAGAGCAGCTCTGAGCTGTTGCTGTCAGTGGGAAAAGGCAAACAATTTCAGAAGACCTTCTTATTTTTCTCTGGGCTTAGCTCTCTGATTCTGTAGAGACACTATGCATGTCGTAGATACAGTACATCTTGTCTCAGTACATAGATTATTACTGTTTATTTTACCAGCAAGGCTGGCCGAAAATCTCCTCTATACAGATTTCAGGTCAGCTGAAACATTTGTTTATACAGAATTCAAGGCCCGCTTAAACATATTTCTGTGTAGGTTCCTTGCGTGTTTTGGGAATCTGGGAAACAATGTACAGGTGAGCCTCCACATTGCAGGGGTTAGGGGCTCAGCCCCCCCTCCCACGAAGTGGGAAAACAGCGTAAAAGGCAAGCAAAGCAAGCATGCAAGCGTAGTGAAGCAAAGCGAACACCTCCAGCTGGGGGGTTCACAGGGCACTGTGAGCATTTCAAACCAGACTGGAGTTCGGTGCTGTCTCGTGCTCCAATGGTTAGTCAGTTTCAAGGGACAATTACATTTTAAAAGGGAGTTATCCCATAATTTTTTTGTCAAAATGTTTGTTGCCAACCCGAAAAATCAAGGCCGCGATGTGGAAAGCTGTGATGTGGGGGGGTAACCTGTAAGTAGAGAATGCAAGAGGTTTGGGTGGCCAATTAAGTGGTGGCATGATTGCATAGCTAACTTGGACAGGGGACGCCGTGATTACCATGCCAACTCATCCGATAAATACCATGAAAACTTTGATGAGTACAGAACGTCAGGACCTCAGACTAAAGGCCCCTCTGAGGTCCTGACGATGCAGGGCTGAAAATTCAGTATGTCATTGAAAGTGTAAATATTTTAGACTACAGCTGGTCCCTAGTGCTAAAATGTGCTAAATTTCATTCAAAAGAATGTCTCCTGTAGGAAAAGTCCTCATCAAAGCACTGAGGAATTAGCTTTTGTCTGTAGCACTGGTGGTTCGGGACCAATTTAATTTGGGGGGGGGGGGCAGACTGAGACCAGTTGTTCTTTTGGGGGGGGGGGCTAGGCTTATTTCCACTGGGGCACTGGCCCCCCTGATCCCCTCTTGCCCCCCCCCTTAGAACCGCCAGTGCTCCTTTGATCTGCCAACGCGGCTGCTGCAACAACATATTGTTTTCCCCAGGAAGGTCTCCAGTGCAAGTCCTGCCCTGCTTAGCTCCAGCCTTCAGGCAGGAAAAGGGTGCATGCTCAAATGGCTGCAGGGTAGATGTGCCTTACTTGTCTGGTGGACATTGCTAGACTGCATCTCACTGAGTGCCAGAATTTCACCTTGTGTCAGAATGAAAAGATTTTCCCTTGTTTGTGTTGAGGACTCATGTCAGGGTCTCCATCTATAACCTCAGCAGTGACGTGTCGCGGCATTTAGATCATGGCTCGCATGTTTCTGTCCTGCTCCCTTTATTGGCTTAACATACATAAATAGTGTCCATGCTTTGAAAAGCCTCCTACTCTACAAGGATTTACAGTTTGACTAAATTGTCTTTTCCACATTGGGCAGTGGTGTAGTACAATGGTTGGAAACCTTGATTGGTAGCATAGGATGTCATCAGTTCAATTCTCCTGTCGGGCAGTGAGTTTGATTTTAGAAGAATAAGAAATAGACTTTCAGCTACAACTTTATAGTCCTCTTTTCTCAAAATGTCATCTCCATCCCTGACTGCTCTAACTTAAGTCCATCCAAGCAACAGAGAGGTCATGCTACAGAACAAGGTATAGGCTACAGACTTATGTCAGCAAGCATCAAATTTAAAGGTAATGCTTTGCTCTTTTTGTTGGTTGGTTGGTTGGTTGGTTGGTTGGTTGGCTGCTGAGCTCACAGTACAGTGTAAGTAACAAAAGAAAGTAACATTTGCTGGAATGCATTAGTCAGAGCTGAAGGAGTACACCACAAATCATGCGGATTAAATACCTGCCTTACCCTTAATATGGCACACTTGGCAGTTTACTTCTACTGGAGTGTTCCGTTGCACAGTTAGACAAGCAGCTTTTCGCCAGCACTGAAACACAAAGGGCTGAGGGAGACGTAATAAAAGACCATAGCTGTGCTAATGCAATTTCTGCTGTTTATTGCTGATACTGATCAAGAAGCTGAGAGGCCCCAACTTGGAGCAGCCATGAATCAGTGCTGCCATGCTTTCCTGAATCAGCCAGCTCACAGGCCAGCAGAGAGACACTCCAACATGTTAGAACATCAGCCCTACTAACCCAGAGTCACAGCATCCCACCAGGGTTATTCTCAGTCCTCTGCTTGGAGAATTTAGATACCGAATCTTTGGAATGGACAGTAACACAGTGACAGGAGTCTGCACGGATTACTATGTAGTTCCTCTCAAAAGAGAGGAAATGCACCTTCTGCCATCCTCAGTGAAAATGGTACCAGTGGGTAGTTCTGTCCGTAGGTAAGAAGACAAAAAAAGCTAAATTCTGAACTATCACTTTAATTCAGGCATGCACCACTATATACATAATGATACCTAACGATAGCTTTAATTACTTTATGATGAAAAGAGATACCCATCACACTGAATTAAATGCCCCATGAGCTAGACCTGAGGATGTCCGTTTTTCAGATCAAAATGTGGTTTGCACCATTAAAACTGCAGTCAAGTCTGGGAGTCCAGTCTGTCAGCACCACCTCTATACAGTCCTCTGCTGAACCAGAGTTTGTATGTGCTCAACTGGTGGACTGCTTCCCTGTGTACACTGAACATTACAATCAATAATATGACTGCTGTGTGAAGGTGCAACATTTCCCTTTCATTTTCACATCTTTTCAAGTTCACAGCCAAATGAGTTGACATGTCATATTTCACACCATGGAACTGGAGAAGGAATATTATGGCACAGTGCCACTAATATTCTATGGGAAGAAAGATGCACACAGAACAGGTGTCCTAAATCAGAAGATGAATAAAGTAAATAAAAGAAAATCATTCATTTTCAATCGTAATGGTACAGTATAACCTGACTATCATGAGCATTCATTTATTCACTACCCAGTTCAGATTTTTTAAAATAATAATAGTAATAATAATGTGTCGGCCAGGGATTTTCGGATGTTTTTGCTCGAGCAGATGGCATCACTGGAATGTGAGGCATCGCTGTCAGCTGTCATAACACCTGCAATGGCTCATGGTCCGGCAGAAGTGTCAGGGGCTTGCCAGCGCTGGAGACAGCGTCGTGGCAAAGTGACATTGCGCTCCAACACCAACCCAGCGGTCCACGGGACTCCAAAGGCAAACACTCCACCGATGCCAGAACGCCGTACACCCTCAACTCACACAGGTCAGAAAAAATGAGTCGAGCATATTCATCATACACAGATATTCAGGCTAAGGTACACGACAAGGAGCCTTCGTCAATTCAGAGCCTAAAATTCATCGTGCATAAAAAGCATTCAGATAAATTTGCATGACAATTGGGCAGAACGACTTTCAGCCTGAAAATCATCTTTTAAACCATTTTTTTAGAATGTGTCAATACCAGGGCAAACCACGAAGCCAAGATGACTGACCAGGTGCTGAATTTCCAGTCACAGTTGAAGTACAATGCTGTGATGAGAGGCATATGTGACAGGGGCCGATTTATTCAGATGTTGTGATTAAAAACATGTACCGACAATGGGATATAGTCGGTAGAGGAAAACGGTGGGCGTGTTTTTTGGACTGAAAGCACGTTCAACGCAAAAAGGGAGCTTTGGTTCTGTCAGGCACAAGTCGGCATCGGCAGCCTTTGCGTTCCCTGGTGGATTGCAGTGACGCTGCAAAAACATGTGAACTTTTTATTAATCATTCCACCTCGGCCCCCACAGAGAGCGCTAGGCTGCGGCTCTGCGCGCGGATACTCACAAACCGCTGAAAGAACAGACTGACTGAGCGGTCTGGAATGCAATTACGCTAGACAGGTGGGTGTCAGCACTTTCATATGTTAATAACAGCTCACGTACACGTACAGTGTAAGCACGTGCATTGAATGGCTGACAGCAGTTTCCCACAATTAATTCCTTTCTCAATCTCTGTACACATAACATGATTGTTTTACATGACTTATCTGCATTACAACTGTAATAGGGGAAAGTTTCAGCGGTGTAGTGGAGAGTGTACTCAAGTTAAAAATGAAGAATATACACACCTAAAAGTCTGTGGATATGCCATATACACACCAATTATGTTATTGCTGTTAAAACATATGAGTTTTTGAGTTACAGCATACTTACCTGCTCAGTTACCTGGCTAAAACAAGACTGAAGGCTATATGATTATTGCGTCTGACCTAAGGCAGATCCCAATTAAATGTCTATAGCACTCCACGTGTACAGCCTCTCTTCCAACAAGTGCGCACAGGCACCATAACGCGCAGATTTCTTCCACCAAGTAAAGTAAAACACGGTGAGCTACTCAAAAATATGGCATGCAGCACGAGGGAGGGACGAACAAACACCCACTGTGCTTGCGGTATTCTTCAGAGGGCTGAGGTTTCTGCTTTAACACAATTGAGGGCATCGTTCTTATTTTTAGGCGCGTAAAGAGGAGGGAGAACAATTGCCAAGCAACAAAAGTGGCGTTGTTTCTTGTATCAGTCCGATTGCTGTATTTAAACAGTATTCGAACACGTTTGCGCTGACGAATATTCATTAAATTACAAAAGTCACATCGAATACAACGCAGTTCGCGTTGCTTTGCAGTACAGGGACAAACTATTCCTTTCAAGATACGTAGTGACATCATTCATTTTTAGTAAGTAAATGAATTTACACTCTGCATGACACAAAGATATATTCAAATTTAAAATTAATAAGTGTGCTTAAATAATTTAGTCACGCTGAAGTTTGATTATATAATAGAACAGAAGAGCATCCATAATTAATTTAAGAATATCAATACATTATAGTGATACAGGGTTTGTTGTACAGAAATGTAAGCAATTCCATTGGAAGAAGCGGGAAAATGACATGGGAAACTCTGGGAATGCGTCAAAATCATACTATATTTACGTTTTGTTACTTATTTAAACATCAGTATAATACGTCAGCTATATGGCTTGACCCGTTTTTGTCTGCAAAATGACAGTAGTTTGTGTTATAATGGACGTTATGTAATATAGCCTCCACAAGCCACTTTAATCCCAACAGATCCAACAACATGCATCGCAGACGCGTTCATAGATAGGACAGCCCCTTCTCGTGCACTCTCTGGACGTTATCCAGGTATGTTAAGAAGTCTGTTGGCATCGGGTAATCTTCTTTGCATGCTCGTGAGATCTAAAACTTTGTGAACTTAAAAATACAACAACAAAAAATAATTAAACTCACCTGTTTGTCCAGAGTCTCCTTTCCCACCGTGGAAACCTTCGGCGCTGGGACCCTTTCGCAAGTGCATCCTTCTAACAAATAGATCCCAGAAGGACGCGTACTCTGGTCGTTCTCAAAATAAAACAGGACATTTTGATATAATGCGAAATATTTTTCATGCCACCTGCTATTTTCCGTAGTCTTTTTACTGAGGTAGCCGCGTTTGGTGCCCTCTTTGCGCGCGACCATGGAGAGATACAGAGCGTGCCCCTCATTGTATCGCACGCTTTTCTGCATTTTCCGGCTCAGTCAGTTTAAACGAAATTTATTTGCCCAACACCATATCCTTGAAATTTACACCTTTTTATATAAAGTGGGAGAGAAAGTATACCGACTTTACAAATATGAAATCCAAAAGCTACTAACGCGCACGGAAAAGTTGAATTGCTGAAGCTGTCTTCTGCAACTCTGCTGCCCATATCCGAAAGAATCCTCGAAACGATTTATCCAAGCAAGTAACTGACCCAATCCATGCTTCCATACATGCCACTTTTTAAACTGAAAACATCGCTTCTAAACTAAATATAACAAATACAGTTACTAAATAATCAATTGATCGCTTATCTTAAACGCACCAGAAGAAAAAAATAGATCCAGTGAACAGACGGTAAAAACAGAATCACGATTGAGATCAGCCGTAATCGGCTTTGACACCAATTTAAAGGGACAGGTCTCTTTTGTGCACCCGTAGTTATAGTATGCACGGGTATGACTTGTGTAGAGCGGGCGTTGCTGTTCAGCCAAGCAAATTTTCCCTGCCAGAAATAAAGGCGGAGCATATATGCAAACAGGGTGTATGTCCATTGGGAGTTTTCTTTTAAACTACTTGTTATTTCATTTCCGCGGAAACAGCTGGATCTGATGCGTTTTTTCTCATGGGAATAGATTAATTTCTTGTTTGGATGTTATTTACAATAAAATTGTTTATTATTAATATTTGGCGGATATATGTTGTACCTATGTTTGACGAAATTTAAAGAAGAATTTCAGAATTAATTTGAACTTCTAAGTCATACACTATAAATTGAGTAGAGTAGTAGTGATTAGGGCTGTGAAATATTGTCATAATACAAAAATATACCAAACATGCATTTATATTAGTTTGGAACTGTGTCAGTTGACAGTTGTTTTCCAGTAACCCAGACTACTATTTCATGAGGGAGGGGAATCCATGAAACTGTTCAAACATTCTGTTTATTTTCCTGATCATTTCTATTATAAAGTTATTTTAAATTTAGCAGCTGTAAACTGTGATTCTCCAGGGCAGCAAACATTTTGCAGGGTTGTTACTTGTTTGTGTGTTTTTGTTATTGCCCACCCCCCAATCAGGCTTCAGGCTGAGGTAACACTCACCCCTTTCTTTGGCCATGACAGCCAATCCAAAAAGCCCTGAAGTAAACATAGAGAAATATAAAATTAACAGTTACTTCTGTCTAGTGAATATAAATAACATTCTGTGCCTCAAACTAACTGTCCCCCCAAGATAGAAAATAAGATTGGTATAAACTCACTTAAGAAGAAAACTGGATTGTAAAAGTTGGCTTCTACACAAAACTGTTTATTTAGTTATTTATTTAATTAATGGTCAGTCATATTATCGACCGAGTCAGTGTTTCAGGAAGCAGGATCAAGGACCAAACCAACAAAACCTCCAGAAATATTTTGAATCTGATGATGTTTATTGGGCGAAACCATCAGTCTCAAAATGTTGACAACAGTTAGCCGACTGACTTCGTAATAGAGCTTTATGAAATACCCTCAGGTTCCCTGCCGATCGATAGTGATGAAGTCTGACCATTGTGACACGGAGAAATGGGGCCAGGTGGAAAACTTTAAAATGGCCAGCTTGCAGGTCCACAGCAATTTACGAGTCTTTGAGTGTTACACTCTGGGTAGCAATATAATGGCCTCCTTGGGAAATTAAGTTGTGGTTGGAAGATTTGTACGTGGGCCAGTAGGAGGCACTGTTCCCTCTGCACCAAACGGAAGTGAAATGTCTCTGCACAGTGTTGGGACACTGTGCTGTAGGAGGTACCATCCTTCATAAGAGACTTAAGACCAAGTTTCTGACTCACAGTCGTCATCAAAGATCCCAAAGGAACAGTGTCCCAGTCAAATTCACATGAAAGAAAGCTTGTCTCTGTACATCTTGGCAATTAATCAGCCCATATATCTAAGTGGATACACAGTAATTGACAATCCATTCTCACTTTGAATACAGGTCAGGAATGCTAAGGTGACCTGAGTTCTCAGTTGATCTCTTCACTGACACAACCCAAGGTTATTAACAGGCATAAGAATATGACATACAGTATTTACATAGCTAGACATGGATACATTATATTTACACAAGACCACCAAAATATGCCATCAATAAAGTGTGTAAGCTTCAGGTTTCATTTGGATCAAACAGCATAACTCAAACATTGCATTTGAGAATTTTCAGGGTATTCTTCAGGTTTTATGTCTCCCTTCTGAGTTAAGAGGGCGGGGGAATCCATGAAACCGTTTGTTCAAACATTCTGTTTATTTTCCTGATCATTTCTATTATAAAGTTATTTTAAATACAGCACCTAGTTGTGCAACATTGTGTTAATAAATGTAGATGCGTGGTGGAATATGAAAAGCAGAAAAATGCAATTAAGCATTTAAAAAGACATATTATCCAGCTGTGCTTAGTTGTAAACCAATTATCATGAAATAGAAGACTACCATGAATTTCCATGAAGCTGTACAAAACTAATTATTCCTTTATATTATTACCACAGCTCAAATCCTTCATCTTCCATTTAAATTCTCTTTAATATCTTGATGCGTAGCATTTACAAATAACAGCTGTTTTTTTGTCACTGCAGTATGTGTTATTGAACGCTTACTTGTCATTGGCTGTTGGAAGTTCATCTTTCCTGTTGAAACCAACAGTGAACAGAAATTAACACCAGATCATTTATGACTGTTTATCACTAGGTGTTGGTTTTCTGCCCCATCCACAAACAGACGATATTTGGTGGAGGCTGTGACAGGATCGCCAAAGCATTTAACGAGCAAAAGCTGTTCAGAAGTTGCTCGCCAAAGCAGTTCTCTTCACAGATTGTCATTGTGATGCTGTAAACATTACATGACATTACATTAAGCCATTACAAAAATGCATAAAATAGGACAACAACCAAAACAATATGTGCCACAACCATCTATAATATTTCTCGCACCTACCTACACAACATCTTTACAAGTTTAGGGTTAGATGGGGCAAGGAGCAGTTTAAACAGATGTGTTTTCAGTTTGTGATGTGAGATGGGGAGAGATTCTGCAGTCCTTATGGTAACAGGAAGTTCATTCCATCATTGGGGGGCCAGAAAAGGAAACAGACATGATGGAGAAGAGGGGTGCTTTGGGAAGAGAGGGCCAGGCAACCACAGGATGTGGCGGTCTTGAGGTTTGATGATTTATTGCAGGTAGCAGAGTGCTGGTCCTCCTGCTGCTCCAAAGGCAAGGACCAGAGATTTGTATTTTATATGGGTTGCTATTGGAAGCCAGCGGAGGGAGATGAGGAGAGTGTCTTTTGGCTGATTAGAGGCAAGTCGATCAGCAGCAGTCTGTCGTAGCTGAAGAGCCTGGATGCCATATGCAGGGAGACTAGTGAGGAGATAATTGCTGTATTCCAGTTGGGACGACACAATGGGCAATGAGCTTGGTGGTATACAAGGAGAGAAATCGGCAGATTTTGTGAATATTGTTTCGGGAATGAAGGAGGGAGGGAGGAGTGACAGTAAACGAGTTGAGGTGTTAAGCCAATGCACAATTTTTGGCATGCAAGCGGCATGCAAATAAAAAGACAGCACAAAGATCATGTAGGATGTGCTAATTTTAAGTAGGTAGGCCAACATCCCTCAAGCTGGGGCTGCCCTTTTGAGGTACGAGTAGTAACAAACGCTCCACAAACTCCAGCGTCATTCACACATTGTTTAAGCCAGAGCCACCCCGAGCAGCCAGGAGGAGAGGGTGCAGTGTGCTGTAGCATCACCCAGGGAGAGAGAGATGTAGTCAACAGGGTAGCCTTTGTCTCACTGCTCACTAATGACTCCTGCTGGTCAAACAGGTGGCCATAGTTTGCCCAGCGGGTGAGGGGCGTAGTCAGGAGGGCTTTCAGGAGTATTGGACCCCTAGAAAAGATGTGGCACCAGGCCTTCTTAACCTTGTGAATGAATTTTTGAGCATTTTGGGGCCCCTGTCCAGCCCTGGGCCCCCTGAATCCTTCAGGACATTCATCTCTTTATGACATCAGTGAATGTAGTAACCAGGGATTCCCACATCTCATCACTCAACAGTGACCCCTGTTGGTCGAATAGGTGTCCACAGTCTGCCTGCAGGAATTTGTGCTTGAAATGTCTTCCTCAAACTCAAGTCTCTGCAAGCTGCAGAATGGAGAGGAGAGGTAGCTGACATCACATATTTCAGAGGAGAATGCATGCTTATCTTATGCATGCTCAAATAGGGATGTTGCAATGAGCATGGATTAGGCATTTGATTTCACAAAGATGCAAGAAGGGGAGAAAGCATTAAATATAACATTTGATGGGAAGAGACTCTTTCTAGTATTTACATACACCAAGTTAATCATGGCAGCAATGGGCAATTTGCCTCATTGGAATAAATTAGCATATTAGTATAATCTAGAGCTGACACACGATATCTACCCACACATCCCCAATGCGCCCTATCATTGTTCCTGTGTGAAAACTTAATTAACTCTCAGAAGCAGCCAGTTTGTTTTTTTTTTTCAAATTAATTCAAGGTTATTATTTAATTTTAGCATATTAGATAATGACATAGATTTGTATCTCCAGCTAAGTCCCGAACTTATTGGTTACATTTGGTTAAATTTAAGGACTCAGAGCTTTTAAAAACGCCTTTTTTAGAATCATATGTGTCCTGTTTGTACAGCAGTCCATACTATCAATCAAAATCAACAAGTTTGGATGACTTTCAAAGACAGTTTATAAACAGCCGAGCGGGCCTCGAAAAAAACAGCCAAAGTCCCCTCCCTCTCATTAACAAAGATCCGCACATCATTCATCAATCTTAGTTAACAGGGTTAGCCTCCACAGGGTCCGTAGCGGTTCACAATTTTATTATGGCTGATTGAAATAAATAATGTACACGTGTGTACATATATGTTTAATAATGAGGTGGCTGAACGTGGCCCTCCAGTTTTGCATATTTTGCAGTGAGTAATCATGTTCGTATGCCTTTATACCTCACAGGAATCACTATACCCCCGCTGTAAAGACAGCATAATGCAATGTGCACTGATTGTAGTCAATAGGTACAAATGGATGCATGTGCTACTGCTTGAGTGAGAGGAAGGCTTTCAGCCTGTGTACTATTATACCATCAACAGTCCGTTCTGTTCCACCATTATGTATTTTGACAATGTGGTGTACTTTTCTCTGTTTTACTGTTTTAAAAGGATTTTAATGTAAATATTAACTATAAAGGCTGCTGTACCTGACTGTTGAGGGAAGGGTTAGCTTTAGCCTGGGCAGGGTTATTGTACTGTAGAGCTCAAGGCATAAACATTACTGGATGGCATTTTTATACTGTTTTCTGTATTTTACAGAGCAGTTATCTGATTATTTCTGTCTGAACTCAGGTATATTTCTTCTGTTAGCGCCCTGTATGAGCAGGTAGAAAACATAAGATCTGTCAAATCACTGAAAAGGATTGGGGGAGCTTAAATGTATTCCACCCTGGTGCTCACCCCTCAGTGTCACTACAGGAGAATCTCAGCCTATCAACATGAAGGACATGGGGCCACACGGACACTGCAACCAATTTCAAAAGTGACAGTTTCCTGTCAAAGGTGACACATTTCCCTCAAAGCTGAGCCTGATATGTTGTTTTTCGTCTGGGGTTGCTTTGTCAGTTTGGAAGACGTTGGCTCTTTATGTCAATTGATTAATGCCTCACCAACAGTGATGAATAGGACATGTGATCTGGATTCCCACAGCTGTTCTAAAAGCAGAGGGTCCCAATTTGGGCGTGTGAAGGTGTGGTCACTGTGCACTGAGCTTAGGCTGATGGAGGATGAGCCAGCAAACAAACCCCCTCTTTTAAGAGCGTGTGGGGCTGCTCTGTACGTTTTGGCCTGCCATGTTTTGGTAGCATGGTGCTACTTTCTCCCATCATTACACAGCAGGTGATGTTGAGACCAGACACTGACTGGAACACCTATCCACATATACATCTTCAGAAGAGATGTAGCTTTACCTTGAGTAGGTAGCTTTGCTTTGAAGACAAACACACAGAGAAACTCTGTGGAGAAATAAGAAGCACATGAAGGGCTCCCCATAGACAGAGTAAGGTTCAACTCAATGGTCATGGTACACTAAGGCACCTTGAACAGCCTTAAACAGGTAATGTTTGAGACTGGAGACCCAGACCTTTTTTACGTGCCTGTGTGAAGACTTACCGTCTGTCACCAGGGAACTGTGTTTTGAGCTGGAGCCACATATTTTATATTCTCCATGAAAAAAAAAAGAGCATGAATAATGGAACACCATGACAAAAAGGGTCTGTTCACAGATAGTGCTCTCTGCTTCCCTCCAAGGTCGTAATTTCATTACAATTAGCTTTTGCTTTTTCCTGTTTTATTGATTCCTCTGGTTCTAAAGAGTGTGTGATTTATGTCTTGCCTGTCTGAATTATCACCTTTGTGAGACAGGCGCAGAGGATTACGGTTGCGTGTACGGCATCTCCATTGTTAGCCACAAACCTTTGTGTCCTGATGAGGTGAGCGGTTTCATCACTAGACATGCGGTCCAAGCGTCTCTGGAGTCTTGCGTTAAACATGTGCGCTTGCATTCTTAATCTCGTCACGCCAGCCTACCTGTCTTTTTCACGATGAACGCGTCAGGGTTGCTCCACGCAAAGTCAGATCTTAACCATGCCACCCTGGTTGCCTTACCAACCCTCCAGTCTTGTGCCAAGTGACAGGAAAGCGTTGCTAGGCAACTGTTAATGGGACAGGAGAAGGGTGATGCTGGAGTGAAAGATGAGTTTTGTGGCCCCGGTTTTGTAAACTCATGGGTCACATGGGATCAGAGCAAGATTGTGTCTCCTCTCCTCTGTATCACTAGTCAGTCTGAATGAGGATATGGGTATTCACTTATGGAAACAAATTGCATGGAAATATACTGCAATTAAACATATTATCAGTGCATTGAAAGTTGAAAAGCTTTCGTTCCATATTCTGTCTAATTTCACAATGGCGTTAGCATTTGTACGTCATCTCTAATTGCCTGGTATTGTTCTTTCCATGTTGTAAAATTGCAGGCTTTTATACATCAAAGTATCCTCCATGTTTTTCCCCCATCTTTTAAATATTAAATAATAGAAAAAATAATTTACACCTAAAAGCTTTCTTGCCAGTAATAATGCATTTTGCATCATTTTGTCACTAGGCTACTCAGCAGCGACGTTGTCAAACAATAGACCCTTAATTACAAGATCAAACGGGGGGGAAAAAATAAGTTATATTAAAAGAGGCAAAGGGCGTGATTAGCTGTGAATAGAAACAGAGAATGTCCAAGTGCAGCTCTCTGCCTTGACACCTGGGCTTTACCCTTCCACTTAGCAGCAGAGTGGCCGATCTGCACATCTGTCCCCCTCAAACCCCTCCAAACCCTCCACCCACGACCCACATACGGGGCAAGTATATCACCTGTGACCTGTTCCTCATGACAACATGGGATAGCTTGTACAATTATGACATATAAGTGTTTTAACAGTGTTTCCTTTTGAAGGCATAGGATAGCATGTACTAGTATGATTTTACTACGATTAAGTGTTTTTCCTGAGTTTAGACCAGCTGCATGAACACAGATTAGTGTGACGCATGTAACTTGTACACTGTTTCATTTCACAGCTGTAAGTGACAATGGCAAGTGTGTACTGTTATGTTTTTTCCCGCATGTATCTGGTGACGTACAACAAAACTTAAAATTCTCAAAACCTGCCATTCAGTTGCAGCCCTCAGTCTGGAGACCACAGTTTTATAGGAAACCACACAATACTCCAAAAACAGAGATCATACTGTATGTACATAACCAATACTGGCAACCTGCACACACTTTAAAATACTGAGATGTTTTTTTACTGCATATCTCTTTAAAACCTAATTTACTCAGACCTACTCTCTGCTATGACCATACCAGTTTTATGTATTTGAGGGAAATATTAAATCTAATTTTTTCAGTATTTTATTATGTTTATGATCCTGTTACCCCATTAAGAAGCAACCAATGTGGTTTTCCATGTTTGCATAGAGACAGGAAATATATTAAATACCAGTCAGATAGAATCCTCTTTTTCAACAACCAAGACATAACCTCATGATTCAGGGCCCCTCAGCCTGTTTTTTACCTGTTGACTCGATCAGGCTTTGCGTTTTTCAGACATTTGCACCTGTGATACACACAGAATCGAACGAGACAGATGTAGCCACGGTGATATTCTCGGGTGTTGGAGAGAAAGTGCGGAGCGCTGAGGAGAGGCAGCGTGCGGCTTTCCACCGGAGTGCTGGTGACCCGCACAGTTCCGCGCCAGCCGGAGTGCTTTGCTATGGCAACCGTTGCTTCACTCTTAACCCGCTGTATAAAAAAGAATCCACATCAAGGCTGTCCGCAATGCACCTAGAGGCGTTACACAACGGTCACATTTACATTCTTAAATAAAGCGCAGTTTAGATTAAACCTGTGGGACACCTTGTCACACAGATATTTGATCCCTTTATAAATTAATTCTCTCAATTAAAAATGGAGAAATAAATCAATAAAATATTTTATTCTAATCCAGGAAGCAAAACACCTTTCAATGGTGTGGAGAGAAGGTGCCTGGGCATTCCACTTTTCGTGAAATGTCTCAACCTCGATGGAAGATTTCCACTTTGAAAATGAGCTCTGGATGTTTTGGCAAAAAGAAACCCTGCATCAATTAATTAGCAGTCAGTTAGTCAGTAGCCAGTATTTTTCCATGTAAATTGCCCATGGGCTCCCCAAAACAAACCATCCCAATACTATTCATCAAGTCTTTTACTTCAAAGACAGAGAGCCCATGACCCTGCGGTACAGTTTGGCAGTACATTTTTTACCAATTTTGTTTTCTTAAATGATTGATAGTGTAAAACCAGCGTACTTCTGCCTAATTTGGCTAGCTCACTTTCAATTCATAATTCATAATAACAGCTTGCTAGGCACAGGTACTTTAAAGGTGACTACAAAGAGCCTTTAAAAGATTTCCAAATGCAAAAACAGTCCATGAAGGCAGCCATTACTACTTTGAGCCCAGGGGTATCACCAGACCCTATTTACTGGGGCATGTGCCCCAGTAATAATTTGTTGTGCCCCAGTAAATGATCATGAAAAATAACTAGCTTTTAAAAATGTATCATAAATTGCAAGTGTGAGGATGTGGGCACTTTTTGTGGACCCCAGGAAGATTAGCTGATTGTGATTGCATCACCTAATGGGGTTCCTTATAATAAACAATAAACTGAGGGCCTGTGTCCCACTTGTGCTAAAAGTCTTGCAACATCCCTGTTTTAGGCTCTCTAGGCTGTTCTCAATTTTACAGCATTTAATTAGGTCCCATCATGGAGGGTCCAGTCGCAGAGCTGCACCATAGGGACCTCCACCATAGGGCCCACCAATCCTGTGCATAGTAATGGGAGAATGCAGTACCATGGCTTGCAAACTTGGGCACAGTTATCTGTATTGCAGTTATCTGAACCAGTTATTGTGTTTATCTTCAAGAACAAATCCCTTTTATTTGTTGAAAAATGACTGAAAAAAAACTTTTTTCTCCCTTTATTTTTATGTATTTTGTGTTCAGTGGACTGGTCAGTGACTGGATAGTGGTATGCCCACAGCCCAGATGAACTGCTTAGCATGTTGAAACATATCCTATCCATCCTCTTACAGTGAGCAGACCCCAGAACCACCACCAACCCCTACCTCAGTCCATCACCAGCACCAGTCCATCACTAACCAGAACTAAACATGCAATGTTGCACAGACATGTACGTACACATACTCATATACAGTCATGCATCACTTAATGTCCACAATATGTTCTGTGAAATAGGACATTATGTGATTTGAATGTTGTGCTAACACCATATTATCAGTTATTTGGGATACTGTATTGTACCTGTATTGATTAAATAGCCAAGATACTGTACACATACAGTACTGCATTTTTTAACTCTATTATAACCTTATGGGACCACAGACGTACATGCAGTTGGATGTTTCCCAAACAGACGTTATGCAGTGCATGACTGTAATTCCTTTGCTCTGTCTATTTCTCTAACCTAACACACACACACACACACACACACACACACACACGCAGACTGTGAGTGTGCCTCTGACCGCATTGTTCTGTGCAGGATCTATCTCCTGTATCTGTGGTTGAGAGGATGACTAAGGGGACGTGCTCATGCGTTATATAAGGGGGGGCTTTTGAGAGCCTTGCCCTGATGAAGCACTGCTTCTCAGTACTGTGACACACACAGTGGTATCAAATCCTGGCCACTTGACCATGGCCCGCAGCCACACAGGGCAGCGCATTATTGGCCAAAATGTTACCTCAGTCAGGAGGAATCTCCTGATCTCAATTCAGAAGGGCGACCCATCTGGCCGATCAGAGCACCTGCAGTCTGACTGCATCAGCTGTCCATATAGTTTCCTTTGGCCAAACCTCTGTGCAGCTCAGCTAGTAGACCGAAGCTCATTTTTACTGTATGAAATTTAAGTGGGGCATCGAGGACAGAGGACATACCCACATAAATGGTTCACAAATTCTGCAGCTGTGCAAAAAGAAGAAAAAAGGGTACACATGTGTGTTTGTATTGCATGCATGTGTGCATGTGTATGTTTTTGTTGAGTGTGTGTATGTATGTGTGTGTGGGCATGTGTGTGTCTTTGTGTTTGAGTGTGTTTATGTAGTCATGTAGAGAGACTACAGCTTAACCTTATGAACTACTGACCACTGGGATAACAGCAGTAATTACAGAGCTCAGTTGGCATGCTATTAAATGACTGTAAACAGGAAAGACTTTTTTTCACACCTCATAAACTTGACAGCAAAGGTATAGTGGCCGACTTATTTAGGATTATGTGATGAAGTGAAATATAGGTCACTTTCCTAATAAAATGAAGAAATGCACTCTTGAACCTTAAAAACTAATGACTCAAATAAAAACTACCTGAACTATGAATTCACACTGCCTAAATTGTCCACTCAATAATTAATAAATAATTAAGCACATTAACATAAAGCTGCCCCAGGATATATGAATATTCAAAAAATAAAAAAATGGCAAGGAGAGCATCAGTCAGTTATTTGGTCCGACTGAAAATTTAAACAGGGCAGAGGGTTAGACAGGCGCCCGGGAATGGCTTCCTCCCATGGGGAAGGGAACTCTCTCGCCTCTTAGTGTCAGTCGTCAGTTCTCATGCTGGAAGGGAGCACTGACACCCGAACAGAGGTCTTTGTGGGCTCGAAAAGCTCTCCTTTCTCCCTCTAGCTGTGCAGTAAAAACATGCCAAGAGATGGAAGCAGAATGAGCTCTCCCACGGCAGGTTGAGCCTACATTTCATACAGGCAAATAGAAAAAATCACATATAAAAAGAACAAACTCTCACTCCTCGCTTAGCCCCCACGCTCAAATTTTAGAACAAGTCGATGTGCCAGACTTCTTACACCAGCTTCCTTTTGTTTCCAGGCCATTTTTCTAAGGAGTATAGCCTGCTGAAGAACAAAGTTTGGTCTTTAAATCTCTATTTCAGGAGTTGGATCAATAACCTCCACACTGTTAAAAACAGCATGGAAAAAACCACAAAACTGGTACAGCTTGCACAGCTGTTATTTATTTTTTATAATTATGCTGTCATTGCACATTTTGGACCTTTTGTGAATATTGTACCATTGTATGTGTATCCATGAGTGAATGTGGGTAATTGATGATTTCCCAATGGAAGTCAATGAAGTCTAGGAGGAACATAGAACATATGGTGATGAGAACAGGCAATTAGGGTTAACATTTACCTTTAACATACATTCAGTGCTGTATCCAGCCCTGCATCTGGCCTGGACCAGAACGTTTCAGGAGTATCTTTATCTTCTATGAGACCTGGCAAGCTGTTCTAAGCATTGACAAACTCTCCGTGTAAAACAGCACTTCCTCTAAAATTATACTCTTCATCGTATGTTTGTACAAATCCCCATTCTTGACTGAGAAGGTTTTCTCTTCTGTAGCACAGTCAGAGGGATGGTTTATTGGCCGATATTTTCATGTGAGATGTAAACCCATCTATTCAGCCTGCATTGACCTAGACTCACCACCCTCCAAGCACTGTCTCTGTGTCACTGTCTACTCTGCTGCGGTCTGCTCTGTTGTAGACCTTGTAGTTATCCAAGCTATTTACACATGGCTGTTTGCCATGCTGGCTGCAGACTTAGTTGAGTAAAGCTATATGCCAAAAAATAATCTTAACTTCTTAACATTTGAGTAAATGCTTTTAAAAGATTAGGTCAGACTCAGTCAACTCAGTCAAGTCAATAGTGTTTATGTGATCTTACATTTGATAGGTAAGGACTGATGCAGCTGTACCTATTGCTTGGCATGTGGTAACATGTCACTAAAGTGGGTGGAGCCACCACATATTAGCAGTAACTCAATGATATGAACCAATCATTGCATTTTGCTGCAAATATCAAAACCTTTTTATTGGCTGACGCAAGTCAGCAATTGTCAGTTAATTGTAACTCCACTGATTTTTAAATTGACACCTACCTTATTCATCTACCTCTACAGCCAGTGTGGTCCCCTCCAAAAATACATGCAAGCACCTGGATCATTTCAGATATTCTGCTGGATTGCTACTTGTAGATTTTTAGTGGCTCTTTCAACTCATTTCAAAGATGGGTAATTATGAGCAAGGAACCAAAACAGCTGAGTGCTCCATCTGTCTGAATTAATAAGCTAGTCAACTGTTTAATTGACAGATCTTGGCGCATGAGAATTATGTTCACTTCATCCCCTGCTGTTGATACCAGCTGCAGAGAACCACAGGAGTGAGTTCTCCGGCTCTTCCTTACCACCCTAGATGTGAGCTGAACACTGTCGATGGGGTAGCTTCAGGTACACTGTTCTCATCACTATGTCTTCCTATGTATGTTCTTATGAATTCAAAATGGATTATTTTACACAGAGAATCATCGCTGACTGGGTCTATATGTCAGGTCACGTAGTAGCAGTATTGTTGCTTGGAGTGTTCAAGTCCATGACAAACCTAGGTGGGCTGAATAGTCTGTTTTTGACATGTGTTGATATATTAAAATAGGGATCAATGATATTGTGCTGTATTTTGTAATTGGACTCTAATTAAGAATAATCTTGTTAAATGCATAGATATGCATAAGTGTAATTGTTATTAAGTTATTTAAGAGACATCACTTTTTATGTTGTTTGCTTTGTAAAACATCAAAACAGCAGTATAACAGTTCCCAACACAACTTTAAGATCAATTCAGCGAAAAACCTATCATGGTAGCTGATCTAACTGCTGTAAATCTTTTAAACAAGTGGTTTCAGTCTCATACCATTGTTTTATTAAACACCTGCTGCTATGGAAATTGTTCTGTTGCACTAAAATGTACTGTCATATGATTTTTGTCGGTAATGACCTATGAAAGAGAACTTCCTTATTCTCAGTCAATAAAATTAAATCTGAAATCTCTTTTCATGGTGGGAAACTTGATAAAAGGACAAAACAAACAATCATAACAGCGAGCAGGTAACAGGCAAAATGGCAGAAAAATGAGAAAGAGACAGAATGAACTCGATAGCAGTTCGATAGCAGGTATGAACACCATATTTTTTAAAATGAACACACTTTCACTGATTCATACAAATGCATTCACTCACGCACAAGCATTTCATGTGACCTTACAGGACGCTAACGCCAACGGCACACTGTCAAATCTGAGAACCCAATGCAGGCCGACTGCAGGCGGTGAGGGCCCAGTGAAATGCACAAAGCGACATCACAGACAAAGCAGAGATGTGAGGACAAAGCCTGGCCTGGGGGCAGAAGAGAAGCACGGCCTCGCGCTAAGGACGTCACGCATTGTGTGTCTGCTCCAGAGTCACTGCAGGGTGCCTCATTTGGCCAGGCAAGGGGAACAGGCCTCTGGCCCTGTCGGTCATCCAGCACTGACTGCAGTGGTCCCATCTGCTCACGGCCAATTGTGAAACACAGATGGGGCCGAAGGGACACCCCCAGATCAGAGGAAAAGTGTGAGGGCCGATGTGGTTTGTTGAGCCATTTCATTTTGAATGCAGTGTGGTGGATGACAGAGTCAGCCTCAGCCACCTGCCTTTCATCTCAAAACCTACCACCACCCCCCATGCCCCCCCCCACCGCACCCCCAGCCCCACCTCCATACCCACTGCATGATACGCACACAGCACGAACAGGGCAGGTCAGTTTGCCACACACATAGCCCCCCCACCCCCCACCCCAGATAAAAGGCAATGTTATGAGGCTGGTTTTGCAGTGGGGAGCAAGTTTTCTACAACTTAAATATGGTAATCATTTCTTTAAAAAAACAGCTCAACAGGGAGTATGGAGTGCTGTAACACTGATTTATAGTTTTTGCAACGTATTGTAAAAACGTAACTTGTTACATTTTTCACCTAATTGATTCCAGGTCTTGACAACTAAGAATCACATTTATGGCTTACATTATGTTTGTATAATGGAAGGCACATGTAGGCTTTAGACTTTCAACCATCAGATATGCCTAATTGGTACAAAAAGCTGTATACAGTCAAACAGTTGGAGTAAATGTATGTCTCTAATTTGAATTCTTCAGTGTTTTCTGAGTATAAAGTCAACTGTCATCAAAAGCCTTACAGTACATTCATACAAGCAGACAAGTGCAAATCTTGAAAACAAAAGCTAAAGCTGGGCTCTACACAGCAATTTAATTACACTAATGCAGCCATTTACAATTTTTCCAAATTCGATTTCATACTATTTCCAATCCTCATGTCATCCTAGTTCAATTTCCATTTCCACTTTTGATTGCAAACTGACCGCACGGTCGGAGGATTAAGGCAACTCCTTTCCTGGAAACCGCCTCGATGTCTACGCATTCCAGCGTCTCCCACCTACAGCGACTCCATCACAGACAGGCTGAGTGAGTGACAGGGAGAGAGGGAGGGAGAGAGAGCATCTGATCTCCCACAAGGACAGCCCAGATGTCGTCTGTCACATGCTCTTATGTAACGGGGACTGGCATGGTTCAGTCCTGCAGGGAATGATGGGGGTGGGTGGCATGGGGGGGGGGGTCTATCTCTGACCCCTGAAACAAATCCCAGCTCAGCCAGCCAGCACAGGGAGCGATCCCTGACCTTTAGCGGTAAGCGCTATGATCCTCAGCGGGTCAGCACCATGGAGACCCAGCCGGTGGGGGAGAGAGAGCAGCCATCTGCCCCTCGCTGCTAGTGCGCCGGCCTCCCCATCGTATCCCGTCAGCCAATGGCAACAACAATAAAAACGCACAGCAGCAGTCGTTGAGTAAGGTTCACTCAAACCTGTGCTACACGGTCCCCAGAGCACTGGACCTAACTACGTCAGAGTTTTAGTGATGTTATACCTGGTTTGGGATTTCCAGTAGCAAGGCCTGTACCACTGTAAACTCCTGTGGATGCATGTGCTGTATGGCCTATGGGGTTTTAAGTCTCTCTGAATGAGGGCACTGGCAGAATGACCACAATGACAGTGTGATGATTTCATCAGGTAACCCTGGGCAACAGCTTGGGGACTGGGAAGGAATCTGAGGGAGAGAAGAGGATTCAGAGGAAAGATGGTGAAATCCAGGTCACCGGGACAATTTTCTTTTTCTGAAAATGTTCCCCTGATGCCAAAACATATTCAGCAATACCATGGTAGATTAGAAGACAGGGGACGTTGGTGGCTTTATCTCTTGGAGGCCAAATAACACTAAATAACCACAAATTTAGACAATCACAGAGCTCACACTATGCTTAAGTAAAAATATCAAAGTTATTAGCAGCCAAAAATTAAACCAAAAAAAGTCACTCACTGTCATATTATTGATCTTTTTTTTCTAAACATAAGCATTTGAATAATCGAATTAGATTTTCTAAATTTTGATATAATACAATGTAGAACATTACTATTGTTTATTTTTAAGCTTGCACAACCTGTTATCTGATGCTATTTTAACTAATGTGCCAACTACTCTGAAGTTGATTGTATTTTATTTCTGAAAGGATGGCTTGTCCCTTCTAAGGTTTGTCAGACTGAGTTCCAGTTGTAATGTCACTCATGGCCAGCAGGGCAATGCAGTGAGGAAGGGCCGTGGCAGGGTATGTCTCCCCTAGACTCCAGAGACTGAATCCCTGATTATGTGTCTCAAAAGCAATCACAGATTTTTGAAAGCACGGGTGTCTTCAAGCTTATTGCGTCCCTTGCATTTTCCCTGCTGTGGATGGCTGCTTCAAATTTCAGCCTGAACATATGTGACGGTTGTTGGTCAGAGGTAGTAAATGACCACTGGTTTATCAGCAAAAGTCATGCCCCATGTTGGACAGGGATAAGCTGTGGCAAAGACAGTACAAAGTGAGTCTTGCCTTCCCATGGCCAAGCCGTTTTTTTCCTCCACTCCTGACCTGGGAGTAGAGCCAGGCGATGTCAGCAGCATTAGGGAGAGGCGGTAGTGTTATGCACCACATTCGCCCCCCCCCACCCACAGGCCTGAACTGGGGCCACCCCGTACCAGCGGGATAATCACACAGTCACATTCTATTACGCCTTCCTCTACACCACCCCCACTATCACCACATCACCACTTTTTCCCCTTCTCCTGCATTCGCCCAGATCAGTGAGGGTTTGTTTTTGTTGTTTTGGTTTTTGTCATAACCATGTGCTGTGCCGTCCCGGAGTGCTGGAGTGGAAAGATTAAAAATGGAACTTTTGGCTTGGGAAAATGTCTCTCCGTGTCAAACCATGTTGCATTACATTGAAGGTATTTAGCAGACTCTCTTCTCCAGAGTAATTCATGTATATATTCATCATTATTTATATTGAGAGCGGTCCAGGCTGTCATCCTATGGCGTTGTGCTAGCAGTAACCCAAACACCACACAAATACAGCAGAAGAACACAAGCGCACCCCAATGTGCTTCACCAATGAGTGGCCATTCATTACACTCATATGCTGTCATATCATACATTTCCAGTCTCTCGCCACAATCTGCAAAGCATCCAAAATTTCATGAAAACATTGCGAAAACATCGAATTTTCACCACCCCCAAGATTACCATCTGTTGTAGTTTGATATTATCAACCCCCCAGTGAACATGCCAGTGAAACCCAATATGTTCAGAGAGAGTGAGGGGGAAAAGCACTCTAGAGTGGTTCATTTTTGGGCAAGTACACACAGGTCCTGATTACTAAATTATGGCTCATTTGCCCCAGAGTCTTGAATCAACATTTCATGGATGTATTTCTTTAATTTTCCACTTTGTAAATAAAAGACTTCTAAGTAGTCCTGAGCCATTTCTTATTTTTTTCCTAAATTCCTCTGCTTTTATCATACTTAAAAGTTGCCAATGAGTAAAAACTAAAATGGATCTCCTCAGATCTGCCTAATCCAATCATGTAATGTGACGAACAGCAATCTGCAGATGAATTACACATTATAGTGCTGTGTGAGTCTGAGCAACAACAGCTCATAGTGTTCATTGTACTGATCACTATAATGAATTATAGTCAGTTCTGGTTTACTATAATTGCGTAAATAAAATATATACTCAACACAATTATAAAGGTGTTAACTCTTTATTATACTGTTATTACTACATCTTAATATACTGCATGATAACAGTATATATTTATATGATATATCAGTTGTGTATGGTTATCTTTGATTTGATTCAATCCATGTTGTAAGAAATGGTACTCCCAGTACATCTGTATACAGTTCTTTATCTAAAAAAAAAACTTCCTCTGATATCCCTGCTATGGATATACAGCAAGTTATGACGATAGGCTTCAGACTGCTATGGCTAAACCAATTAAACCTGTGGCCTCATAGCCAGAAAACCTTCAAAACAAACAGGACAGTTGGAATGTAAATATTTTCAGGGTGGAAGATTGGGAAGACATCTATTTAACAATGAACAGATTCAACAGGAATGCCTTTTGGTTATTAAGCTAAATGAGCTTAATGCAGCGTTGGCCAGTTTTAATGCAGTCGAGGCCATTTTTTTAAGTGCATCAGAGAGGTTCAGGAAAACAAACGTTAAACTGAATAAAATTCAAATTTTGACCCAAGAGGAAGTAGCACCAAAAGCCTTCCCAGTCAGGTGCAGGTCCTTCCCCTACAACACAAAGTGATGTCTCCTGCTTAGTGATGGGAGAAAGAGGTTTCATAGCACCAAACAGGTGATATGGGTGGAGCGGTGCTACCACACACTATCAGTACCTGACTTACCAGAACTAATCATTGTGGTTTACTGTGAAGAGAAAAACCTTTTTTAATTGATTCAAAGAAGTCAGCAATTGGCAGCATTTGATATCACCCATTAAGGTTCTTCGTTAGATCCTATACTGGCATTACTACATCTCCATTTCCACTTTTCAGGCCATTTCATCAGAATTATCTCCTCTTACAGCTGATTGCAGTTGCTGAAAAAACAGGATAATTTTATGGCCAGTGAAGAGGGGGAGATGGAGGGGAAGAGGTAGATGGGATGGTCAATCTTCTTCTCTATTGGTTGGCTTAGAGAGATCATTGTGACATCAACTAGTGCTCACTGTCAGTGGCATGACAACAGCTCTCTTAGAACTAACAAACACCACTGATCAACGGTTTGATGTAATGCTTACTATTGCATGGGTCTGTGCACAGTGGTTGGCAATAACATAAAACATAGTTTTCTTTTTATCTTTTTTTTAGCTCTTTCTGATCTTCTGAGATAAAAGTATTTCAAAAGGCTTGGTTACCTCTTTTCCCATAAAGCTTTGGATTTATGTGAGAAAATTAATTTACATAGACAAACACACACACACACACAGTTTTAAAACAAGGATACCAGTTGGGATGTTACATTCAGGGCAATTCCTGTGTTATAGCAATTCCTGGCCTCATGTGTTATAGCTCATATAATTAGCCTAATATTGGAATTATAGTATTAGACAGTGCTTTGGAACAATCTGACCCTCCACACTTTCTCATAGAGCCAACACATGAGAGTCCTCACCCCAAAGAGTCTCATCCACACGCATGACCGGAGGTATCCAGGGTGGCCCTGCATCTCTACAACACAGGCAAGAATAGGGTCCTCAGATTACCTCAGGAAAACGATGCCCACTTTTAATACGATGGTCCTTTCGCTGTCCTTGCCTTTTACTTCAGTGGCTCCTCCAAGGCTCTGTCTTGCTGCGGAGGGTAGCTCTGTGAACTCTGTTTCACCTCTCTGCACAAGCATCACCGTCGTTCTCCCATGGCCGTGGGGGGTCAGTTTGGGATCTCCCCTCCAGTGAGACACAGAGGTAGTGGGGGAACGGGCAGAGGCGTGGGAGGCGCGAAGATGACACCATCCACGCGGAGCTGTGGGAAGCCTTCCCTTCCAATCAAACACCGGTCATGGGAAATCAACGGCTGTTTCCACAGGGACGTTATCAGTAACCTCCGGCAGCGAGTGCAGAGTGGTGGGCGGAATCACAGAGGAACCCCGCACGGCTGCACCGTTAGCAGACACGGAGTAAAATGAACATGCAAGTCCAGCTGTCAACTGACATTTTAACTGTTGAAGTTTACATGCGGTGCAGGAATGGGGGAATTCTGCAGAGCGGAGGTTCACTCCCCAGGTTTGTCTTGTTTGTTCTCTGAATACATATGATTGGACGTTCAGCAAATATTTCAAGGTGAATTGCATTTTTATTTTAATGTGCAATATGAGAATGTGCTGAGCAGAGATAACTCATGATTAACGAGACCACATGATTCATAGCCACACATTACAGAGCTTAATTACCTGGCGTAGTTAATGAAAAATATGACTGACAGAATATGATTCCACCTTGGGTTACAGGCTACTGGTGAGCTGCCAATGATCAGAAGGAAAAAATAACGAATCAGCATGAATCTTTACCACACAGCTTGCAAAGTGTAGGGACAGATCGGTGCCATGATTAACAGTTCTTATGGGCTCTTGTGTGATTGACTGAGAGGTCAGAAAAATACTCCAATAGACTGGAATCCACCAGTGTGATCAATGTTATGAAGACTGCTGTCTTTAATGGTTTGGAAACACTTCAGTCACTAAACACAGGTAGACAGACTCAGCGGGGCGGGGCTGTTTCTACACGGCCCACAGTGTCTTACCTGTACTGATGACGAGGTCACTTTGAATGACAAAGTGCCTGTTTCATAGCTGTCGTGCTGGATTTTATTTTAAAGTCTAAGCAAAAAATTCTCTTTTGGAACAAACAGCTGTCACACAGTTCAAGGTCTGCAGCGACAGTGACCTGTCACCCTCTTTTGCTTGGCTCTGTCTTGTCATCCCACGCCCTGCAGTTTTCAGGACAGCAAGCAGTGATATGGAGCCAGGAGGTGAAGATATTTATGGGAACCTTTTGGAGCCTATTTTCCACTGTACTGCAGGCAGTTAGCACCACACCGGCAGCCTCTCTCTCTCTGTAATTTGTTCTCGTAGTGGGCGGTTTGCCCGCATAGGAGTATCTCTATGCGGCCCTTCCTTTCCTGGAATTGATCAGCAGTCAAAGCACTTACATAAGCCTGCGCTGGATGTACAAATTACCATTCCCTCCTCTGTATCATGCCTGGCCATCTCAAAACCTGCAGCTAGCGAATGTTCATCTGACAATTCACTTTGTACAAACCATGCAACCCCGTGTAAACCGGCAACAGGCAATCTTGTCTACAGTTCTATCCCTGTCATCACAGTTTATTTAACACTATTGCAGGTACCTTTAGTATCTATTATTAAAGTTTATTTTTTTATTGCCAAAATTCCTTGGATATACATGTTGAATTCCCTGAGGCTGCTATGGAGGAATCTTATATATAGCTTTCCGATATCTCTGTATTCAGTCTCAGCTCTGTAAGGAACTACCATCTCCTGGTTCAAGCATTTTTAGCTCTTCACAAACACTTTCGATGAGAGAAAGGTCCTGAACAGGTGGACATGATGGGAAAGACAAAGACAGGGCTGACAGCAGATGCAGGACGCATATCAAAAAACGGAAGGGCGGTAACGTGATTGCTCCAATGAAACAGCAATTTGGATCGACAGTGAGACAGAATTCTGTCTTCTATTTCATTTCCTGTTTCCATAACAACCAGTGTGTGTGGGTTCGGGGGTTGGGGGGCTTTTTTCAGGATTCATTAAAAATTTACTGCAGTCAATGGCCAGCAAGTAACAAACTATGAATGAAGTTATGTGTCAAATGTGAAAACATACAGCAAGAACCAGTACTAAAAGCCCATCTGAGCAATGTGTCACAGCTACAACAGCCTCGGTCGGGAGACCATACTTATTAGTGAATATCCCAGAAATGACTGTTGATAACGCTGAGCTAACCGCAGTGTCTACAGCTGGATAGCTTTCTAGCATGGTGAAAGCTATTTGCAGGCATAAACAAAACACTCTTGCTTTAAAAGAAATACTGCTTTGAGTTTTGATGAAATCACTTTGTCAAACTGTGGACTTCCTTGACAGCTGACAGAAGCCCAAGAGAGAGATTATGCAGGATTAGCATAGCATTTCTGCCACTCCCAAGTGTAACCTAACACTCATTAGTTTCTCATTATAAAATGGGCTTTGCCCAGTTTGCAGTCCATGTTTTTCAAAGGAGAATAGCAATAGTAAGATGTCCAGCAAAATGATTTGTTAGTGTACGCAATTGGGGTGACTCCACCACAGATAAACTGGGATATTCACCTGTATAAAAGTCACAGACCAAGTACTGTCACTACTTGTGATTTAAAAGTGCTTTATTCCATTATATTACACACTGAGTAATGAGATAAGGACAAACTCTCTGACTATAAACTTGCCTTTCCAGGTCAGAGATACTTGAGTGAAATTATGCTCATTTGCTGATACCAGACTGTATTCCATTTGATGTATTGCTTAACTCACACCAGTGTCTTGCAAATACCAAATTCAACAGAAACCATTTTGGTCACACAAGTCAACCAAAATGTGTTGGGTTCTGCTTCAACAATCTGTAAGCATGAATTTATTTTATTTTTCATTTTTTTTTTTGTCTGAGAAATACCTTCCTGTGAAAATAGATCTTTGGTAGCCTCTGACAAAGTGGACATACTCCTGTCTTCATAGGCCTATAAAACTAACTCTGACGCCAGAGAAAGACATTGTCCATTGGAAGGGCAGACTGTAGCACATGCATTGCTTTGCATTCTGTGAGAGGAAGGTGCAAGTGTAACACACTGCCATAGGGGAGGATTTCACTCATGCATCACTTGAGCCCTGCAGATTTTCTTTTAATCAGATTTTTATCTAATGAAGATAAAATGGTTCAATCAGTGAACCAGTTAATGAGCTGAATGCGCATCCCAAAAAGCCAAAGTACTTTCTTAGGTACTTAGTGGTGTGTGCTTTTAAACTGGGCAGTGATGGTCATATGAATCCCATAACAAATATAGCTGCAATTAGCTATTGATCCCTTATTGCTTTTAACTAATCAAAGGATTTGCCCTCCAGAGCCTGAAACAGTGTTTGGTTCAGGTACTTTTCGTATAATGTTGTGCCACAAATGTCACATATTGTACTGCCAAACACCTGAATGTCTAATTGATCTAGTTTAATCTCCAAACCATGACCTTTGACCCTGCTTTCACTATGCCTTAATGTATACAATGGCCTCAGTGGGTGATTCTTGGCCACACAGGATATTTTGACATTGTGCCCAGAGCATTATGGGGCCATTTTTTACATTTTAATTCTATGTGCTCTGGAGGGAAGGAAGTACGAATTCTGGAATAAGGTCAATGCAAAATGGAATTCTGGTAATCCCAGCAGCCCTCAGCACCTTAGATCTTTGAACAGTAGCTTTCATCAAAGAGGAGGTTGTACACCCCTACCTTACAATACTATCTGAATGTTTTGCTATTCAAAAAAAACATGTCTGTTTATTTAATGATTTATTTAATTATTTTATCATGATAAAATGAATGACATAATCCATTACATTACAGTCATTTAGCTGATGCTTTTATCCAAAGCGACTTACAGTTGATTAGGCTAACCAAGGGCCAATCCTCCTTGGAGCAATGCGGAATTAAGGGCCTTGCTCAAGGGCCCAACAGCCATGGTGTTCTTTTTTGTGGCTGGACTGGGGCTTGAACTGCCAACCTCAAGGGTCCCAGTCACCATGACACAAGTAAAATTCCTTATCCCTGGCAGGAAGTAAAATTGATTCAGGCCCCCCAGCAAACGAAGGCTGGCTGAGTAGGCGGGTAAGACCAAAGGTTGGGTGATATTCCCATGCCTTACCCTGTGAGAGGATTAGGCGGCAGCAAAAAGCCACTGATCTCAGATCAGTTCCTATTCCCTCAGCCCTCCTGTTTATTGATCACGCCAGGAAAATGGTACAATGTACACAAATTTCCTGATGTTTAGTTTTCTAGATAGGGAACATTTTAGAAAAAATCTGGCATGGTATCTAGGCTTGACGTTGCCGATTCCCAGGGCTGTCTTTTATTTTGGCTGGAGAGACAAGGCTGTAGTCTGTGGGTTTGTCCTCATGTAAATGAGACTTTACTGTGTGTTTGACTCGGCTGTGCAAGTGTAGCCACCCACCCTGGTCTCAATCCAACATCGGCTGCAGAGGCAGCTAACCCCACCATTATGTCATCCGTAGTAGCTGCGCTACAGATGCTGCTGTCTGCGTGCAGTCAGCGATCCTCCCGTGGGAGGTTTCTGAGAGGATGTCAGCATGAGCCGGCATGTCACTTAATGCCTATAAACTCAGCGCTGTTCACAGGCACTGCACTGGACACCAGATCAGAGAAATGCTCTGTAAACTGAAATAGCGCTGTAGTGAACATCTAGCTGCAAGCGATGCCAGTGTAGCTATTGATGTGACAGTGTACAATGTGTCAGTAATTCTTCTATTCATCATTCTATGTTTATGGTTACATCAAACATAATATAGTGGTCATTATGTAATAAAACCGCAGCTGAGTAAATATTTATGGAAGGGTTAACCTCATGCTACCAATGCAAAAATGTATCTTTATTGTGTTTTGTATCAATACACAGTTTGTACAGAGTTCCCTAAAAAGAAGAAGTCAGAAATTTAAAGCTTTCCAAGCTGAAGTTCAGTTGACTTTGTTGGTTTAATCTTCTGTAATTGTGAATTCTTTACCACTGAAATGATTTCCTGTACTTGTCGAGCAAGAGATGTAGTGGCCAGCCCTGAGAATGGGTAGAACACAGGTAATAACTGATAGATCAGCCCAGCCTCTCTCACACACAGAAGGACTTGAGTGTAATTGTGTGTGAAATTTTCTGTGAATCCAGAAAAAAAAATGCTGCTGGAAAATCACCCAGTGAAAACAGAGTAAAATGCGGAATCAATTACAGTAATTGCTCTCTTTTGGCCACATCATCCAAGGAGAAGATGCAGCCTGCAGTTGCTAGGTGACTGAGCTCTTATCCCATGATGTGTTAGCGTTCTTCCTGCTGACACCAAGGGAGAGAGGAAGGTTAAGGACTCCAGCTAAAACACACACCACGGAGACCTTCACTGTTCATATTGGCAGCGATACGGCAACATCTCTGTGGTCGGCAGGAGTCTTCCTGAAATGAAAACATCTCAGAACTCTCTCAGACTCTGTTTCTGCACATCTGCAAATCAATCAAAACAGACTTTGTTGAAATAGACGTTGTTCTATTTTACGGTGGAAAAAAACACATTTTAACGACATAACTGCTCGATTCCAAAAAAAGTAAGAGAACTCAACGAAAATCAGTCGGTTTTGATTGAATTGCATATGTCCTTAAAGATATTCCATGTGTATTTATTGAATCTTGCCCTATGTCATTATGCTTCAAAAGGCCAAGGATTTGAATCTACAGCCACAGACTCTACAATAGCTCATCACTTACTTGCTCACTATCGCCCCCATCTGTCCAATTTGGTGTCAAACAGTCATGCAGTCCTCCATTTGAATAAATACTCAGCTTGTGTGGCACTCAGAGTACAAGCAGGCCAAACACGATGGCTGGAGCCCCACAAGATGGTGGAGCAAAGGTGGACTCAGTGTCACCAGGGTAAGGTATAGGGTTGGGCCAGTTATACTAACCAGTATCTTCACTGTCTGATGGCCTCCACTGACTGGCTGGGTAGCCTCACGGCCTGAACATATTTTGAGCCTACGTTACTCTGACACCAGAGGCAGTATGACCGGTGTCACAGTCTGATGGGGAGGTTTGCAGTGGGACTGATTACATCATTCAGTTTTGGTGGCAAATACAGAGGAAAAATGTGAACTCTTTCAAAACTCAGAGACCTTTCTTTGCCCCATAGATTTAGGATAGCATCAGAGAGCGGTGATTTTATCGCAGAGAGAGGGTGACCCTTTTAATTTAGGCCTCCCTTTGTTGGTGTGAAAGGTGACTGTTTGGCTTTTTCTTTGCTGACAATAAGGCCAGCAGTGCAGTAAGTACAAAGAAGCTTTTCGTGCTACCTGTGATGGATTTCTGTGACAACCCATAATGAAAACCACAAATTACCAGCGACAGGATTTGAGGCCGGAGCGGGGGGAGACTCGGAGATCTGAAGCTGTACACAAACAGTGGAAATTGGTTCCAGCCCTCAGAAGAGCCGGGGTATCATGTCATCCTCTATTACCTTTATGGATCTACGCTCCGGGGCCGAGTCCGAAGCTCAATTACGACATTCCCTGGGAGGTGCTCTTATGGATCCGTCCATCAGCTAGAAACATGACACCCAACAATCCGACAGCTATTACCTGTTTCCTCCTCTTTCTCATTTCAAAGATGCTCGACTGACCGGAATAACAACACCAGCACTCATAACCGCTCTATGGGGTCTGATGGGGCTGAAATCGTAACTGCAGTGGTGGGCCTGCACTGTGCTCCGCAGAATCTCCCAAACTCAGTCCTGGGGACCCACTATGTGTGTAAGCTGGTTCCATTCCAATCATAATGACAACTAATAACATGTTCGTAATTAGACTTCTGTTAAAGGATGATTTACCTGGCATAAACCTACATTTCATTAGGAATATCTGTGTAATATCAAGAAAAATTAATGTCCCATATTCACATTCCAGGATTTTCAGTCAGGAAAATCAACCGCTCAAGTGCTCTGATTCCGTGATGTAAGGCAATTCACATGGAAAAGAGGTTAACTTTTAATCAATTCAATTATAGACTGGCAAGTGAAATCAATTGGGTCCTATTTGCTCAGAGTGTGGAAAACTGAAAATTTAAACTAAACCATTTTGAACAAGCTCAAGAGTTTAATTACATAACAAATGGCTTCAGGCCAAACCTGTATTGAGTTGATATTAGGTTTAAGAACAAAATTATGGTACAATTTTAGCATGCTCTAAACTTTCTTAAATGTAGTCCTGGGGATCTACTATGCATGCTGGTTTTTGTTGCAGTGTATCTCTTGATCAATTATAGCTGGTGAAAATGTGTTTAAGGTTCACCATTTGGCTCATTGCTCTTTGCAATTGCAACCACCTACAACATTTTAAGCCCACTTGACTCATCATTGCATGCTTTTTCCATATTTTTAATCCAGTGCCCTTCATCCACATGTTCTCTACTACATTGAGGTCCTGAGCTACAGTCACCTTGTGAAGGCTTTTCCATATGTGGTCCACTGTATCAACTCCATACATTTTTCAGAGATCTACCACACACATCAATGTATCATGTGTTTGCAGTGTTTCCATCAGATGCTGTTAAATATGATTTTTGGATAGCGAATTGCACAGCAACTTGTGAACCGGGGCTTGGGTGGAAAAAGTGTAAATGTCTTTTCCGGTTATTATAAATGAAAAAAATTCTCCCAGTGGAGATATGCTCTGATGAAGATCTCGATGCTGAAAGCGTTGCTTAATAAATTAGATTTCAAATACCACACTGTGCAGAAGCTGTGTTCATTTCTGAGAAGAGAGGAAAGAAAAAGGCCTCAGAATTCATGTTCCATTTCTTTACATTAAAAAAAACAACGGAGTAATCTTTAAAACTTCAAGTCCAACAATTCACAGGCAGATTACTATGATGTTTTATATAAAATGGCATTAGTACTACAGCCTATAACTATTATGTAAACCTCTGTGAGTGCTGAAGGAGGGGTAATTGAGCAATATAAAATCCTCTTCAGAAGTTGAACACTGAAAATTTTAACCCCAAATGGGTCAAGCTAGGCTTTATTCATGTCCACATATGGCCATGGTTTCCCATAATCCATGGAGGCAGTGGCCATACTGTTGCTGTAATCCCACTAAGACCCTGTGGAAACACAGAACACATTGGAGACGCACAAAAACTACCCACTAAATTTGTAAGATATAAATAAGTTATAAAATCATAAAGAAAGAACAATTAAAGCATTTATGTTCTGGCTCTTTATAAACCTCGGTTCTGTTTGCATCAAGACTCAGCTCCCTCGAACAACACATTCATCCTGAGATATTCATCACAATCCTCAACAATGCTATAATACTCAAAAGCTGTCAAATAAATTGAAACATTTCCCTGTGGTTCTGAAAGGAAATATGCCCACCTGGAAATTAAAAAAAGGAAAAGTTACATTTAGGCAAAGGTGTCAGCTGCACTCTGATCACAGGTGTTCTTTCCAATAAAAGCTGTAAGCTCTCTGAGAAGAGCTGGGAAACTCAGACATGCTGTTCTTTACTTTGGTTATGGATTGCTGCTTGTTGGCAAGTGCAAAGTAGTTATTCAAATACACAGTCACAAGGAAGGTTTTAACTTGAGGATTATTGGTGTAGTGGTACAAACTAGTCAATACATGAACCCCAAATGGAGTGTCAAGTCAACGTTCAGTAGCCAACTTCAGCCCAACCATCATACTTACCTTGCTGTTTGTCTGTGCTGACATCATTTTGTTCAGTCTCCCCGGTCACCCCTCCTTCCGCCACATGAGCACTGAACACGTCGCTTCCTTTCAAGGCTGCCCTCCAGTCCGCTTTGTCATTATTGTGTGGTTGCTTAGGCAACTGTTGCTGGATATAAAAGTTGTCTCCGCAAGTCTATTTCTCACAAATCACACACTTATACAATTGCATACACGTACATGGATGTACGCACACTCACACAAACATACACACACACATACACACACATTTATGGATTACACACAACAGGCACAAAGCATACATGACAAAAATAGGTAGGACAAGATACCATACTGTACATGTATATAGAATTCCATGTTGTGACTACCACACACACACACACACACACACACACACACACAAACACAATTAGCCCTAAACTGCTCCTGCAGCTGATGTAAAGTGTAATCCTCATCACTCAAAGATAAGGCCCGTGAGGTAGGGAGGGAAGGTCACTGGTGAAGGACCGCCTGTTGTGTCTGTATGCCTCTCACAAAGGAGAGACCTTGGGCTCAGGTTTCCCTCTCAGCAGTCACAGGCTCAGAGCCTCACCTCAGAGCCAACATGAAGCTGGGAGCACAAAATGGCTGCATTTCCGTAAAGCAGCACGCATTGGCAGCACCGCCAAGGGGCACCGTGCAAGTAATCGACTCCAGGCAGTATAGCATGGTAAGTGGGGTTGAACAGCAGTGCTGGGGGTCTGTGTATTGAGCTGATAGCATCTTTTCTACTGCAGTAACAGCCAATCGTTTTAACATATTCCCATGGCTCGTTTGTTACATCCTTCACCATTGCATCGTTTCCTCTTCATTTACTGTGGAAATCCGGTGGCGCATCTCCCGCCGTCACCAGGAGGCTAAATTAAAAGAAATAAATCGTGTCACTTGGCAGTTCCTGGAACCAGTTGTTGCTGTCAGATGTTCTCGTGGGTCCCCGTGTTGCTGTGCTGGCGAAAGGCTTTTTCCTGAGAAACCAATACGTTAACGCAAGGAACATGGCCTTCTCAGCAGATGTGTGTGGAGGCAGTTTTTGTGTCATTATTTGAGGTATTACCCTCACTTGACTACTCCCAACAGGCAGGTGTTGGCTGACGCTGGTAGATTTCATGATAGAAAGCTGTCTAAAGAAAAATATCACCCATACTAATGGTCAAAATTTCATTATATCAGGGAAAAAGCTGTGAAAAATGTTTGTGTTCTGTCATATAAAAAATCCCAAATCATTATGAAGATGACAGGCAAATGTTGTTTAGTTTCTGTGGTAGTTACGGTTCAAAGATCATAATATCAGTGTATCCTGAACATTTTTATTCAGTACTCTGCACATATTTTGGAATATTTGGTCAGATATATTTGTTTGTTGATATTGTATGGTTCCATAGTCCCAACTTGTGGATCCAGGCTGGATTTAATAATGAATTGTGTTTTTTTGGAAGATTGTAAGAGAGAAATAAAATTAAAATTTAAAAAAAAGAATTACAACTATGAGCTCTATATGATGCGATATAGGCAAATGTTGAAGTATTGTTGCCCGACACTAACTACTTGTTAAGGATATATGATAAAGCTGAGTTGTGTTGTGTTGTGTTGTGTTGCGTTGCGTTGCGTTGCGTTGCGTTGTGTTGTAAAGTGAGACATCCTCTAATGCCCAAACATTCACAAACTGGGGTAGCTGAACTGGTTAGAACTCCATTCATTTCATTATGACCACATATAACAGAGTGGTAATAACCACTCTTAACAGTGAATGCAGTTATCTTGATTAATAGTTAAATTATAGATATTCCAGTGGACCCACACAAAATAGAAGAAGAAAGCAGAGGTAAATTGCCCATTTAATTTTAAATCAACGCTATGCAGTCCAGCCTTCCAGACCTCGGATTGGTTATTGATTGGTTAAACTTCAATTTGATTTTTGAATGCGATGAATGGGCATCATCAAAGTTCTGGAGAGAATACATTTCCAATGAGCACCGAGGCTGAACTTGTTAGATACTTCCAGATTAGAGCTGACAAACATGGATGTGGATGAAAAGCCACAGAAATCTGGTGAGAGTTTCTGACCACCTCTCCAAGCATTAGTCCACCCTCTGCGAGATTTGTTAATGATGTCATGGCAACCCCTGCATGACTCGCCCCAGTGACTCCCACATCATTACTGTCATGATTACTGACCCTTCTCCAATAGCACCAGCTCAATCAAAAGAAGAAAAAGACAGAGTCAGAGTAGAACTCTGATTGCAGCTTACGATGGCAGACCTTTCAACCTGGACTATCTTCCAAATGGATTGGTAAAGCCATGGAGCACAAAATATCAGATTTTAGATTTTCTTATACAGAAAAATAATAATAATTCTGTATATCCCAAGTAACTACCACTGCAGACTACTCAAGACCGCTCCCATTACTAATATACAATATTTCTATTTTTGGCAAGAGCAGAATGAAAAAGCAAGAAAATCGTAGCTTTGCGTTTTATTGATCAAAAATTCCACTCCTGTCATTCCATCCCCTAGCAATCTTCTTCTCTTCATATCGACGGTGGTAATGCCTGAGGCTTTGCAGTCTTGCATAGCAGTGCGTGGTAATTAGAAAATTGATCCATTTTATTAAATCGCATTTCCGCAAGGAGTACAAGGCAAAGAAATCCAGTCTTCAGCTGCAGAAGTCGGCATGTAAAATGGTGAGATATGTAGTATTTGAGAGACGTTCACGCATCACTCTGAGGTTTAGTAATAACCCCAGAGTGACAGAAGCCCTGAGCCCATCACTGTTAAAAAGGAGCCCAAACGGGACAAGCTTCAGGTGAGTGGACCAGCAGAGGTCTACTTAGTTGCCAACATAGCAACTGTTGCTAGGACAAAGCATTCACATCGTTCCTACAAAAAGACCACATAAAATACTTTTATTTTCCTTAAGGGTGATTTATTTTGAGAGACCACACTCGCTATTTCCAAAATGGTACTAGATTTAGACAGTAAACAAATACATTGCGCTTCTCATGGGGAAAAAAACCATTGGACAAATTATACCACATATGCCTGGAGAATAGAACTATGAAACAAGGAAGATTTCTCAGACAGCAATCTAGCCTGATACATTGTACCACAGTATATTTCCTCCACAGTAATCCAGATAGATAAACAACATGTTACTTTCCTATCCATAATGCATTTGTAGTTATGCAATGCACTCGAGCTTGTTTAAATAAGTGTTGCAGTTGGAGTTCATATGGCAGATGTATTGCATGGCACTCAGAGTTTCAGCCAAATTTCCATAAGCAGCACAGAGAACCGTTTCAGCTCAGAACAGTGTGTAGTCAGGCACCATTAGCTGGGCACCATATTACAACATTTATTTTGACAGTGTTTTTCCATATATCATTTACATATTCTGCTTAATTGAACAGATCTGACTGGTCCCTTAATGCTGGATTCCCTCCATATATATAAAAAATGATGAGATACATTTCTTTTCTTGTATGTATATATCTCCATGTAAGAGCCTGCCAGAAAAATTATCAGCCGACCATCAGAGGTACGTTTTATGCACTACCTAAGCATCACTCCCAGCTGAGGAGACAGCCAGGAGGAGATCAGGAGAAAGAGAGAGTTGAACACTCTGAGAGAAACACACAAACCAGTCAATGAACAATGAAAGAGCCAGAGAAAAAAGCAAAAGAGAGAGAGAGTGAGAATAACAGCATAAAAAAGTATTCGTAAAATACATTCACTTTCCACAAACTTCAAAAACAGTCAGAGAGATAGAGAGAGAAAAGACAATCACATGTACGTCAGTAATCTCTCAACATGCCTCCTGCTCACGCCGTCACTCAGAGCTGATCGGCAAATTAGCAGTTTAATCACATGCCGTGATAGCAAGTCAGTGCTTTCAAGGGCAATTACCTCCTTCTCCTCCGCTGTGTGTGCTGGCAGACATAGAGGGATAGCGGAGGCCCTCTCTATTAAGCAGGCCTGGTGGGGTACAGAGCTGATCAAAACCAGCCTCACCCTGGGAGGGACTCCATCGGCTCCAGGCGCCAGTGAGCCGCAGCCCTCCAGATAAGAACTGCACACACGGGCTGGACCCATACACACAGCCATGTAACAACTAGCCATTTAACAACTTAAATGTCGTGCACATACACATGCACGCAGATACACATACATACACACACACATGAACACACACTCAGACACATGCATGCACACACACACACACACACACAAAAATACATACAGATATAAATGAAAGAGAAAGGTAAAGAATTACAAATGCAGGCAGGTGTAAAGTTACGCACCAGACAAGCAGCACACACAAGCCCAAATGCCAGGACTGCAGGTAGCCATCCTCTCCTCCCCTCTTTGTCTCTGTTTTCTATCTCTGAAAAGAAGAGGAATGACAAGATTTCTCCCCCATGAAACAACACTTTTTCACTTCTTTTCCTATTTAATTCTTCTCCTTACTGACACACTCGGGGACATGAAGCTAATTAAAGTTTAACTCCTGCTCTAAAAGTATGATAGGCGGTTTCTTTTAATTAGAACGGGCCAGCACCTCAGATGATAAACTGCTGGGAGCTGTTCTCGCCATGGTACCCTTCCCCTCAGAGGAGGTGAGATGAGTTTTTGTTTTGGTTCCATCAGTATGACTCCAGTCCCTTGTGAGATGCTGTTTACTGACTGCCTCGCTGCAGATGCCATTTGCAAAAATTAAAACTCTGGTACATCCAAGCACAATTTCCAGTTCCTATACTGCTGTCATTTTGCCAAATGCACAGTCTGTGATCCTTGTAAGCGTAAGTACAACTGTGTAGCAATCAAAACCACTGTTAAACATCAAAATAAATTGACATCAAAATTTAATTTAATGCAAAAGTTTTGTAAACACCAATAAATAAAAATGATTGAAAAAATACATTGACCTTTTCTCATCCTTTGTTTTTATGTATATTTATCGGTTTCTTTATTTACTTTCTGACATCATGAATAAGCTTAGAAGTGCTGTCAATCAAAACCAAATGAATTGTATGAGACTGTAAGAGAAGCAATGAACCTGAACAATGAACCTGAGACCTCGGCTCTACTTAACATCTGTGCCAAAGATGTGTGAGTATATTTACAAATGTAAAGGACATTCTGTCACTTGCTGGTTTACATAAACAATTTAACTACTGAAGTGAAATTCAGCTATGAGCTTCCTCTCTCCACACATCACATCTGGTGAAAACAAGACATAATGCAACCTTCTTAAAAGGCTCTTTTCTGCTTTTTTCAGCCCATTTGGATTGACTTCACAGTTACTGTCTATGACAGTGGCTCAGAAATTCATTCAACCACTAAATGACAGGATGAGAGATGTATGTATGTCTCTGTGGAAATTGCTACTATCAAACAGGTTCTCCTGAGTAACCTGTCTGTAAGTGCTATGGTTAACCCTATCAAGGGCACTTGCTGTGATTTTTGTATGTTCATCACTTAATGACACCAGTCAGCTGTTCCTGACAAGAGCTGACCAATAACAGCAATTCTTTAGTGAGTCAATTTCTCTGATTGGATAATGCCCTGATTTCTGTTTCCATTTCCAAAGATCATGATTACTAACAGAGAGAACCATAAGCAGCATGGAGGGCAGCGTCTCCCCAGAGGCCTAGGAACTCTCTGCAGTAGAATAAGACCAGCTAAAATGTACAGCTCAGATGAGCTAAATGGCCTGGCTTCATCCTAATGTTTTGATGTGCATTGTACATCAGTGAAAGAGGTTAGAATCTCTAGCATTCAGTGGGAGCTCCCTCTATTTCCTTAGATACCACCTTCTCAATTCTCAATATCAGATTCTCATAAAGTTTAATTACACATTCTGACTTCCTGAGGCTGAACAGCACATTTCTTTCATAATAAGGTACAAACCTACATGTTAATTACTTCATCTGAGCAAAACTAGCAGCAAGGTGTGGTGCACAGACTAACACACATGCATCACATTTATAAATATACTGAAAAATAGCTAAGGCCAGAAAAAATGATGCACCATTTATTTGAAAGCCCAGATTTCAGTGATTTCAATGTCAGGTACAATTGAATGTGACATGGGTTTGGAATTTAACCTTCCAGTTGTTGTATTTTACTTGAAAAGATTTGACACCATATTTTTTTTAATAAATATGGCAGAAAGGTAATATGGTTTATTTTGACCATTGCTCCATGAGTGTGGGCCATAAAACAGAGCTTTCATAACATGCTTCACTAGTGAATAATAACAAGACAGCCTGTTATACATGTGGTACAACAGGAAATCAAATAAAGAAATCAAGTGCAACATCAATAGGATGGTTTGTGATGAGAGGGCTGTAAGACTGAATCTTTGAGGCCTTTATGTAAAGTACTCAAGAAAAAAACGGCTTCAGTTCAAATGGTTTCTTCTTCAGAAAATAGTGTCTAGCTATACCTATTTAGCAAACTATACACAGGATAAGTCACCTTGTACAAGACCACCTGCTACAAAAATGAATTATGCATTAAATCAAACTACGAACCTGTGAGGCTGGGTAGTCTTTTATGCATAAAAAAAACTCTAAATGTGCCATGCAAAAGGATGCTCATTTACAGTTCGCTGGCAATTATTTAAACAGCCTACTAAAGGCTGAGAGTGGATCTGAGTGGCTGATACGTTTTGAGAGTTACAGTAAGGGAGTATGCACTGTGCATAGCAATTCTCACACTCAGCTGTTTCAGCCAGTCTGGAATGAGAGCACATGCTTTCTTTGCCATGCACTTTCCACGCTACACGGCAGGCAGGAAACAACAGCCACGCGGCAATAAATCCCTTTGAGGACAGCTCAGCCGTACAGCAAAGAAATGTTTTATTGTGTTTGCTCATCTGAAGTAGGAAACCTCAGTGTCTCTGGGCAACAGCTCTTTGTGGTAAATACAAACTCGATTTCAGTAAGGTATATGATTTTGTGAAGTATAATGTGTAGTATAGTGGTCGGGGTATTGGTAGTGTGGCTTATGGCTTGCAGGTTTGATTCCCACATAGTCAGTGAATATGTAACTGTATGAAAGACCAAATATGAGAAAGTTTAATCAGCTGTATACCTGTAGGTCACTCTAGATGAAGGTTATGGCCTCACTCATTACTGCTTTAGGTGTTACTGAGTCTACCAATTATTCCATCAATAATATAACACAGGACAACAAATAATTCGATACTGACATCTAGAGGCCAAGAGCTAAACTGCCAGGGGTGTCCATATGTAATCACCAAGGAACTGAATGAATTGCGCTCTTGCAATTTTTGGTCCCTCTTGGGTGGTAGAGTTGGACTGTATCATCTTTTTTCTATGACAACAGTACAAGTTCATTTAATGTGTAAGTCATGTCATCCCTTATACTTCACAGACTTTTTTCTCGAGGTTCAAAGTGTCATTTACACATGATTTACATGAGCGACAAAAAGGTTTGTCTGGAAAGCCTATCAAGATGAATATTTATGAGCAATGTTTACACTGAATAACCGAGCACTGTATTCTGAGCCCAGCGGCAGCCGGCTTCACTACTCGTCGTCATCATAACGCGTCCATGCAGTTTCGAATATCTATTCGCGGGAATACTTACACTGAAGGAACTCCATTGATTCGCTTCTGACATGGAATAGCTAGGAATGGACGTCAGGGATTGGACTGAATCAATCATCAGTTTATTTAGAGGTGGATATGTGCAGCGCTAAACTGACGTCAGCGAAGGAGGTGCGCGACTTGCTGGCGCGAACACTGAAGCGGGAATAAGAAAATTTTGCTTGTTTGGTGTTTTTGTTTTAGTTTCTTGACATCGGAAGTAGAGTCATGTCTCGCACATTGAACTGTATCGTTGCAGTTTGTCCCAACATGGGTATAGGGAACAATGGAAATTTACCCTGGCATCCAAAAAGACTTAGGTAAAACAATAATAAGGACGTCATGGTGTCAAACGTGAAGCTGTGCTGTTGTAGCTCGCTGTTCCTATCTTACCAGCTTCATTGCATCGCGTTCTGATTACCATTGACTACAGTAGCGTTAAAGCAGTCGTTATGCATAAATGTTACTCAGATAGCAATTTATATTCAGCAATGCTAACCAGTGTATCGTTGTAGAGTCGTGTATATGAAATGGTTAGTGACATTGGTGCTAGCTAGCATACGATTAAAAACATGTGCTATTTTATGCTATTGTAGCCAACAAGTGCTAAGTAACTGCATATCATCTTTTGCAGCAATGAATTTAAACACTTCCAGAAGATGACAATGACGCCTACGGTAGAAGGTAAGAAAGCTACATTAGTGTAGCTTTATGTAATTTCCAACACCGTATGCAAAACCTCAAATACCGACTGTGCATTCATAAATCTGTAACTCAGTGTTGCTGCCCGTCCCTTCATTTATACCGGCTATTGTTTGATAGGTAAGCAGAACGTGGTGATCATGGGTCGGAAGACGTGGTTCTCCATTCCAGAACGCAACAGACCGCTAAAGAACAGAATAAACATCGTTCTTAGCAGAGCGCTGAAGTGAGTAAAGTCTCTGATCTTGTGTACAGATTACATAACATGAACGTTTGTGTAACATAACGGTGTACACTTCACATTTACTTTACGTAATCAGTAAAGTACACATGTATCACATTTGTTCGAAAAATGAGTTTAGTTCCGACCAAATTTATCTGCTAACACTTACTAAACAGACCAACTAATCACCTCTTTTAAATATTGTTTATCCATTATGTGTCATGTCTTTGATATTTTCATTGTCACAGTGTGCATGATGGTTCCCCTTGAAAAGGGTATTTTGATATCAATGGGTCTGTCTTGGTTTAAGGGTTGTATCCACTAGGTACACTCAATCTTTGATAGTGTCAGGATGACGTCAGTTTTTGTTTCTCACAGTCTGATTGGCCTTCAATGGATTTGGGTGGGTGGGTACAGTCATATCTGTGAGCCTGAAAACCTTTTGCATACATACACATATCAAAATGTGTGCAGTATAGTGAAGGGGATGAGTTTTCATTGAATGAAAAGTGGGTGGAGCTACTATATAATTAGTGATTTATTTTGAGTTAATGACCTTTTTGGCTATGGAGAGGAAAAACATTTTAATTGCTTCAAAAAAAGTCTCTGATTGACAACTGAGTTTGTGAAACGTAATTTCAACCATCTTAACCATGGCTAGTGGCATAGTGGAATAAATAGTCCGATGGTTGTGTTTTACAGAGAACCCCCGACTGGTGCACATCACCTGGCCTCAGATTTCAGCTCAGCGCTCCGCCTACTGGACACCACAGAACTCGCAGTGAAGGCCGACCAGGTGTGGGTCATCGGTGGGAGTTCCCTTTACAAGGTAACAGTGCGCGTGTGCACACCTGCATATGTGTGTATGTGTGAAAGTATAAACGGGCATACATAGTCCACATGTACTGTTTCTAAATACTCATACAGAAGAATAAATACTGACCAGAGCAGCCCGTTTAACCTATTCAGGCTCAGCTTTCTAATCGGTTCTCTTTTAGCGATAAAGATCATACGATTTTGAGGTGATGTGTCATGTGATATGAGAAAAAGCAGAGGGCCCAATACTGACTCTTGAGGGACCCCACGCCATGCCCAGAGCCTACATTTACCGAGCATCGGGACATGCTTGCTCTCTCAATTACTTTTCGTGCTTACTGTTAATTTTTGGCCACATGGAGGCAGCTCCTTTCAGCCAAACAGATTTTAGTTCATAATGAGTCACTCATGTGGCCATTTTCCCAGCTGGAGTGATTGCATTGATATCCTGTTCAAAATATTTAGTCTTTGTTTGAATCGAGGTGGGCATGGTTGTCAAGCAAACGGGAAAAGGCTTTCCGGGTACCAAAATGCTGCTTGGTTATTTATACTCTCTGACATTGTGCTCAGTTGTTCTCATAAAGCAGAAAAGCCCCTCTTCCCTCCCGCCTTGATTGGCTGCATTTGTCCTCTTTCTTAACACCCAGGTGGGCTGTTTTCAGACAGATCCCCGCTGTTGCCGGCATGAATTATTCATTTGTGGGTGAATCGGTGAATTGTGTGTGTGTGCGGGCAGGTCTCTCCCAGCAGCTGGCAGTTATGCATCTGAAGAAGAGGAGAGACTGAATTTTTACATCAGATAGATTACCTGCATCATCTGCATTTGTTAACCTTCAGGACCTTCATCACATTCCATATAAACAGTTTCTGCGGAGCTACCTGTGCTCAGTAGTTAGCAGTCAGGATCAATCCCAGCATTCCTTGTTTTTCATGGGTCACACCTGAGACATTTTAGATCTCACCGAAAAAGTCAGTGTGCATGTTTTCACCATTTCCATTTGCTTTTATAAGAAAGGAAAAGATGAACACATGCACACAGACTTTTTCGGTGAGATCTAAAAGGTCATCCTAGCTGAACTTGCTTCCAGGTTTTAGCTGAGGTGATGATCATAAAAAGGAAGCAAAAAGTTAATGCAGGACATTTCAGTAACTCTACAAGCAGTTTAGTCCCTGTTCATAACTGTCTGGCAGCATTAGCCTAGCCTAATGCTAAATCCTGAGAACCCAGCTGGAAGTCTTTTATATCTTCCATCAATAATGACTACAGCCAGTACTGGTATCAGTAATACTAAAGACAGAGTGAAGAAATGTAGTTTGATAGCCACTGACAGAATCACTGTGGGCTTTTCTAAAGGATGAGCTGAACCTAGAAGCTGAGCACCAAACCAGCCCCTAAAACATCCCCATAAACCCTTTGTTTTAATTAAGGAGTTTGCACTCAACACGACCGAGTTTGAGAATATCCTAAACCTGAGTGATCGAATTTCTGTGAGGAGTTTGGAGCTTCTTGGGTTCCCACTTCAACCAGGCCTGCAATTCTGCAGCCTTGGGCATGAAGTGATATCCCAGCATTCCTTGTTTTTCCATGGGTCACACCTGAGTGTTGCCTAAAACGAGGAGCGAGGGCGCCACCTTAAGGACGCTGCCATGGCAGCTGGAATGTCCGTGTTGTTTAGCAACACAGTAAGACATAGAAAGGCTGTGGTCCTTTGCGGAGAGTTGAAAGCCTTTCCGCATCTTTATCCGACAGTAAACGATGGGAGGAGCAGGCAGGAGAGCAGGTCGATGCGGAGCTTCATTATTATTTAGAATGTGCTTTTAATTTCCTTTTAATTTTATCAAAGGCCAGTATTATCCAATTACTGCCTTTACTGTTCTCTTTGTGGGGGGCATTTGGGGCTCAGGAACCAGTATTATAATTGATGGGGACAGGAAGGTGCTGTTCTCTTGTAACATCTTGTAACACTTTCTTTTCAAACATACTTCAGTTTAATAAAGGAGTACGAGATGCTGCTATATGTATGAATTTAAGGATTAAAAGGAACAGAAAGTGGAGCTGATAAGAAAGCTTTCAAACGTAGTAAGCAACAGGTATCTGTGAAACACCTCACTTCCAAGGAAAACCATCCTTTCAGTCAGTTCAGTAATAGGAGTGTCTTCCTTTTAGCTATCAATTATGGAAGTGAGTTGCATAAAGAATCTACTCAAAAAGGGAAAAAAAAGTGTTGCTATGGTAGCTCCCTCTACCACCCCCCCCACCTCTGCTGTTCTAATAGGCCAACTCAATAGAAGCCTTTGAATTAATTTGTCCTAGTTTAAGTCCTTCCTGTTCCCAAATTCACATGTGCACATGCACGCATGCGCACACTCACACAAAACACAGACATTAACCATGACTGCAGACCTTGTTAATTTGTCTGATTGAACTCGCTTACCTTGGTGGCGTGGGATGGAGAAAGCGGGACTACGCAGCACAAAGGCTGAACAAATTAACCTTTAAGATCTTCTGCACAGATCCAGGTACAGGGTTTGGGTCAGGTGTGTAAGGCTCCCAACAAATACCATAGTAATAGTGTAGTTGTGATGATGAATTTTTAAGCATATTACGAATGACCTGTTCCATCAGGGTTATGTTGGATTGCAAGGCAAATTCTTTAAAAACCATTTTAAATAATGTCTTGACTACAGAGCCGCCACCCTCCCCTCCCCCAAACAAACACACACACACACACACACACACACACACACACTTATGTGTCCAGGTGACACAATGTCCTTGTCTGTGTAACAATAAAATGCACACACACCTTCTCTTTCCTGCTGCCTGTTGCCATGGAGACTTCGTCGCTCAAGGATACGGCGATGACGTTTTGCCTTTCCCCTTCACTCACCTTAGAATTAATTTTTTCACACACACAAAAAAAAAAAAAAAAAAAAAGAATGGAACACACTTCTGTTGGAGTTTTTGTAAGTCAACAAAATGACGAAAAGCGGCTGCTTGTGTAACTAAGAGAGGACTGCAGTGCTGCACCCGTTCTCTGTGTCACTCCTGTGCCCTCGCCATTTTAGGAAGCCATGGAGGCCTCCTGCCTGCGACGGCTCTTTGTGACCCGCGTCCAGCAGCAGTTCGACTGCGACACCTTCATCCCCGAGATCAGCGCTGACAAATACCGGCTGCTGCCAGGGTGAGAGAGCTGGGGGCAGGGCCTGCACCCCTCATTCCCCCCTCCATTTTGGGGCTCCCCCTCTGCGACCAACATACCCTCTTCAGTCTCATATTTAACATCCATTTGAGAAGTTCCCAGCATGTGAACATATTATGCAGTCATATGTGCCTGATTTTATATTCAGCGTGGACCATTAAAGCTCCTAGAATATGAGTGCAGCCTCCTGTATTTGTGTTATAACATGGAATCAAATACAGGAATAAGGTGCAAGCAGTAATAGGGTGGTCTGTAACCAGAAGGTTGTAAAATTGAATCCTTGAGACTTAATAAAAGTGAAGTACTTTTATTAGAAGTGAATTAAAATGGAGCTTTCATTTTGTGCTGCGCACATACTGTTATTTTCACTACAGTTAAGCCTCAAACGTCGCCAAAAAGTTCTGGCCAGTGGTATGATTACTAATTCAAGGGGAAAGTCAATGTCCTGTTTTGTTACTGAGCAGAGATAAAATTTATTTTCAAAGATTAAATGTTATGCTCTGCCATCTGTCTGAATGTAAAAAAAAAATAAATAAAAATCTGGGAGTCATTGGATACATATCTGAGTGTTCAGCATTCTCATACATTAGCGTTGCCTAACCTAGCTTGGCTGAAACCAGGCCCCCTCATTAGCTGTAGTGGGCCAGCTAATAGCACCAGCATTTTTACTGAGTCATTAAGAGTCATTTTTCTGTCATTTTATTAATCATGTTAATGTAGATCCACCACACACCCAAAAAACAATTTCAGCTAAGCTTCTGGGGAAATATAGCAATTGTGAAGCAGAGACTTCTGTATGCGCAGAATGAGCTCAAATATGTGATTTATTGCTGACCTTGCTGCAATTCGTCAGAGATCATAAGTGGTGTGCTTTTGGGTGGTTTGGGCCATAGTGACATTCCTTGCATGTCGTCTCTCTGCAGGTTTCCAGGAGTACCAGAAGGCATGCAGGAAGAGAGTGGGCTTCAGTATGAGTTTGAGGTGTATGAAAGCATTGAAACTAACAAAGATTGCTCACTGCGACACAAGGCCGTAGCCTGGTGCACCAATGACGTTATAGGACCAGACACAGCTGGGTTGTGACACAATCCTGTTTGCTGTTGTGAAGCAACATCAGTGTAATAAAAAGGTTCCATTTCTACATTTTAAAGGAGTGGTATTGACTTTTTTTTTTTTTTTTTTTTTTTTTTTGGATTGGCACAACTCTCCTGGTCCTCCACTTAAAGGTGAACTCTTCTGTTTTCTGTCTGACTCTCTGAACACTCGGGTGTGATGTGTTTTGTATATCATGCCTTAAAACCAAAGCTTTCATCTGTATGTGAAAAAGCCAAGATGAGTAATGGTTTTATCAGGTTATTTCTCCTTCGCATTTAAGTGAATGGAGTCATCTTTGTAATTGCAGAACATTGTGTAACGGTTGCTAACCTATTGTTTTCTTTGTTTGAAATGTCAAAATTACAGAATTATAGAAATAACTGGAGATTTGGATTCTTGTTTAAGCTTCTTATTGCAGTTTTACAGCATTGACTACAGCTTCCCCATCCATTTTCAGGTTTTCAATTTTCTGCAATTGAGAAAGAGCTATATATACCTAGGTTACATTGTCATTTGTGAGTTTTTCTGTACATTGTCTTTGTTTTGGATCATACATGACATGTTAAAAATGAGATTAATTATTCTTAAGATGAAGATCAGCTTGTTAAATTGGCCACAGTTCCTAGTTTAATTTGATTAGTCAGACAGTTGTCATGGAACTGCACAGCAGGGTTTTTACTGGGTGTCTGATTTAGCCAGGAGACCAGGTTCCAGCGTGTGGATGCACCCCACAGTCTGGTCACAAATTCGGAGCGCGCCAGCGCCTGGGTAGCAGCCCCCGCATAGCCACTGACGAGCGGCCATGGTGTCACTCAGTGAGGGATTGTGGGATTTTTCTTCTTCCTCTTGGTGCCATGGTCCTCAATCCTGTGTCTGCAGGGCCACAGTGTATGCTGGTTTTAATTTTAACCTGAAACTTCACAACCAACCCAGAACTAAGAATGAAGATGAAGTGAGTTTACTGTGTAAGAAATGCAGTAACTTCCACTGCGGCCCTCCAAGACTAGGCATGTAGACCATGGTTATAGTGTCATACCACTGAAAGCCTGATTGTAATGGCTAATAAACCATTAGCTGTTCCAAACATACATAAATACACACACACACAACCTTCCATTAATACATTGCAAAATGCCTACATCAACACATCAAGGTTGGTGTACATGGAGTAAAACCTCAGCCTCAGAAAGTACAAGTGCTACTGTGTAATTGTTTCGCCCATGCACTAAACAAACTGATTAAGATTAGCACAACAATTCAGCCAGGTGGGGAGGCTAATTAGTGGGATCAGTCGGTTTAGTGCATGGTAAGAACAAATGCGTATATCTACTTCTGCTTTCTGAGGCTGGGGTTTTTCACTGCTGTCAGTTGGGCTTCCAGAATGAGGCATGTCATTTTCCTCTGTGCATTGGCCTGGCCATGGTGTTCATGACGAGGCCCATGTTTTTTGTGTGTCCTCTTTTGAAACGTATTCAGGCAATTCCGTCCACTGCCCAAAAACCATTAGCAGTAAATTAAGTTTGTTTTCGAGAGGATTTCATAACCTGAGATTGCCACTGCGCTCTGAAGGAGCTCGTCCACACCGGTGTTAACAATGCAGAGACCATTTGCATTTCTGACAGAAGTGCAAAGCCTTCATCTGCACTCTCACAGACACAAACACCTGGTGAATGCATATTATCTGTGTGTTTACCTCTCCCTCTCTCTCTCTTTCCTGGTTTTTCATGAAATGGTTAAAAGGGGAATTACAGATTGATTCTTCAGCAAGAGGCAGGGTCCATAGGAAGAACACTACACTGTGGGAATTGTGGACAGGTGTGTTTTTGTGTTGGTTTTAATTGAAGCATACGCCATAAATCTTACAGAATGTCAGTAGCAAAGCCCGACAGCTCGTGACAGAAGTCATAACACTTGTACACAAAACTCATTTTCTCATTGTTCTATTTAAGTATTTTATGAAATCTGCTTCTATTTCATGACAGTGTTAAGACATTTGCAATATTGTGACATTTGGCAGTGCACTCTCATGACCGGGACTGAGTGTGTTTTATGGGGTATCAATCATGAAAACCTTTAATGTTTTATCATAAAAACATACTGGTCCATGTGGAGCATCAGTTTAGTGTGAGGGATTTGTAGTGGTACATTAAAAAAGGACCAAGATGCAACCCTGAGGTGTTCCAGATAAGGGAATGTTTGACTCCAAATGTGTGAGATGTGTTTTTTTTTTTCTCAATAAAGATTCTAATTCTGCACATACACACATCTGTCACTGATGGGGACCTTCCATAGTCACCACGGTAACGACACAAAGGTACACCAAGGTAACGGCCATAGTCCTCCTCTGGCTTGCATTATTTCTGCCATACACTTCAGTATGATGTTGTGCAATCAGTCTCACATTTGCATAGATGGAGTAAAGAATATGCAGTATGTACACATTATTATGTATTTTCTCACTCTCTCTCAACATGGCCTTTAACACCCAAGCGTTAGTCAAATCTTCCCCAAACAATTCTCCTCTGTGGAGATGGATGGTGTCATGTCAATGCTTGTTAACAGACAGGGAACATGGAACAGTCATTACAGACCAGAATATTCAGAGTGTAAGAGCAGCAGGAAATGCGGAGGGTAGAAGAAGAAAAAAAAAATAGCCTAATTACGCACTGATTCTACCTGTGAGGACGGCAACTTCCCACCCAGTTGCCCTCAAGAGCAGCTCCCTCACTGGTTAGGTTCCTTCTGTCACTCAGCCGTTCAGGCTCCACCCACTGTTCCGGACTCTCCACTCAAACCAGTGACAACTCTCTCCCCTGCTCCGGAAAGAGAGAGCTGTGCATTGCCTCTCAGAACCTGAGAAACAGCTCACCTGTTCTGCATGCGCATGCACACTCACACACTCACACACACACACACACAGCTCAGCCTGTAAGCAGGTGCGTCCTTCTGATTTTTCCACACACCAGCTCAGATCCTTCTGTTTGCCTTTTCTTTCTGTTCTCTCTTCTCTTTGGGGTTTTTTTTTACCTCTCCATCTACCTTTATTTTCTGCTTTAACTTTCAATGCAGTATCTTACTTAGAACTGTGCCTGCGTAACACAGTGGATTACCAGTTCCTGTGCCAAGATGTAACACTGCAAAAAGAAGACCAAGAGGCCTTGAGAAGAGAAGAGAGTTGATGACCAAAAGCTGCAGGTAAGTGCACTCTTCCAACATGCATGTACAGGTGACACCAGGAGGAGAAAAATTTGGAGTCTCTTCAGTGTTGTGAACAACAGGCGTTTGGCTGCACCGTGACGTTAAAACACACTTAAAGGAGAGCGCTTTCCTTTGCGCTGTGCACAATTCTCTGTCTTCCTTTTGTCACTCGCTGTAGGTTAGAAAGAGACGTTTTCTCTCTCTCTACCTCACTCCCACGGCGACGCCTGCATCGCTGCCCTTTCCTCCGCTCTCAGAGGCAGCAGAGGCTGTCAGCAGCCACTCCACATTCTTTATTTGGTGCGCACTCGTCGCTCGGGCTCTGCGTTCTCGCTGGCCTCTCCGTGCTGAAGAGGAGCGTTTTCAAACAGCTCCCCCCCAACCCCCACCCCAGCGCACCCCCCTCCGGAGGTTTGGAGCACAGCTGAACAACGCTGACAGGGCAGAAGCCACCGTCTCACACACACTCGCAGGATACGTTAACTTCCTCCATGGAAACCAGAAGCGCTGGTGCTACGTGCCGTTCAAGATGCGCTGTGTGAAACAGGTCAACAAATAACACAGAAACAGCTGACTCTGTGTAGAAACATAAAGACAACATATTTAACAGGTTTGCAACATTCTTTCTGCAGGAAAGTACATGTATAGTTTATGTTTTAATGGATTGTTTTTTGCAAGTCAGGATGCAAAATAATTGGAAACATGTTTGCTGTCTTGTTGAATGATGTCTCTGTTTCAACAGATGTGTATATTCAACATAAACCCCTGTGTTTATTCTTAAGAATGATTACGTGCACTGTGTGCAAAAGAGAGTGGTGTTTAAGTGGTGTATGTAGTTCACCCCCTTTTAATTTAAACTGCTTGATATTGTCTCAAACACATTGGACAAGATCCTGTGCATTATGACTGGGATGTCTATTATGGTATGACAGAAATCTGGTGTATTCTCTGTCACAGAACTATTACCTTGTCTCGGTTATTAAACAATATAACAGTTTCTTCTGCTGAATCCAAAGGAACCTCTTCTACAAACCAAGACAACAGCAGTGGTAAAAGCGACATTGAGCTCTTTATCGTCTGTTCCCACCAACGTGTCAACTCTTCAAGGAAAAGCTTGGTTTTATTGCTTTGTTTTCCCTGATGAACCCTAGCGACCGTGTCCTAAAGATAGGCAGGTGGCGGCGATCCGTTCATGTGTTTGCTTTGCTCTGGTACAAAACCAACAAGCCCTGAGCTGCATCGGTCACCTTTGAGCATTGCACCTTGGAGGAGACTGATGCAGAGGTGTCCTTTGAGTGACACGTCTCAGATTTACCTGTCAAACAATCATGCACAATGATGATAAATTAAATGAGCAGTTTTGGCTTCGCACTTCATTTTATGCGATTTGTTGAACAACAAGTTGGTCACATAGAATGGAATATTTCAACAAAATACTTCTGGTATCACAGACTCTCCTCATCCTTCTTAAAGCACCCTCGGTATCGCTTCATCTGCTTCTACATGAAATAGAGGATTCAGTCAAGTGTCTAAATCGAGTCACACCAGCAAAAAAATCAATGCAATCATCACCAGGCTCTTCTGTTGGTTTGGCATCCAATAAATAACCTAGACTCCCCCAAAGCACCACAAAGCTAAACCGAAGACACTTCTGTCATGTATGGCATATTCACAATTATCTCTTTAAGGCCAAACCCAGATGTACTCTGAATTAGTCCTGGGTTGTAGCCTCTTCTAATTATATGTTTTGTATATCAGTATTCTTGACCTTTTTTGCCCCAGGACCAATCCAAGGTATTTTTCAGCCTCTGTGAGAAACTGTCTGAATAGTGCAGTCAGCCTTTGTGGCAGGCATTTCAGAGAAAGGAACAGTTATTATGTACTCTCTCTGTTCAGCCACTGCTTCAAGGCCAGAGACAAACAAAACGCTTCCTGCAGATTTAAATGCCAGCCTATCCAGTCCTCTCCAGCCTGGGCATACAATGTAACAAACAGCAAAATAACCATTTAACAGACATGATTACATCAGTGCTCAGCTCTTTAACCATTAGGCATCTTTTTTCTGTGGCAGAGGTTGTCCTAACTGCTGTCTGTAGGATGGGAGTCAGACTCCAACGTTGATAATTAGCAAAAGGTAATCCAAGGTGGTTCTATTGATTTTACTTGATTTGTATTAAATACTTAGTTTTAGTTTTCATTTAATCGGTTTCATGGACTTGATTTCAACTTGGTTTTGTGTAACAAAATGTTTTTAGCATTAATATATGAATATGTCCATACAGTGTATACTGTATATGTTTAAACAAAGTTCTGCAGCTGTATTTCCATTAACGTTGGGTAAGTTTAGAGATCGAGCTAAAAATGTGGTGTGCTCCTATATTTGACCAGTTTCTCAATGATGCGTAGAAGTCATTGTGTTTTGTTGGGAGGAGAAAACCTTCTGATTCATTGAAACAAGTCAGTGATTGACAGCTAATTTTGGCTCCACTCATTTTGGGTGCCATGATACCTCTACACCCACATCACAAGATTAACAAACAACTTAGCATCTGCTAGGGGCCGATAACAATATCCAGGTGGTTAGCATGTTGTACACTCCTCTCTGTTTCTTGCGCAGTGGTACCTCAGTTTTAACAGCCTCAGCGGAGTTCTTGTGCACTCTCCTATGTTCAGTAAACATCAGTGCCCTCTAATAAACAGACCTCTCCATTTTCCTTCACACTTTTATTTGTTTGTCTTTTTCCATAGTCCCTCACCTTTAGACCCTCAATTATGTACCTAAACATAATGGCTCGACTACTTTGAGAGGCTGTTTTTAAGAGGACCTTCGTTCTTTTTTCCTCCCACAGTGTGGAGAAATGTTTCTTCACACACAGTTTTGCAGATATTAACAGTCAGCCAGTGCAGAGAGAGCTCTGAATAGGGTAAAACGGCAAGGCCAAAACACAAAGGACCATTGAAAGCACTGCAACGGAGGAGGAGAAAGGGACGGAGAATTACGTTCTCATCAAACTCAGAGAGGAGACATCTCTTCAAAGGACACTGCCTAACATGTTCATCGATAATGAAAACTGTCTGGGCCCCTCAATTTTATCCTCTGGGCGAGAGCTTCAGCCTCAGACTCTACACCATACAGGGCTGTGCGTATTCAGGTTTTCATTCCAACCAGCCAATGCTATCTTAACTGGTTCAATTACTCATTCAGAATTGTGCATGTAATCTGTGTTCAAGCACAGAATATAAGTGACTGTTGTTATGTCAGGAACACAAATAACTCAGTTAATTTTTTATATGAATTATTTGCAAACCATACAAGACCAGTTTAGCATATAATCGTGCTAATTATCTGACGAAGAACAGTGGCCAAGTCAAAACCAGCATACACATGGCCTTCCACAGCAGTGAGTCTGACACCACTCTGCTAGGGTATTGAGTGTTAAAACACTAATGTCAAGCAAATGCTGGGTTTTAAGATGCAAGAGTGCATCTGAAATTATGGACTATTGCCTTTTATATCCCTTTCAGAGATACGGAATGAGATTACATGAATTTTTTCAAGAGCATTCTTAAAAATAAACATTTGCATAATTAGAAATCAGTACAGCTTGTCTGATCATCCTGAAGAGTCCAATTTACTTAAAAAATTTCAAATCTTATTGTAAATCATATGTGACCTCTGATTTTAAAGTGAGACACAAATGAACACAGGCAGAGCAGTGTGAGAAGAAGGATGTTTTTTCTTCAAATTATGTTGTTACAGTCACTGAAAAAACTAAAAGCTTAGCCATTAAACAAGATCTGTAAAAATGTCTGTGTGCCAAAGTGTTTGTTTCATAAAATTAAATAAAATTTTTATTTTTATTTTATTTTCAGTTCTAGGTCCAAAGTCAGAGGGTCTTATGAAGCTTGAGTGTGAGCAGCAGTGATGGAGGACGTGACCGAGGTACGCACCGACGGCAGCTCCCTGCTCAAGGCTGTTTACCTGAGCCGCCTGCGCCTGACACGGCTGCTACTGGAAGGCGGGGCCTACATCAACGAGAGCAATGAGCGTGGAGAGACCCCACTCATGGTGGCCTGCAAGACCAGGCACTCTGATGCACAGAGCGTCCCCAAGGCCAAGATGGTCAAGTACCTGCTGGAGAACGGCGCCGACCCAAACATCCAGGACAAGAGCGGGAGGACAGCCCTGATGCATGCCTGCCTGGAACAGGCTGGGCCTGAGGTGGTGTCCCTGCTGCTGGGGAGCGGGGCTGACCCCAGCCTGGAGGACCGCTCGGGTGCCTCAGCCCTGATACATGCAGTCAACACGGGCGACAAAGAGACCCTCCGGGTGCTGCTGGACTCCTGCAAGGCCAGAGGCAAGGATGTGATCATCATCACCACCGACAAGCTGCCATCCGGGCGGCAAATGACCAAGCAGTACCTCAACGTGCCCCCATCTCCTCGTCCAGAGACCTCACCTACGTCCCCCTCCGGAATCGAGCTCAGCACCTCGCCCCAGGCGGCCACCTCTGCTGCCCCTAGTCATGTCTTCACTTTCGGGGAGTGCCAGAGTTCAGATCTGGGGGCTGGGGAAGTAGCGGCTTCCTCACAGCCTGGCTCTCCCACCCACAGGCCAGGCCCGGCCCACAGCGGCCTGGCCAAGCTGCTCCACCTGCAGCGGCTCAACTCAGAACCCTGGCTGAAGATCCCGGCCTCCCTGCTGGCACACCAGACCAAGGCTTCATCCTTGACTGAGGACCTGCCGGACATAACCCCCGAGGAGGAGCTCTCCTTCAGGCTGAACGGTCTGAACTTCCCCAAGGTCACCTCGGTCCACCATCTGAGCGTGGACTTACGAGACCGTGATCCCCCCTACTGGCACCAGTCATTGTGTGTAGACGGAAGGTCCTCCAGTGGAAGAGGAGGAGCTGGGCTAAGCCGGAAGATGTCCTACGACGACATCTCCTCGCTCCACTCCTCCGCCTCTCACCCAGACCTCCGCCGGCACTGTGCAGCCGTCGCCGCCATGGCCAACGCTCCTGCCAACTCAGACTGCATCCCGCACCTGGCGGTCTCCAGCCTACGCAACATCCTCCAGCGCAGGAGCGTGGGCATGGAGCACTACAGCTCCGACTCCCAGCTGTGCCAGCGCAGTGCCCACCCTCCGGACGACGGCAAGGGGCTGCTGGAGAAAAGGAGGCTGGTCTCCTCCCGCTCCTCCACTCTGTCGGGCTCCCGGGATTCCGTGGAGGGTGCCATGCAGGCCCCTAGGAGGCATCCAGGTTTGCTGGAGCGCAGAGGGTCTGGGGCGACACTCCCCGATCATGTCCTTCTCACTAGACCCGGGTACCTGCCCCCGCTGAACCCCCATGCACCCATCCCTCAGATCGGGGTCACCCCCAGCAACACCGCGGGGAAAGCAGGGAGCGGGCCCACCATGGCAGCCACCGGTGGGCTCAAGCACCTCGTTCCCACGGCGCCCAGCTTCCCCAAAGACCTGAAGGCCAAGAAGATGCTGCTGAGACGCCACTCCATGCAGACGGAGCAGATCAAGCAGCTGGTCAACGTGGAGGAGATCTGCAGCCATTGAGTGTCCCTGATCGCAGAGAAGCGCCGTGACAGACGGGGGGGACGTCCACTCCACGTGTTCTGTGCGCTTCACTGTGCACCGTTGTGCTCATGCTACACATGTGTGTGCATGCTACATTGCACACACATTCCACACGCTACACGTGTGCATACACGGCACATCCCATCCTGCTTTCGCAATACAGCACATTTTGAGGGCGATTTTGATGTCACACATAATTGTTGCTGCTTGTGATTAATTATAAATCATATTTAAAAAAGGTAACAATTAATAATATTATATAGGGTACTGATATCCTTGAACATGTTTTGAACACTTCTCTGTGATTCAACCTGGCACAGTGTTCAGTGAGAGAAGAAGTTTCATTGTACATAATCATGATATCTGGGACATTGATTTTGCCTCTACTTGCAAACCCTCAAGTTCACTGCACGGGCATGTGAGGTAATACGTGTGGTGGAGATAAAAGATGAAGGAATGCGGTCAGTAAGTGATCAGAGAATGTCAGATATGACAGCGTGGCACAGTGGTCAGTCCTGGGACTGGAGAGCTCCAGGTTTTTGCTGTCACTCAGCGCTAAGCTGATCAATTAAGCCTGTAGATTAAGCAGGTAACTCACTTCATCTAGTCTAATTCTAATTCAAGGTAAAAACACAAGTCTACTCTCCTTGTAGCTCTTCAGGACCAGGAATCCAAAGGATATGACATCAGATTCCTGTCCAGTCATCACTGTAGAGGTGGATATTTTAAATTATGCTCCAAACATTGCTAAACATTTGGAAAGGTTCCGCTGACCATGCGGTAATGAATGGCATTCTGCACGCAGTGAGTCACTGAACAAATGTAAATGAAGCTGCGTGGGAAAATGTCTCTGGGAACAGCTTTCACAAAAGCAGTGTGACTGGGTATCATACTGGATGAAGAATTAAATTCATCACCTCCAGACCACATTTTCAGTACTGCGACTGCTTAAATCTAAGCTACACGGTTCATCCCTCCATTAATACTGTATATGTGTAAAAATTTGAGTAGGTATTTACCTGAGACTTGAGATAAGTGAATCCACAGGAGGCTAAGATTTGTGTCCCACCTGATAACCTATATTGCATGCTAGAAAAGGGTATATCTAAGAGGGAATATCAAGTCACTGTTTTTCACTGGTTTCACCTGTACCTTCACCATCACTACACACACTCATCCAGGGAAGGGCATGTACGTCCTAGAAATTATATAATTTAATATTTTTCAAGCATTTTTGTGCTTGTATTACACATATAGTATGGGTTTCATTATTTATTTTCACTACTTTCATTCTAGCCATGGATGGGCAAAAATATAATTTTATGTACTACATATAAATATAAACTTCCCAAATAAATATATATATAAATTTAATCAAAATGCTGGACATAAAGGTTGTTTTGCAGATGATTTAGAGGTATAAGGTATGAAAAAGTGAACTTCATTACATATGGATATACAGTACATGTAAGAATATATTTGATTTACATGTGTCCTGTCCACTGCCGTCCATTATTTGTTCTTACGATTCTTATTACAGGTTTATTCCTGATTGAAGAAGCTTTTGGGGTCTCTAAATCTGTTATACATTTTGTGCAAACGTCTCATGTCTTTGGGAGGACAGGGTGGGGCTTGCTATCATTCATGATAAAAATAGATATTAGAAATGGAAAAAACTAAATATATAGTATTGTTCAAAATAAAATATCTTGTTGAACGGTTTCCTTCTCTTAATTGAATTTCTTCTGTTTCAGAGGTTCCACACTCATTTCAGATGAATGTGACTGCCTTGAATTGTGAGGCAGCCCAGAATGTTTCCCCCAGTTTTCTGCTCCTCTTGCCATGTTTTACTCCTCTTGCACACCCCCAACATCAAAGTGTATCACATTAAAGTTTTTTTTTCTCTTACTTTCTGGCTCAGACTGCCAAACTATCACTAATCCTCAAATAAATATCCTAATTAAAGGCCTTTAAAAGCAAGAACAAAATTGAACTGTCTCCAGGAAACCCGAAACAATAGATCCATTAACTGCTCTTGTGCAGCACCTCGATGCTCAGTCCACATCACTCCTTCCATTTTAAAATGTTTCATATTCAGGTTTTTGTGATTCTCTTGATGTTGGTCCATACCATTCTCCTCATCCTAGCCTATCTGCACTGAACACACTTAAGCAGCTCAGCAGCATAGTGCAATGGTTATTGAATTGGGCTCATAGGTGAGGTTGCATGTTCAAATCCTAGCTTGGGCACTGTTGCCCTTGTGCCCTTGATAAAGGTACTTAATCTAAATGGCTGCAGTAAATATCCAGCTAGAAGCAGTGTAATTCTTCTCAGCCCATGTGTTCGATGGCTTCCATCATAAAATAATACACATTTATTAACATTCTCAAAAATGGATTAAGGTTATATTCTACCCCATGCCACCTTACAAACAACCTTCCTTGATGAACTGTGTATATGAAGTATATCTGGTTGTCACAGGTTTGCAGAAATCTACCCTGCAGATGCTGGGTCCTTCAACCCACCCACCCATGTGGCTAGTTGCGATGTTTGTTCTCTGTTCTGTGCTGATGTGAAACACAACAGCATGTTTCAGGCTGCGCTTTGCTACATCAACAATGAGAGTCTGGAACAAAATGTCACAGACTGCCTGTACCAGAAAACAATCACCAGCTCAGAGTTTCCTGCATTGGAGGGTTTTTCCCTGGTACTGAAGTCAAAGTTCTCTGATTTGCTGGCTCATTGTGAATATTCTTGAGGGGGCGGGGTTGAAGATACAGCATTCTTAGCTTGCATGGCAACACGGTAACATCTTGTTGCCGAGTGGAGCCTTCTAGAACACAGAAGAGGTCAGTAGAAGCCCATGAGCTGACCGTATGATTTTACATAGAGCATGATGATATAATTCCAATGTACCTCCTGCAACTGCAGCTCAGACAATGACACAAAAAACGGATAATAAAAGCTGAATTAACTGTTCTCCTGAACACCGAGGTGCTGACATCCTCATTCAACAACAGCCAAGGACAGGGTCTGAGCTGTGTGCCTCCAACACATGTTTCATAACTTTAATAACACTTATTCCTCATAGAATTATAAGAACAATATAAAACACTGTACTGTTTCATAGATTTTTTTTTCCCCCATGAGCAAGGGTCACAAACGTTCCAAGCCTGATTTTAGTTAGGGTGCTTGATTACCGTTAGCAGAGCAGAAGTGGCTCCCTGCTGCACTTGTGAGCTATTTTTGAACAGCTGCCTCCTGTCTGGATGCTAGTTAAACAGCCTGGACAAAGGTGGAAGTCCTGATGAAGATGGACCCTAAACATTCATACTGGAAATTGTCAGTCAGGTCACAACTGTATTGTACAAATTCTTCCATTAATACATTTATATAATAACTGCACTCCTTAATCAAATACATATTTCCACCCCATTAACAAGATAACAGACCATGGGCCTATTCACACACTGTAACAATGCTTTAAAATGATTCAGGCCATGAAGCCAATCTGCACACTGTAACAGTGCCTTAACAGTATGGGCCTTCCAGAAGCAAAGAATGTGAGACATTATTATGCACAGCTGGTATGTATTTGTTTACACTTATATGGAGGTCAGTACTCAAGTGTTGCTCTCTGGAAAATGCTTCAGAGAACACAGACCTAACTGAAGGTTTCACTGTGCAAAGCAGTCACCTCAGCAAGTACAAAAGAATATTTGCATGCAGAATATTTTTATTTAAATGAGACACACTGAAGAGTAACAGCAATACAAATTGAGATATGTTTTATATAAGTCACTGCTTGGGCATAGTTAGAGAACTGAAAATAAAACGGTGGAGGTAATTAATTCTGTTGGCTCACTTCTGATTCCTCTCATGCTTGAGTCAAAACCAGCCAGCAATCTGTACTCTACATTTTTTTTTTTTTTTAAGTTTATCAATCACAACTATACAAATACATTAACATTTTGTGTGTTTAACATCTATGAAATACAATTTAAATGCGCTTGTTCAGCATCATTCTTAATGATATGCTCCAGGGAAAGGGTTACTGGAGCATAGAAACTTCGACCAATTTGATGGAGTTAAAAAGACTCTGTCAGGGTCAGATTTGGGATGGAGAGAGAGGGGCTCAGGGGGCTGGAGGTGCTCAGGCATACTATTCTCACCTGGATCCTCAGTCTCCATTCCACATCTATGGCTCTTTCCCTTAAGGATATCAAGCAGGTTGCAGATCAATTTGAGGTATTTCAGAGACATTAAACAAACAGCTAATTTCTGAGCCTAACGTAAGACAAGTTAAGAGAACATGGAGGCAATGGAGGTTGAATCACAGTACAAATGCCCAGTAACAGTGAGGAGGCTAGATAATGACAGTATGGATCCTAAGAGAGCAAGAGTGACTAATAATGAGACTATGAATGTTCAGGCCAGAAAAAATTCTTCACAAAGCCAATTCTTTCAATGTAATTTGGTGGATTTGGGTGTATTTAAAGTGAACAAAATGTATACAAAATCAAGAGAGAAATGAAGTATGAATTAGAAATGTACAAAGATGGCCTATGAGTAAAACAGGTTTTCAAACATCATATTTACAATGCCACATTCAGTGTCCACTGCCCACTGAACATAATGAGGACATACGGTCTAAGCTTTTCTTCAGGTCAGTAAGGCTTAAATTGTTCAAAGAGTCTAATCTATTACCATGGCCTGCCTAACACATTTCAAAGCAAGTGATGCACTGCTAGTGGAGCCCCTGTTAAGTTGAAGCAGGGTTGCCGTAGTCAGGAAATGAGGTAGGTGTAGGTGAAGAGACATGACTCACTCTGCAACCAATGAATACGAAGCACAACCACCAGGGGCCTCACAGTTGCTGCGCTCTTCAGACGGTCTAGACCAGGAGTGGGCAAAGAGGGCAAGACTGGTTTCCATGTTCCATGCCAACTTCTGCTCTTATTTAATCAGACAACTGATTTATGTTGGAACTACATTTCATGATGTACTCATGACTGATTTGGTCAAAGATTTGGTTGACCCAGGGCATGTGTTAGAAACAGCACTCTGCATTCACACCAGCCCTCGCATGACTGAATCAGCCCGCCCTTAGTGTGGACTGTGGTACCTTTAAGAAAAGACCTGGAGAGGGACATTAAGAACAACATATTAATTTATACACCGCTTTAACAAAAACAAAGCACGTCATCCTGAGAGTAATATCATCAAAACAAATGAAAATGTACGAGTTTGGCACTGAGCGGAGGTAACGTGTGAGCATGAGGTGAATACCATGCAGAAAAAGCACTGTGGTAGACCAAATAATGAAAAACACAATGCAGCAGTTCTTCAGCCATTTAAAAAGAGTTTTAAACAGAGAGATGGTCATTTTTTTAACCACTGGCACACCACCACTCTCCCAAACTCCTGCCCTCCACAACTCCTCATCATGGTGAGGTAACACCTTTTCATCTCTTTGCAGGAAGTGCACATGAACCAGAATAAAGTAGGATGTGCTTGTGTGTGCAGGCTAAAAATTCACACATTGTACAAGCAGACAGACAAAAAAGGAATCAAAGTGTATCATATCACCTGCTTCATAATAAAGGTCCAGAAACTGGAATTTGACATACAAATAATAATATTTTATTCTATAGGCAATACATCTATACAAATTTATACTGCTTGAAGAAAAAGAGCCTCAACTCTCAGATGTCAGTATCATCAAACACATCTGCTGGTTTTCATGATTATATACATGTACATATACAATTCACAAAACAGTACAGATAAATAGCTCCTTAAAAAGCATAAAAATACATTTTGTAATGACTTTAATGAAAGCTCCATTCATCGATGACGACTTCATTTTGAACAGCAAAAAAATAATAATTTAGCTCCTCCACATGTTTCACTGCACACACAAAGGAGCGGAACATTCGTCTTCATCTTAAAAAGAAAAAAAAAGTCACAAAAAACGACTGACTGAAGCACCAAATGATTTCTCACTCACAAATCTGTGAATCTCTGTCTTTGAAACAAAAAAATTAAAACTTACATGTTAATCAAACTTTGGAAAGCCATACATTTCTGTTGTAGTTGCATCGCCTGCCCACTCTGTGATTGCTGAAGAAGGTAAATTGCTTTATCGTCATGGTTATTAATTATACAGCACTTGGTGTCATAATTTAAATTAACAAAAACACAGCAAGAACATGGTTAAGTGGAGTGCACAGAGATACTGGATACCTCTAAATTGTAGAGCATGTAAGACTGGAACAAGCAGAGGAATTTTCCAGAATCAAAGAGTAGCAGTCTCTGCTACTACCATTCAGGGTATCAGGTAATATTTCAAATTCCAGCACGTTTAGCTATGCATGTGCAAATAAATAACACAAAGAACAGCTTCAAGAACATTCACAACACGGTTTGGGATCGGTGCGCGGTCTCAGCTGACCACACTTGACCAAGCTCCTAATACGGTCAACACTGCCCAGAGCTGGTCCCACTGCATACACTTAGCACACCTTTAGGTTTTGGGAAGGGTAGTATTCATTTGCTTTCTTGATAAGTTTGGTATAAAATTAAGCAAACCCCACAGGCCTAATCTAACACTGTGCTGGTGGGGACCTCAGTCCAACATGACTGTCTGCCCACAGCACTCTCAGAACAGAAAAAAAAAGAGCACTGAATTTTACCATCACACCCAGAGTATGTAAAATAAAAATGCTTTATGTTAACTTGCCAATTTAACTTCAGTTGCAGCGCAGGTTTAATTCAAAATCAAAACTTAACGGCAAGGTTTCAAGCACTTCAAAAAGGTGACCGAACTACACTGAGTTTAACCAACCGTACATGGCAGCTTCAGCCTAATTATAAGCCAAAGGTCATTATAGAAAGAGCACACATGCCAAGACCAGGATGGGCAGCAAGCCAAAGACGTGCTTGTGCATTTCTGGGGAAAAAAAGCCCAAAGAATTGAAACTTCTTAACGGCACAGTCTCAATACCCCCATCTGGTGGCCATCACACAGCATGACAGCTGCTTCTCCATCCATCCCCCTCAATGAATAAATTAAAGTGCAAATGGCAGGGGTGTTTTGTATTGTTTTCTCCAGCATATGTTCTGAAAGTGTTGGCAGGTGCAGACTAGCCTTCGAGGGCACTGAGACAGCATTAGCAGGCCTGGACTCTGATCTCAGCTCAGAGAACCAACCAGAAACATAGCAGCACTGAAATCTGGGGTTCGTGGCACTGGAAAAATCTTTACAAAAAGAAAAAGCTTGTATTCAACCACAGGCACTCTTCACTCACTGCTTCTCTTTCCGGTGTCATTTGATCCCACAACCACTTCAAGCACCTTCAGCCGGCCTGAGTACGGATCTCTCTCACCCTCTCGAATGCAAAACAGGAGGTCCAATCTATTTTAGTGCTCCAACATATAAAATAGTTTAAGTCACAGCTGTCTAAAATATGAGTCTAATCAACTGGGTAAAAAAAAAAAAAAAAAAATGTACAAGTTTCTGTATGTACCACATCACAAATGGTGTCTAAAGCTGGCGTTTCATACGCAAAGACATCCTTCAGGTGCTTAACTCCAAAAACTGTCCTATCAAAAATATTTCATTTAATGCATGATGACTGATCAAAAAATAGGTCTGAGCTCATTATTAAGAGCTTGATATAATTTGAGCAAGATTATATTTTTTTATACAATTATCACAAAAATATAGTTGACAGGTGTGCCAAGAACCCCTTCCTCGCACACCAAGAAAAAGATAAAGGATGCAATCGACCCAAAAAAAGACTATATAAATCTGCATCTATAATTTATAGGCTCACACAAAGGTACCTGAAATGGCCACATTATGAAACATTGCTTTCAAATAATTATATTTATATTGTATACCCCTATTACACTGACACCAGTGCCTGAAGCTTGAGGGCAGTGTTTCTAAAACTTCAGTCAATTAACTTCTGTTTTTAGCATTGAATCCCACCTCCATTCATTTCTTATCCCTGCTTGACTAAAAGCTCAGAACTGTGAAATCAGATTTGTGAGGGAAAAAATAAGCTTCTGTATCACCCACACTGATGTATGTAGTTAGAGGTGCTCTCAAAGTCCTTTGTCATAATTGTGAGCCCCTTTATTCAGAGATGAGATGCACAAACAGCCAAGAAGCGCCCCCTTCTGTTCACATCTCCTCACAACAACCTGAGCGTTCTGAAAAGTAGCGTTTCCCTAAGCACTTAAAATGGAGAATGATGGCCCCACCTCTCTGCTTTAGAAGCAAGTGCCCAAGCTTGCCCCTTACTGAAAGTTCCAGAGTGGAGTGGGGCGGAGTGTAGCGTGGTGGGGCGGGGCAGGGCGGGGCCAAGACCCTGTCATGTCTCTGATTGGTGCCTCAGGACAGTCCTCTCCCCCTGCTCAGCTGACACTCTCAGTGATGTAGAAGAGGAACTCCATGTCCATTGGCTGCTGCGGGACGCTGGAGCTGCCCCCGTGGATGACGGGGATCAGGGCCCCATCCAGCTCGTTCATGTAGCGCTGGGGAAGGAGGCGCCCCCCTGATCCAGCCTGGTACTCCACCTACAACAGAGAACCACATTACACCAGCACACTCACACACAGACATGAACACACACATGTATAAACACATATACAGATAGGTAATCTCTCATGTAAGCACGGACATACAAAAAAGTATGCAAACTTACAGGAGGGGGTAAAAAAATAAATAAATAAATAAATAAACAAACAAACACTCCCCCAGTTACCATATCGGTATCTGTGGAGACGCGGAGGCCGAGGCAGTTCCTGCCGCTGGCCTTCAGGACGCTGAGGTGAGGGCAGAGTGCTGCGCAGCTGGCCATGGCGATCTCCCGCGGGAACTGGCTGCGGGACGGCAGGAAGGGTGAGACCGAGCATTCGGGCGTCTTCGGCACGTAGAACACCTGGAGTAACCATGGAGACAGGGACACAAGGGGTGGACAGTCAGTGGGTTAACTGCTCCGCACTCTAAATGCTCAATCTCTGACGGCTTTTGAAAAACATACATTGATATTTTTGCCCTAGGCCTTCTGCAAGGTTGTTGGTGGCCTAAAGTTTGAATTTGGTTGGGCCAGAAAGGCTTGCCCATTTCACTCTGCCACATCCAGCTGCATGATGCCATCTTATCCACTCCCTTGGTTTAGACACAGTGGACACTCATGAAAGGTGTAACCATTATAGTTATGGAGCAGGACATTACCTTACAGCTGCTGCTTTGAACATTACTTTGATGTTGAAGCTTTGTATGTGTGGTTTAGAGACAGTTACATAGTGTGAAGTTTTGTGCCCATTTTCTCTCTGAGGCAGGTGGCAGGGAAGCAGACGTACCTCTGTGCACTTGATGGTCTTTCCTTCGGACTCAAACTCTCCGTCCAGCTGCAGACGGACACTTGGTGCTCCGTCCAGTGACTTCCCATCCACTGGGCTGCATACACTGTCCGGGGAAGCACATCAAAGCAAGAATGTGTAAGCAAGCAAGCACGCACACACGCACGAACACACGCACGCACGCACAAACACTGTCCCACTTCTACCCAAGGTGACAGATGCCACAGGAGGTGGCACAGATTAACTCTTGAAATCAATACATCTGGAAGTACAAGTACTGACTGCATGAATCAGAGTAGTTAATGATATTTGTCAGAAGGATGAAGTCAAATGAAAAGAGATGCTCAGAGTTCTGGAGCCAAGATGCAGTGTAAACATGTGTGTTACCTGTAAAGGATTCATTCATTCATTCATTCATTCATTCATTCATTTACTGGTAGCGTATAATCATCACCAGAACGTGACCCCATTCTCCCACCCAGCTGCACAGTCATGGCTACTGCATCTACCAGGACTGCTGCGTACCCAGTGTTGGCGGGCGGAGTCCAGTCCACCCAGCGCATGTGGACGATCTCGCGCGGCTCCCCCGAGTCTGCCTTCCCACAGGGGATCTGGAAGTCGGCCTGATCCCTCAGAGCCTGCCGCAGGGCCTCCATGGTGTCTGGAGGGATCTGCACCATCAGTCCGTCTGCAGGGTTACACGCACATACAAACAATTAACCTGTATCCAGGGTTACACACACATACACACAATTAACCTGTATCCAGGGTTACACACACATACACACAATCAACTAGTCAACAGCGTTACACAAATACACAAACAATCAACCCGTCTACAATACAATACATACAATCAGCCCATCTGCAGAGCTGCACACATATACACACAACCAGGCTGTCTGCCCATTTGCAAGTTTCCTCACACAAGTATGCATGTGTACACACAGACATACACAAACACCCTTGCAGACCCACACACTTAATTGCTTATCTATGTCCACATTCATAAAACATTATAGCATATCAATTTCTCAGATACATGTTACATTTTGTGAACAGTGTAATATTGTAAATTTCAGTTCAGCATAAGCTGCTGCACATAACATTTGCAGATGAAATTCAAACAAACAGGATGCATTTATACAAAAGGATGCATTATACATCAGTGTGGCTAATTCTTGGATACAAAAACAGCCCTTATTCCATATACAAGAGCTGTCAACAGGCCTAACCATGCAAAGAGGTGTAGTCCTCCTAAAATGCATGTGTGTGCAAATGGACCCACAGCACAACAAAGGGGTCTGCCTTGACTCGCCCTTCTTACCTTCCACGATGCTGGATTTAGCGATGAACCCTGAGGAGGGTTTGAGAGCCCCATTGAACACCACGAAGCTGGCCCCTGTCACTGAAACACACACAGCAGGTCCGTCAGACACGTGCTAGTACAGACACACCTCAGCACCTATACCTTCGGCGATACTGGTCTATGACAGATGTATCTGCATCAGCAGAAACGGGGACAGCCTACATGGTTTCATGAGTGCACGATCAGGAGGTTAACATTCACACTGCTTGCCCATCTGTGAAGACCATGTTGCATTCATAAAGTCTATTTCTTGAATGTGAAAATCTTTCTTTCAGGCCAACTCGCTGTGCCACTCTATTCTGAGAGCCAAATTCCAGGGATCTGTATTACAAAATGTAAGTTTTCAATTACAAAAAAAGATACAATGGACTGTAATCAGTTTATATTTTTGCCAAATTATCAACATCAGCATCAAGTCCCAGTCAGGCTCTAAACTGTCCCAAAGCCACATAAACACAGTTTCACAACACTGGTACTGCTGGGAAAGAGTGTCAATCTCTGCAAAGCACTTTGAGACTGTACAAATGTACAAATGCAATCCATTTCCATTATCCATTAACTTGCGTTGTGTTGTTTTATGCTTTGGTGTGTCTTTTACGAACTGTGTACTGACATGGGGCGACAACATTGCAGCTCACCTTTCCTGGTCTTTCCCTGCATGCTGTTGGCTTGTGTCTGGTAGTTTCCATCCTCGTTCTGGAGGCAGACCAGGTGGGAGTCTGCCTCGGTGCTGAAGTTTGCACCCATACTGATCACATGCTCGTTAGAGGCGTTCACCACCTTCAGCATCTGAGGGTCACACAGACAAGCGTCAGCGAGGACACGACTATGAACTCAGCTCTACTCACTACCATTACAGAAGATGGAAACCCACACTATGTGGGGGGGGGGGTCAGTCCTTGGCTACTGAATTTGCAGGTTCTTGTTTCTACCAACTAATTAACAGGAAATTTAGGCCATGGTAAATGTGTGAATAGTCTGGCTGTTTTTCATCAGGTTATCAAGTAGACAGGCTGTAACAGTCAAAATGTACATTGTACCTTTGGGACATGGGTTGTGATGAGCTTTCATACAAAACAGTGTTTATTAATAAAGAAGTTCTTGGGAGTTGAAAATATGAACTTTTTTTGCAGGTTTGAAGTTCTGAAGTCCCAGTGCTAGACTTCAGGAATAAAGGAATCCCAGCGGTTTCAGCTGGTACTGCTGGCCCTCAATATGCCATAAAACATCAGTAAAACTCCCTACTTTTCATTAAATCTGGTTTTACTTCAATACTGGTTCATGACTGAAATGTAGTTAACCTAAGGATTGCAGTATTAGAAAATGGGAAAACAAATCTCCCAATGGAAATGTTGGTGAATAGAGCACTCATAAATTGGGGAGACCCAGCAGTTTCACTAGTGTGGGCTTCCTCTCATGCTTGGTTCAGAGCAGGAGAGCAGATCACAGAGCTTCCTCCTCACCTCCTGGAACCTCGTTCTGGGGATGTGGATGTAGCTGTTGCCCATCTCCATGTGAATGTGCAGTCCCTCCACCACCGGCAGGCTGTACTGGTAGTTTCTGAGGTCCTGCAGGGGGGGGAACAACAGCATGTGATAAGCCGAGCCTTGAGTAGCACTCCAAGATTAGAAGATTGGCCCCAGCTATGCAAGTCAAAAATAGAAACAACACAGAAGCAGAAGGGTGGCAAAAGTGATAGCGGCAGGGAGAGGTTTTCACATGGCCGATCATGACCTGTAGACTGAAAAAACTCTAAAATGTTTTTGCAGATTAATGGTTTATTATTTCATGCAACACATGACTTTTTAGCAATGTCTCTGATCTAAAACAATACCATTTTAAAATGGATTTTGTCTTTGACTTTTTGCTCATTTTTTATTGGTTTTTCAGTCCTGCTCTGTATCTTTCCCAGAGAAGAAGAAAAATGGAGGAGAGGAGGGATAGAGGTAATAAGGGAGTAGACACTTAAACAGCATGGGAGTCTCTCAATGAGGAAAGCACTCTACACAGAGGAAATAACTGTTTTATAACTGCGCCTCTCATTAATCTGTACACTTGGCCACAAAACCTCCACATTTACCTGCCCATTTGCTCAGGTCTCTTAATCATATTGTGATTCACAGAAACAGCAGATCAAAGTTCCATCCTCCTGGCATTCCAGGGTTAGCCCAAGGTTAAGGATTAGGGCTAACTCACCATAAACAACATGAAAGGGCCAATAGATTGTGAGACTGTTGTTATAGTGTGAGACTACAGGAAGGAAAAGCAGCATGAGACACAGCCTCAAGCATGACACCCCAGACAGCTTCCCCAATACCCTATTCCTGTCTGTAGGTGAGGAATTCACAGTCTGCTTATTCCCTTCTGAGGTGTTGTTTTTCCTCTGAAGGCCTGGAGGTATGAGACCCATACAGGGGGCGCTAGTGCAGCAGCAGGATAACACTGGGATTACTGTCCGTCAGGACTGGCGACAAGGCTAGTACTGCAGCTATCTTGGCTAAGCCTCCATCTGACAAAAATACACCTGTGAGCTTTAAACTGAAACAGTCCACAAATCCAATAAAGTGCACTGAAATGCATTTAAGTCACTTCAGGCCCCTTCTGTTTTTAACAGGATGCGTTCACCACACATCTTAAAATGGCTGACGAGAACCAAGGTAGTGTATGTGTAGGTGAGGCCGCTGAATGTAACATACACACCAACACGCAGGAAAGAAGACTGTTGAGTTACAGCTGAAGCAGGTACGAGCTACAGACTAACAAACACAGAGAAAAGGACATATTACATACCATAAATATACATGCGCTCATGTAGGTAAGCATGCACACAAGCTCACATACACAAACAGGAAAGGACAGTACATGCAGCTGAGACAGATACAAGCTCTGCAGACACACACACGCACTCAGATTCAAAGAATAGGGCACACTTACAGCCAGGAGGTTCATGATGGTGTGGCCCGTCTCTCTGAACACGGCTTTGCGGAACCTCACACACACCAGCGTGCTGGGGTACACTGCGGGACACAAGGGCCGAGGAGACACAAGGTCACATGACTGCATCACAGCCAGGGATCAGAACAGAGGAGAGCATTCACAACACACAGGGTCACAGGCTCCAGTCTAGGGTTGGGGGGCACTCAAAGGGCTGAAACTCAAAGGGCAGGCTGTAAGGGAGGAAAAATTAGGGGCTGTGTGGAAGGCTAGACTGGGCTGTTCCTATTGAAAATCAAAGATGTTCATAACAAAAGTTGGGACTGCTCACAAATGAGGACCTGACTCTTCACTAGCAAAGAGGGAAACAGCCCACATGTTTAGAAGGTAAGGACAGACATCCATACTCATTAAGCATGCTGTTCATAAACCTAAGAGCTGATCTAGGATCAGGTGTCCCCTGGACATCTCCTCACCTTATCTACTGTGAACTAAAAAGCTTGGCTGACCCTGGATCAGCTCTACTGCACTGAGGGAGGAGGTTAGGGACGTACCACTGTGCTCGGCCCCCAGCCGCAGCAGCAGTCGCAGGGGGAACACCTTGGCCCATGGCACCTCCAGTTTCATGATCAGGACTCCAAACAGGTGGGGGGAGGTGGGCAGGGCCAGGCCCTCCAGGGGCTGGAAGGTGGGGGAGAAGAACAGGAGCCCGCCGTGGTCCTTGCTGCCCAGGAAGCCCTCGGTGAACGTTATGTTACCCAGATCCTCTACAAACTGACCTGTGGAAAAGAAAACACCCCTGGCTTTAACATGACAGTTCAACCAAGAGTTTATGCAGATCTCATTTTTCCCTTTTCAACGTCATGTACTGCACATCCAAGAGTGTTTTTATTTGCTGTCTACATGTACAATGAGCTGACAAATGGATGACATTGCTGTCCTAAAACAGAGGAAGACCATGGAAAAATGCTTAAATTGTTTATAAAACATGTCCAAAAAGCAAATTAATGACACAGCTGAGTGATTTCAACCATGCAACCTTTGGGCACATAGGGTCCTACTGTTTCCGGACATCAATACTAGCGAATATGATTTTACTATTAATATATGCAAATTCACTACAAAGAAATCAATGTATGCAAAATAAATGTATTGTGTTAAAGGAAAAAAAAAGAACCCTCCAATAACATGGTTCTATTCTAGCGACAATCAAATATCAGCTGCGTAAATCCCAGGTCATGTTAGTTGCAATATCTCTACAGTTCAACAATAAAAGCCTTGGTGCTGACAAGGTATTGCTCTGCAGGCAAAGTATTACTGTAATGAAGTGTGTACTTAGCACCCTTATCCAGAGTGACATACAAAGCCAAAAATTCTTATTTTCCTTATTTTTACAATTTTATGCATTTATAACCGCAACAACTTGATATTTTTACTGACCCATTATAGCTAACCTTAAGTACCTTTCCAAGTTCAGTGGCAGTACACAATAGTAGTACCCCAACAGGGAACTGAGCTCGCAACTGAGTCCAGTTCCTGAACCACTATGCTACATTACCTTAAGAGAAGGAAAGGCTTCTCTACTGAATGAGCTTAGAGAAACGTTTGCTCATGGAGGTAGCAAGGTGAAAATGTTAAACTGGTACAGCATGGCCTGATGAAGACTATACTGCAGGAATGCACATGGACTTTCAATATTTTCTGCTGGATTTGTGATCCCCCCCCCTTTCATCCTACAAGAGTACCTCGTGTCATGACCATGGGGAAATTAGTCCCGTTTTGCTTATAAATCCCTCTGACCTTTTCTAACAAGACTATATCTACGCTGTACTCCGTTACCTTTCAGTGCGTCCTGGTAGATGCTGACGTAGAGGCTGAAGATGTCCCTAGGGACGGTGTCCTCCTCTGGGAGACACTGGACCACGAACACCAGCTCCCTCTGGCCCAACCCCTGCAGCCCGTTGGAGCTGAAGCACCAGCACTTCTTCCCAGAATCTGCCCCACAAAGCATTTTGGGAACAAAAATAAATCATGGCACGTAGATAAACCAAGGAATAAACCATTACCTTCTTATCATTAACAACTATTAAGAATTTCACATTCCTAGCCAGCTGGAAAGCACCAACTGTAACCATTAATATATCACAGTACATCAGTAATTCATAAAAGTTACTCCCTAAAAAGTTACCTTGACTTTTGAAATGTCCATTGACTGACTAAGCACAGAGCAACATGCATAATAGGGTTGAGTAAGGCCAGAGATGTACGTACAGGTGACCAGCTTGAGGTTGACCAGCAGGTTTGCATTGAGGACGAAGGTCAAAGGTCGCGGCCCTCCTTCCTCAAGGAGCAGCAGAATCTGGCTGGAGGCAGGACGCTCTTCCACCAGCACGTCTGCATTAAAAACAACAGGGCTGCACTTCAACTGAGATGTACACGCATAGAATGCGATGCTAATGAGATACAGAACCTCAACATGTTTTTATTTACTCTATACATTTGTTTGCCGGAAGTGAAAAAAATCCCTTTTCTGAAATCATTCAAATCCCATCTTGTCAGCTGAAGACTTGACAGACAGAAGGGGGCGGGCAAAAATCGGATGAAAGTCACTCCAATAACATCTGTTGCCGTGTCAGTTCAGGTCTGGGAAGGATTATTTTTGGACGTATCTGGTCAGGGCCAGGGCTTGTCAAGTGTGAAGAGTACAGCGAGGCAATTAGATAAAGACTGCTGTCAGTAGCCAAAGGGACGGACATTTACACTGCAACGAAATCTTGGAACAAGGAAACATTGTTCACACAATGACAGTACACTTCAGTCAGGGGAGATTTGAGCAATTACAGTGTAGGATCCTTGCACAACATATCGGGTAGGCTAAGCACCCACACCAACTCAAAGTCTCAAAGACTTTTGCAAGACAATCTTGTGATGTGAGAAGTTGCCCAACACAAGGATTTTGAATGCTGTGGAGTGTCTGCCCATTTTAATGCAACTTTAACGTGTGGAAGCTGAACCTTCTGCTTTTTCTGGCTGGGAAAGAAGCAGCAGCTGACTGTCACATGTGACAGCATGGATGTCAGGAGAGCAGCGTGGCTGATGAATGTACATTCATTCAAGATGTAAGCCATGTATGTCCATAATGAAAACTGTGCAGTATACGGCTGTAAAGAGCTCAGCGCTCACCTCCTCCCTCTTCCTCTCCAGTGGTGATGAGCAGGGGGGGCAGACCCTCATCATCCTCGGGGACGAGGCTGACGGTTCGCTCCACCTGCCCGCTCACGCCGCACAGCAGGCCGTAGTCCCAGGGCCCGCTGACCGCTGGCCGGACACCTGCGTCCTCCGGGGCCTCGGGTGCCGGGGCCGGGGACGGGGCCACTGCCGACCCACCTGAGGAGGGCCTCTCTGGGCCCTGCGCGGCCTCTGTCTCAGCGGGCTGCCCTGGTGGTTGCACCCTTTTGACCTGTAGAGGGAGGAAAGAGAAAATTATGCACACACTCGCTTAAAAAATAAAATGAATAAAATAACAGTGCTGAAAATAAAATGCCATTCTATCTTGTATAACATTACCCTAAGTGCAACCAGCAAGTATTTGAAAAGAGGGCACTTACAGGACAATGCTGAAACAAAGTTGGAAAGTTTGACTTTGTGGAGTTCCGGAGATTAAAGTATAATTTAAGTAATTTGCCACAAACAAGTGGAGATGCCACACACTACCAGTATCTGACTAACCTGAACCAACCACTGTATCTTCCTGTGGAGAGTAAAACCAGTTGATTTGTCAACATCGGGCAATTCAACTCCTGCTGCTGCACCAGAAAGGGGAAAATTGGGGCGTAGCACCATTCACACATTCTGGAGAGAACCCCAGTGTTGCATCACTGCCCCTCTCTCTTACCACAGGGGGGTCCGGGGTGACGGGACTCGACTCCTGAGAGGCTCTCCTGCCCCCCACAGACAGTTTGGTGGTGTCAGCCACTTCCCCATTGGGCAGGATCCCGTCGGCAAACCACACCCGCTTCTGTTCACGTGGGAACCCTCCGGCTGTAACAAAAAGAGCAAATTCCCAAAATGTCACCCCATAATATTTACAGCATTCTAATCTACAACACCTTCATCAATCTAAGCAAAACAAACACACTGCCTCATATAACACAAAATTTGCATGTGAAACTATTTAACTTTGTGAAACTTAATTTCCACAAAATGAAACAACTTTCTACATAAATTCAATGTACTATATTTGTGGTGCATTTGTCATGTTTAATGGATTTTAAGAGTAGGACAGTGGTTTCATGGTTTGTAATTGTCAAATGAAAAAGATCCCCTTTCACATAGTATTTAAAACAAACACTGCAGCATTAAGATCACAATATCACCATATCCAGGTCTATGTGTCATAATGCTGTTTTGTGAAGCTCTGTCAGTTTTTCCCCTCCCATTGTCCCTAGTTGGCCTGCCATTGGCTGGGAGCCCACCTTCGTTGCCGGGGTGCTTGAGGACGGACACGGGCACCATGACGGTGGGCGGGGGGGAGTTGAGGGTGCCGGCGGCACGGGCCTGCTGCATGGGGGGGATAGTGGAGCAGTACTCTGACGGGACGTTTGGGTTTGGGCTCGGCCCCGTCGGGCTCATCATCCGTTCCAGAGCCTGGGCTGCAGGGTGGAGGAGAGGGAGGAGGAGAGAGAAGAGAGGAGAGAGAGAGAGAGAGGGAGAGAGGGGGAGAGGGGAGAGGGGAGAGGGGGAAATAATAAATATTGGCTGATCACTATACATAGTCCCTCCTGTGTTTACAGACTGTGCTCACTTCAACCATAGTGATGGGAAACTGAGGCATCCTCAAACCAAAAATGGGCGGACCTACCATGTGACCAGCGACTCACTGATTTGAACCAATCGCCGTATTTTATCGTGAAGGGTGAATACAGTCTAACATTAGAAGAATTATGTACATTAAAAGACATTAAAAGAAAATGTAGTATGTGAGTTGTGACATTATTAAAAGAAAATGTACATAACTTCTTGTTTCAGTTTAACAGCACATCTGTCATACGATACCACCACGCCAAGACTTAACCCATGTTGTTTACAGATGATATATTGACAGAATTCATTCTGTAAACTGAGTTTATACATGTACCAAGTTAGTCAATAAAGACAGTATTTCCTATTTTTTAAATTTAAAATTTTTTGAGCTACAGTTAAAATGGCTAATTTAATTTTCCATATGGAAAATCTGATGAAAATAAAGAATAAAATCATTGCACATCCAAGAAATGCACCTCTTGGATGTGTTCGCTTTTTAACTCATTGTTGTTGGAGTAACATAAGACTGTTTGCTGCGATGTTGCAACATTGCCTCAATGCAATAACCATAATTCCAGCAATAAAAAATGTTTGCTGGAATGATAAAGCCCTTGATGATAATTCATCAGAGATTAAGCAATGAATAATCTCAGTGAAATGTTATTCAATGTTCAAAAGCAGATCTGTTCAAAATAAAATTTACAAAAAGTATTTTTTCATGAGTTCTTTGATTTCGGCATGATAAGCAACGTGCCCCACACCCTGTTACTGTCGTCATCACTTCTTGTGGCTGTCGGTACCAGTTTCATACAGTTTAGCAAAATAATATCTTATATTTTTGGCAAGAGAGATTAATTTAACTGAACTGAACTGAATGGTTGCCGACAGACCAGACAGAACCCCTCTCCTCTTCCTGTCCCTGTTGGCCGCAGTGGCGGTAATGACCTTAGCAGTCCTTGCACTCCCACTGCTGGAGTCACACTCCAGAGAGCCCGTGACTATTTTCACAACGCATTAAGATGAGGTGCTGAGTGTGAAATTTGGGATAAAAACATATATGAGGTATACTGATGCTGACCAGAGATCATATGTCACTGAAAAACTAAACCACCGGGGAGGCCTTCAATCCTGCTTGACTGCAGAATTAAAACAGTATGTCCATTTTGTGCTTCAGGGTTTTACCAATGAAGTCCGAGAAAGGGAACAAACTCCAAGTGACAACTGCATCGATTGTTCCTTTTTAAATTACTTACACTGTTTCTCTTGCATCAGCAACAATCCATTAGCTGGCTTTCAGGGATATTGCTGTATTATACCGACAAAATTAGGAGCGTTAAGAGAGTAAGGCAATCTTGCATTACTTTGCCTACTCCAGTGCCACCGAGATGAGGTCATCAAGAGTATCCTGGGCCACACAGCTGACACGTCTCCTTCTTGGGCTAAGCCAATCCAAAGCAAGCACAGTCCCCAGCCAATTCTAAGCCTGGAAGGCCGTTTCAGAGTGAAGAGCCCCAGCTCTCCAAAGACTAAACTCTAAGAGCCACATCCTGTTACCTACACACAGGATGATGACAATAACCTCCATCCACACTGACTAGGAAACCTAGGTAACGATACAGGGATTTTTCAGTTTATCACATTGAAGAACCCAGAACCATGACTAAGCATATTTTGTGTAAACACTGTGTCATCGTTTGATACTTGCTCAGTCACCACAAATGAAGACTAATTCACATAGAAATGACAGTTGTTCCCTGTCCCACCTTGATCACACACAAACAAACATGCACACATGTGTAAACGTGCACACTCACATACGCTTCTGCACATGCGTACACACACCAGTACCACATGCAGACACAGAGATATGGCACCACAGAGCACTGCACACTGACAGACGTAAGTGACACGTATTATATTGATAATATTGATCAGGCGTCACAGGAGCTTCATCGCATTGACTGGCTTCTGCTGGCACGCACATCCGCTTGTTTGTAATCCGCTTCGACAAACACCTCCACTTTGTAAGAGGAACACAACACACCCATGCTATTAGCAAACACATGTAAAGGTAAGTGTCGCTGGCACATTATCACCAAGTGAAATACACTCCTGAAGGTGCAAATAATGATTATACTAATAAAATTAGCTTGCTTCTCTTCAAAAAGCAGCCAAGCCTTTGCTAATCCACATCATGAGTGAGCCTCCATACAACTAATCTTTACCATGTCCTGCTCCTTTTGCTTCAGCCCTACAGTAGAAATCAGGCAAGAAACCATGTCAAAGATAATGAAAATGAAATCGCATCAACATTAAAAAGACCCAAGCAGACACAGAGGCTGGCAGGGCACTGTGACACTGTGGCAGCCAAGAGATGCCACAGAAATGCCACAGAGAGTGCCATACACTGGCAAAGAGTCAGAACCCCTCCTTCTGCCACAGTCCAGCATCCACCCTTGGAACATGACATGTGTGCGGGTGTGTGTGTGTGTGTATGTGTGAGAGAGCAAGAGAGAGAAAATGAGCAGCGAAGAGAGAGCCACAGACATAGAGAGAAAGAGGCCCACAAACATACACACACTTCCTCTACAGCCCTTCCTCCTGCACTATAGTAAAAAGGCAGCGCAGCGCATGCATTAATCTGTCACATATGCGTCACTAATGCGCAATGTCATTCCTGGAAATCCCTGCTCACCTACTGAGTGGTTCCGCTCTCCTGATAAAGAGCCTCACCTTTGAGTCCAGTCCTGCCTCCGCTGCTGTACTGACTAACAGAGCAGCAGGCAGGCTGCTGGCCAGGCCGCGATAATAATCAGGGAGAGAGGAAGAGAGGGAGAGGGGACAGAGCGGGGAGGCGGAGGGAGAGGGAGAGGGAGGGAGGGAGGGATACAGGGGGACAGAGAGAGGGAGGGGGAAGAGAAACAGAGGGGTGAGATTCAGAGTCAGACAGGGCAAGAGGGGAGAGGAATGGAGGAAGGTGTGTGAGAGAGAGGGAGGTAAGTGAAGGAGTGAGAGATGGAAGGGAGGGAGGTGAAGGGGAAAGACATGAGGAGGCAGAGAGAAAGGGAGAGAAATAGAGAGGGAGAGGAGGACAGGTCCATCCCATTGCAGGGCCAATCACATCCTGCCCCTGGTTAACACAATCAGAGAGATACCCATTATATAGACAGACGTTACCTTTTGAGTCAGGCTAAGCCCTGAAACGATTCTGCAGCCCCATAAAGACACATACACCACACACTCATTCACTCAGGAGTCATATTCTCACTCATTCACAAACAAACAGCTGAAGGTTTCTCTCCAGCAGGAACCTGATCTTGCGAGTTTGTACTTAACAACTACGTTCCCCAGTGTGCATTTCAAAATGCCTCCCCAGGATGCTTCAGACAATGCAGATATTGACTATTGACACCATATCGAGTTATTTTTTTCAGGAGAACTACTATAAAATTCATGGATTTCACTTTCCCCAAAAATACCTCCCCAGTCAATGACTTTACAAGGACATCGCTTTGCATTATTTATGAAGAGAAGATTCACTGTCAGCTCCACTGATCTCCTGTGTAGGGATCTATAAGCAGAGCGCTGAAGTTCACTCCAACCTTTTAGTAGTGGAGTGAAACCTCCATTTCAGGCATCGTCTCCCTTTGGGTTTGGGGTTCTGGCTTACCATCCAAAAAAATAACCACCTTCACTGATCTCTCCACTTCATTCAGGCATCCACAACAAAATTAGTCCTTGTTTCTAAGTGAAGCGTTTTACACAAATTCTCTCGCTCTAGGTTAGGTATGGGCACAGACTCCATGTACGGCTCAAAGACAGGCGTGTTAGCATAGCAGCATAGCTTGCACAAGTGTTACAAGTGTAGTAGTACCCAGTCCCCTAAAAGACACATCCCTCTTTCCTTACTTTCCACTGGAAGGAGGGTGTGAAACACACTCTTTTTTTAAAGGAAGTACTAATTGGCTCATTTTAGGGCTGTACACGTAAGACAAAAAAATGGTAATTATATTGTGATTATTTTGCTAAATACCATGAGTGCAGTTTTAAGTTTGGGATTTTAGGAACATGAAACCGACCTCAATTTCAATATATAGTCTGTGACAACTAAATACAATAAGCAAGCAAAACTGATAAATACTGATAAATGATATAAGAACTGATATTCTCAAAACATTTTAAAGACTTCTAAATAAACATCAGAATGCTTCCAATCTGGCTGACCGTAACACACTCACTTGCCAGAACAGGGGTAATGTTAAAGGAGTGCTGCAGAATCATCAAGAAAATATAAATAATCAACAGCTCTTGCTAAACATACTGCATCCACTGTAATAAAATAATTGCACACTCATGATTATTTAATTGAAATATCCACAATTGCAATGATTATAAATGTACAATTGTGAAGCAGCAGCTGAACTCTTTGTCAGTCTTCAATGCAACTCATGTTCATCTGTGTTTTAAAATCAAATCCTCAACATCTTCATTTGTTTTTTTGTTTTTTTTTTTTAATTTTTCACTGAGGTGCATTGTGTGCTCCAGATAAAGGCATTACTGTAATCCCCAATGCCTCACATTTCATCCTCTTTATTTAGCACACAGTTCCAAACATAGTATCAACATTTACTTCCTCTTCAAAACTTTTGCTTATGAGCCATTTGTCAGCCAGACTGCCTTATTTCATCCAGCATTTTATTGTACATGGCAGGGTTTTTCCATTGAAGAGTTCCACTTTAGAGACACAAAGAAAAAACCTCATTCAGCCAGTCAGCAAATTTTATATACAGCTGTGGCTATATTTATCTACTTGACTGTGGCCTAAGAAAACTCCTGGACTCATTACACTACATACCTCACTTTCCACACAATAATTATAGTTATTGTAGGTTACCTGGTTCACCTGAAATGACCCCCATATTTGATTTAATGAGTTTGTCGATAACTGACACATGGGGCAGAACACATACATCACTGCAGCTTGCTAGTTTTTTTACAAGAGGCTCGGTTTTAAAAGAGGACACTCCTGCAAATGGTACAGACACTTAAGTAGGATTCATTCTTGAACTTTGGTCATTAAGGAAAGATTGTTCAAAAAAAATGAGTTTCTGCAAAATACAGTTATTGTGAATTGTGTTTCAATCTCTAAAATGCTTTTTTTCCCGCCAAGCAACAGTTTTTTTAAATTTATTTATAACTACCAAGTGTGCAAAACGTCACGGCCATTAGGAGAGCATTCCACACTTCCAGGGAGGCTAATTCGTAATTGCCTTGAATTTAGCCAGAATTTGACCCATTTACTGTGATGTGACACCATCTATTTCCATCCCTGGCGTGGCATGCTAACCATGCTACCAGCTGAAGGAGTGAAAAATGACAAACAAGGTTAAATGAAACTCGACACAATCTCCTCAAGAGGAGGGAAAAAAGGACACTAAAGCTGGGCGCTTTCATCCCGCAGTGATTTTACATCCAGCTGGCTTTTCCAAATGTTAAAACCTCACATCTGAGTACAGGCCTTGTAAGTATCTACTGTCCCAACCCAGATCTGACGCAAATCGTAAGAGACTGACAGATGTGCACTAACAGGAAAAGCAAACAACCGCCACCAATGAGCGGAGGAAAAGGGCAGATCTGTGGAGACGAATGCTAAGATTTTAACACACTGTCATGAGAGTTTCAAAAGGCTGTCTGGCTTTGAAGGAAGGAAGTTGAGGGAGCAGTTTTAAAGTAAAGAAAAGCACTCACCTCTTTGAATGGTGTCATAGCAGACAACACATACTCTGGCCTCTTTATCCAGGTACTTCAACCTGCACTTCCTGTTACAGCACACGGCACAGTACACCTGCAAAACAGACCAGGTCACAGACCACCCTCGGAGGACCCAGAACCAGCAAGCAATTGGCATTCTACATATTGTTCAGTGCACGTGGTCGGAACAATCCAGTCAATGATCATTTTCAGACAGCACCCTATAAAAATCTGTCATAAAGACTTCTAGTCAGGAAAATTAAGAGGATTGATTTTCCTCAGGGTACTGAATTTACTGAAAAAACAGCATGACAGTAGCCTTAAACTTGAGTTATTATGCACTTCAGGTAGACATAAGCTGTTACGCAGTGTAACTGTTCCAAAAACCCCCCACAACACAAACATAATTGCACATGTGATAAGCCTTGAGGAGGATGACACAACTTGGCTCCCTAACACAACACGATGAATGCCAAATATTCAGAGGCACAAAAGCTGAGGTTTCACCTGAATAAGCCCACAGAGCCCACACATAAAAGCAGTCAAGTGAACCCGATGAACCACTTAATCAGTTACTTACAAGGTTCATTAAGAAAACGAGATGTTCCTTATTTTTGTCCGTTTTTATGATGGAGGTTTTAAAGCTACTCAGCTCTTCTCCATGTCTGCAGTGAATGTGAGGCCGCATGTTTTACGAGCAGTCTGCCTGTGCACCCATGCAGTGCTGGGTTATGTGGCTACGCTTCATGGCAGGGTGGGCAAAGAGTGTTCCTCCAAGGATATCTGCCCATCCTCCCAATCAAAACAGGAACACTCTGACGCATTTAATCTTATCAACAGTCAGACATGTGAGAACCAAGGGGGAAACAAAGCCCCATGTAATGTCAGGTTCTCTTTGTAACAGGATCCTATTTTTGTTCATTCATTTGTCATGCCCAGAGTGGTCTATGCCTAAAGTATTCTCTACTTGGACTACTGGCAATGACATTGCTATTAACCACAAACGTGTAGCTCTGTACTTGTCAGAGTAGGCCATAAAATGGGCACTAAAAATACTCCCTGCTGAGACAACCTCTTATTACCTACAACATTAATGGACAATTAGATGTTGGGAAGGACAATAAAGACTAGCAAGTAATGAAATATCACAGTGTGTTCTGGAGGGCCCAGTCCCTGAAAGGGGACTGAATACTGGATCAGTCACAGTAACCGTCTTGCTGCTACCTATGAGGTAAAGTATAATGGTCTCATCGACAAATATTTCAGGCAAAATTAAAAATTAAAAAACACATTTCCAGTTATTATTTGTGTCAAAGTTAAAGGTGACACATGCTGCAGTTTCCAAAATGAACAAAACAGAAAAAAAAATTTCACTAAGTCTCCAACAAATGCTCAAAACACTAAGTCTCAAAACAAAATGTCTCCAACAAATTTCCACTAAGTAAACACTTCCACTTCTCCACTTTTCAGTACAAGCGCACAAAGCAGTTTACTGCCTTGGCACCATCTTCCACTTCATGATATTTAACAGGAACTCAGATGTTTGAAATTATTACTCATTCAGCTAGTCAGGGGAGCGCCAGTTACAGCCTCACTAAATTGGGTTTTAACTGTTTTTCTCCTGTTATAGGGATCACAGATAAGTTCCGGCTGATGCTTAGAACATCAATTTTTCACAACTTCCAAATTTGCCTACATCTTTTTAAGGCTCACTCGACCCAAACTAGTTTTACTTGAAGAAATACACATAAAACATAAGAGAGTTGTAATGTAGGAGTTTACTTTGGAGTAGAACTATCTGGGCAAAGTAAAGCCCCACACAGACAGAGCAATATATATACAAGAATGTATGGCATGTTGGAAATCCTCTTGTAAATAAATCTGAAAATTGTATTTTACAATACTCATACTTTCACTTATGTATCAATTTTAAGACATGGACCTCTGTGCAACACACTTCTCAAACTGAAGAATGTAAAGTGTCACTGAGAATCATCGGGATGAGTCTGGCGAGCCTATAACATGGACGGTGGAGAGAGGACTGCTGAACTTACTTTGCCGCATGCACGGCAGTGGTGCCGCCTCTTGGTGAAGGTGAACTTCTGAAGGCAGTTCATACAGTTTGGAGCTTCTGAGTCAGGTACCCACGGGGGCTGCCTGGAACCCAAGCCATTTGCCTCTTTCCCCATCTGATCATCCACGCACCCAGGCCCTTCCCTCCCAGTGTCCCCAGGATAAGGTGGGGGTTCTGACATCTCACCAAATCCCATGTTGTTCTCATAGCCTTCGTGGTAAGGATAACCAGTACCCATCACACACTGGTCCTGGGCATCTCCAACAACAGGAGCTGTAGGAGAGTGAATGCTGTTTATCGCAGTGTCTCCAGCATGTGGTGAGTCCGGTACTTCACTCCTTCCATGCTCCTCGCTCTCGGTGGCTGGCAAGGTTCTGGGAGCTTGGCCATGGATCTGCTTGGGTCTCGCACCACCGAAATAAGGATGCTGATTTGCATTAAGGGTTGAGTGGACCCCTGAGGGAACAGAAAACTCCTCTTGATGAGCCATGGCAGTGATGTCAGGCCCACTGGGGCTGCTGTCCTGAGATGGAGTGGAGATGTTTGAGCCATCGCTTGCCTCTGCTGACGGAGGCATTCTGTCGCTCTCCGGTGAGGCGAGTCCATCACCCTTACCCCTGATACGATCCTCAAACTCGCCCTCAGTTAAGTCCTCTTGGAAAGCCACATGATGCCCCTCCAAGTCCCCATTCATCTCTGAAAACCCCTCATCCGTGGGTATCTCAGAGGTCATCCCTGCTGGTTCTCTCTCACCCTGCTCCCTCAGAAAGGCATCCAGTTCCTCATCGGTCACTAGCACGCCACCTTGCTCGCTTTCAGGGAGGAAGTCGTCCACAAATGCAAACTCTGGGGGTGTTCCTGGGCTCAGGCATGTGGAGGGAGACTGGACAGCCTCTGCAAGACTCCCTGAGTCTAAGTCTTCCTCCGGAGATGAGCCAGCATCAAACACCTCAGCGCTGACCTCGGGCAACCCGTCATGGGAGGACCCCGTCACCTCTGGCAGGCCCGAATGCTCAGCTTCATTGTCAGAGGGTAAGTCAGCGCTAGCATCATCGGCCAATGGAGGAGTATCCTGGCGATCCTCCAGAGGAGGGGAGGCCTCGGTTACTTGGGAGACAGAAGACATGACCTCCGACTCTTCCGCAACTCCCAGTCCCATCCTCTCTACAGAGTCCTCAGAAGACACAAGAGACCCACACATGGACACGGCCATGGGGAGGCAGGAGAGGGAGGGCTCCCTCTCTTCTGCTGGACTGAAGGCAGCACCTGCATCTCCTGGAGGGGGTGAGCTGGGACTGGGAGCATCCAAGAGGTGGAGCTGTCTGTCACTCTCTGGCTCCTGGTCCTGCCCCTGCCCCTGCTCTTCACCATCCCAGTTTCTTGTCTCCTCTCCCCCCACACTGTCAGATTTTGGATTTTCAGTGTCCCCTTCCTCAGCACAGCCCCCACCACTGTCAGTGTCTGGACAGACTGCATTCTCCCTGTTCATGATGCATGGAACCTCAGGGTCCACCTCAGAAATCTGTGTGCTTGAAGGACACTGGTTACCATCAAGACCCTCCTCTTCCTCTTTGCCCATACATTCCAGACTACTTGAGTCGCTTGGCGAGGCCATAGTTTGGGGCTCAAAGGGAATCTCGGCAGCAGCTGGCAAAATAATATCCAACAAAGATAGGCTGAGGGAGGCTGAATGCCCCCCAGTTGTGAAGTGGTCATTAGCCGGCTGTCCTAGCAAACCCCCTCCAGTGAGGGAGTCTCCCACAAGAGTCTGAACAAACCCAGCCTGTGACACATCCCCAGGGGGGGACACCACTGGAGAGTCAAAGTCCACCAGGAGGTCCTCCTCCAGCTGCTTCTCAACAATGTCCAGTTCTTTAAAGGCATCATGGCTGTTGGCCCTTAGGAGAACTGCAGACCCTGTGTCGTTCACCAGATCACACACGGGCTTCAGGGCCCTATCCGGGCACGGTGGCGCTGTGCTCTTGCTGCCCTGCTGTCCACAGAGGACAGGAGGTCCACCCCCGTTAGCGCCTTCCCTTTAACCTCGTGGTCTTTCGGGTAAAGGCTGTAGGTTGGCGGTGGATCGGAGTACGGCGCAGTGGAACTGTAGTGTAAGTTGTTGACATCAGGGAGCGCTTCAGGAGCTACAGAAGGCCCCGGGGGAAAGCACTGAGAGTCCAAAGAGGCACCAGGGTAGAGGGAGGATGGCGGCGTGGACCTTGCAGGTTTGCAATCAAGCTCTTCTGGAGGAGAGGAGGGAGAAATAAAGCAGGACATGCATAAACAGATCGGTAATGCAAAATGTAAAACTGACTATGCATAATTAAACGCAAGAAGAAAATCTATACATAATCAGGCTATAGATTGTACGCCTGAGACCTTCAAAAGCAAATGATGAAAGGATGGCCTATTTAATGCACTTGCCAGAAAATCTGTTTACACTCACTGAAATTCCAGCTTTCTGCTAAATCCTCACTATCCTTCAGCAACCCAGTATAAGGCTGACCACTTCTTCTGGCGTAATTCAGGGAGAATTATGAGAGCCAAATTGTTGTTCCTATCACCACTGCAAAAAAGTCCAGAATAGTCTCTCCACTTCCACTACATGAGCAGTAACCATGCTTACCGGAGAAGGGCTGGCGTGGGTGCAGGTTTTTGTTCCATCCCAGCTGTAAACTTATTCCACTAATCAACTCATGAGTCTCCAGTGAAGGCTATGCTTTAGCCGGTGTCATCAGGTGTTGCAGCCTTGGGCTAGAATAGAAACCTGCACCCTCACCAGCCCTTCTCAGAGAAAATGAGACAACCCTGATCCACTCAGTGCCTATTATTACCTGTGCTCTGTTCAAAATCATCCAGCAGTTTGTCCAGGTCACACACCGCCGCCTTAAAGAAGCTGTCCATCCTGAGCAGAAAGCAGAGCAGAGGTGCTCCTCTCAGCCCTTGTGCTGCGGGGGAAAAGATAGACATTTTGCTTAGGCTTTCAATAAAATGGGAATGGGACAAATCTGCATCACAGACTGCTGGTCTATGCTGTTCAATCATGGGGTGAGATTCATAATGACACCAAAATTGGGCAGACACGCCCAAATCAGTGAATTGTTGGCAACATATGGCAGCTCCATCCATTTTCAGTGACACCACACCTCATTTTCCCATCACTTCCTATAGAAATGCCTAATCCTATGCTCAAGATGCAGAGCTAACTGTAAAAGGGAAGAGTCTCATTTACACTGTGATGAACATTTTAAATAATTGCAAATAACTATGAAAAAAAAAACTGTTCATCACATTTGCAGTTTTGTGATTTTTAATTGCATGTATATCTGATTGCCTTCTTGCTATGTTTTGCATTGCCTCATACAATTTCCTCACATGATAAATTAAATCTGATCTTTTTAAATTTCATTAGATTTTAAAAAGAACAAATGCATAGAGGAATGGAAGAGGCTTCCATATATTGGGAATGTTGCACATTTGTTAAGTAAACATACTGCAAGTCATTAACAATAGTCTGCACAAGATGGCCAAGAGTAAGACCAGGCTGTTTCAGCATGAAAATGAGGAGAATACAATATTTTTAAATGTTTTAATCTGTTGTTTACAGAAAACGTTAGCCAGCTAACAGACTGTGAAACTTACAACAGAAGTAGCTTTCAGTACATCAAGCCAGCAATCAAGTTGCTGGAGTAAACAACATCAAACCAAGACCTACAGCTGCTAGGCCATCCTGATTTCTACATCACAGAACTACTGAACAATTGTCAAGTTGGCAGTCTTACTTTTTATGGAACATTTGTACTTGTCACTTTATTCTGTGGAGAGCAATGGAATTTTGCAGTATGTCCAATCTATTTTTAAAAGCAAAGAAATTGCCAATCCTTAACTGAAAGAAAAGGAACTTGAAAAGGAGGGAGATCAGGTTACAAGCTTACTAAAACAGCTTTTCCATATGTTTTCTTAGGATCTCTTGGGACTTTCTGGTCCCAAGCTTGCCTTCTGCCACTGTAGTGAGAGGAAAGGGGGCTAACAGCACTATGCTAATGGACTGCAATCAAAGCTGTCACATAACAAATCTAGGTCACAGAAATACTCTGCCTACTGCAAGCTATCTGTTGTGTGCAAAGAATGGATGTAATTTGGGGGAAAAAAATGTATGGTTAGATTCACTGAGAGACAAATGTACTTGAACCAATTCCTTATGAGGGATCAGCGGTCTGTGAATTTCACGGGTAAGAGCCATGCACACGCTGAAAAATCCTACTACATGACTAATATCGATTCTAATCAGCTGTAGCATTAAACCACAAAATTCTCGGACTATGGTGGTGTACACATGCATTAAAAAAAAACCTTTTAGTCACACCGGGCATCGGAGACCACTTGTTTCTAATGTCGTGTTCTTCCCAATTTATCAGACCTTGATGACTTAATCAGCTGACTGTGCCGTTAAGCACTATGTAATTATACCTCCACTGGCGCTGTGTGATCGAGCACTTTAGACTCAGGGTTCCAGAGCCTGGCAGTCGGAGATCTAATTAATGATCTGTTAGGCTACATGCTGTGAGAGAGAATTAGCTCTTACAGGTCAGGAAAAAAGAGGTCACCAGCAAAAGCAGGAAATCGGACATCCAGTTTCTCTCCATTATTCAACAATGGACTATAATAGCTAATGTTAGCTATCTGTGGCTAGCTTTACCTGTCCAACTGGTAAGACAAGGAAGGCCTACACATTCGCATCCACTCAAGTCACAGGTATAATGCACATGTGATTTTGGAAGTGTCAGCGAGCGGCTGCTATTCTTTATATGTACGTTCTTGATACTACTATTAGTCTTTCAAGGACAGCTGGTTGTCAAAACGACAGGTGGGATAACTGTAACATTCCATGTCCTTTGATAAAAATGGTTAATTAGCTAGCTATATAGCACACTTTCAGGTGACTGCATTAAAACAGCTTCACAGACAAAACCAGGCTAGCTTATGTTAGCAGCCATGTCTGTATGTATTAATGATTGTGTATGTACGTTAATGGTAAGTGACAGCTTCGTTATCGCTAGCAATACGTCAGGATAATATGTTCTCAACAAATCGCTAGCTAGCATCACTAATTAGACAGTCAACTGACATAACTTCCTTAACGCTAAGGAGCTAAACTCTTTTGTAATACTGCACTGGAAATCTTCCCAGAGTAAGAAAGCGAACTAACGTTAACAAAGCTAGCGTTAATTACTATTAAATAGAGTACAATGCCAACACATAATATGACCACTGTGACTCAATAACTATATACGGTTGATTAACAAATTTGAAAGCTAGTGACAAGGCAACTTATACAATCAGACGCAAATTATTTGATCAGCTAATTTATCCTCTATTTATCCATCCTCGCAAGGTAAACACGTCAACAAAACTTGGGCGTTGAATTATAGCTTGCTAATAGCCTGCCATACGAGTTAGGTTTGGAGTCCATCGGTACACCAGTGGACAGAGCAAATGTTTTGTCAAGATAGTGCTAATGAGCTAGGAAGTTAACAAGCAACACAGATAATGTTACGTGACCGTTCACCAACAGTCAATAGCTAGCCAGCAAACCAGCATTTTCTCCAGCTTGCTGTGGTAGGCATCTTACTGTTCGCCTTCTTTCTCAGCAGTTAGCTGGCCAGTGTTAGCTAGTTATAAACAAAACGAACTAGCTAATGTTAGCCATCTGGCATGATAGCGAAGGAATAACACACCACAGGCATAACTGCACAACCAAGAAGCCAACTGAGACTGGCCTTAGCTATTCAACCTGTTAATTACAGTAATGGTTTCGCTAGTCATACAACTATCAAGCTAACGTTAACCAAGTTAGTGAACAGCAGTGTGAGAGCAGATAGCGATAACTGGAACTTGTTGCCACTAACAACGGTCATAATTGTGTAGTTACCCCTATATTCCCCAAAGTATCTGGTAGTCACACTACCAAGCTAATAGTTAGCTCGCGAAATCTTGTTAATTATACTGGGTTACAAGTTAACGATAGCTGAACAGCTAGCTAATGTGATAAATCTAATCACTGTTTTGGCATTTAATGTAAATACACCGACTATGAATATTAACAACTTAAGTATGTTTGCAGTAGAGATGGAGAAAAATTGAAAAAGAATTGACCGGTTACGGGCAATTCCCGCTGATCTCCTTTCTATATTTACTCTCGTGAAAAATAGTAGCTCGCTAACATTAGCCAGTTAGCTAGACTACCTCCAGCTCGACTTGGTGCTGAACAGCTAGCTAGCTAAGTACCGCTAGCTACTTTTGAAACAAAACATTTACAGTTCATATTACCTGAACCTGCTTCATCTTGGTTGCCTTCGCACGGTCCCGAGACTTCTCAGATTTATGGTATGGATAGATGGCTCTGCTGGTCAGTTTTCTCGTTTTATTTCTTCAATTTTGAGTTTTTCTTATATGCCCGCACTACGCTCCGTGCTGACGAACGACCATCTTGAATCTGGTGTCTACCGGTGCAGGCACTATCACACCGTTCTTAAAGAGACAGCAACACTTGTTATTATTTTGTTTTAGCGATACAGTCGGCCTCATTGAGGTTGTTGAATAACTATGATGACCCATTTCTTCTCTGACGCCTCTCTTTCCACGCCTGTTCAGTGCGGTTACGTACTCTATCTAGATTTAATTAGTTACACATTAGCTTTCAACAGCCCTGAGTGTGTGTGGTGGAAGGAGGTTTGGGTGGCTAGCTAAATATATCTAACAGCAGGTTTTATAGGTATTTTGTTGATCCAGCAATCGGTGGTTCAAATTGCCAGTACCACAGGTTAGATGTTGCTTAAACCTGGGAGCATACTGGTGACAGCTTTGGCACAGTACTCATTCAGACAAAAATCACATTCTTATCATCAACTACCCCTTTTCACTATGTCAATGGAGTTTTATAACCCAGTGTTTTATATTTATATGTCTATATCCATATTCTATGCAAAAAAATAATAAAAGAACACCACTAAGCACTTTAATAATGTTTTATTGTTATATGTTAATGCTTTTAGGATGTGATTGAGGGCAGGGGACATATCTGATTGAAATGTAATGGGTCATACGAACTCCATCAAACCTTGTCATAGCCCCCCGGACCAATTGAGAAGATATTTGGAGTACGCAGACAAGAGAGCATTCTGACTAGAGCAGTGGGAACTATCATGCTTATACATTTTGCCAGCAGGGGTGAAAACGGGAATATTTATTGTGATTTCCCTTACTCTCTACCTAAGGAAACTCCCTCAGGGTCACCGCCATCTTTTGTTTGTGTAAAACAGAAACCCCCCTTTGAGTAAAAGGAAGGAAACGTGAAGATGCAAACATTCAACTCGAAAAGGAATGCAGCCTTAGCCTGCTTATGGACTTCCTCTATCCCAACCACATCCTCCTGGAGAGTTAATGGGACAATTCTGTTGCTATGGCAGCTGTGCTACATTTGCTCACTAGAGTAATCACAGTGCACAGTCAGTAATTAAACACCTGGAACCAACGCCCAATTATTTTTATCTGCTCCATCTGGTCATTCTATTCATATCCCTCTTGTTACAAAGATAGCAGAGCAATATGACAAGGCAGAAATGTTTCCCTAGTCACCATTCCTTTATTTCCTTTAATGCCGGCTCATGCTGGTACTTTGGCCTCAGAGTACCCTTAAGTCCAGAGAGCAATGAGGATATGGAAGGTCTGAGTTTGTTATGACTTTTTGCACCATGCTCGGTAGATAAAGCCCCTTGCTTTCCTGTTTTTCTGTTGAAAAAAAGCATTCATGAATGGGTGTGGGGTGTGTTTGGGGACAGCTGAACGCAACTCCATCTCTCTTTTTCCCACACCCAATGCATGGCTATTGTTCAGTGCCTCATTTTATTCATACACACAGTGGTTTTCCTATTGTTTTTAGCTGCAACCAGCAGCTCTATAGTTTGCTCTATAGTCTGCTCTGTCGGTTGGTTGGTCAGTTGGTTGGTCAGTTGGTCGGTAGGTTGGTCCACAAAAATTTCCCAACCCTTTGACGGCTTTGACAGTTTTCGCCCTGGGAGGCTGAAATTTGGCATGGAGGTCAAGTGTGTGTGTGAAGGTGTGTGTTCCTGTTCATGCCAATTGGCTAAAAGGTGCATGGCAGTGGGAGTGGCCTGGTTGCAGCTATTCGCACTTGTCTTCAGTCTGTGTCACCCCCCTCCTCCCCTAGCCTCGTTCACATTGAATGAACAAACGTTGAATACTTCTTGGCAGTACACATAAACCTGCTGTTCCTTGTTGAAACCTCAGGGCCCTCGAGTCTGCTTTGCTTAATGAAGATAAAGCGGCAAACCAATTCATGTAGACATGAGTGAAGCTGCACTCCTGTGGATGTTTACCAAATACTGTGGCGACTTTTTGGCACAACCTCTTTGGTAGTTTAATGAGAGACAACAATGCATTTCAAATACTGTACAAGTGCATCTTATGACTAATATACAGACAGCTGCTGTAGATGATTTGGATCATTGTTTCTGTTTATTTGATGTGTTTTTAATGTCAATATGTTCTGTGCTGTACCACAAATTGCCTCTCTGAGGCCATTAAAGTTTTCTTAGTCTATGTTTATTTCGTTGATATTTTTAGACTCCCAGTACTTAAGTAAACCAAGTGTAATTTCAAATACTATGCTCTCAATTATTTGGACATACAGCTCTGCTGGCTATCTGCATTATAATAGGATATTGTATGTCAAAATTCATTCTCTGATCCAATTTTTCACAAAATTAAATGTATAGTTGAACAGCAGTGGCTAGCAGTTTGGAAAATAAGTTATTGATTATATATCTGAAAGGCCAAATGTATACAAGCTAGTTATCAGCTTGACTGATATTGAAATTATAATATGATCAATGTACCAAAACTGTCAAGCTCTTAATCTGATCAGTTTAAACAACCTTCATCATGTCTCGCATACTTAAAGAGATACAAGACACATATTATATCAGATATGAACAAGCATACAGAATCACTCTCCTTTCACATTTTATAAATGTTACAACAGAATGTCCTACTGAATTTCTGCTGGTAAATATAATAATTACTAAGCATTGAAGTGTAGGTTCATATTAATCATTGTGTGTTTATATTTGTTTAGACCTCAGCACCAGAAATAACCAAACCGAGAAAGAACACATATACAGTTCATATAATCAAATAAAAATGTTCTAAAAAAAGCAAACTAGATTATATTATGTACTGTATTTTTCTACATTTAGGTTATTGCTCTCCAACAGCTGAACTCCACATCACAGAGAATTCTTAGCTAATGCCTCACAATTCCACATCAAGCATACAAAGAAGTGAAATGAAACTGAGATGTACATAGAACAGGCATTTTAAAGCATGTAAATATCTTCAGTATATGATTTAAAGTAGTTTTAATGCACTTCAAACAAGCTTCTCTGAGGGCAGTGCTTTTCATCCAAAACTGTGCCTGACAGGTAGTTTTCCTTCAGAAACATATGCCTTTGTATGAAATCATAAAAACATAATTGTCAGAATCTAAAAATAATACAAACATGAAAGAAAAAAGGAAGAACAGCACCTCTCAGCAGAACTAGTACTGTATTTGGGAATAGGGATTTGTTTGCCTCAGAGGAAGTCTATCATACTCTCTCATGTCAAAAGCCCTCCACCTAATCTCTTCAGTGAAGGACTGCTGACAACATTAGGGCCCCCAACTGGAAAGGAGGAAAACTGCACACTGAAAAGTGGAATCACTGAAAGCTGCCTGTCCAAAGCAGGTCCAGTGGTGTAGTCTTTTCAGACAGTGTGAAATCTTCACAAAGGATGAGATGCAATGTTTCACAGTTACACAATGAAATTCAGTTTTCGTCAATTGCTTGAAGGTTAGAGAGAAAGTCTCACCTTTCCGAATTGATGTAAGCTGCATGGTGGTATGAAAGCTAAGGGGTGCAGTAGCTTAACCAAAGCATAATGTTATTGATAAATAAATTACATTCTGTTTTCTGTTAATATGAGGCTAAAATATTTAAACACTAGAGCATATTTTGTTGAAATCTGAATTATATGCTACAGTAGCCTTGTGTACCTAATTCAAAAATAATTTGTCTACGGGCATACAAGATAACTGTGAAGCAGATGACAATCAGAACCTCAGTTTTCAGGTACAGTATTGTAAAGTGTGGCTAGTGGCAGCAAATTGAAAGAGCAAATTGTATAACTCCTTTCCATGATAAATGATTAAATGGTATAGGTTGCCTAGAGAAGCCACCCCACAGCCATATCCGATAGAAACAGTATGAAGTAGTGGGGTCCAGTGATAAGTTGAACAATACACTCTTTAAACCACTAGGGGGAGTTATCTTACCTTCCCTGCATCCAATAGGCCACTAGTCATAATTTGCTGGTAGGAGACACGTGACTGAAACTACCTAGCAGAAGAGAAAAGCACCTTTCATGACAACAGCCAGGCATATGATCTGGGTACTTTCCCTTCATTAATGCAGTCATGCTCTACCTCAGTGCAACCTCAGCTCTCATGGATCGGACAGTGCAGGGCTGATTCCTGGCTCCTCCACAAGAAAAAAACTGAACTTATTTTCAACAACTTTTATAATTCTGAATGTTATTAAAAATTTATTTGTCAGTCATCAAACATTCCACTGTCAAGAGAGATGAAATGATCATAATAGAGGGAAACAGATGGTTAATTTCTTTTATCCTACGATTATAGCATATGTTATTTATTAAATATGGGGAAATTATAAACAAAATATTACTGTTTTGGATGTCAGTCAGAGATGAAAAAATACCCTATGCCAGTACTTTTTATGTACATATCCACATTCATGTCTACAAAGGTCACTACCATATATGGTGTAGTACAGCTTGGAGGAGGCCAAGTTAATAGTTATTGTCGGTGTTGTTCCCTTGAGCAAGGCACTTTAGCTTAATGACTTCAGTAAATATCCACCTGATAGTGTGTAAACTCTGGGCGTAAAACACTGGGTGTAATCCTCAGCCAAATGCCTGCAATGAAATGATGTGAAATCTATGGAGAATTAAGTGATGGTTGGTGAAACAGAAGATTTGAGATCAAAACAAGTGATGATGATTTAATGAATGAACTGCATTAAATTCATACTAAAATTCATTAAATTTTAGATAAAATCTGAAATACAGCTACTCAATCAAATCCTCCATAATATTAAAATAAGTATGTTCATGGCTGTTTTCTCTTCTCTTCAATCACTTAATTTAGTGTGATGTGCAGTATGTTCAGTAATCCAAGTCTGCACACTGTATTGTGCAAGTTCTATGATTTTGCAGATTTTGCAACTTCTACCTGATATGTCCTAATCGGACCTTTGTTAGACCATACTTTAGGTGAAACTAATGAATGTAATATCTGTGTTACTTCCTTGACTTTTTGTGGTGATAAACCAATATGTCATTCAAGATAATTGTTGTTACTTTTGAAACAAACTGGAACAAAATGAATCTCACATTACATTTAAAATATAAATGCAAAATGTCTCATTCTACACCTAGGAAAAAAAAACTTAATCAGGAACTGGCTGTCATTGTTTTCTCTTATATTATAAACTTATAAAGTACAAATATCATATAATACCGGGCCTTCTCTTGCCATGGACACAAATGTCACGTTGAACTGTCAGCAATAATGATAATATTGATTAAACTTTGCTGCACGATTTGTTTTCGGAAACACGTCAATGGATACATTTTCTCAATCTACTTCTGAGACACTTGAGTTCACCTGCAAACCACATCTTTAAATATGCATAAATCAAAGAAGGAATGCGTGGTGAGACAATGAATTTGCTTGTAACATTAATTATAATGGGAGTAAGATAACTGAAATTACATGGTGTAAAGCGCAAAGTGACTGTACATCAACTCACGTACATATAAATATAAAGATCGCAAAAACGTTTAGAAGACAAATTCATTTCATACGACCAGCAAAGAGAGGAAACTAAAAGTGTGGACCAGGGGCTGGAGTTTAAATTACTACCTGTTTCCCCTTTGACAATGAGTAATATCTGTGTTGTTTCTTTTATTGCTTTTTGTTGCATTTCAACATCTCAGTACTTCCCACTAAGTCACACGCCTCCAGGTAGGTTTTGATCCCGAGGCTATTGTCTGACGTCACTCTCAGGGATGGGTGGATCACGTGATTCGATTCCTGCCGCCTGCAAACCTCAGATTTGGAAGAAGATACGTGGAGAAAAAGGAGAACTAACAAGATAACTTGTGAAATTAGAGTCTTTTACATTTAACAGGTAGGGAAAGTCTTATTTCTACATAAAATGTAAGCAAAATTACCCTCATTAAAATCGTTTGAAAATAAAGAACTATATGATTTTAAGTTTTTTTGTGCTGTTCCGTATGTGTTGAGTTCTTCCTCTTGAGAATTCTTACAGCGCGTTTTACTAGTTATTGTTTTTGTTTTGATATTTAAGAATTTATTTACTTAAAGCAGTTGATGCCTGTCATCATGAGTTCGCTGTGTATGTAACCAACCTTCTTGAAAGTCCACTACTGTGTCACGTTTGGAGGGAGAAATGTGGAGTCGTGTCTGCCGAGTTCACAAGTGCATTTTACGGGTAGGACACACGCCGCCTGCTGCTTTGCATGTTTAGTCTCGGCGCGTGCTAGTTTTCGCTTTGTAAGCCTGCTGTGGTCATTAATATGTGCGTAAACTTTAATAACAGGATCACTGACAGACCGTATTTCAGAGTGCAATTCACCTCTCAGAGACAAAATGCAAACTTTGCAACATTTGCTTTGTCAAATATCCAATAACATTTTATTGTTTAATGAAAGGAAACGCGCGAGCCATGTTGCTGCTACAAGTTTAAAGGGTTGAAATGTCATGTTCATTTTAAAAATGGCAATATTTCGTTGGAAATTTTGTTAATTCTCTGTATTTGATACGATAAACTCTATTATTTTGAATGTGTTCTTTTTTAAATGTCATTGATAAAAATGGAATAGTGGTTTAGGTTTAAACTCTATTATGTTTGAATGTTTAAAAAAATAAACCATTTAAAAATACGTTTGTGGTTTGCCTCAGTGATTCACTTATGAGGCTACGGTGCATTTTTTCTTGATAAACCTAAAAAAACACGGATAGAAATACACCTTTTATGCCTAATACTAGCTTCCGTTAAAATGCATAACAGAAATTTCATCAGTTATATTTTACAACTAATATGCAATCGAGCAGGTAATTCTCGCAATAGCTCTGGCACTTCGTAACTTGCAGGTTGCTGAAATAGTCAAATAAAGGTTTATATACAACCCTGCAATGCAGTCATTTAGGCATTCAGAATGTAAACTAGGTTAAAGACTAACACTCTGTCTTGTTGAAGTAACAACAAACTGCTGGAGATTATTTGGCTTGTATTTTGTACTTTTGTACTGACCACTCCAAATTTCCAAAGATCCAAACAGCCAACAAAATGGGGACCTTATCTCAAGACAGCCCCCTGCTCCTGTTGATTATGTAACCAAAGTGAGCCCCTGGTGTGTTACTGTCATTGGGATATTTGGAATGCTATGCCCTGTCAGGCAGAGGAATCATGTTTTTAATAGTTGTAGCAAGTGCATATTTTGTATATATTTATATTTAAGGTAGAGGGAGAAGGGTAGGGTTGTTCATGAAGATACAGTGCGAGACACAGTCTGAAAATGTTGGTTTAATTGTGCAGTGAAGTACGGGGAGGGATTCAGCGATCCTGATGGAGTTGAAAGGTCATCCCACCATTTAGGAAGCAAAACGTTGAACAGATATGATTGTGCTACGTGACCATCTGGTGGACATAGCAACAGGACCACAAGGCATCTAGAGGTGGCAGAGCAGAGTGGTCTCACTGTGGTGGAGCACAGGATCACAGCTTGAATGTAAGGTGGAGGGGCATCTTCGGCTGCCAGGAAGGGCAGTATAAAAGCTAGCGCTGGCAGCGACAGGCAGGCAGGCAGCACAGGGCTGGGCACAGGTCCACAGTGACCTTGCAGGCTCCAAAGAGCATTTCATTAAACTTCACCTGACAAATTGGCCTCCAAGTGTGGTAGCCTTCCCTTTGTTTAGTATACGTAATTTATAGGGAGAGATTAAACAATCAGCGACTATTCTTAAGCCTCTTGTTTACTTACTTCTTCATTAACTTAGTTACTTCCTTACTGTCCGTCTCTCTCTCATTGTCTCTTTTGCATCTTCACTCACTGTTGCACACCTCTCTCTTTCTCTTTGCCTTACCCTCTTTCCTCCATTTCACTAATTGTTTCTCTTGCTTTTTCATTCTTGTCCATCTTGCTTGCTTGCCCTTTTTCCCTCCACTCCCTCTTCCTGTCACTGCCACTCTCATCCTCACCCTCTTTCGCTCCCATTTCTCTTTCTTTCTCCCATTTCACTGTCTTGCCCACCCATCCATTTGTCTCTGTCTCTGTCTCTTGGTCTCTCTCTCTCTAATTTGTCCATCCCTCTCCTGCTCCAGGTCTGAGCACGTGTCCCATGTCTGCAGGAGGAGGGCTGGCCTCCCGCGGTGACCAGGTTCAAGGCGCGGCACGCTACGACCCGGTCTGCGACCAACGCTACAATGAGCCCCCACCCCTCCCAGCAGACTCCCCCGTGGGCCCCGCGTTCGACCCCAGCGGCAGCGAGGAGAGCTACAGCGGTATAGAACTCAAGCCCGTCCACCGATTCATCCCTGACTCCTGGAAGAACTTCTTTCGCGGCAGCAGAGGGAGCCGGAAGCCCTGGTCCCTGGCGGCTTCGGACAACAACCACACCAACAGCAGCAGCGAGGGGAAAATCTGCTCCCCTCCACACTCCCATCCCTCGTCCTCCATCCCTGGCTCCAGCACATCCCGGACCAGAATGGGGCCCCAGGGTTAGGCCACACATTCCAAAAAGAGCGCGAGGCCAATCTTCTGGGGGCCAGCCCACCGGACTTCATGGATGAACGTGCCACGATAGCCTACCGCGAGCGGTTGGAGGCGTACCGCCGTCGCCACAGCAACATGAGGTCATGGCCAGGGCTCCTGAGGGTCCTGGGCTGCGTGGAGCTGCTGTTGGGGGCTGCCGTGTTCGCCTGCATCTGCTCATATCTCCACAAGGACAATGAGTGGTACAGCATGTTTGGATACTCCCAGTCCCAGTCCCAGACGTATGGAGGAGGGTATGGGACTGGCTACGTTGGCGGGTATGGTGGAATGGGTTATCCTGGTGGTGGAGCAGGGGGTGTGTACTACTCAGGACCCAAAACAATATTTGTCCTTGTGGTGGCAGGGCTTGCCTGGTTGGCCACTGTTGTCCTCTTGGTGCTGGGAATGACCACATACTACCGCACTATCCTATTGGCCTCGGGCTGGTGGCCAATCACAGAGTTTGTTATCAACCTGGTCCTGGCTGTCCTCTACATGGCCGCTGGGATAGCCTATGTCAGGGACACCACCCGCGGGGGTCTGTGCTACTACCCAATGTTCAACAACGGCCTCAGCGGCAACTTCTGCCGCACTGAGTCGGGCCAGACGGCGGCCATCGCCTTCCTCTTCATCACTATGGTGGTGTACGTGATCAGTGCCATCCTGTGCATCAAGGTCTGGAGACACGAGATCGCCCGTCGCTACAAGGAGGACCTGGCTGAAGAGGTGGGCAGTCTCTCCAGACCAGTGGTCCTCAGTCCTGATACCAATGTCAAAGGGTGTGCTGCTTTTTGTTTTGTGAATTTCCTTTGATTTCTTAACAGCTGAGACCAAAAAAAAACAGATGAGTTCAGCTAACCACATATTATTAAATTTAGTTCTGAGGAACTGCAGAAACCAGCACACCCTGCGGCTATACAGTACCAGGAACAAGGAACACTGCACAGATAGTGGTATAATATGAGTAAATACATTAGAATTGTGAATTATTTACCTTAGGGGTGTCAAACTCAAGTTCTACAGTCCTGCAGGTCTGTAGAGTCTGTGGGTTTTTGTGAGGAACGTTCAACCAGTAGTCGAGTGAAGCCTTGTGGTGTATGTGGTAGTGAGGTTTGATATTTTTTGTAGTGAATCAAAGAACCTGCAGACGGTGTAGGTCCTCAGGGCTGGAGTCTTGATTACCCTACTTCAGTTTTTGGAGGCCGCTTGATACATTGCTCCTGTTATTCTCTGTCCCATAGAATTTTCAAATATGTCAATAACTAGAATGTTGTTTAAAACAGGAAACACTTGCGAGAACAGATGTTTCTGGGTAAAAATATACTAATCGGCAATTATACAGATGTCCAAGTGGGCATAGTATGCAAACTTTCTAACTCAAAAACAAACAAACTAACTTGTCCCCAAGTTCTGCAGCACAATTGACATGCTCACAAGCTACTTATGGGAAAATATGTGCCCTTGAAATTCATTTCAAGGTTTCTGGGAAGTTGAGGTGTGAAAATCGGGCAGACGGAGGCAATTGATTTTGCACACTCCCAAGTTAAGGTCAATTATGAGACTGATGTGTGAAAACTTGTATGCTGGAAAAATAACTGTTGATGAAAGTATTCATCAGCTTAAATGGATCCACTGTGCAATTTTTTGTATTGATAAATTATGAATTATTTACTTTATCTGTATGCATTAAGTGAATGTTGTATGTCTCAGAGAAACTTGTCTAGCGGCTTTGTTTAAAATTCAGAACTCAGAAATGGCTTCTCCCCAGTGCCACTGAATGTAGATCAGTCTATGTAGACCAGCAATAATTAATGGGCTCTGAGGTACTCATAATTGATGCTGTGCTGAAGAATTGTCATTGTTAATTGCTGTTTTACATGTCGTTGGAGTGCAGCTGAAGTAGCACAGGTAGTCATGAAAACACTTTTTGAATGCTCACTCTATTGCTACAAGTATACATGGGCAATCCATTTTTTTACATGTATGCTTAAGTGTAGTAATTATTTTCAAGGATTTCATTCTACATTTATCATTATTTTGTGCCTACCAACATGAGGTAGTTGTTTATCTTGTTATTGACTGTTTTATAATCAGTTAAACTCATTCTAGCATTAAAACATGCCTCTCCATTTTTCCCTGCATCTCTGCACATTCAGATGAAGACAACCGAGGTGTCGGCTCCAAGGTCCATGGTAATACATTCATTCTTTGTTTTTATCTTTTGTCTCCTCAGAGTAGTTATAGGTATTCCTGTTTTTGATGCAAGTGCACAAGAAAAATAGATTGACTGTGTGAAACAAGAACTAAATAAAATATCTAAAAGAAAGAAGCTAATTATGATTTATTTGAGTCCATTGTCATTTTTGCTTTACTTGATGTCATGGCTGTGTTTTAATTCCTGCTCTTCATGGTTAATTTCATCCATAGCCAGTCAAGAATGTTGTGAGCTCAAAGGGTCCAGAGATGTTCCAGGCCGTACCCATGGCAACACAGCCAGCCTATCGACAAATGCCCAAAACTTTGATAATGCCTGACTACGTCACGTGAGTATTTCTCTCCACAAAACCAGTCATTGCTGTTAGTGAGGACATATCTTTAAGTGTCAGGCTGATGAAGGTCTGGTCCATATCACTGTCTTTGGTATCTTAAAAAAGGCCAGACCATAAAAACAGCTCTCTTGTCTGCCAAGAAAAGTCTATCAGAATTTAACTTATCAGTACTTTCTGATATAGTACTACATCAGTCAAGAGAACACACAATGCACACAGCCTTGCTGTACTGTGAGTATGATTCATGTGAGGCTAATGAGAAGTCCATCCAAATTCCTGTGATGTACTTTATAAATAAAAAAAACAGCCAACTGTTCTTTATTCCCGGTCTGTGGTTCTGGATGACGTATCTCAAGGGTTATTGAAAACAAGTTAAAGCAAGCAGCATTCAAGGCGCAAAGCACACAAGACATTAAAAAGTCTCAATGCAGCAAAACTGTATTTGTCCTGAATGCACACCAAGTTGGAGCTTTGCAGCCAGGGAATGCGTTTACACCGTACAATAGTTCTCACTGTCCAGCAGCTGTCCTTGTGAGGGCTGTTGGAGCGTGACACTGTGAGCTGGATCATGTACTGATTCGGTCTGTTTATCACTGCACATTCCAGTGCAGTGCTGTTGTGTTGGTCACTGGTAGGGGCTAGAAAATTCAGTTTTAGGCATAAATGTGAAAAAAACAATATGTGGCTTCCACCTTTCAAATTTAACTTGAAAGTGGTAAAACAGCATTGATGGAACAAATTATCTTGTGATATATCGGCCATTGCTGTAATGGAGCGCTTTCTGGAGTATGAAGTGAATACCCCCTTCCTCTCCACCCCCAAAGGAAGTACCCCTCCATTCGGACAGACGAAGAGCGGGACAGGTACAGGGCCGTGTTCAAAGACCAGTATGCCGAGTACAAGGAGCTGCATGCGGAGGTGCAGGCCACCATGAAGAAGTTTGATGAAATGGATGTTCTGATGAGCAACCTGCCCCAGCACCCTGCTAACCAAGCGGTCAGCCACTCTCCCTCCCTCGTTCGCTTCATATTGCTCCTCCTATCACTTCCTCTTCCACGTCCTCCCCAGTGTAATTTAAACTGCGTAAAGGTTGACTGATGTATCGGTCAGAATTAAGTAGCTCCATTTGTGACGGTGACTATCTTATGTTCAGTTGGCACCAATATCCAGGTCCATCGTTACAGTGCCTTACCGCTGTTTTGCAAAGCCTGATACCCTCTCTGTCTTCTGGAAAATATTTATCAACACTTTTAAACACACTGAGAGATACTGTCGAAAATCAGTATGCATCTCCTTTCCAGTGCTTTAAAGTCTCGTGTTTTGAGTATTTTGTGTTTGGTAATTCTCACAAGAGCATCCTCAAGTGAGTGTGCTACCACCCTTGCTGAGTTGCTTATGGAATTCAAGAACTACGTTGTGAAGATGAATGTTTTCCTTTCTTCCAGGAACGCAACCGGATAAACATGATCCTTCAGGAGTATCAGAGGAAAAAGAAAGTGAGTCCAGCCCTGTCCTGTGTCTGTGGATGAACCTCTTTCTGTACTTGGCTTCCTGCAATCTCACTGGTGCTTGGAGAATGCTGAGAGTGGATTTGTATGGTTGAGGCATTTGTATTTCATGCACCCACCCAAAATACTCATGATTCATGAACTCATGAACAGTAACCAGCCTTTTACAAGAGAAGACCATCAGAGGCTGGGTGGAGATAAATCACAGTAGAGTAAACAGACGCTAGTTGGTCTCATAATTATGTGCCCAGAAAGTGAAGTTAGATGCCGGACAATACTGTCACCTCTACTCCACCCTCTCTTGTGCTCCAGGTGTCCTCTCCCTGTACTCCTGAGAGAGGATCGGAGGGCCCTGAGTTTGAGAAAGCAGTGGGAATCTCCAGTTTGTCAGGGGTTGATGCGGTAGCAGTTGGGCCTGGGTGGACCAGCAGCTCCCGCTTTGTCATTGTTGCATACTTTGTGCTGAGGAACAATGGGTCAAGCCGGGAGGGGCAAGCAGGAAAGAGGGGGGGAGGCTCATTGAGTCTGCCCTGGGTCTTTCAGTTGGCCTCCTGGAGCGGAATCCCTCCATTGTATGTCTGTGACAGCACGTTCAGAAACAGAAGGAAATGCTATTAGCATGCACAGAGCCCTCCCTTTATTTTCTCATGCACACACAGAAATACACTGAATAAAGCGTAACATTACTACTAAATCATATAAATGATATTTTTGTGGGACCAACTTCTGACACGTACTTATGACACGTAACCATTTTAAATGTTAATTGCACACCTGAGTGTGGAAATGTTTGTAGGTGATTGATTAAAACAGACTGAGCTCCTTATCGTCATTGAGCGGCATGCTGTTTTGTATACCCCTTTGGCACTTCCACCTTAGGTTCCTGGTCGCTACGTTTCCCTGGTAACCGCAGAACAAGTTTTTTACCTGATTGTACAGTAGTTGCCCTTGTGAAGGTTGTTGGCGCCTGACAACAAGAGGTGGTTTATTCACAGATTCAGTGTGTTTATCGCTGCACATTCCTCCAGCTCTGTTTCTTATTTATCTCCGTTCCTTGGTCTGCAGTACTATTCTGTTGAGGTCAGCTGGGCCTGGAAAATTCACTTTTCATATGTGTGCAAAAATATGCAATTGCTACTGTTCAGATATAACTGACAGTAGTGAAGCAGCGTTATTATCTCAGGACACAGATTATCTCATTATATATTGGCCATAGGGCAGGGAGAAACACTCCACAAACAAAGGCAGTGCAAGCAAACATATAACTCCCCCTTTTGAAACATGTTGGACTTCCCTTTTTTCTTTGATTGAGAAGCAAAAACAATCAATGTTTCAGTCAGGGTACACAGAGCAACTGGAAAATCCATTGTTTCAGTTGCTCAATAACTTTTACTGTCTAGATTCTGTACTTTCAAGTCTCAGCATTCTTGTTCCTAGAAACCATCCGTCCTCCTCTGGATTTTCCATGAGCACAATGCAAATGTTAGATTCATAATTTTATGTGTGCATGGTGCATACTTGTGTAACTATGTCTTGAGTCAGTTTCTCGTCACAGGATGTATTTGTAGTTTGAGAATAGCCTTACATGTATTTGCTGAGGGAAGCAGGCATGTTTTTCAAACCAGATTTGTTCTTCATAACAACTGGGTTTATTAGATTATCTGTGGTGTTTTGTGATATTTCTGCTGTTGTATTTGGTACTTTATATTGCATATTAACATTTTGTTTGTTTAGTTTTTAAATTGACCAACTGTTTGATGTGAAACACACAATGATTTCATTTTAACATTTTTTAAGCATAATTCAACCATGGTCTTACTTTTCCAGGACCCAGCCTTTTTGGAGAAGAAGGAGCGCTGTGAGTATCTGAAAAATAAACTGTCCCACATCAAACTGAAGATCCAAGAATACAACAAAGCTATGAACTGGACAGACGGCTACAGCTAAACAAGCGATTAGTCAGACAGCCCATGACTTCTGCCCATGGGCCCATCCGTCTAACCTTTCATTTTCCAGGAACAGCCTTCACACTGTTTCTGGGTCATTCAATGAGAGTTTCTGATGCACATTCTCTGAACACCCCCACCTCACCCCCCACGCCACCCATCCCCCTCCCGATCCACAAAGACTTCTGGGAGTTATCACAGCTCTGTGTGGGATGAAGGACATTATGCAGCCAATCAGCTGATGGGAAACTTCTCTTCCTCTCTCCACTGAAGGCAGTCTCAACAAGTGAACAAAAACCGGCTGTTATGTGTTGACTGAAAATATCCGCCGGTACTGTACCATATCCCCTTCATGCATACCACTCTCAGCACTGGGCATGTTCAGCTTGGGTACCAAAAAGTGTTATTGTGCCATACCTGATTTTTTTTAAGTGCTGTCATGGTTCTGGATTTAGACAGGACGTTACTCTATTCAGCAGAGAGAAATTGTCTCTGATTTGTGTCTGTGCTCTGTGTTAAAGGGATACCTTTTCACTTATTTTCCACATCCCTTTTATTTGTTCCATTGTTTTTGAGTTATAGTTTTCACACTCAGCATTTGCGGTCTTGTTTCTGTAGTTCTGCAGTCCTACACGTTTGTATATATTGATATTTTAGTATTTGTATAGATTTGCATTATTTATTTGGTCCATAGGACCCTTACCCAGGGAAAACTTAGCATAGCTTATTTTTTTATGTATCTGTTTGTACAGCTAGATATTTAAGCAACCTCAGCTATGCCCAGCCTATGACTACTTCTCCTCATGGCTGCACCGGATTTTACAATGGACATATCGACAATTTCTCCTGTTTTTTTTTTTTTCACTTTATTTTTTCCCCGGCTCTTTCCTAGTTGACTCGCCATCATGTGAATAGAAAATAATTAGAAATAGAAAAAAAGTATAAATTCTATGGGCCCTGCAGCTGGGTTTTGGAGTCTCACCCATGCCATCGCCAGCTATGGCTGGAAGTCTTCATTAACCTCACGGGGGAATGATAGGGGATATGTTAGCTGGTTTTGTTGGTCTCATCGCTCTCTAGTGGCCACTCCTGGTCAGGTTGGGGGACTATGGCAGTGCAAACTGAGTGTTTGTTGACTTCCTCATCCTTCGACTATATAGGAGGCATGAGGCATGTAATAAGTGGTGCATCTGCAGTGTGGAAAGAAGTGAGATAACCCATCATCAGATCAGAGGAGTAACATACCTACAGCTCTCTCCTTCCAGAGGTGGCAGGAAAGGGCTGCTAGCAGAAGATCAACAGGTTTTACTGAGTTCAGATTGGGGGAAAAACTTTTGAGAAATAAACAGTAAAATTTGAAATCCAGCTGTGAATACAGCCGTTCTTGACTGCCCCTAGATTTTTTTAGATTGAAAAAAAAAAACCGGAAAACTGTAGTTCCCCCATCATAGATTTAGGCCTCTGTTCTGTTTTGTAACAACTGAGTAATTTTCTTATTATAATTATTATTTTAGGGCAAAAATGGGTTTGTTTTGACTCCATTTAATGTGAACATTTAATTAGATAAAGTCCAGCATAATTTCAAAATCATGAACATTTATCAATGTTCTGATGTATCAGCAAATGAGATATGCTATCCGTTTTGGATAAAGCTTTCTTTTGGTTCAAAAGGTCGGTTCAGAAACTAGTTGCAGCTGTCAGACATCTCCAATGTGTGTAGACTTGACCAGTGTACCTTGTACAGCTATTTTTATGTGCCTTGCAGTCCAAATCTTTACTTCTCAGGATTTAAAATTGAAATTTAAGTAAGAGGGGCCTAACAGAATACTGCAAAATACTGTATACATGTATGTTGACAGAGCATGAATATGTAACCACCAACTCCTTAAAGTTAATGTCTTCATTTTCATACATGTCTTAAGTATAGATTTTGAATACATATTTTTCAAATTATTGTATGAATCATTTGTTCTTTCACAAACATTTAAATGTCATGTACCTTTTGACATTGCACATGGCAGGTATCTGTTATTAACACAGCTTTAAGAATGGCATGAAGGATATTCAGAGTTTCCAACTACACTCCTTCACTCAGAGCTGCACAGCCAGTGAGTGACCTTCAGTCCCCTCTCAGATGTCACTCAGGTCTGAATCTTAAATTGCCTCGGTGCAATTGTATCCCGTAATTTGGGTTTGCAGGTATCGTGTGTCCAGCACACACACTGACTGACATGAATGGAATCTTAATCCACTCAGTCTTTCTACCTCTGTAGAGTCCATGTTTTTCTTCTGTTTGCACCTATACATGATTTTTCCCCCCAAGACTGTGGTTATTTCAGTGTGAACAGTGAAAATGGTTCGAATTACATTTACTAAATTTTAAAATGTTTCATTAGGAGCAGCATTTGTCAACATTAATTAAAATAGGGTGCAGAAAGTTTATGGATGGTTTAGTACAAATGTATGTGGAAAAAAAAGAATTACTTCTATAAAAGTATCAGACATGATAAAAGAAGGGATTGATGATACCAGAAGTATCATCTTTATAGTGGTTAACAGTTAAAGGAAGCAAACTGTAGTTTCAGACTGATCTACTGCACATGCAGTCCTGGCAAAACAAAAGTTTCCCCATTCTCACGTAAATGTTGATGGAACGGTTACTCTTAAAATTACAGCTGAAGATGAATGGGTGACAATATCGTAAAACATCTGATTTGACGTTATGTACAACAACTCAAGTGATATTTTATCTTTCACTTGATACTCACAGATGTTACAGATGGAGTTGTAAAAGTTGTCATTTTATTATATAACCACCTTATAAACTTTGGGGGTGGAGCAGCATGTAATCCCTGTGAAATTCCAGTGTAAGTATGAAATGCTGTTACCTCTGTCAGAAGGCAGTAATATGTGCTGTCACACATGTCCTTTCATGCCTTTAATGGCAATGTCTCAACCACAAAAAACTGCAAGTCAGGACATGTTTGCCGTCCTCTTTGGTCTTCAAAAACTCCCCACAATTGTGAAAACATTCCCTTCTCTCCCCACACAGCACACTATCCCTCCTCCCTACAGAGAATGCATGTGTACAGACATACGGAATGTTTTACCTTAGGTCCAACTTCCATGTAGGATCAGTCTTCATTAAGTTTTCATTTCCATCAGCTGGTATGGCTCAGACAATCGTGTATTCATCGATGTGACAGTAAAACGTTAAACATGGAGATGTGCCTGGTGTTCCGCTGTTATTCATGAGCTTATCAAGAAACATAGCTGGAATTTAAGATCATTTTAATAACTTGGAAAGTTGAGGGCAGTTCGAGGGTGTGTTTGATTGACTCAAGTCAGCGATAGGCAGAAAATTGCAGCTTCATCAAATGGGTTTCATCAAACATAACTATCATCATTGCTCTACTTCGGGTTTATACACCTCCAGTCTTGCAGAGCAGAAGTGTTTGTGTGTTTTTGTGGTTTCCTTCCAAGGTCATTTAAGGCCATGAAAACAATATGTGTAGCCACTTAAGCCAATCAGTGACTTAAGCATTTAACTGCAGGAAAACATGGCAAAACACCAGCAGATACACAGGCCCTCCATGACTGGAGTTGTACACATCCTCTATACAGGGATTGTTTTTCTGTTCAGGAAGTACCAAACCCTAAATATTTCAGCGACCAGTACAATCTGACTGTCGGCGTACACAGTTTAGCCGTGCTTAAGTTCCTTTCTTGTGGTTAGGAGGAAGCATTTAGTGTATGGCTATTCTCCTGATTAATCAGGAAAATATATCCCCAACTATACACGTGTGACCAGACGAAGGCACTCTAACATTAAAAAAGGTCATTCTTTTTCCTCACTCGTCCACATTTTGCTGAGGTTAGCACATGCAGGAAGAATGCAAGTGCTGTTTGTACGAAAATGAAGGACACAAGTAGTAGCACTTTACCTTTGGCCTCGGTGGGCGGAACGGAGGTTACATAATTACGTGTGCAGCCTCTGTTCTGCAAACAGGATTAACATAAGTTCGAAACTTAAATCAGGGCCTGTGGGAGAAGGGACGGCTTTTCAATCTGAAGGGCGGCTGCGATATTTTAAAGCAGCTGCGGCAAGCCCCGGTCTTGAGACCTACAACTTTTGCAGATTTTTATTTCACCCTCATATAGTAACTGCCTTAGATACACCAAACCAGGCGAGGTGTTACCTGTATATTCAATTGTGCTAATTCATGAAGTGCTGAGTGATAACAAAAACCAGCTCACTCTGTACCTCTCCAGAACCAGGACTGGCCTCTCGTTTAGGCTGGAAAAGGCACCAACTTTACAGATGTGTAACATTTCTGTATGTTTTTTGTCCATCGACTTAAGCAAGGGTGTATGTAACCGCAATTCCAAAACCCACTTATATTGATTGAAATGACAAGCAATAATAAATAGACTATTGCAATAAAAAAGAACTCAAAAAGTAATTTTAAATGAGGACATTTATTGGTTTCTCTGTTCATCTGTTCAACTGCGCATTTACTACACACATTAGATTTTTCTATATAGAATTTTCTACAAAAAGAAAAAAAAACACTTGATCAGACATCAATTTACTCTACATATATATAAATAATAGTTTTACAGTTAGTACTGTACATTATGTCACCAAAAATTTGGTATAATTAAACTGATCTCAAAGATAAACTATTTGTAAACATCAGCCTATTCAAGATATAACCTCGGAGGTAAAATGCTCTTGGCTGTAAAATTAAAAAGAAACAGAACAAAAAATATCTGTACATTATTGAGAGTATGACTTTTTTTCTTTACATTTAGTACATGCGTAAAGTAAGGCTTCTCAAAACTTCAGCAGTCTGTATAGATGACCAAAAGTGGCAGCCATTCCGGTCTGTTGTTTCAAACCCACACTTGCAGTTCTGCACCAAGCGTCTTGGCTAACATTGCAGAGGAATTGCAAAACTACTGTGGGCTAAAAACACATTCAAGGTTTCACCAATACCATTCCTGGAGTCCTATTGTGTCTGCAGCTTTTTCCACCCGAGTTTGTACCGTCTATCACAACATATCATCTCAGGGCCGCCAAATAAACCACACCTTCAGGCGATCACTGTTAGTGGGTTAAATTGCGCAGGAAAACCGGCTGCCAATACAAGGACCTGGGAACAGAGTATAGGGGAACCCCTGTTCTGAAAAGGATTTTATGTTGCTCTTGAGCACACATGGGAAATACAGCTTAATTCCAGTATATTTCTGTATACAAATAAAGCTTATTTGTCAAATACATCCTCACTGAAAAATATACCCATTTACAGCAAACAGAACTTGTAAGCCCTTTCAAGTTTAAGGCTCTAAGTCAGATACACTACTTGCCCTTTTTCCACAGAAATGCATCATTTCACAGTTCTAAACATGGATATAAAAAGGCAACAGCCACAAGACTCATTATTTGAAATCCTGGAGTAATCAACAAAGCCAAAACAGCCTGCGTCTTGAACTCCACAACGTACGCACTACGTTACCTACCAGTGTACTGCACCCTCTTTAGCAATTTGGCACAACTAAAAGAATGGGGGACACCAACTACACATTTGTTTAGCATGGTTAAACCCCATATTTCGGCCCAGCTCACTTGCACTAGTTGGCTTAGCTCGCCAAGCCATTGAAGAAATTGCATAATGATTCCTACTTGGTTGCGCCATCTGAGTGGGTACTTTAGGGAAGATTAAAATCGGTCAAATCTTGTCAAATGAGGACATAACTGGGCATAGGTTGAAACATAAATGTCCTTTCCCCCGCTCCCCCACAGCCGCTACAGTTTACTCATAAACCCCCCCCCCTCATTACAACCAACAACAACAAACATTTACCGTTTCAATTTTTTATATTTTTTTCCTATGGTCTTCAATTCAGTCTACACTATGGTTACATTTAACCATGTTAAATTTTGTGTAAGTACATTTAACTCCTGAGATTTCAAAGAATTCCTCAGAAATCTCACATGAAATACCCATGGAAGTCACTATCTATTTATCATGCTCTCAAAGAAACCATTGTTTCTCTATTCCTTTTACTGTTTTTCCCTACTGGGTAGTCTTGTCATTCTACAAAAGTTAAGTTTTGTACCACTGATGAAAAGTTAAGACTAGCATCAATCCCCCAGCCCCTGTCCAAAAAAAGCAAAAAAAAAAAAAAATTACATGATTAAATGAACTTTGATAACAACAGGTATTGGGAATGGTTCAGTCTTGTGTACCATTCTTCTCTGCTGTCAGTCATGCCTTTCCACCGCTGGGTGTCCAAATCCAGTCACCAAAACAACAAAAAGTCGGTAGTGTTAAGTGCGCCATCTAGTGGTGTAAGTGCAGCCTAAGTCCATGCCCTGACTATTGTGAACACCTTACAGCACAGAAACAGGAATGCAGCAGCATTTATGGAAATAAATACAGCGGGTTAAAAGGCCCACTTCCCTTTTTCATCCCCAGACTCTGGCCATATTCCCTAAGCTCTGACTCCCTGGAGTCCCACCTTTCTCCTAAAACAATGAATTAATACACTTTTCACAAGCGCAAAAAGATAAAAGAAACAGGGATTAAAAATAAAAAGTCAAACATATAAACATAATTCTCTATATATCATACTCTGAGACAGGGTGTACTAACCTGCTGGCTAACGTATTCACAAGGTTTTTAACTTGCCAACATAAATACATACAAAGACTCCCAGGCTTCGGGAGTCCCTGGGGTCTGACAAAGATGTAGTGACCCTGTCATAACATTTAACACAGTATGAAGCTTGGGGAATATGGCTGGCCATCTTTGAGCCGTGATGGAGTGTCTGCCGTCACGTTTCCTTGGCCTGAATGTTAAATCTGTACAGGTTTGCGCTCAATGCTGTGCCACTGAACATGTGATAGAAAAGAGTGGATGGGATTCCTGTTTGCATTCCTTGGGTTTTCGTTTCCTCGTGTCGTTGTGACCTCTCTGTAGGTGTACCTACAGCTCACAGTGTCCAAGTCAGTGTTCTCCATTGGTGATGGTGACTGCGTCCTCTTTGCCGGACTGGGGGTGTGCTGGAAGGAAAAAGCAGAGAAAAGAGGGATGAGGACTCAGAAAAGAGAACCTACGGGGACATCCAATGTCACCCAACTGTACGTACAGCAACTCTTACAGCTGTCACAAAAGTTGTTTTTAAGGGAAGTCAGAAGCAGTTGGCTACAATTAAGCTTTCAATCACTAACTTGCTGTACCCAATCAAAATGGTCTTCAAAACAAGCTCCGCCCACCATACCTCACTTCCCCATCACCGGTTTTGACAGCAATCCCAGAAGCCCCTTTCAGAGGTTAACATCAGTCTCAGAGGCCTTTTTCAGGCGTTAACAGGGCCATGAGAGTGGTGTCCATACCTCTGTCACCGTGGTCAAACTGACCGATCCAGGGGGCCCGTCTGGCATACTGCCTGCGGTGTTTATCATCGACGTGCGTCAGGTACCATGTTCCAGGAAACAGGTCGTCAACGCTTCCCTGGGGGATATAGTTCGCTGGAGGAGGAAACAGAAGAGTCACTTTGAGAGTGAAGTCAAAAACAGCTCTGATCTCAGAGATTTTGCAACGGAGGCGGTTTTGTTTTACTTTACATTCAACTTGATAAACAGGATTTTATATTTAAGTGCATAAAAAACATTATCAATGTGAAATTTCCCTGCCCTTATGCAATGGGCTGGATATTAAGGTGCTCACTTAGAATGGTCTGTGAGGCTCACAACTGTACTAAATGGCACAAAATAGGAAATGAAAAAGTAACCCAAACTGAAAAAAGTTTTCATTTTGGTAAAAGCATTTCACATCAATACTGCTGTTTGAATACTCCAGCAACGTTTTTGAAAATAACAACTATGAATGACGTCCAAAAAGGTAAGATAAAAAATTTATCTTGGTTTCTATGCTAAAGAACTCTTGACCAACATGGTCATTGGTATGTTGGTATTGCAGCCATTCAGTACAAATCCGTTTAGTCCCGTTTTGTCACATTTACACAATATAGTCATGAATGACTTAAAGCTTCCAGCCAGATAAACAAATACCACAACTACAGAGGAGTGATTGTAGAGCACTTGCCCTGACACACTCCAGTGTTTACGCAGTAGTCTGTTTACAGTGTGGTCTGCAGTCACGGTGACCGATGAATTGCCACTGACATGTTCACAAGGTCCTTCTGACAGTTGGCTGTAAACAAACCCCACTATAGTTGGATATTGAAGACCAGTATTTTGGGCCAAGCAAAGCTTGCAACTCTGAACAGGTTGTGATTGGTGAAGCGGGAACATAGACTTGTGGCTCTGAGCTGTCATTGGTGAAGGGGAAGCAGGCCATGGCTCAGTAGAGGTTGTTATTGGTTCAGAGTAGGAAGGGGTCGGCATACCCAGGTGGTGGGTTTCCTCCCTCAGCTTCATGTTTGCAGCAAACACGTCGGGCGAAACCTTTCTCCTGGAATCCAAACGGACCAGCAGGTCAGAGAGACTGGCCACCAGATTATCCAGCGCTGAGCCTGGAGAAGTCAGACACACAAGGGAAAGGTCAGGGAATGCTGGGACAGTGTGAGAATCCATGTGTGCATGGATTTGGGAGAGAATGAGTATTACTCTGCATGAAACTTCATCCATGTGTGTCTGTGTGACAGGGGAAAGACTGAGGTTGAGCAATCAACCGTTCGTGTCTGTGTGTGAATGCAGGCGAGAGACTGTGCAAGACTGTGAGAAGACGATAAACCATAGTCAAATGAGTGAGCATGTTTAGGGGCATGAGAGACTGTGTGACTTAGTGCATGACTGTGTGTGCGTGCATGTGCGAAACAGAGAAAGCCCCTAAGAAAGAGTGTGTATGACACTATTCCACGAACAGACAAGGAGCTAATGTGAGCTGAACTAACGGACCGCTCACCTGGCGTAGCGTCCTGCGTGACTCTGAGGGAGTAGAGCGTGGCGGCAAAGCCAGAGCCGTAGGAGAACACGCCGATCCTCTTCCCTGCCAGCTCCTGGGGGGTGTGCCTGCACAGAGAGAGATACGTCACACAAACCGCCTCTGTGCTCAGCACAGACAGGCGCCAGGTCTAACCACCACGGCATCACGGTCACCCCAATATCTGCGCATCATTTTTCAGCAGCGGGGTTTGTCTTAGAGAGCCCAACATGGCCTGCCATGGTGTAATGATCGTTTTGTTGTGCTCGGGTTACACAAAAAACATTCACATAATGAACCTCTCTCTTCAGCCCATACAAAGACAATGGCTCACATGTAACTCAATCTTTCTGCTGCGCGGTTTGGCCTTTATGCCCCACAGTATTTAAACAAGTGTTCCTCCTCTTGCTGAGCCCCATGAGCGAAACTACAGCTTCCTTTTTATTTGTAGTGGAAATAGTTAAAAAAAAAAAGGTTTCTTAAATGAACACATCCATACTTGAGGCCCAACCACAATGTCAGAGAATTAAGTTCCTTCTCTGCTGCAAAAATGATAAGCATTATAAGTCTATATCAGCTGAATAGCTGCTTTTCTTCATTATGTGTTCTTATGGTCTTGCTCCCTGTCCTAGAGGGCTGCAGTGTCTATTGGCTTATAATTGTATTTCCATTTTATTTACATTTCAATACTTTCATTCTTAATTTAGACCCTTGATTGGGTTAAGAGTATACACACCTTGATTCAAGGCCTAAATTGGCTGTGGACTGAAAGGTAACCGCAAAAAAACCACACAGACACTGCAGCCTTTTTCAACCGCAACTTCCAGGCTGCTGCTGTAGTCACTAAAGCAATAAGCAGTAGGACAGGGTATCCATTCTAATCAGAGAAAGGGCGGTGCAGCTGCAGTCTTTTGTTCCAAATGAATGTATTCCCCTAATCATGGTGCTGATCAAAGACCAGTATTAGTTGAATCAGCTAAATCTGAAAAGCACACAACCCACACCACATTTTCAGATAAGACCAGGGACCTGTACTAAGACAGGCTGATGTCACAAGAGGCTGATAACACAGTGCTGGGACTGCACTTACACTGCGATGACAGAGGCCAGGCAGCCATAGACTGATGGTGTGTACATGTTTCCGTTCTGGTTGGACAGCAGGAGGGAAGCCTTAGTCTTCTCCACAAACATCTCTGTGCTTGCCTTCATGAAGGCCTTCTCCACGTCCCGGTCGAAGTAGGTCTCCTCTGGCTTCACCTCCCTTAGAACACACCCCAGAGACAGTGGAAAGAGTCAGCACATAACCACTAAGAGGACCTGAATTATTTGATAATGATATACACTGTTCCATGAAACTGAGTGAATGTAATAGAACACTGAGCTCATAACATATTGGAGCTGAGATTCCACACAAGCAAGTAGGGGCACTAGAGCTCTCCACTGACTCCATTGTAGCGATTTTTAGGGAACTAGCTTGCTCTGACGCGAGACGTACACCCAGCTCACCTGAAAGCCTCCAGGCCGCTGAATTTCCCACTCTCTGTGTTGGGGTTTGGGTCACTGAGGAAGTCGTTGAGCACCAGGCGGGCAAGTGACTTCTGGACCAGCTTACAGTAAGGAGAGTGGAAGACCATGAAGCCAAAGTCCTCCAGACTGAAGCGCTTATCAATACCCTCTGATAAAAAAAAAAAACAACATTACACTTTAACAAAGTGGACTGCAGGTACAAATTAACTGTAGCTAACTACCAAAATAAAAAAATAAATAAAATTAAAATTACAACACCACAACCACCGGAGCATTTAGCACTAACTGAAACACCAATATGTGTTAATGGATAAAACAGCACAAAAACAGACTAAACACACAGTATGTGAAAGTAGTTGTTAAATGGACACATTTTTAGCTTTGCTGGTCAAATAAACAGTTGCCTTGTTGCACTCCCCACTTCTCTTATGTGAAAAAGCTGGCATGAAGAGTTAGTGGTGTCCATCCCTCCATTACAAACAGCAACACCAAACATCATGACAGTGCAGGAGCTAAGCAGGCCCCACACTAAGAATGACACACACCCACCTTTCTGCCACTGTGCCTGGATCTTACTGCGGTACACTGAGTAGCACCTGTCTAACGCACTCAGGTAGCACTGGATCGACAGCTTGCCGTCCACCACAGGGTACTCTGACACCATGTCGGGCTTATAGAAGTCATAGGCATGCTGCATGTGTGTCCCCCGTAGACCTGTAAGGCCAAAGTGCAGTCCTTTTACTCAACATAATATTGAAACTGCTATCAAAACTAGGCTGTAGGTTAAGGTTACCCAACTGAACTATTGCTACAGTATTCAGCAATAGCTGAATTCCCATTTCAGTAAAAATTGGTTCCTGAAAATTGGGTAATATATTAGTCATGATTTGTACACTATGAGACACTGTCACATGTGCATCAGCCCAAACCTGACTGGCCACTTCAACTGCACAATGGATTTGCAAGAGGCAAGGATGCCAGAAGTTGTGTAGCTGTGCCAAAATCAAGAAAGAATCTGGAAAAGGCTGCAAAAATGGCTAAATCCTTCAAAACTTCAACCCAATATTACGTAAGCAATAATGGCTAAACTGTTAAATAAACTCACCAGAATGTTCAATAATGCTTTATCTATCTAGATGAAAGTCCTAGTTAAGATGATAAAGCTACATTTTAGAAAGTTCTGTTTTGGTAACTTTAAGACTCATTGCTTCAGGAAAGCTGAACTTTAGTTCCCTCTCAGTACAGAATGATGAAATGCAAACAAATCTGTTTTATGCGTCAGTACAACACAACAGCAAGGTGCTTGAGCCAACTTCAAATTGGCATAATTCAGCAAAACAAAATGGGAATTTCACGATGGCACGTTCTTTTCAAGGTTGTCAGCTTTCCTGGCATTGGCAGCAGAGCAGCCTTGAACTGTCGTCCTTAAGCCTACCGTCAGCGCATAGTGACCTACCTCTGTCAAAAGCCAGAGGGGCGTTGGGCCCAATCAACATGGCTACTGCTCCCGCGCCTCCTGTGGGCCTCGCACTTCCTGTAGCGTACACGGCGATGTCCCCTGCTACCACCAGCGCATAGCGACCTGCATAATGTTTAAAAAGAAATTTAAAAAAAGAGGCTATTTTAGGAAACCAGAGTAGCAATGAGAAGCAACTCAATCAGGACATCCATCTGTTCCAAGCCTGTTGGCAGAAATAACCTCATCGAATAATGCATGAAATACATTTGTTCATTTAGCACAGTGCTAAACCACTTTTCAGTAAGTTTTTCAGTAATCTTTCCTTGGGTCTAACATTTTTTTTTTTTCACATTTTTCAACCAGATTATTTTTAACTGAGAGTCAACATTGTTACAGAGACTTAGAGTGGGTGGGTCTAAAAAGACAACCCTGGCAGTAACCTCCAAACCCCTGAAGTATACCACAAAGCGACTAACCGTCCCAGGAGCTGGACTCCACCCAATTGACGGCATTGAAGAGGGCGGCGGTGCCCCCATAACAAGCGTTGGTGGTGTCAATGCCCTCCACGTCCGTGTTCCCGGACTCCTCGAACAGCTGCATCAGCACTGTCTTCACCGACTTGGACTTGTCGATGATGGTCTCGGTGCCCACCTCCAGCCGGCCGATGGTGTCATAGGACAGCGAGTTCCTCTCCATCAGCCTCTGCACTGCTGTCAGGCACAGCGAGTTGATGTCCTCACGGTCGGAGCAGAAGCCCATGCGGGCCTGGCCCAGGCCGATTGTGTACTTGCCCGCGGCCACGCCGTCATACTGCTCCAGCTCCGTCTGGTCCACGTACTGTGCTGGGATGTACACCTCCAGGGCAATGATGCCTACGTCTTTGGGCCACGTGGCCTCACCGCTGGCAGGGACTGATCCAGGCATCTTGACAGAGCTGAGGGGACAATTTATTGGGAAACACATATATTGTATTATTAACGCTATTATCGTTATCATTGGCATTATCACTGACACCACCTGAGATTCAAATAGCTCTTTCAAAGCACAGCAGAGCAAGCCACTCCCAGCAGTGTACTGTGAGAAGCCTGTCTACTAGTGCTGTCCAATTATTATAGCAAGGCCTTACTTTGAGGGGTGTAAAGTCATATTTATGGATGCTTTTATTAATATTTGCTATATAAGTTCAGAGAATATCATGGCAAGAAAATGTTTAAGATTTATTACAGGCAGGTTATTAATCATCCATCGTTCTTAAAAATTTACAGCTAAGTCAGATAAGAGGCGTTACACCGGTCCAACAACATAGCATTTTAGGAATCCCTGTTCCTTAACATAGCTTTATAGTATAAAAAAAAAAATACAATTTACAGCATGCATTCAAAAATCAGCCTTTGACGAAGGAACTACAGCTATTTTATTTTTGCATCCATACATTGAGTAGGCCATTTATATCACGGTAAAATGTATAGTGAACTCTGCTTACACGATACTGCAACTCGATAGACCCTGCTCACAGGAAACCTTACACAGGACCTGATTACGACTAACAGCAGCCCGTCTTTCCAAAACAAAACAAAGACGGCACGATAATCAGAGGCGACATGCTTGATGTTTAACTAGAGTAAAGGGCATGGAGCTAGTGAGTGGTGCCCTTTGACCTACTTTGCTAAACAGACGTGCCCTTTCAAGAGATGTATTTAGCTAGCTTCAAACGATAACTATTCGAGCCAGGAATATCAAATGCTGCAGAATAAAATACTGATTCTGATATGGTCCAAAAACTAATGACAATGCTGTCTCGGGCTACCATAGATCACACGGGGTGAAAAAATACTGAGGGTCTGGTCTCTTATTTTTTTTTTGTTTTACGTTTTGTTTTCAAGATTGATTCGAAAGATTTACTGACACTGTTAACAGGACTAGAAAGAGCACACATGTGCAAGTGTTTTAACAATCGTGGTTTTTCAGTGTTTAGATGGCCACCTCATTCGCATGGCTTACGTTAGTTATTGCTCAACTATGGGTATTCCACCTTTCGGTAAGTTTCCGCAACAAGCATGTTATGCACGTTGAACTTTTATGCCGGCAAACAGTAGACTGATTTCCAACTCAGCCTTGTTTCGTCGTGGCGACCTTAGACACACTAATTTTCCGTGTTAGCAAGCTAGCTAATTGGTTTAGTTCCCTCTTCAATGGTGTTTGCTGAAGTCTTGCGAATTAACAAATGAGTGTGTTTGTCAGATAGTAATCAAGATGAGACTCGCAGCATATGAATTTCAAAATGTCTCGCTGCAATTTTGTGCCGAAACTATACCGCTGGAGATTTGCATCAATGACACTGGCGACTATTAGCTATCTAGCTAATATCTCAAGAGGACAGTCTATTTTGAGCCGACACCGACCCATTCAACAAGATTAGCTAGCTAGCTACCTCTGTTTCACAAATCTTATCAGCACAATGACCAACTTAGCTTGCAAGCAAGTGACGCTATTTAGATTGGGACTCAAGTCAAAAAAGTTAGTTAATCAAATAACGTTAGATAGCTAAAATAAAAAGTCAAATACGTTTACACTCACCTTGCAATCATATAGTTTTCTATACTAGGAAGACAGATGGATGGGTGTTCGATTCGGAGACCGAAACCTGTCCTTAACTAAAGATCATAAGGTCATTTTTAGATGTTATTGCACGGACAGAACAGAGCAGACGGACCAACTTCCGTTTCAGAGCCCAAACTGACGTTGGGAGAGTGGTTTGCTATGTCACATTTGATGCGAGTAAGCAAGTGTTTTTCATTGCATTACGGTAACTAACGGATCTGCCAATAGTTAACAAACTACACTAAGTAACCTGTTATTTGTGCCTTGTCGGCAACAGTCACTAAGTTATATAGTAGATAAGAGCTACCTAACGTGAACTAGCAAAGTGAAAAGTTGCCAGATGTATTTTTTTTTGTTTGAAACCAGCTTACGGTCTGTTTTCCCTGTGAAACATCAATAAACAGCCAACTGGCGGAGTTATCGCTATGTTTATCTAATGGTAGTATCATGTAGGTAACAAACTCGCAGTAATAACATCCTTATTAAGTCACGTCTGATTGATACTTGGCTAGGTAGCCTAGTCATATAATTAGCACGCTAGTTAATGCCAAAATTAAATGCAACTTGCTGTAGCAAGCAATGTAAAACGTAAAAGAGTTCCCAGGTTTCCTTAACGTCACTGAAGTCATAAACATGCCTAGGACACCGTATAATGCTAGCTCGTATCTAAATGATCAACTAGCCCCCGTTTTTAAAATCTTGAGTAGCATCTCAACAAATTCGATATCAACCACCAATGGAAAGTATAATATTATTTACCAATCTAGCCATCAATATATACACTTGTCACAAGTTAACATCTTGAAATTAACAACTGTGCCGCTGTATTTAAAGATTATGACAGAACTTGCATAATTCTCTATTACCTACATCCACCTATCTAGCTAACGTTATAGGCGACGTGTACTGAAATATTACGTTAGATAGCTAGCTAATTACCGATAGCCACTAAGATGCCAGTTTAAATTAAACGGTAACGTTAGCCAAGCTAACTTATGACAGATTTCCATACAACAATCGCAGTGCTATTTTAGCGTGAATGTATGAATTCATTGTACTTACACAAGAAGTGCGATTGTATTTCAGGCAGGTTAGGCTGAGTAAATGAAATTCCAACTTTTTGTTGACAATTCCTTTAACGTTGGAGCACCGCTAGCTTGCTACTTATATGTAGAGGATACTGCATTTGTGGACAACACCCTATTACCCAAAATGACGGATTCACAACCAATCATAACGAAAGACCACCGTTCTGAAGTTCATGGTTATCCCGCCCCTGTGATGCATACGCCAATCGTCGTGTAGATAGGCGTTACCAAGTTAAACGCCGCTCTGAGTGGCCGAATGGTGTGAGTGAATGACGGTATATGGTGAGAGTACTGAGGCCAATCAGAGAAGACGTGCGACTCCTGGCGAGGTAGCCAGAGCAGTTCTCGCTCGAATCCGCGAAGAAGCTAGGGTTGGTCTCCTTGACAACGAGAGGCTGGATATTCAAATTCATCATATCGGAGGATCTGCGCATCTTGCTTTGCTCACGAACTATCTTTTTTTTTTTCTAAAAAAACTTTTGCTGGGCAGGTATCATGGAATTTCCAAATCTTTCGAAGGAGCAAAGATTTAACAGGATGGCATATATCGTTCTAAATGTGAAAAGAAGTGAATAATTCTTTAACGTTTGCTTACTTGGAGCAGATAAGTAGTTATCTGTAAACTCATGCATTGTTGCATGTATTTGTGGGATTTCATTCTTTATATGTCATCACTTTATCTCTCCAGCAGCTGATCAGTTTAACCATGCATGTATCCGGAATGGTGCATGGTGTAGAATATTAACCAATATCCATATTGTTAATACCCTTAAACAAATAGCTAAGATACAAATGCAACAGTACAGCAGGATATCTCAGCCGACCCAATGAATATAGTTACTATGGTCTCTAGACGTACTGCTATCTCAGTCAGTTTGCAAACCTTTCATCAAAGTACAGGTACAGCCTGCTTGGTGGTTCTTTGATTGATTGCAGACATGCTCGGAAACGAAAAGCCGATTTAGATTTGTAATTACTGGCCAAGTCCAAATGCACAGCGGACAGACAAATAGTCCACACTTAAAATAAAGACAACTTAATCGATAAAGAAACATTATGATCTGTATGGTTAATTCCATCACGACACTTGTAGTAGGATAACATCCAAAGGCGTGTACAACATTATTTTAAATTGCGCAGAACCATTTAAGTGGCCTGTGGTCATGTAGATATGTAGCACTAGCTGTATAACAACATAATTTACTGTGTGATGCGAATGGACCATCTTAATGTTTAAAGTCATTGAATTGTGTGCAACGTGAATTGCAAAGTGCATGCAGGTATTCATTACTCATGTGGTTGACTTTTTCCTAAAGATCATTTGAGACTGCACCACCAAATAAAATCTCCTCAGGCAGTGCAAGGGCATCCAGTGACCAGCGATCCAATTACAATATTCATCAGAACAACTTCAGTGGGGGGAAATTGGGAAAGCTGAACTGTATGAAATCTTGCTGGTTCATTAAAAGTTCATTAAAGTTCAGTAGCTTTACTTCAACACAAACACAGTCTGGAAACATCAAGCTTGCATAGGCTACGTGACTTCAACTTTACATAGTGGGTCTTTCCTAATGATTAATTTGCCAACATCAATAAAAACACATTTAAAAAATGTAGGCTAGCAGTTCTGTCCGACGTATATCATTTAAGCCCAACCTAAAATGAATCCAGCTTTGAGAGGTTGCTTTGTCTTTTTGTAACGGCAACAGCTTGACGCATTGAAGATTCCAGTTTCCTTTAACCTGGTTAACTATTTTCCCCCGTACCCTAGGACTAAAATTTTTGTTCTTATGAAATGTTTATGATGGATATTTTCATATTCCGTATGTTTGATTGAGAATTCAATATTCTGTGATCGATTGTAGTCAGACATTTTTCTGTAGAAAAGGTAAGTAAATATATTCTAATTTTTTAAGGATCATGATTGTTCATACATATCATTTCAGTCTCATGTAGAGTGAAACGACTGTATTCCTAAATAAAATTCTGTTGTTTTACATAAGCCTACAATATGAGATTGAAATGAATGAATGAAGTTTCATGGAACAAGTGAATTGACGTTAATATTTAACTTTGAGTGAATGACAAGTCTCTGTGAGGAAAAAAAAAAAAATGAAAGCAAATAAAGCAGATTGTAAATGCCCACCAATGCTGATACAATACTCCTTTAGATTTCTGTGTCTGCAGCAAGTTGACCTTTGTGGATTTTTGAAAGAAAAGCACTACCTTGTATGTCCCTCTAGATAAGAGCACCTTCTGTATGCCTAAATGTAAGGCCGTTGTGAAGTCCAAACCGTTGGATGACCATATTTGCTCTGCTGATATGGGCATTGTCATCCCAGAAGACTCACCCAGCTAAAATGAAATGGTGCAGCATGCAACATGAGGGTGATTACTCAAAATCAAATAAAACTGATCTAGCCTTGTAAGGGGGTAGGTGCACTGAAACCGTAATAGGAAAATGCACTTACACCATTGCCAGACCCCTTTCACTGCATGCACCAAGCATTCAGGCCAGTGGCTGCCTTAGGTGTGCAGCACACATGCACTCATCTGTTTGTCGCGAACATGGTGAAGGATGATGATTGATCTGATTGTATCACATTTCTCTCCTGCTCTGAACTCAACTTTTGGTGCTCTTTGCAAGCATTGCATTACCAGGTGTGATGAGTGGTTTGTGCACCATGTCTAAATTGTGGTTTCCTGCTCTGTAGAGCTCCCCACAGACCGTTCTGGATGAGACGGTTTCTCATGGCCTAGATTTAAATTTACACTCAACTGATTTAGAGATGATTGCCTGCTTAGCCTCACACCTTGACATATTGCACAGAAATCACAATGTTAAACATCATCAATCTAAGCTGTACCTACCACTGAAGTTCCAGTCAAACATGGCTCACTTGTCCCCTCCCGCTATGGAGGCACCTACATTCAATATAATCCATGTCCCTCATTTACGCAACGGTTTCCACCTTTTCACCCACTGTCTTCCAGTATTGCATATCAAAAAATGTGTATCCCTTTTGACATCTGAAGCACCACATTTAGGACTTGGCCAGCATGCAAAGGAAAACAGCTACTCCAAAAGCCCCCCAATAACCCCCAATAACCCCCACCCCCCCAACCCCTAAGCTCATCTGCAACTTGGTTTTCAAGCACAAACTGAGTTTACCACACTAAGCTCTAACCACTTTGCAGGAGAACATTATAAAGGAGGTATATGTATTTTTTTAACCTTTATTTAATCAGATTTGTCTACTGAGCAAGGAGTTCTCCTTTGCGTCTTGACCTGTGGAATGAAAGGAAGTAGAAACCATGTAGGCGGACATTTAGGTCAATTTGATTGGCACACCAGGATTCATACTCCTTTCTCTTTCAAAAACAGGCTTTCTAATGACCTTGGTTCAATGTCATTTGAAGGACAGCACCTTGTAATGCAGTGCCACTCCATCATGTGCTGGGGCACAGGAATTTTATCTAGTTCAGATGAAAGGGTGCCCCCTTGTGGTCCACTGGCTTTACAGCAGCAACTTCACTGTTTGGAGGTTTTCCCATCCACACCTGCTTAGCTTTAGCAGTTTGACATGAGAAATATTCAGGGTGCTATGACTGCTGGCAGTGTGCAATGACTCCTAGCAACACAACAATGTGGCCTTGTGAATGTGCCTTGATTTAGCTATGGTGATAATCACACAGAGGAGGCAAAATTAACTAAAAACAAAAGACATTCCATGTTTTTTCCCAACTTTTTTATTTACTAGAAAGACAAACACCAAAATAAGTCCAAATTATGCTATAAAATGCTTCAAATGGGGTAAAAACTTTTAATAATTAAAATATCTTGATATATTTTAAAATTACAAAGGATACAGCTTAAGCCAATCTTATTTTTCTTAACCCAGAGATTTCATGAGTTTATTTGCACAATACAGGCGCTAAAAGAAGTTAGCCCTTAAGCCCTGGAAATCTTTGAAGAAGAAAAAAAAATCAAAACAAATTACAGTCAAATAGAATATATATTGAGAAAGTGAACTTTGGTAGAAGAAAACTCTATAGGACACCTGAGGTAGTAGAGACTGGAATAAAACAGCAATAGACGTTCTTTACAAAAAAAAAAAAAAAAAAGTACCACCAAGTGACACAGGAAACAGCATAAAACAATTTACAATTTCAGTCCAGCTCCGATCCAAATAAGGAAATAAGATTACATCACATCTGCATTAAAATAAGAAAAATACATAAAACAGACCAGCAAGCTGGTGGAGATACAGGCAGACAAGATGAGAATTCAAAAGGCATGGAGAATTTGAATAAGAATTGTAGGCATAACATGTTGAAGTAATACTGATTAGCTTTCATGAATTTGACAGAAAGAATATTTCCAGTATATAAAAAGACAAGAGTGCATAAATTTAAAGCTCTTAAAAAAGACATTGAAAGTAGGATAAGAAAAATAACCCAAAGCAGGAACAAAAAAATAATTTCTGTATTTATGGAAAAAAAACGTGTGGTATAAAAATACAGGTCAAGTACAATAAATTTAGCTACCAAACTTCACATTTATTTACACTTTAACTCTTCAAGCTTTGTCAAGCTTGTACTCCACATAAAGAAATATAGATTTGCATTAAATAAAGTTTCAATTTAGTTTTAAAAAGTTCTTTTTGAAATTTTCACAAAGTCAACGTTGACATCCCTTGTCCAATCTTCTCTAGGGATTCCAAATGAAAAAATAGCACTAAAGTTGCTTATTCCATTTTAAAATATACTTTTGTTCATAATTCTTCACATTTGACAGAGTTTAGCCACCATGTTCTCCTCTATTTTACTTTCTTGACTGATTACAACCAGAACAACAACACTTGAAGAGTTACAGATCATAACAATTACAATGATTTAGGAACATGCTCTACAACTCAGAGAACAAAACAAATAAAACAAAGAGATGAGCTGATTTAAAAAAGTAATGAAAAATCTGCCATATGACCAGAAATTTTCAATTCATCCCCCCACCAAAAAACAAAAAAAAAAAACAAAGAAATGTTTACAGCATTTAAAGTTTACTATGGAACATCCCTGGAGGAAAGATTTAGAAAACCTCAGTACATTTATGTTTTTTAAAAATATATAATTGAAATAATTCCCAAAATCAAAAGGAATCAGTGATTTAGTATCACAATGTACGAAGGAACAGCACCAAAAGAACAAGGAAGCTCAATGATCAACAGTGGTAAAAACATTTTTTTTTTTTTCAAATGAAATCGGACAAAGCTTCATAAGAGAATTGAAATGACGAAATCTAATTAAAACATTTTCGTTTAGACCTTAAAGGCTCAAATGCAACAATGAAAAATCAGTTTGATGTTAACTGTGATTTGAATTTAAAACCTTACCCAGAGACATGTCTGTAAAGACATTAAAACCGTCTCATATTCAAATGTCAGGTCTTAGAAACAGGACCTCCATAACACTAAAAAAACAAATAGGTATGTATGTGTGTGTGTGTGTGTGTTTGTATGTGTGTGTGCACGCACACATGAACGGGATTTAATTTTCATCATAAAAAAAAGACATCAACACAAATCTTTGAAATACCGGCATTGTGACTAAGTGTTCACATTCAGTATTTTGCCTACTAGCAATGTTTCGGTTAGATTTCACCTTTCCCTGAAACACTTAAAACATCTTTCTGATTTTAAGTTAAATGGCCCAACAGTAAAATGCACAAATCAGAGGCATCTTAATAAACTTGCATTAAGAAATGTGGTATACACAAAAAAAAACCAATACAGCCATTTCGTTTCTTCTAGACATAAGATTTTTTTTAACAACGATTCACTGAATATTTTTGAAATGTATAACAAGACGTTATAACTGAAGCAGTAATATGAGCATCTTATTCCATAGTCAAATGTTTGCTTTTTAGGTTTTTTTTTTTTTTTTTTTTTTTTCGCGGGGTTAAAAATAGAGACCCTATTCAAACCTTGCCGCAATGAAAATGGCTACGAAAGTGCTGAGCAAATAACGGTTTACCACAGAACTGTCTTTACAGAGCAAAACATCATAGTCGATTAAAAAATAAAGTAAAAGACACAGGACTCTCATTAAAGCTGGTCAACTGAAGACCAACATCGCACTTCTAAAAAGGCACCATTTAGAAGCAAATCTTGCGACTCGTGTTGCATTTTGTGCTAAAGTACAGCAGTTTTGTGGCCATTGCATGAGTACGCACGTGCCTTACAGTGGCCCCCTACAGGTGTGGAGGGGAATTGCATGTCTAGCCTGGGTGCTGAGCAGTAGCACAGCAGCGTGAGGAGGGGGAGGAGGCTGGAGCAGGCTTTAGGTTCGGGCGGGGCCCTCAGTAGTAGTTTGGGTGCGGAGAAGCAGCGCAGCGCGGCCAGAGGTCTACCAGTTGAGGCGGAAGACAGGGTGTTTGAGGAGCTCTCGAGACGGCGGCCGGTCAGCTGGCTGTAGCTCCAGGCACCGCAGGGTGACGTCACGCAGGCCCGGGGACACGTGCGCTGGGATCGTCGGTGCCGTCGTGGCGCTCGCGATCTGTGGAGAGATAGCAGGCCGTGAATGTAAGACACACATTCAACACTTCAGATCGTGCTTGTCCATAAACACAAACAGCAACACTGCAGAAATGCAGACAACCTTGCACTTATATTTTTGATACTTGAAGGAAAGTATGTCTCATTAGTCATGTACTGTCAGTGTTTCATGGCTATCTTACTGCTAAAATGCATCCAAAACAGCCTAAAGCTTGCCTAATGTAAACATTTTTTCTAATTTCCTGAAAGGACTTGCAGGGCCTAACCTACTAAACTAAAAATGGGAAGAGCTACCATAAGGTACCAGTGACTCAATGGTTTGGACCAATGACTGTGCTTGGTTATGGAGAGAGAAAAACATTTTTCATAGGTTCAAACAAGCCAATGATTGACAGCTGAGCATAGCTCCACCCATAACAGCTCTTGAAGCCTTGCTCCCCCATCATTTGCAACATTTAGCTCACCTTGAAAATGAGCGCCAGGTGGTTGGAGTGTTTCTCTGCATTCCAGGGCGGCTTGGCGCAGGACATCTCGATGATGGCGCAGCCCACGCTCCACACATCACAGCTGCGGCCATACTGCTGCCCTCTCAGCACCTGCGACAAACAGCCTGGTCAGAGACGAGTGCGCTGAGACACCTCAGCGCACCTGCGCAAGCCAAAGTGCTGCGCCATCTTTCAGGTCTGCCATTACTGTGACCCACCCAAAATTAATGTGCAACATAGAGCATGTTACCATAGACTTAAGTTGTTTTAAAAATCAGTGCTAATAATGCTAATAATAATGTCTGAAGATTCACTGATCATGACACACTCCCTTTACCTGCATACACTGCTTTTTGATAATTTGATGTCATACTTACTATAACTGCATGATCACTAACACACATGCACATTTCAGCAACTACAAATCCCAGCATCCCTCCCGCTGACGAAACAATGGCATTGATCTAATGCCTCTTTCAACTTATTAACACATCCACATGCTAAAGCAATAAGTAGCCTCACAATGTGTGGCTACATTTAAATTTGTAAAAACAAATTAAACTCACTGGCAAAACAAAGCTGAACACCAGCAAAAGTAACCCAATGGGAAAATACATCTGCTGAGTGAACCTGATAAAATTATGTCAATCACAGGCATACTCTCTCTCTCACACCACACACACACACACACACACACACACACAAACAAGCACCAAACACAGTCACAGCCATCAACAACACAACTTTCTGTTGTGTTTGTTTCACACATCAGCTGGGTATATCAGTTTCAAATCTTGTCACTTAAATTAACATCTAACGCCAAGAAGAACCAAAGATCTGTGTTCAGTCCCAGCTCTTTGGGCCAGGGAACCGAATCAGACTGTGCTTTCATTCCCTGCCCCCTCCCCCCCACCCCGAGGAGGGGCCAGTGCAAAGAGCCGCGGGACGGCCCAGCCGGCTGAAGTCCCTCCTAATTAAACATGGTCCCTGCCACAAAGATAACAAGGCATTAAGAGCCCTGCCATTGTCAGGCCCTGAAAAGGATTACAATTCTCTTTCATTTAGGGGGTTACTGAGAAAATCCACTTTGCCCACTTCTCCTGGAGGCACGTGAGGGCGCATGAGGGTCCCTGGATTTGCCCCGAGCTTTGTCCCGCGCCATTGACATTTAAATGACCACAGACGCATGGTGCAGCCCTCCGAGTCCCATCCAGCACACAGCGACACACGAGGGGGTAACAAGCAGATACCGAGGGGTAACACTCCATTAGCTGTCAAGTTTAAGTGCCCCAAGCCACAGCATTCATGCAGCAAAACTACAATTAAGATTTTCTGATTTTTCATTTTTTGGCAGACAGTGAGCAGAACCCTGGTGTTGGTAGAAAAACAAAAAGGACGCTAACATTTGAACCAATTTCAGGGGATAGGGGAAAAATAGCATCAGGATTTAATGTCCTTTGATATGTCACTAGTCTTGCATGTACTAACTGACTAAATCTAATGTAAATATAGAATCTTCAGACTGAACAATGAACATACATGCATTTTAAAATGAAGCTGATGGCAGGTTTGAACATGTTGCAAGAATCCACTCTACAACTGAATGGATATACAGTAATACAAATCCTATATGGAATAAAGGCCTACAATTCCCAAAGTCCTGTGTGGAGAATGTGAGAAACTCATATTTTCGGTTAGCACCCATGCATACCTCAGGGGCCATGAAGGCGATGGTGCCCAGGAGCTGGCCCTGGAACTCGCCCGCGCCGGTGCCCTTGGAGGCCAGCCTGGCGGCCGCCCCGAAATCAGCGATCCTCAGCCTCTGCCCTGTGCTGTCAATCAACAGGTTGGCACCTACGGCGAGCAAGGGGAGGAGCAAAACAAAAACAAAAGCAGGCAAAAGGGGGATGGGGGGTTAGCTAAGGCCACAGCAGGGGGACAGGAATGCTGTCCCGCTTAGTTATCCCCCCACACACACACACAACCCCAAGCAAGTTCCCACACCAACAACCGCCCACTCACTGTTCTCAGACCACTCTGGGGGAGGGGAGGGGGGGTCTGTCAGTATGCCACTGGCCAGGCACTGAAATGAAGATGCTGGACCAGTTGAGGGAGAAGCTGGCCCTATAAACTGACCCAGGAGCAGCTGACTACCCAAATTCTGACTTTAAAGGCCCGATCCAACTGCAGCTGAATTCTGATTTCATTCAAAGAAACATTTAATGTATGGAAGCAGAGAGTGGCAGCATAGGGGTTCATGGAATTGGCTGGAAAAGCAACACCTCCTCATTTTATAACTTTATAAACAAGATTGCTGTCACATCTTACATATATTAACATATTTCCGAGCAGAATATTCAGTTTGTTTTGATTAGGATCATTGTCCAACTACTGGATGTGACATGTAGCAGATAAAAGATCAGGATGAGTCAAAGTGGACCCTTAAACACTCAGAAAGGAGAAGTGTGAACCTGGAGGTCGGCGCTCACAGGTGAGTCTGACCTGCGGCCCGCAGGGGGCGCCGTGTGATCCCTCACCTTTGATGTCCCTGTGGATGATCTGATTCTCGTGCAGGTAGGCCAGCCCTCGCAGCAGCTGCTCTGTGTAGTTGATGATCACAGCCTCCTTGAAAGCCCCATACTTATTCAGCAGGTGGGACACAGAGCCACCTGTGGAGAGCGAGGGGCCCGATTTTAGAGGCTTTCAGCTTTTCTCAACCCTCTGTGACCTCTCTCGGCTGCTTTCAGTCAAGCAGCAATAACGACAACAGCGATTTTTATTACTGGGGTCACTGTCATTTCAACAACCATAAAAATAGTTCAGCAACAATCTATGGAACGGCTTTAAAAACTGTAACATCTTTCTAAACAATGAATATACATTTGAAGTTATAAGACCTTAACACATTACGTTAGTACACATTTTAAGTTACAAGGCACTTTAAGACTTTAAACCTAACAGATCTTATTATTGTTACTTACCTTCATCAGAAAGTAGAGATAAAGCACACTCATCGCCCACACTCACTGAGACTGTTGTGTCTTTCTATGTGTTACTCTAATCAAATGTATGCACTGTTTAGTCTTTTTGTATGCAACTTTTTCAAACCCATGCACTGTTTTGTCTATGTGTATGTTTTGTCTATCTGTGTGGCACGCTTTCACACTGTTTGTGTGGACCGTGGGCTCACCTGCCATCCACTCCACGAACAGGTTGTAGTTGTTCTTCTCGCAGGTGGCCCCCAGCATGCGGATGATGTTGGGGTGGTTGAGGTGCCCCATCATCCTGATCTCCTCCCTCAGCGCCTCCACCACCTCCTCCTGCTCCGAGGAGGTGTTCCGCACGTAGGTCACCTGCAGGAGCGGGAACGTGTCACTCGGTTCGTCCAATTTGCGACCAGGACATTTACTGCACATAGATGACTGAAAGTGGAGATGTTGAACTCCAAAGAGGTGCCAAAGAGGTGCCAAAGAGGGCTGTGTGCATGCAGGTTCTCTTTGGAAAACCACAGAAAATAATGAACGGCTGTAATTCAGAAAATACAAATAACTGATTCCACTGTGAATGCATTATGTGGTACTATAAAGATTAATTGGACAAATAGGTCTAAGTATCTATATAAAAGTGAATACTGCCCCAAACACCTCCAAAAGCCTCCAAGGCACTGTGTATGACACCACTGACTTGAAGTTATAGCTCACCAAAAATAGTTGTACATGCTTTTTCTCTTTTGGTGTAATGTACTATGCATTAAATTAAGGGTTTTATTTAGCAAATTTGCTTTCAACGTGAACACTGAATCCGCCAACAGTTAGCATCAGTGTACAAAAACAATGGGAGTCAGTGTACCTGCAAGTAGAATGCTCAAAACAGGAAGTCAATATAACCTGTTCAGCCTCTGTAGCGGAAAGGTGTAGCTGTGCTAGGTGAGCACAGTGTTAGCATGAGTCAGGGTTTAAACTGCCAGTGCTGCCCCCACCTGCTTGACGGCCATTAGCGTGCCGGTGCCCACGTCCTGGGCCTGGTAACAGGAGGAGAACGCCCCCAGCCCGATCTGCTGACCCTTCAGCCACTCCACCCCCTCCCTGTAGGGCTGCTTCGCTTTGGTATGGCCAGGCAGAGTCTCCGGGGTCTGGGGAAGAACATGCAACATGAGACATTACCCCAAAGGATCCAACAACCAACTCTTTTGCTGCTTCATTTCCAACAAAACATTTTTTTCAGAACTGCTGATTGGTTTTTGTTTGGCGCCACCCGAAGGACAGGAGGCCACACTTACATCCACCTGGATGATGATGACGTCCTCCCCCTTGTCCACTTGCAGCTGTGGGATTGTGGGCAGGGCGTCCTGGGACTCGGACATTGCCATGACGATGGCCAGCGCCTCCTCCTCCTCTGCCTCCATCTTCTCCTTGCACTTCTGGTTGTGGGTGACGTCGTCGGTGTAGGAGGCATCTCCGGCGCCCCCTGCCTGCTCGGGGGACAGCACTGCTACCTCTGACTTGAAGGTAACGGTGCTGTCTCCGGCTGGAACTGAGCCCTCCAGCAGGTCCTCCATGCTGGAGTTGAGCTCTGCTGAGGCGTCTAGCCCCCGGAACTTGTCCTCCACAGGGGTGAAGACCGTGTCTTCGCTGGGGATGAGGGCCAGGCTGGTAGCCCCACCTCGGACCCCTCCCCGGGCGCTGTCGCCGGGCAATGGACCGGCATCTTGCTGGAGCTCAAGCTTCATGCCGCCCTTGCAGGCCACCGGGCGGAGCCCCTTACCCCCCTGGCCCTGCCCGTCTCCGCCCCCCGGGGAAGGCCGGGAGGGTTTTGGTCTGTGGATCTGGCTGGAGGGGAGGGGGCGGGCCTGGGTGAAGACAGGGGACAGTTTTTCTAAGTCTTTCCCAGCGCCAGGGGCGGGTTTCTGTGGGGGGAACCTTCGCTGGGCCCCGGGGGAGGAGGTGGAGGCAGCGGCCATCTTGCTGGGGGCAAAGCATTGTGGGCGGGCCTTGGGGCTGTCAGGCCCCGGGAACGGTGGCGGGTGTGTGGCGGAGGGGGAGGGGAGGGCAGGGGTTTGGGCGGGGCCTGAGGAAGGAGAGCTCGGACACTGGCTTAGGGGCCTGGTCCGGCTCTGAACTGGGGGCTTTGGGACCTCGGGAGCCAGTGGGGGTCCAGGGGCCAGGCGCTCCGAAATGTCCTCGGGGCCCACACCTGGCCTGCAGGGGCCCTGGCGGGGCACCTTGGAGGCCAGCTGCACCGTGGGAGTGGGGGTGTTGTTCTCGGTCATGTTAGGCGAGTTCTGCGGGGCCGGGGGCTCCAGGAAGTCCTCGTGGTGCGCGCCCTCGCCCGCCCGCACGTCCTCCAGGCCTAGGTGGATGGCCTCCAGGATGTCCATCTCCTCGGCGATGGCCAGCAGGCGGCGCCGCATGCGGGCATAGTGCGTGGAGCTGGTGACGCTCAGCATGTCCAGCAGCTTGACGAAGACGTGGGGCACCCGTGCCACCATGCGGGCTGCACTCAAGAACACGCGCCGCGACAGCTTGCCAACCATTGAGTGGGAGTTATCGATGGACTGCAGAGCAAAACTCAGCAGTGGCAACAGTTTCTGATACCTGTGAACAACAGACATGGTTACTCCCTCACTTTCACACTATTCACTTTAACCTGTTCATTCACTTTTACTTTCGTGAACTGCTGCCAAAGGATGCACACTCCTGTGGCAAGCACCCCACGTCAACATGTCTACGTTCACTTCAAACTTAGATGTGGTGCTAGGAGATGGGATTATTAATAAGGGGGTGTAAGTACTCATGAAACCATAAATAAGAGGAGTTACCATATGTTAACACTGATTCCCTTATTAGAGCAACTTGGGCAGAGCAATTATCTTACAGAAGAATACATAATGACGAGGAAATGGCAGTCAGTTCAGTTAGGCTCGTCAGTTACCTAGTCTACAGAGTATCCAGCACTGCATCACCCCTGGGCTTGAACACTCTGAACCTAAGGTTCTCTGCCTCTAATAATTGTCCTGTTCCAACCGTTAACAGCGCTGTGTAAATACTTCCTGATGAGAGTTTGTAATTCACCCTTACCTAATTTAAATCTATATAACTTGACAGAACTCACAAAATTTTTGGAGATCACCCTGACAATTAGTTCAAACGAATCAATGGCTGACAGCTAATTTTTGTTCCACCCTTTACAAGTTGCCAGCACAAGTTGCCATGGCTGAATACACATTTGAGTCAGCCCATTTCACCAGGACAGAGCAGGAGCCCCGCGTACCTCTCCACCAGTGTTTGGGACTGGTGCGAGTCGCCGGTGGAGACGATGTGGGGGTAGAACTCAGCCGGGAACTCCAGCAGCAGCCGGTCGATCAGGCACAGCCGCCCCAGCAGGGCCTGCCAGTTATTGGCCTCCGTCTGTGATCCCAGGATGCAGTTCAGCACGTAGTCCACCCCGCCGATACCGATCGATCCTGAGAGAGAGGTGGAGGGAGGGAGAGGAAGGGGGAGGGAGCATAGAGAGACACCGTTAGGGAGAGACAGGGGAAGAAGGGGGAGAAAGAGTGAGACAGGGAGAGGAGGGAGATGGAGAGAGACAGCGAGAAGGAGAATGGGAGGGAGAGAGAGAAAAGTGAGGGATGGAGGGAAGATGTAAAGAGAAAAGAGAACACGAAAGGGAGGCAGAGAGAGACAGATGAAGAGGAATGGGGAATAAAGTAAGTGAAAGTGAAAGATTCAGAGACAGTGACAGAAAGAGAGAGACAGAGGGAAAGGGAAGGACAGAGGGAAAGAAAAGAGGGAGGGGCAGAAAGAGGGAGAGACATGTAAACTCTCAGTCTGTCCGATTTCACAGTTGAAAACACACAATGACAGCATCTGACTGAGTCAGAACTCAAGTGACAGGCACACAAACTTAATAACAGTGTCACATAAAAAAATCTGAGGAACAGTGTCATCGGACTGCAGACACATAAAAAAAATAGGGGTCGGACTGGAGGAGCGTACCTGCTTTGAGGATCTCCCTGCCCACAGCGAGCTCCCCCACCTGCCCTTTACAGAGCTCCAGCAGAGTGGACACCGACAGCTGGCTGGTGCGACTGAGGGGAGACACACAGAGACACAGTTAACTCACTGACTGTGTTTGTCATTACAAACTCACACCCTGTGCTGGCCAGAAGCAGATGGGTTACTCCTCACAAGTCTGGTTATTCCCAAAGTTTTTTCCCCATCTGTTCCACATACCTTTGATTTAACTTACGTTAACTTTACCCCTAAAAAAACTTCATAATGGACAACACAGCACTTACAGTTTGATAATGGCTTTGAATAATCACATTTTACTTCAGCATATTTAAACCAAACAAGCTTCAGACTATGAATTTTCCAGAAAAAAAAAATCAATGCAGTCCATACCTTCAAAACATTTGAAGTGATATGACTGGATATCTATTACTCCTTGGTTATGGAAAATGAAGTGACATCTCAGCATGTGAAACAACATTTCACCACTAGATGGCACAAGCTACAAACAGTGACCGTAACTGACTGCACATCAGTGAAGTGCAATTCACAGCTGGCATCAAGCAGTCAAGGCAATGCGGTGGCCAGTGAGGCTAACTTACCTGTTAGCATCGGCACACTTGACCAGTATGGTCTCCACCACGGGCCGGAGCAGCTGCTGCAGTCGAGTCCGCTCGGCCAGCGTGTGGCAGGGGGTGTACACCAGCATGGCTCGCAACGTTTTCTGCAGGGAGGAAGTTTACGCAGGGGTCAGAGAGGAGGCCTACACCATCACAATGGCTTTTCCTCAGTGTGTGAAGGGACTCATCCCTCCCACAGCTATCGCTTCTCACTAATCAGCTGCACCCCCAATTCAGACCAAACACCCCACAGGCAGGGTTGCTGCCCATGCGAAATTCTCTTTAGGCATTTAGTGGATGTGGTTCAATCAGAGATTGATTCACAGTTACATATTCTTCTACAAAGCTGTTTTTGTAAATCACTAAACCTGTGTTCCCACTCATCTTAGCGCAAGGGTGGGTGTTTTTGGAAAGTAATGCTTTTGTAGAACACATATTTCATTCTGAGTTAAGAAAGACTGAAATTCACAATGGTCCGAAACATGCGGCGAAAACATTTAAACAGATGCCTTTGTCTCTGAAGACTCCATCCATTCTTTTATAACCAAGAAAAACTTCAACTATTACCAACTATTCCATTATGATGTCCAAGTATGTATTTTGTGTACATATTGTATTTATTTTCACTTTATGCCTTCTTGGCTGCTTTGAAAAGAGACCTCATATCTCTGTGAGACTTTCCTGGTAAGATAAAGTAAAATAAAGAACAGATAAAAAAAAATCTATCCTTAACTTTTCTGTTATATACAATCAATTCGTACAGCTGTATATTTACACAAGCAAGTAGGCCTACTGTGTTCAAGGTTACAATGGCTGTTCTGCTATTCTGAAGTTATTCTGCAGCCACTGTTGGCAGAGTATCGTGTGAAGGAACTACCAGAAAAGCTGTTCTCTCAGTGAGTCTCACAATCCAGAGTTCAGAGGGTAACCCAACAGTTCATCATAACAGTTACTCTCTCAGCTGAGTGCATGGTAGGATTTCCCCACATCCATTCGCGACATGACTCTGTATTTTCCCGGGAATCGGCTACTAAGCGCACAGAACGCCAGAACCCATAATTTATTATGGTGAAAAGAAAAATCTGTGTTACTCTAAGCAAGGAGTTGGGCAAAAGAACAAACAGAAGAACAAATCAGTTAAGAGTCTCGGTCAGAGTCTTGCTATGACCGCAGTTGCAGATATAAACAATCTCAAAAATCCTCAGCTGAGGACGAGAGCTGAGGATTAGCACATGCTTACATGCCCCACACGCTACACAACTCCATACTGTTTATTCGGCATGTCGAAGTGTTTGCGTCCGTCCCTATTCAGATAAAGCATAAGCAAATGAGCAGGAATCCTGGCGAAGCAGGCCTCTTTACCAGCAGGCAGGCCTTGGTCAGACAGGCCTGGGTGAAGCATTCCAGTAATGTCGCGGGCTCCAGCTGGTCTGAGCGGGAGGAATGCGGGCCGGTCCCCGAGCCTGACGCCTCTGGCTCGCGCAGACAGACCATCAAAGCCGCCAACGTCGCCAAGTGCCGCAAACACCGCTGCGGGACTCCGCGACAGCCACAGGCACACGGGTGAGCCGGGGACTCTGACCCCGACTCAAAGTTCGGTCTGGGAGGAGACGGGCGGCTGCAGAAAGCTGAAACTGAGCCCAGCCCGGCTGCAGCCAATCCCCTGTTTTTCTCTCTCTCCGTCTCTCTCACGCTCTCACCTGTGACCTGGTTCTACAGAAGGGATCTCAGGCTCAGCTCCCAGAGGCCCACAGATTCTGCTTTTTTTTGTGCATTTTGATTTGGGTAAAAGATCAACTTTTTAAAATGGCCCACACACCCTTTTTCAGGGCCCAAAACCAGCCAGCTGGATCAATGAAAGATCACCCCCTGATCAACTGTACCTCCGGCCCACTAGAGCTGGAGTTTGAGAGCTGAAAGACAACTGCAGGCAAACCCAAAAAAACGCGACAGGAGAAACGCGTGGCTAATGCCAAAACACACAGCCATCTTATCTGCAAATGATAAACCTGGTGTGGCATAACAAGCTGACACTGCGGGGTTGGGAGGCTGTTTTCCCTTAGTCATGTTTCGAACCTGCAGCGAGCATAGCAGAACAACCGTACAGAACAACTGTACTCCTAACATTTCACCTGAAACGGCTGATGTGCTGCAGGGAGAAGGCTCCACAGAGACAGCCGCGAATAAACTCTCTCAGGCACCCCTCCCTCCGCGCAGCGATGCACACAGTATTTTTAGTCCAAACTAGCCCTCCCCCTCCCCATGCCACTCCCCCCCTCTTTGTCTTTGTAGAGCACTACAGCCACACTGAACCCTGCCTGCACTTAACATGCTGGAAAACCCCACCAGGACAAAACTTTCTTGTTTTCATAAATGTGGCTCACTGAGGCAGAGTGCCGGGGGAGGGGGAGGCACTTTCAGAGACCTAAATTTAAAACTCATCAGCTGTCATTGCTCCTCTTATCTTCATTTTACAGTTAATTTACAATCGTATTAATATTTGCATAGCGTTAAGAATAAAATGATAATAAGGGGGAGAGAGAAGGGAAACTAAGTTTTACAGTCGGCTGCCTACGCCAGGTCTCTGTGGTAGACATGAACTCTGAGACTCTTCCGGAAACCACAGAGGAGCTGTACTTCAGCACGATTCCGGCAGCTACGCCACAGCGTTCTGACAAGCGTGGCTGAAAAGTTACATTTCTGAAAGCAGTGCGTGTTTTCTCATGATTACCCAACGACAGGACCTTGACTTCAATGCCGAGTTTCAGTCACGTGACATCGCCCACCTGCTCAGGATCATTATCTGGGATCTTGTGACCAGAGCGTAAACTTTATGCTTCACAGTCTGCTCTATTAATAAATCTCCCCACGGCCCGAAAAATGTATGTTCATAAGTAACAATGACAAGTTCTTGTCTGCTCTGGTTTAAAGATGTGGGGATTGTTTATGAACATGTAATCTACAAAGCAGAATCAGCCACAACATTTTAATCAATAAAAAAGACAGATTATGCTCATAATTACAAAGCAATACGACATTACAATATAAACTGAATGTGCTGGCAGAGATAAAGATGACTGTACACAAGAATAAAATGTAGGTATGGTCAGCTGTAAATAGCTGTTTAAAGAGCAGTGGTATGACTGGAAAAACCCTTGGACCCTTAGCCCTAGTAAATGATGTTTAACAACACGGGGAATACTCGGTCATTTGAAGTACATGAGAAAAACTAAACTGCCTGATACTGCAGTTAAAGGCAACACAATGTTTTGGCTTTTTGTTTGTAGTAGCAGAGGCGATGGAGGAAATCAACCCCCTTTGAAAAGAAACACACACACACACACGTACACACACCTCATCATTGATATCGAACACGCACACACACACACACACAGCTCAAGACAGGGGGACTCACCAGCGCAGCCACATAGACTTTGTAGACGGGGTCTGCGCAGACCATGGAGAGGACGCTGCAGCAGGACTCCACCACCACGTCCCCTGAGGTTTCACGGCTCCCAGCCGCGGCGCCCAGCCCCGCCCCCCCGGGACATGAGCGCTCCCCATTGGCCAGAAGCAGAGCACCGCTGACGTCATGTGACAGTCTCCGTAGGGCCATCTCCCGGATGTTCCAGTTCCTGGAGAACAGGCAGCCCACCAACTCCAGCCCAAACACCTGCACAAACATGGGGGAGGACATTACAGACACAGCTAACAGACACAGACACACACACACACACACACACACACACTCACACACTCACACACACACACACACACACTCACTCACTCTCACACTCTCACACACACACACACACACACACACTCACTCACTCACCACACACACACTCACTCACACACACACTCACACACACACTCACTCACACACACAGTCAGAGACTCCCACCTTGATCCAGGGCTCTGCCAGCTCTTTATAGGTCTGGGGAATCTGCTGCACTCCGTAATGGGGCAGTGTGAAGTCCCCGTCCTGGCTCTGCCTCTGTCCCTCGCTCTGAGATGACGCCTGGTTCTGGGACCGACCCGAGGCGGTGTCCGATGGGACAGCTGGTTCATGGCTGCACAGAAACACAAACACACACAGAAACACACACATCAGCCGCTTGTGGGGATCACAAGATGCTCAGTTCATAGCCTTGGAAAAGTAGTTGTCGTGGTGGCGATCGCCGATTCACATAATGGTAGTGATGTTGGTAGGTTGCATCACATGTGGGTTGGAACAAAAGTATGAAAAGCCTATGGCTCTCATGGTGGTTCTCCTTCTTCACTTTGTTTGGTAGTTGTATTTCTTAATTATTTTTCTCTTTTTTCTAGATCAGTTTAGGTAGTACAGGTTACTTTGGCTGCAGACTTTGTTTATTACTTTTTGGTGACTGCATAACTTAAATTTTTTTTTTGTTTTGTTCCGCAGGGCTTGGTTACATTTTTTAGCTATTTAATTTATTTAACTTTCTATTTTGTTTTGACACTTTGTATTGCTAGAACTTCCAACCTTGATAAATTGTTTATTTTGGATCGAAGATATTTCGGCTTTAATTGGCTGAATTTGTTTTCTCTTTCAGCACTGCTAAGGTCCAAGGGTGTACTCCTCAGTTATTGCTCAAAACAGGGCGTTCCAGTTTGACACGTAGCACCAGTATAAACACACAGGCACCACTTCAAGTGACATAACTGCGAGGTTTAAGTCTGACTCTTAGGGCTACCAACTGAACAGCTGCCATCACATTCTCTGAATTATGCAGGGCCTTTGTGAGACGGTTGCCGCAGAAACCGCCTCCTCCTCCTCCTCCTCAAGTCCTTAGGGCCGCAGAGACTGCAGGTATTTGCTGCAATCGAACACTACACCACCTGTTTTGGCTAATAAGCTTGCCTCTTGAACCAAGAGGGTAAATTAATTAGAGGCCTCAGGTGGCCTAGTGTGCAGTTGGAGCCAATAGCTGCAGACACAGCGGACCTCAGAAAATGGAGCTGACTGGAGCACAGATCTGAGTGGAGAAGCACACAGGTGGCTGTGTCATAAACCACACCACAACATAACAGACTACTGTCTGAAAGAGATCTGTTTTACACCAGACTACTGCGGGTCAGCTGAACCACTCAGACCAGAAGAGTCAACGGCTTAGCCTCCAAAAAGGAGCTTTTTCAGACAGAAATTCCGAAAGAAAAAAAAAAACAAACTCGGGAGAAATTCATCTTGACAGCAAAGTTTCTCCAGGGGGAATATTATCTTCTTTGCAGTGGGTTCATGAACTTGACAGTTATTAAAAAACAAAATGATATCAGGAAACTTTTTGCATTTATGTATGACTTGGCGGCCCTGAATAAGTCTTGAACTGGTGACAAATTTCCTAGGCTGTACTGTACAAACAGAATAGAGTTAGGTCACCATTTTAGAGTGACTGACTCAATGATGCAGATTTTTGGGGTCTCCAAGTTATCAAACGTCTCCTTTTGATGAACCACATATGAAAGCGTGGCATATGATTTCAGCTGCAAGGAATATTTTTACAGGGGCAATTTATCAAGTCTGACAACAGCCAAATACCCCCCTCACCCTTTGAGGAGTCTGTACATTAAATATGAATAATTACGAAGATGAAGGCATCTAGGGCAGAAAAGAACAATTGCGGATGGGGTGACGAGGGTGGGGGTGCAGAGGGAGGCTAATTTTAAAGTCTTGAGGGGGAAAAGAAATGGGAAGAAAAACTCGAAAAGCTGCTGTCACCTCACAACAAAACAAAGGCTAAACAAGCACTGGTGCCAGAGTGTCTCGCTCCAGTAACCGCGTGGAGGGCATCCAGCACATCCAAACTCCTGACAAACACATAGAATAGTATATGCTCTATGGTTACAAGGCTCACTGGTGCATTGTGGGATAGTAGTTCTACATCCTGCTGACACATTATGGAGCAGCTGTCATACGCTAGTATATGCCCTGTGCTTACATGGCCTGCTGGTGAACAATGGGATAGCAGTCACATGACCTGCTGATGCATTATGGGTCAGCAGTAACACAGCTGGCTTTTTGTGGTCACGTACAGTTTTCTGCATTCTGCACTTCAGAGTATCCCTCCCGGACCATCAAGAGTTTCTAACACCACAGTGCTCCCATGAAGGGACCAGCGAAGACCACATTTTCATTTCTTTCAAAAATTCCAATATGACAAGTTGGCATGGATATGGTTCCTCTGTAATGCGACCCCATGCCAAACATACTGTAATTTGTGATGAGCAAATGTCATAGGAATGATAGCAGCATCAAATTATAGCACTTTTTTTTGTCTCAACACGTTCTTTTCAACCCTTATTAGCTTTGGTCTAATATGATACAGGGCTGACAAACAATCAAATCCTTTCTGTTACGCTTTAGAAGCTGGAGGGGAGAAATGCTTCCACAAAAAAAAAAATAATAAACAAATGGCATGATGAATGTCATAAAACAATGGGGTTTGAAACAGAGGAGGAAAGACTTCGATGATGAGCAAAAGTCATTATTGGGAAGTACCCTCAGCTGCACTGGAGACAAAGCGAAATTCCGGCATCCTGTCCATTCTTGCAGCTGTGTTTTTTTACTGGAGAGCGCATTTAGCTGCAGATTGTACTGACTGGCCCAGGGTCAAGCTGGGTGGATTTAATTTGGAGAGGGCTGCACAAATGGGAAAGAACTTACATGGGGAAGAGATCTAATTCGGGCCTGTTGACTCGGGCATTTTTTTGCCTCACGCTGTGGGCAGTTGGCTCATATTAATTTAGGGGCAGCTTACCCAAACAGCCTAAGCCCGATGAGGCCTTATCCACTGCACTTCCCTTCCCCTCTGACTACAGACTGGACCCAGCCTGTCCCCTAACAGAGGCACCCCATGTCACATGACCCTTCTGGAATTTTCCAAATAGCTTAACAAACAGTGTAAAGGTGAAAGTATGCTCAATTTTTTAAGCATACCAAACTTTTACAAATTAACCCGATCGGGCTGGAGCAGACCTTGATAATCACTTTGTGCAATGGTATCAAACTCACACGCAGTGGACCACAGAGTCTGCTAATTTTTGTGGTTGCCTTTCAATTGGCATCCACTTTAGGCCTTGGTGAAATTGTGTGTGAGCTCTTCTGCTCAATAATTGACTAAAATGTATCACTTCGGTGCTGAAAGGTACCAGAAAACAGCAGATACGGTGGCCATCTGTAACTGGAGTGTGACATCACAGGCTTAATGCTCGGGCTTCTGATTTCATTTCTAATACATACATTCTAATTTGATTCCTTTGCACTTTCTTCCCACCCCAAAAAAAAATCTAGTGACATCTGGATGCTCCTGTTCAGTAATAGACAAACTGAGGACATGTTATCAGCCTTAGCGGTCTTTTTTTTTTTTTAAACAAAAAGGAACAACCCCGGGGAGTGGGCTTTTAAGCAATGCAGCTGGCGGACCTGTTGTTCTGTGAACGCAGGCCCAGCCAGCTGTTTCCTGGGGCCAAGCTCGGAGACGCCAGGTGCTCGTCATAACCACAGCGCTACTGCCACTACGACGGCAAGCCTTTCCTAGAGGACCTTTCCCCAGACTCCTCCCCCCCCCCCCACCCCCCGCCTAAACAAAGACAACATCATTACCTGTAAAAGTCATGTGACTTCCACTTGGCTCTGCAGAGAGGACATATCAAGGTTTCCTGGTTCCTCCTGCACTCCTCGGCCCCTGAAAAGCCAAGGAAAATGGAGACCGTGAATGCACTTTTTTTTTTTTTTTTTTTTTTACAAGAGAGGGAGAGACAGCGAGAGAGAGAGAAAGAGAGAGAAAAATTGCTTCTGACTGCCTGTCAAAGAAGATGCAGGCTGAACTAACGTTGCCGCTCCAATTAGACTGAGCTTTGGGAAAGGGGCTAGGCTTACACACGAACAGTTTATTTCCACTGCCAATCACTTCCCGCATCCAGCTTCCACAGTGGCATCCGGTTTGCAGCACAGAGCCAAATCAGACGACATCGGGGCAGAAAGATCCATTCAACTGTGAAAGCTTTAAAGCTGACCGCAGCAAGTGACCGAAGTCCTTACGCGAAGCAGCCTCAACACTGCCCGCAAGATTACAAAAAAAAAAAAACCCTTTAAAATATGGTTACCAGCTCATTTAAGTGTCATGTGATCCTCCTTCATTTTATCATCTACCAGGGAGACCGACAAACAAAACATGGAATTCTCAAAAATAGCTCAGTTACAGTAACAGGTTACATACAGGCTAAAATGTTTAAGTAACATTTTCACTGCAGTAGCAGAAATGTTCCAGTGAGCACTGCGTGTCTTGCAGGTGTACAGTATTGACTTTGGCGAAAAATGTGAGGCGAGCTCACGTGCGCCCCGGTGAAGCGCGAGACGCTGCAAGCGCACCACGCTGAATGATCGCTTTGATAAACTGATACCGTCCCTCTTAATGCCTGAAACACAACCCCACCGCGAGCCACGGAGATCAAATGAGAGCCGCAGTTTTACTGTGAGCGATTCTGCTGAAAACAGCTTTGTTTCTCTTTCATGACACCAGATGTACCAAAATTCACTCTAAATTTGTGGAAATCAACAACCAGGGATGGGCTGAGTGGCTTGTTCTCATGATTATACTGTGCTTTCGAAATACATTTAAACCATGACAATGCATGCAAGAAATGGTTCCTACTTCAAGGTCTTTGACAGGAACTCAATAAAGGTCCATTTAAAAATGAAACTGTGGGCTTTGTAGTAATGTGTTTTGTGTTTATTTATGAGCCACTTTCACTCACAGTTTGCTCTACAGTATGATTTTTTGCAACAAGGACAAATTGTGAATTACATCATCACATATTTCTACGAAGGATATTGTCATATATAACCCAAGGAAACCCTGGTGGCTTCATGATAATATTATACAGTCATAATATTCTTATAAACTAAAACAGATTGTTATCAATTATTATATTAGTCATTACAAAATAGATTCATGCAGTTACATTTCACGGTTATCAATTTTTGTATGTAAAACTATAACTGAAATATATGCTTAATAACATGACAGTGTATGGGCTTAGTGCTATTCAATCAATTAATCAACCAAACCAGACCACTCTGTGAGCGGTGTGGCCAGGGAATGCATGTGATTGGGGAATTGGTACAGTGTGGGTGGAGCATATGCATAGTGCAGGTGGATGACATGGGTATTGTGGGTGGGGTATGCAGATATGGTGGGTGGGGCATGGACACTGTGAGGGCGGAGCAGGACTCACATATAGACATGCAGTGGTGGTGCAGCTTGTTCCTGCAGCCCTCCTCACACACGGTCAGGCTCTCCTCATCCAGCATGTCCAGCAGACAAATCGGGCACATCTGCTCCTCCTCATCCTTCATGCTGCTGCTCCCGGAGAGACGGAGGGAGGAGGGGAGAGGGGAAGAGAGAAGGGAATAGAGAGAAGAGGGAGAAAGGAAAGATGGGGAGAAAGACCAGGATGAGAGAGAACGAGAGTTAGTTACAGAACAGTTTGTGAAGATTCAGAAGCTTCAGTCACCACGGCATGTTCAGCTTTTCCTTCTTGACAGTGAAGAGATTTAGTTTGCTGTGGCAACAATGCTAACAGCAAACTACAGACACATTCTCTTGCCTTTCCAAGAAGTACCAGCACATACTAAAATAGCAGACCTGCCTGCCAACCTTGCAGTCATTTCCTGTTTTTCTGTCACAGTTAGGCTTTATCACACAACAAAGTGTGATGGTGTAACTGATGTTCGCTTAGCTTTGCTTCTGCAAAAGCTTATCTCTGTAAATGTTACCATAACAAAGTGTGATGTGATAATGAAACCTGAACACATTCCACCCTCACCACTTCATAATCAGCTGTGGTCACAAATTATCTCACCTCACCTTGTATCTTGGATCTGAATTGCTACCTGATTTTACGGTGAGAGCAAAAACCAAGGCTCTCCCAGACCTGGGTTCGGCCGCCTTTGCAGTAGGGGGTTTTGGCACAGTGCCTACCTGTTCTCATTACCGGACGAAGAGGAGCTAGATGCACAGGAAGTGTGAGAGTTGGACATGCGGGAGACGAACTTCTGAATGGTGTTGCGCGAGGGAGCCTTTATCCGTGAGCTGCGCCGATTGTGGTACTTCTGGAACAAACTCTCCACCTGCAATGTGACATGAACAGGGACAATGAGCAAGACACTTTACAGGAATCTGTGATTACAAAGTACACTACACTTACAAGGAAAAAAATCACCAAAACTCACAGTTACGCAGGCATGGAATGTTTTGCATTTGAGGTTGTGTAAAATACACAATGCTTTGATAAAGTGGTGGTTTTGATGTTTTTTTTTTTTTTTGGAAATTTCTGAAATTCAGCAATAGCAAATTCCTGGAGGGACTGCATAACTTCAAACTAACCAGCATTGTGACAAAGACCTTGCAGTCAATCTTTGAAAGATTCCTATACTAACATAAATATGAGCTGGGCAAGCCATGACACTGAGCAATAACAACCATTCTATTCGTCTTCTCTGTGCTTCGGGAGGGAAGGATCCTGTAAGACGGAATACTAGGGGTTATGGGAAAAACAGAGTATTCCATTTCATGAGTAGTAAGAGATGAAGACACTGGCGTCTGGATAAATGCTGAGCTCAAGAACAGATGGAGGTCCAGCCTGATTGGACATTGGAACAGGTCAGGTGAAGTTTGACTGGATGATGGGACAGGTTAGGGTTCAATCTGACTGGACAGTGGTAAGGATGGAGGTGGAGTGTGATTGAGTCATGGTTACAGGTAAGGTGCAATTTCTATCAAAGTTATAGGAAAAAGATGCAATTTGATTGGATGTTGGGACAGGCAAAGATGTCGTTTGATAAGAGTGCTATGGCAGACAGAGTTGCAGTCTGATTGGAGATTGGAACAAAAAAAAAAAAAAAGAGAGCGATCTAACATTTGTCACAGCTGTGGAAACATTACCTCAAAGTTCTTTAGAGTTTTCCTCCAGAGCAGGGGGTCGGAGGGCTCCAGCTGGAAGACCCTGAGCATGACGAAAAGGACGTGGATGCAGAAGGTTCCTCTGCCACAGCTGCAGGTCTGGGAGAGGGACACACACGTTCAGACACACACACTTCCAGGGCTGCCCATGTGCTCTGTTCTTAAAATCAGGTGGCCCATCACCGATATAAACTACAGGAAAAGCTTAAGAGGATTTATAATATACAAACCTGAAAAAGCTTTTTAAATCATTCCCATGTAAGATTTTTAAATCTACACTTATAAACACACAATCTCAGCACCTGGACAAAAGTTGTGAGTGATTTTGGATCATTGTAAAAAATCTATCAAAAAACTACTTTTGATAAAAAGATAAAGATAAAAATGCCTTATTACAGCATGACTTTTGATGTAAACGTGAGTGAATTAACCTTAGTTTTTTTAAAAATACATATTTTTATGGCAATCTTCGTCTAAGTTTTATACTAAGATCAACTTAATTCTTGATGTTTTAACAGGCCACATAGAGACCTCTTGAAACTTTGTAAATATTTGATACTGAATAAAAAACTTGGGTTCTCTCACAACTTGGGAATCTCCAATTAGACTGGCTACAGCACAATGTCTGGTTTCCCTTCCACTAGCGGCAAGAGCAATGAGGCTGCCTGTATAGTGAGGAGCTGCACCGTGTCAGTCTGCTTCCTCTCACGTTCCATTGCTGTGTGACCCCAGAAATACTGCAGCCCATTTTAAATGACCGTTAAGACAGGGTGACCTGAAAGGTTTTCTTCACTGCTGTAGCTAACCCTTTGACGTGCACTAAAGATTCCTTTTAATGGTACACATTTCACACTCTCTCTCTCTCTCTCTCACACACACAAACACACACACACACACACGGTCTGAAACAGTTTCACACTCTCTCACATACACACTCTCTCACATTCACACAAACAAGTAGGCATGTAAATGTCACAGCCAATGATGGCTGGCAGCGTTGCCAAGCAAAGCAAGGCCAGGCCAAGGTGGCATAAAACAGGAAGCCCATAGGGGGAAGTGCATCTACTTGAAAACTTTCCTCGGTTACTCTATGGTTGCCATGACTGCCGGACCATTCCCTTGGCCGTCGTGGCAACAGCACCGAAACAGCAGTGGGCAAATTTAATGAGGCAACCACACTCTAGACGACAGATTTACTCTAACTGTGTGTAAACTGCCGTTCCTACCTGTGGACCAATGAACACCCTGTATTTGTTGTCGGGGCTGTCTCCTCCAATCAGGAAGGAGTTGGGGCCGATCTGCTGCAGCAGGTAGAGGCGGGCCCTCATGACTTTGTTGACTCTGCGGTTGGTCTCCTCGGGACTATAAGGGGAGAAACCGTCCGGGGAGGGCGCTCGTCGAGGGGGAGTAACTCGCCCGCTCTGAAACTACACAAAACAAAAACAAAACAAAGTCAGGGAAAATAAATAAGTAAATCACAGAAACTCAAGTGCCCTTGATAAACAAGTCTGGAGTAATGCTGTATTTTGCAATCGCATTTTTAACTGCACTGCATTCTTTTGCTGTTTTGCCACTGCTACTCCTAATATTAAATACAGACACAAATCATTTATATAGTCTAATCTCATGTAGTTACCTGCCTTTTTTATAAAACACCTGAATATGACAAATTCTCCATTAACAAGAAACCACACAGATTGTAAATTCGTTAGGGTTGATGGACTGTAGTTGAACATGGCATGTAATGAACACAGCGTCAGTGAAAATGAGGTCTTGTAATAAGGCAACTTATGTATTCAGCATAATTCATTTGAAATATTCCAAATAAACCCCTGCATATGCAGGTTACCATGTTCCTTTGGCATTAGTGTAGTGCAGACGGGTAGACCTCTCAATAGTAAGGTAGAGCCAGTTGATGTGTTCTGTCAATGTTAGCATGGTGCGGTAGTATAGACCCCTGAGTGCCTGTGTGTGGCAGACTGTGTTTTGGTGCAGACGTGCAGAGCGGGACCTACAGGCACCGGCGAGGCTCTTTTCCTGCGCACACCGGGGGACTCCGGCTTCCCGCCGTTCTTCCCAGAGGAAGAGGAAGAGGAGGAGGAGACGGGCCCGGGGCCGGGGGAGGGGCTGCGGCGGCCCCGGGACTGGGGGGACGTGGGCGTCTGTGTGTCCCCTCCGGCCTCGCCCCCCTGCCGGCCCGCCTCGCTCCCATCCGGCCTCAATGGGATGGGCTTCACCACCTGAGATTGGGGGCGAAGGTGCAGGGTTCAAATAGGATATAGACTTTTTACTAGAATATACAATATAACCTAATGCACTAATGCCCACAGTTTCATTATGTGCCATTTGTATTGTTAATGGTCTGTGTACATGCCACATCCTGTACAAAAAAAAGTTCTCAACCTCAAGAAATCTCCTGGCTAAATAAACATCTGGATCACAGCTGGAAAACTACAGCCCCCTTTTTGTTCAGTATCCTAAAAGTTCAAGTGCCTGACCCAGGATCAGTTTACCCCAGACTATATACTAGACTTATTCACCATTCACTAAAATTCAACTGTACTAATTGCTGACCTGGGATCAGTACTCCTCCACTGAGATACATTAAGAAAACAGGTCCTCAACTTCACAGAGGACATGACTCTCCAGGCTGAAGGCAGGAAGTGTCAGATCACAGACCGGCTACTTCCAATAACTCCTCATGTGATAATCACATTTCCCCATTCCCTTCCAAGCCCATTTCTTCTTTGGAAAGAGGAAGTGGCAAGAAAACCATCTATTTTTCATTTCATTTCATTTCAGGATAAGTGTTATGACTGAATCTCCCTTCATTTGTTTCTTAACACTTTTACCAGCAACCGCTATTAAGGTCAGACATCAAATCTTAGCACTGATTCATCTCTCCTATTTAAAGACAGTGGAGTGCCTCTCAACGGTCTGGCTAATGTGTACCAGAGACTGGCTTTTGTTTAACGGAAAGATAAAATTAGCAGAAAACCCAGCATGAGCGGAATATGAAGCCGAGTTACAGCAGTTCAGCAGGATCTAGCTGGTTTTCCCTTTCAGAAACAACAAAAGCATGTCACAGACAATCAAATGAATGGCTCACTGTGGGCTGTGACAGTGCTTCCACTCAAATCTGACTTAGAGTTTCAAATTTCATGTTTTGTAATAGCCAAATTCCCATGAAATGTGGCTACTTAGAAGGTGGAATTTCAGGGAAATACTTCTTTTGAGACGATACATTGTATCACACTTCTCTGTGGACACATTCACTGGAAGCTGCTAATGCTAGCGAATTTGGTCATAGACTCCCTTTTGGTCTGTGGGTTTAGTGTACACAATGTCTGACTTTGCTATTGTTAATGATAAACAACATAAATCTAGTGAACTAGCAATACAAATGGATGCAGTTCACCCGGTACAAAAGCAAGAAAACATGCACCTTTATTTAGTTTTTCCTTTATAGGGTTTTTCAATGACAGCAGAATAATTGATGTTGCTATTTAAGATGAAAGTATTTCCATGGATTTTCACAAAATGTTCTAAGGTTTTCAGACTTTAGGAGTAATTGCTGTTGCAGTGCATGAGTGTGGCAGGTAGGGGGCGCTGTGGCTCACTCACCACAGGACCTTTCCTGCTGCGCCTCTCCAGCCATTCGTGCTTCCAGGTGGGCATGCAGGTGGCCTTCAGCTTCTCCCGGATCATCCGCTCCTCCGGACGGTCCTCCATCTTCTGCAGGCCCCGCAACGTGTCCTTGCTGTCCATCTCACGACTGGAGAGAGGGAGGGAGGAGAGGAGGAAGGGAGAGGGAGGGGGGAAGAGATGGAGAATATGGAAAAAATGGGACCGGGAGAGAAAGAAAGGGATAGGAAGAGGAGGAGAAGAAGAGAAAGGGAGAGGGACAGAAAGAGAGAGCAATGGAGAGAGAGACAGATGGAGAGGGGGAGGGAGAGAGAGAGAGAGCGAGAGAGAGAGGAGTATGTGTGAGTGTGACTACCGGCACTCGTCAGAGGGGCGGGACGCCGTGGGACGCCCTCGGCCATCGCCATGGACACCGCGCTACCCACCACATCAATCCCCACATCGCTCTTGTTAGTCCGTCCGGAACGCTCCCATTCACGGCGGGAGCTCCACGCCAACCGACCACAAAGGCGCTCGCCTCCCAAACTATGCCACTCCGCTGCACGTTTATGGGGGGGAAAAGGGGCTACCGACAGCACAACCACGCCAGCCCGCAGCTGTGCGCTCCGCCACAGCCCAGAGCACTGCTGGGAACCCAGAGAGCTGGAGCTCAGAACCTGCTGAACCGTTTTAGCCAGAACCCCAGCTCTTCCATTTACAACAGCCGAGAGAAGGTACCCTTATGCACATATTAAAAACTTCATGGGTACGCAGAGAAGAGATCAGTCCACGGGTTTGGAGCATTTCATAACACTGTGCATGCTCTTCTTCACTTTCCTTTTTTTGAAAAAGAACAGAGAGCACAAGAACAGTCTCTCTTCTACGAGGAGCACAAAATCAGTCTGTTTTCGCTGTCTTTTTTCACTGATTTAGCAATTCAACAACATGACATAAAAAATCAATGCTCCAACAGAATCCTCTGAGACCACTGAGAGAGAGAGAGCCCCACAGACCTTTGCTGCTGCAAGCATTTGGAAAAAACTCCTTTACTTTATTTACTTTTGATATTCCAGATACTTGACATAGAGGACAGAGAAAACAGGCCCTCCACTCTGCCGGTGGGGCGGGGGGCTCTGGAGTGACGGCCCCACCTCGGACGGTTAGGGGGTGTTATGATAAGAAGCTCCAGCGGTCGAGCTCAGTTAGATTTACAGTACATCATACAAATGAGTGCTGACAGCATTGTTGGGCCCTTTCTCCCATTCTGCTACGTGAATGAGCCCTTTCAGGACCAGAGCACTTCACTCTGCCTTTAAAAACAAAACAAAAAAATCAGCCCCAGAACCAAACCAACCCACCAATTACACAAATCCTCCTGAGGCAGACTACAGGACCTTCCACAAAAAGAGACATCCTACCTTCAGTCTAACCCAGCCCTTAAAAGGTCCTCCTCTAAACTGAACCATTTGATTAATAGGTTTGACTCATAGGAATGACAAGACAGAAGAATGTATTTGTGTAACTCACCCACAGTAGCACCCATTGGAAAACTAATGAATATGTGGTTGACTGATTAAGAGTAAGTCTACAGCTATCAAATATGGTCTCAGTGTTGCCATTTTGTCTTGTAAAATGGACCTTCAGATTTTTACTTTGAAGGGACTGGTACTGAGCAGGTCCTGTCTTCTTCTACAATTTGGGTGAATTTCTCAGTTCCACACTTGTTATTTCTTTCTTCGTTACCCATTTGCTTCTACTGCATAAAAATTAAAATCATCTGCAACATATAGGAGAAACCATGTAGTCTATACTGCAGAATCTATGGACTAGGTCATTCCTTTTCAAACACATTCAAGGAAAAAAGATTGCAACAGTGGTGCAGACAGCATATCTTCAACTTCAATCATATTTAGTTATTTCCAAAACATACCTTGTGGAGCTAATATGCTTCAAAACACTCCAGTGTTTTGAGGAACCAACATAGTGGGTTACTGTATTTACCATGCAAGAGTATTCACCCAGTACCTCTTCTAGCACTAAGCTATAAAAATCACAAGTTGCCAAAAGTTTTTCATCACAAGACAGGAACTACTTCTGCTGCTGGATGCCAAGTGAAACCAGAGCACAGCCAAGACTGATATCAGAAAATGAGCGGTCAAATATTTCACAAGGGCAACTTGTAGCAAAAAAGTAAACAAAACCATGGCAAAGTGCTTCAACACTCTTTCGGCAAGTGCTCATTTCAGTCTGCTAACTAACCGACTCAATGATAAGCTAACAGGTTAGCTCGCCAAGTCCAGTCACAAGGACAGCCCCCGCTATCGCCAGAGCCAACACCAACACTGGCCAACTGAAAATATTTCAGAGCTCAAACCCACATCATAAAGAACCATCAAAACACAGAGAAAAACAAATATCAGATCGGATCACTCAGGTTGACCAACCTTTCATTCTGTGAAACTGACCAAGCTCTTGTCTAAGCAAAACTTGGGGTCCATTTCGTGTTTGAAAGCATAACCAAGATTACTTTTTTGTCTTGTAAAAAATAACTGGGGTTAATACACTGGCAGGATCTACAGTATCGAAGCTCCTTCTTGAGACACGAAACAAGTCCACATTAGGCCCCCGCAAAACAAAAGTGCTACCCAAGGAGTCTTGAAGACACGAACCCTGAGGGAGATGGATCTGTAAAAGCGACTTACCAGCCAGGCTCGACATGCCGAAATGTGTGCGGGGGGTCACGGACAGAGCAATGGGTGCAGTGGGTGCTGCAGTAACCATCTGTCCAAAAATATGACATCGTTTATCGGTGCCAGTCTCCGCATAAGGCTTTCTCGTACCTCAATCCGACTCTGTTTTGATAAAGCTACATTGGCTGCGTTGCCAAACACACACTCACACACACACACAAAACTAAAAGAAAAAAACAGACTGTTAAAGAGGAAAGAAGGGCTTCCTGTTCACTACAGCAGTTTTTGGGCATCGTCCAGGAAGTGCGTCTACAGCTCGGCTCTACGATGCACCATAAATCTGAGAGGTAGAACCTCATCGCTAACAGGTCTTGCAGTTTTAACTGGTGAGCTGGAATGTCCTTTTTATGTTCTTACCGCTCTCTCCACAGTCTAATAATATAAATGCACACAGGACAGGGGAGGAAGGATCATAACATTGCCAAAAAAACAAAAAAAAAAAACAAAACATTGATACATGCAATTTCTTCATAGCTGGAGACCAACAAGACTTTGATATTTTCAACTGCTAAGGAGACAAAAACATTTGCTTTCTGACCAGTCTGACATACTGACACATAAGTAGATAGAAACTATGCTGCAACTGAGAAGTCCTAGAAAAGCTTCCACTTGACTTCACCAACTGAAGCACCTGAAGCTGTGCGCCATTGTACAGAAAGGCTTTCCACCTAGACTCCAAAAAAAAGGGGGAAAAAAAAGCAACCAACTCCTGAATAAAAAGTTGGCGACAGCAGTCCCCGGCTTCTCGTATGACAGCTATCCCAGAATTCCGTGGGCCGAGGGAACAAAGGGGTATTGTGGAAGGGCGCAGGTGGGACATGGAGGGGCCCAGCGGGCGAGAGTCGAACCCTAGCGCGAGCGGAGAGAGTGTACGTTAGACACCGGGGCCCCCTGGGGGTCCCGCGCACACACTTTCTCAGGGGGGCCACTTCAGTTCGCCCCACTCATGTTACTGTCAGGACAATTATGCCACTAAAATGAGCTAGCAAAAAACCAGCAACAAACCAAACAAACACTTGCCCACTGAAGGAATGGGCTTGGTTTATAAATAGAAAAAGAAACAGATGCGATCAAAGAAGTTCCAGAGATGAAAAAATTAATATTGATTTTCAGACCCTACACATCACAGCATGCGGAGAGCTGAGGTAGGTCATGAACACATACATCACAAGCCTTTGCACTCCCAGGCAGCTGACAGCAGCAGAGAATCTTCAGCAATATGCTAAATAAAGCAGTCCCAAGACACACATCAGTCTATCATGATGAATCAGGAAATAATCCCTGCTAATACATAGCAGTTTGAGCCATTCCAGGTCTTACCAATAACCAGGGTGTCACAGCACCAAAAGGCAGGCTCCCCTAAGTGCCACAGTCCCTATTCCTGGTCCGGGAGGGCTGCAGTGTAAGCCGGTTTTATTGTGGTTTAATCAGCACTTACTAACCGGTTAAAACAGCCAATTAAACAATTGACTCACCTCCCCTGGTTACTTGGGATCAAACCGTTTGTTGAATTTCAGTTGAAACACAAAAGACCAGCATAGACTCCGGTCCTCTTCGGTCAGGAATGAGGAACAAAGCTTAAGCGTGTTGACCTGCTTCTGGTAAAACCTGGACTGCATCTAAATGCTATACAGTAGGAGTGTAATTCACAATCCTGAAATCATACCACAATTGTGAGGAATGCAGCTCTAACAATACAGGAATGAAACAGAGATGGCTTCACTGTGTGCTGTGGTGGGGAAAATATGAATGTTTTAAGTTGATCTGTCATGAAATACCATAACTGGAGAATGCAGTATCGGGTGGAGCTACGATGAAGTGTCAATCATCGACCCATCTGAACCAATCAAAAGGTATTGCACTGCACAGAAAAACACAACTACTGGTTGAAATCAGTGAGTTACCGGCAGCATATGGTAGCTGCCCCCATTCCCAGAGTCAATGAACCTCACTCTGCTATCACCAGCATGAAGCACCTGACCAAGGCTATCAAGCCTGTCAAGACCACAAATAGAAAAAAAGACTTTATGGCTCCAGGGAAAAAAGAGAAAAAACAAACTGATAGTGAGGCGATGCGGCTGAAATATGTTCAAACGCCACTAAAAACCGCACGTGACAAAAAACCCCCCCCCCCCAGAACTTCAGTTACTATATGCAGCTCTATAAATAGCCAATTGCTCACAGTACTGCAGTGGTCTGCCGGAGTCCCGACTGCAGCTTGCGGGCCAACTGATTACAGCAGCATTGCATCATTGCAGCCCTGCAAAACACCGGCCTGCGGCCCTTTGTTGTCAGCCCTATGACCGCAGGGCCACTGGACAAAATATCAGCGTAAGGTCAAGTGCGTCCCATGAGATGACCCCACCAAAACCCTCAGAACCCACAACTTAAAAACGCCATTTTTGGACACGGGGGAGCTGTCTTTCTGCTCTGAAAGAAATAGGCTCCACAAAGGACCAGTCGGTCTGTCTGCTGATGTGGCATAAAAAACAGACCCAAAAGAGTTACACAAAGTCCAGAAATACCAGGCTGCTTTTTTTAATAGAACAAGAATGCCAAAAACAGAAACACTATAGTCACTGAGAGGAAATATCCAATTCAGGACTTTTGGCTGTCTGGTATCAATGAGACAAATATTTGATATGCATTTGATATCTGTGGCTAAGCTGTTTACTGTAAACACTGCTATAAAATTTAGGCTCGCTTCCTGACCACGTAGGCCTGTTTTGATAACAGAGACCAGCGTTACACTGAATAGACCAAAGCTATGTGCCTCCAAGCACAGACGGCCCACTGGAGAGTGAGCTGCAGTGCACCATGGGAATGGAAGGCAGATCCATTGAATGTTATCTTCAGCATCAGGTAACCAGAGATTTTTCCATCATTCTGGAGGGAGGCAGTGGGGAGGGTGGGGGTGGGGGGTCATGTGAAAGTGGGCATTTACAATCCATTACAAACCACTCTTTCTCAAGGGATAACTGCAGGCTCTGAGCGTTTGCCATACTTTTGGAATGTCTACATGAAAAGAAATAGGGGTGGGGGGGGTTGGGGGGCAAGTTTCTGGGTTGATTAAGTAGATAAACTGTAAACACAATGTGGATTAGCATGGAAATCCTTTTCTCTAATAAATTAAAAAAAGGAAAAACAACATTTTAGATGTTTAATTCTACGTAACTGAATTTCAAATGGTATCTGAAGGGGCAGTAGTCCAGCAATAAGTTTCCTCTTTCATATGCCAGAAAAAAAACATTAGCTTTGTGACAGGAAGACAGGACCACTGCACACTTCCTGTGGCATGTTCACAACAGAAAAGGGAACGTATTTTTTTTCTTTTCTTTTTTTAATAAAACCGCCATGTGGAACATTCTGACAGCGTGATTTGGGTGTGTGTGTGTGTGTGTGTGTGTGAAGGACAACTTCCTTAGACTACATTTCACAACATGTTGTTCTGAAACTATCCCCACTATACTGTAAAATCAGATTTAAAAATAAGGGGGGGGGGGGCACAGGGAAACACAATATTAGTACTGGAAGATACGTCATTAGTATGGATCAACAGAGATAAGGGGAGTTGGGTTACCTGTCTCTAAAGTTCCAAAGGAAACGTTCAACTTTGCCCCAAATTTCAATGTCAAGAGCGGAAGCTGCTCAGAGGATAATGTTGATGCCCTGGGTCATGTGAAGCTGCTTCCTTCCGTATAGTGTAAATGAGTAGTGATGAGACAGACCCTCGGGGGACCTGGCAGGTAAAGATTTGGGGTGTACTGGTGGTTTTTTCCCCCCTCTGTAATTAGGCCGTCATTTAAGAAAGAGCAGGGTGAGTGTCGAGTCTCCCGTATGTTATGCAACCCAAATGTTAAGACACTCGAACTGATTGCACCTTTCAGCACTTCCGTTTTGGGGGCGTGGGGAGGTGGACGCAAACACTATATGGTGAAAAATAACTCAGATTATAGACAGTAATTCTCACTTCTCAACCCAATTACTGGTAACCTGCTGACAACGGTCTGAGCTACTGCAAAAGCACAGCAAACTTGAGGTTTACACTTTCTCAATCTCAATGGGAATACTCCTAGAAAAAAACTAAAAAAAAAAAAATTACAGTCATAGCTATAAGTCCCATTCCTTCTCTTCCAAAAAAAAAAATTAGTTGTGAAATTGTTTCACCTATAAAAACAACCATCTGATTTTGTTTTTACACAAGGATCGCATTCCCTGTGAACACAAGATCTGACAGGAAATTTGTTTACACATTCTGAAAAATTAGCATAATCTTTCTTTAGAAAAATAAGAACCTTAGTTATCTCCTTAGTCTTAATCTAAACTTTCACCCCTCACAAATCAATCTGCATAAGACAGTACAACTGCCATGTACACCAATCAAAAACCACTGTAAAACATTCACATGTTGTTGTGGCAAAAATGCCCAGTATGTCTGCCTCTTGTATGTTAACACCACATACAAAAGCTATTGAAATCATTTAATTAGTAAAAAGTGACGATATGCAAATCATCAATACAATTAATGCAATATTAAAATGCAGCTAACGTACAAGTCTAAATCACATCTGTTGTGTTAACCTGGCGTGACTCAAAATAGCACGTGAGAGAGTGAGCAGATACACGGTGGTTGATCCCGACACCGCGACTTCCAGGCCTCCGCAACCGGGGGAAACGGGAGAGGCCTGCCCTGCCATGTTAGCGTCCCAGACATAGCCTTTTATTTTTGGAGGTAATAAGAAACTTCTATCTTACTCCAAATAGACCAGCCCCTGAGTTTAGCACTGGCAGCGTACTGGCTGTTCTGCGACGAGGCAGGGTCGCCACCGGCGCGGGTTGTTGTGGTGTCGAAACAAAAAAAAATTCAATACATCATTACCCAGAGCAGTCGGTTCTGCAAATGAGTCGATATCTATCCTCGCCTGATCTTTCCCGCCAAACTGAACTCACGTGTCACCATAGAGGGAATTTCCTCAGATATAACACCTGCTTCAGAGTGAAGTATACCTCCTCCACCTCCACCATCCCCTGCTGGGATACAGGTCCGATATGGCCATTTTGTGGGTTTAGTGGGGCAGTTCACTTTGATTACATAAACTCTCTGTGACTGGTGAGTCAGAGATAAGGTCCTGGGTTCAGGACTGGCGTACAAAGCACTGGAGGCTGTCCATTGGAAAAATCTGTATTTGACCTTACAATGACCCTGCCGCTTGTGTGAAATCACATACATCGAATTACACAGCATTTCAATGTCAGATCAGGGCAAACTGCCTATCTAAAAATGTTTGAGGAGCCCAAACAGACTCCAAGTGCATATATGGTTTGGTATTATAAATGTAGTAAATCAATCAGCCACATTTAACTTTTCAAAGGTAAGCCAGTCATAGTTTTTACTAAGTGAGAGACTGTTTTGCAGGTGTGTCTGAGTGTGTGTGTGTGTGTGTGTATGGGCATCTATGAGTGTATGTGTGTGCTTGTGTGCATGTGCGCATATGTGTGTGCGTGTGTGTATGTGGTGTGAGTGTGTGCATGAGTGTAAGTGTGAATGTTTACGGTGTGAGAGTATGTGTGCGTGTATGTGTGTTGAGTATGCAAGAGTGTGAATATGCATGTGTGCTGTGAGTGTGCGTGTGAGTGTGTGTATGTGTGCTGTGTGTGCGTACGTGCGTGTGTGAGTGCGTGTGTGGCTGCACACCCACCCTGGGTCCAGTGCTCAGCTGTGGAATGCAGTTGGAATGCAAAGGAATTCCTCCCACCCAGAGCCATTCGCAGCGCTCGGCCCCCACGAGAGATCACGACCTCACCATCCCCGCATCGTCCTCTCCCAGTGGGGGACCACCCCCACCCCCTCTCCCATCCCCCATCACCCCCACAGAGTGCCCGTCACACTCTCAAAGCCAGGGGTCCGGTGCAGAGACAGCAGCGACCCTCTCATGTGCATGCTCTCACCGCTGTGCTTTTGGGAGTTGGGAGGGGGGCGGGCAGGATAACAGCCTTCCTGCTGTCCTTCAATCAACATTCTCTTCAAAACTAGAAGACTTTCAGTTAAAAAAAAAAAAAAAAAAAAAAAAAAAAAGTCTTTTTACTTTTCACAAACTATCCCACAACTTAAATAGTTTGGGATGTTAAAAGATTCGATAGTTGGTGATGAGCCTGAGGGAAGGAAACAGTTGATGTGGGCTGTGGTGAGGTCTCTCATGTACCCCCACTCACTCACTCAGTGCGCTCCAACCCTCCCAGTGTGTCAGTGCGATTGTATGGAGCGCGCTGACGAGCAGACAGTCCATTAATGGCGCAGTAGCCAGCGCGATGGAACTGGAGCATGGCCTCTGGAGGTGGGGGTGGGGGTGGCACTAAGGAGGGGGAGGGGAGTTCAGTCACTCACCGACTGCACGCACACCCTGAAACTCACAGCCCCATCTTTTACCGCAGGTAAAGACTGTATCTCCGCCGTGCGTTCTCACTGCCCAAAGTACAAGAACAACTTTAACAGCGCTGCCATGAAAATCTGTCTGAGAATGTGTTTGTTCCAAGGTCTACAAATAATGCTGAACTTGGTTTAATAGTTACTGTTCAGTTTCATGCGAGCCTCTCCACAGTGCTGAAATGCTTGTGCAGCTTCATGTATCACTAAATTATTGTTTATGGATAGCACCAATGTGACACAGGTCCAATCTTCACACTGTCTGTAAGCACCTTACAGTTGCCTGTCATTTTCATTGGAAGAGCAGTAACAGCAAGCTGATCATGTGATCATGGTGCCAGCCAAGCACTAGAGTTAAGGTTCACAAACAACACTGTTTTTAGTGTTGTGCATCACAATGATGGTGCGAGGTCTCAAAACACAAGGTTATCACGTTCTTCGAGAGCACGAGGAAGGCACTAACTACAAAAAGCTGAACTAAAAAAAAAAAAGAGGATTTCTCAACAACAGCATGACTGTACGCCTTTGTCAGAATCACACAAAGTCCAAGACACACAACTGACTTCGTCCTCACACTCATAGTTTTAGAATTAGAAGTGACTTTATTTATTATAATGCAAATTGAGGAATTCTGAAGTGGCAACTTAGTTGTAAATTCAGAGCTAAGGAAGCCAGCAGAGCAGGATACAAAAGTGTACTACACATTACAACCGAAAAAATGTTTCCCTTAATTAAACAAACCATCAAGGGAGACACAGCAACACTGGAACAGTGAAGTAAACAGGGTGCAGAGGACAGAGGGTAACTGAAGAGCACAGTGGTAATTTTACCTGACTCTCAACAAGTGACTGGAAATGGGGTCAGGAAACCTAGAGGCTACACCTTTAGACAGAACACATCCTGCTATTTAACGAACCTCAAAGAGCTCAACAACCCGAGATCGCACAGGCTTCACACATTAACACTCCATCTAGCCTCATTTCATCTGTGGGTTTGATACAGAGGGGAAGAACAATGCAGTTAGCTGGAAAATAACCAGTCCTCCCATTGTATTTATCCTGTACTTATAAACGTCTCTTTTTCAAGGGCGACCTGACCTGACTCCTCTTGGAGTCTACTGGCTTAATGAAAATGAAGAAACCTTCTAGGATGAAACTGGAGCAGGGTGGCGGGAGGGGGCAGCTTTAACAAAGCAAGATTAAGGAGCCAGTCTGCAAACTAATACTAAAATTACAAACAGGAACTGTGAATTTTCTCCCAAAATGAATTTCGGCCAAGAGAAAATAATTACCACAGTAATAGTTACTGCTGGGTCACTCCTTAGTGAAACACCCCACTTATACTTTCCAGGCCCAAAACAAAACACAATGATCTGGGGTGAAGTACATGTACAACACCCGGTGCAAATGTTGCCTGCATAGCAAAATGTCCATGAAGATGGAGGGACCCAATACAGGCAAAGTAGCCAGAATAGCTAAGGCAACTAAAGTAGCCAAAGTAGGAGCCGGACACAACTACAGTGATCACAGACATTTGTCTTCCAAACCAAACCAAGGGGCATGTCATTTTTAACATGGGTGTGTATTTAGCAGTTAGATTCACTTCAGAAAATTCATATTTAAATTTTAAACTTGAAAGTAGATGGAGTGCACACTACTACTCTTGCAATTAAAAACCTTCGATGCAAATACCCTATTAAACCCCCAACCCTGCTGGAAAAAAATGTTTTAAACCCACCCACAACATTTTTGTGTCTTGTGAGTTACTCAGAAACAAACAAAAAAAAAAGTTTTACACTAGTAATGTCTGGTTCACTAAATTTAGCCTCTGTTTTAGGATGAAGTATGTTCACCTGGGCCTGGGTTTCTCACAGATTTCCCATGTTAAATGTTAAGCGCTGTGGCCCAAGCACGCCCACCGAAATACCCAGCTGCTGCAAGGTCTGTGCAAATTGCAATAAGCAGCCTGTGGAATCGATTTAAGCAGCTTGTAATGGGCGATTTGCTACGGCAGAGCGCTGCTCCGGGAGACGGGGGCCCATGCCGCTGCACGTTCTGCATGCTTCCCCCGCTCCAGCACAGCAGCGCTGCAGCCTGTTAGCTGAGGGCACAGAGAGGAGCGGATTCAGCAACCCGATGGCCAGTGCGGAGAGCGACACGATGCAAAACAGAGGCCCGGAGGACCACGTGAACCGCTCCACGTGTTGCAGCGCTTCCACCAGAACACAGAGGGCTGTCGTCATGATAAGCCTAACCCCCCGTTGCCACCCCCATCACCCATGTGGGTGGGTCTAAGCAGGTGATGTCATCTGTCACTGCCGCCCTCCGTGTGTGTGTGTGCGCGTGTGTGTGTGTGTGTGTGTGCATCAGGCTCCTCGGCCGCAATGCGAGCTGACAGGGGGAAAACAATTGCCCTCACAGGCCTGGGGGAATGTGCACAAAAGGGCCCCGCACCTCTCTCATGGCCCACCAGCAAAGACAAAAAAATAAATAAATAAAAAAAGAGGGGGAAAAACCCCTTCAGAATTCACGGAGCCCCTATCAGGGAGGGGTGTGGCCTGTACATGCAGAGGAGGTCACCTGGGTAGAGAGTGAGGGTGGGGGTGCATCCACTCCTGACTCTGGCTGACCGGAATATGCCAGCACATTTTGTGAAGGGGCGTCCACTGGCCCCACCGAGCTGAGCGAGCCAGTGAGAAAGGCTCGATTCATGCGCGAGCATGGCCCAGTTCTGCGCCGGCGGTCACATGCGCACGGCCTCCCGGCCCCCCAGCCCCTCTGCCGGCCGAGGACACTGCGCAGGGCGGGAGTTCACTGCCAGGAGCGCACAGAGAAATCACTGACTCGCCCACCCGCTCCCCCTCATACCAACCGGTGAAAGGCCCGAAATAAAACATTACATACATGCCATTCAACACTACTTTCTCTCAAACACAAATGTAATATAAATGTCATTTAACATGTCATTTACCAAGAGTAAATGCCAAGTCATTCTCTTAGCCTAACTTCTCCCAAAGACACAGAAGCGGCAGTTAGGTAACCAGCAACTCAGAGGTTGCAGGTTCAACACACAGGTAAGGCCCTATTGTCATGTCCTTGAGCAAGGTACTAAACCTAAGCATCTTGAAAGAGTATCCGGCTATATAAATAAATCACATTTATCAAAGTAAGCCATGGGGGTTGTTCTGAAAACATTTTTTTGTTACATTTAGCCATCAGCAAAATGTAAGCTTCTGCCAATGACCACAACAACCGCCGTTCTTATTTGAAAAAAAATGGGAGACACACCAGCACCACAGAGCAACAGGACACCTGTGTGCAACACCTGTGGCCTTATTTACTCCCCCGCCAGCATGATGGCCAGAACAATGCGACAGAAAACAAAAGCATTCACGTGTGTTATTTTGCCATAGTACCATGTGACCACATCAGACAAGCACGCCATTCCAATGAAAAAGTAACTATATGTTATATTGCTCTTTCCCCCCATTCATTGTTCTTATATATGCTTTCTTGCTTCTGCCCTACCTTTAAATGGCATTTACTCTGCTAAACTGCATCTCTGAGCTATGCATCAGAACAAAAGCCCCCTGTGGCCATTTGACCTCCCTGAGGACAATTAAAGAGCAATTATATTTTGCAGTTTTTAAACTTGTTCAGCTTCAGAAAGGTTAGCAGAGATGGTCCCGAAGAGGACATTTCTCTGAACAGAAACTGGACTGTTATTGAGAAAACATGACAACAAATACAAAATTTCTAGTGCAAATACCAGTAAAAGAAAAAAAAAATAACAAGAGTTCCCTGGATGATAAAAGGCTTTTTGTCCTTTTTAAAAAGCTGCCAAGCTGTGGTTTTCCCCACACAAGTCCGAGGGAGATACTTTTAACGAAATGTCTCCATCCCGCTATGTTTTCCTTTTCACGCGGCAGTTTACACTGCAATAAAACAACTGTCAGAGATGGGAATCGTTAAAACAACAACAGAAACAGCAGACTAATCCAAAGGCCCGCCGTGTGATCGTGCCGGACGTGAGTTTGGTCAAGCGGGTTTGTATGGAGTGTCAACACCTCCTTGGGAGAGGAGAAGAAAAAGGGCTGTTCAAAACCAGACAGGTGACAAATGAAACTAGTGGCGTGGTGTTGAGGAGGCTATGGATGAAATGGGGAGTTTATGGGGACTTTCAGCAGGGTAAACAATCTCGTGCTACACTTCCTGCTGCTCCTGGGAGTGTGAACCCTCCATCCCAGGGGTAGCAACTCCAAAGTCAATTCACGGCTTTTTTCCTCTCCTCGTTTTCACCGCTGCTGGGTCAAGTTTCCATCTGCAGGACAATTGTCCCTCTAAAAAGTATCACACGGTTCAACAAGAAGAGGGATGGGGGGAAACGAGGAACAGGGACAAGCTGTGGAGAGTTGTTTAGCGATATTAGCGCGGCCTCCTCGGACAACTGCTAGAGGAAAAGTCCATTGAAAGGAAACCTTAACCTCAAAGTGTGTGCTGGGGGGATAGAGGGTGGGGGGGTTGCGAGACGAGAACGCAGGGAAAACAACTCCCGAACAGTGACCCCTGGGACTATGGGAGTCCGGGCCAGCTGCCCGGATGATCCGACCGTGGAAGAAAGGCGTGGCTAAGTAAACATTTCCAAGCCTTTCCAAAAACAGATTCTACTGTAGCGAATGAGGGCAGCGGGACCCCAGAGCCGGCTGTGGGATAGACCACAGTTTACTTTGTTGCACACCCCCAACCCCCCACCCTATCCCACCCCCCCTCCAACCTATCCTACCCCCTCCCTCACCATCACTATGCCCCCCCCACCAACAGACTGTGTTTCTGTGTCAAGGGATCCTTCTCATATCACTAGAACCAGAAACCGAATCACCACAAACTCACAAAAGGTGGCCTCGGAATGGCCTTTGACCTGTCAGTCTCTCATGATCCACATATCCATACAAACAAACAAACACACGCATGCACGCACACACGCACACACAAGCACACACACACACACACACACACACACATATATAAGCACGTATGCAGGGGGATTTCCTAAACATGTTTTTCCACAGCAGTGTCTAGTGTCACCACCACAACTGGGGTCTTCCTTATCATTTTCCACATCCTGAATATCTGTTAAACTGAATTAAACAACTAAGGTCAAACAATATCACAATTCTACACAGTGGTGCTGGGTCCATGTAACTGATTTTATATACTCCAGCTGGGAGCGGAGAAGCAAAGAAATTAACAATATTCATCCTATCTGCCCTTACTATGGTGTTCCAATCGAAACGCTATCTTATCCTGTAATGCAAAGATATTAGATATGAAGGCTGCCATTAACAAATTAACAATAGTTTCTGTCTTGACCTACATCTTAGCCAAGACTCTCCCATACATTGTGAGTAAGTTAAGGGAACCACCACAATTAAACAACTGGTTAGACAGCGTACTGTACTTCAACACCACAGAAGAGACGGACCAGAACGCGGCTTGTTTACTGGAAATGGAGCTGTTGCATGTAGCAAAGGCTAGAAAGTCAGCTTCACTTAATCCAATTCAGAAGCAGACTGCTAAAATAAGCCTGTTAAAAAAAAATTACATTTGTTTTTTTTTTTTTTTCTGGCAGAGGCCAAAAAAAGGTCTGTAACTATTTACAGCTAAGATGAAAGGCCTGCTCCATCAAAAACTTACTTCCTGATTTTATTCAAAGATATATTCATAGAAAGGAAGCAGGATTTGGTGATAAAGGACTTCAAAGAACTACATATGAAAGTAACACCCCCTCATTTGGCCAACCAAGATAGCTATCCTACAACACTTCTGTAATATATGCAAGAATGTATGTCACAGCATGTATGATATCACTCATGGAGGAAGTCAGAAAACTGACTTTTATGGCAAAATACTCGTCCTTTTACGGAGTTTAATTTCCGGACCTCATTGAGCAACATCATTTTCATGCTGCAGGATGTGATGTGACTGAAACACTTCAGGATGAATAAAGCGATCTTTTCATCAAGTAAGCCTTTCATTTTATCCTTGCACGATACAAATGGATTTGAACTCATTTTTTATGATTTCAGTTGAGTTTCCATTCACTGAGGTCAATGGGGTAGAGGGAGCGGTCCATCATGAGAAAAAAAAAAATGAACATCAGAACGATTCAATCCTTTACAACATGCCTAGTGCTGCACCTAGATATGGGTAATCCCTGTTTAAAGCAATCCCTCTTTTAAACTTCAACAAACACCAATTCACTAGCACACATTTCAGCCAGACATACATTTTTTTTTTTAAAGAATTAGAAAAATCTATTGGGATTGAGTCCAAAGATACTGTTCTAACAAAGACTGACCCCTACTAAGCTTTTTTTTTATGTTCAGGAGACTAAATAATAACAAAGTAACAATTCCAGTCAAATCAGAGCTTCTTCCCGGCAACAGTATCCAAAACAGCAAATCGGAATTCATAGCACTTAGCAAAACAGATGAACGTAAGAATACATAAGGTGAGAGCAGACAATTCAGGCCAACTCGGGTGATAATTCACATACAGTCCACATTAGAGTATCCAGCACTGCATGAAGCCTCGTCCAAGGGTCTCTGATATCAGTCTGCCATTTCCCCTAAACTATTTACCATCTACACATCCTTATTCTGCTGACAGACTCAACCTGAAAAATCTTTCGTAGTTTACCTTGTTAAAGGCTCAGTATGAATTTTATAAACGTAAAATCCTCAGTTGTGTTATTTGCTCCCCATACTCCTTTTGCCAAGCCAGAATAGATTAAGTGTTACGTTTTTCCTCATACCTTTCAAATTTCATACCAGAAACAATTCATTTGCCCTTCTTTGGACTTTTTGAAGAGCCAGTCTGGCATCAGAATGCACAGAATTCATCTTTATTTTCAGAATTGCCTCTAACAAGGCTACTCTCTTTCCATGTATTATTTAAACTATCAAATACAGCAATCCATCCATGCAGACAGTAAACTATGCATCTTAAAAGAGGACACAGGGTCATTTGCTATAGTACTTCATCTCACAATTACTATTTAAAACGTACTTGGGGCATGAAATGAATTAGAAATTTCGAAAATGAACCCTCTGGAACTTGCCCAGCATGCAAGGGGAAAGTACTCTTTTAAAACATTTTAAAACCTACCCTTGAGAGGTAGATTTTAAAATGTTTGGGCCGTCCAACCAAACAGTCCCTCTGAGTTTCAGAGCCACCCAAGATGCCTTCTTTTAAGGGCTCTCAAAGGGCCTTTACGACCCTTTTCTCACTGACCTGGCCCACTTCACTTCAGCAGGCAGCCAACACCCCACCCCCACACACCCACATCCCTTCCACCCGCCCAAACCTGAACCCTTGCATGCTCACAGTCGAAAGAGTATTCCCCAAAGGACGGTTGCCGCGGTCACTGTAACGGCAATATTCCTTTAGTCTGGTCTGCGTTGTTTGTTTTGTCTCCCAAGATTCCTCTAGTGCGTCAGCAAATTTCCAAGATAAAAAAAAAAAGAGGGGAAAAAAAAACACATGCGCACGCACACATATACACGTTAGAAAACAATACTGTAACCAAGATAACAAAGCAGGCCATGTGGTTAGTGGAAGTTAAGCGACAACCTTTATCTGTGCCATTATCCTGGACAAGAAGAGGACTGCCATTGGAGCAGCTTGGGGGACATCAGTCTATGACTGAGATGTTGTTGAAACAGTCCTTTTTCTCTTGATAGCATGAAACAGGTAACCAGCCTTCCCACCTCGCCTGCCAGCTAGCACAGCTGTGGTGGAACACAAGTGCGAGTTTCACGCTAACCCTTCGTCAGCCGGCATGGAGGCTTTGAAAGCAAAGACATATCATGACTTGGCACTGGAAGCTGAGCGTCCTTGTAACAATGACATTTTCAATTGTCGCTCAACTGATAAGAGGTACGAGTCTGAGTATTAACAATTACTTCATTTAGTGTGACCACCCTTTTTTTTTTTTTTTTTTATAAGTGTGCGATAATATCCTCTTACCACGTGTGGCCTACCAGCATATGTAGCCCACAGGGGACAGCATGCCTCTCCATAACTGTTTTTTCAGGAGGACCTGAAAGTTACAGTTGGCTCATTCATGCCACCGTGTAACATTTCTGTAAGAATGTACACTGGGCGACCTGCGGGTTGAGCATGGAGGAAAGGCACATGTCTGTGGTGCAGCTCTGCATCCTGCAGCTGAGAGCTCCAGTCCCAACCGCACTGTTACTGGCTACACTCAGAGGCCCACAATGGCCAGGCAACAACCAGCTCAGCCTCTTGCAGGGAATGAATATACAAGCATTAGGCTCAGCTCAATCTATCTATGGCAAACCTCTCCTGCTGGTTTTTGAACAGAACATACGGTAGCTTCAACGACGACAACGTGTGGTCAACTGGTTAGGTCTGCAGTGTAGGAAGGAGGGAAAAAAAAAAAAAGAAAACGCAAAGGCTAGTCGCCATATGAATTGGGAGAATTCATGTATGCGGCTGCTTACTTCTGAATCTGAAGGGGAGCTTCGCGATGGGGCTTCAGTTTGGATTGTTGTTGGGTGGGTGGGGGGTTGGGGTGGTTTAAAAAAAAAAAAAAAGCCTGCATCCACCCCCCCCCCAACCCCCCGTGTGTACATACCTTACATGTGGGATGCATCTGCCCCAAGTCCCATGCAAGACACGTTGTTTTAACTGGTAATCTGGGCCAGACCAAGCAGAGACCCCTTTGTTTACTTTTCACACGTAATCTCCAGCTTGCCCCGTCCTGCCGCTAACCAAACAGAAACCGCGGGGGTGGGGACCCCTACGCCTGCCGACACGGCTAATGGGTAGGGAAATATCCGGGCCTTTGTTGGCGATGTCCAGCCATGAGCAGTCAGCTCACTCGGGGGCTTTAAACCGCCAGTTCTGGTGACCGTGGGGAGGCCCATGCAGACTGGTTAGACAAAACACTAGACCCCCCCACACCCCCCCGCCTCTCCAATCTGAGCACCCATCCACCCAGGATCCCAGCTCTCCCACAGATTCTTTTTTTTTTTGGGTGAGATGGGGGTGAGGTTGGGATGGAGCTGGTCTTCAAAAACATCCAAAATCTTGATCAGATGGAAAAATCGTTTAGTTATGATGCAATACGGCGTGATGATTTCCTGTCTTCATAATGAGCCCTTTCCCTCTCTTTACTTCCTTTTCCTAATCTTTTCTCCATCCCCACCCCCAACAACAACCTCCCACCAACCTTAAAAAAAAAGCTTTCCCAAAAAATCCAGCCTGAATGACAAACATTCATATGATACATAAGCTATTAATGGCTTTTTTGTTCAACATTCAATGCAACACTATTTTCTTTACACCTGCAACAAGTGGAAACCCGCCTTAATCTTGTTCAGTGTTACAGAATATGAGATATGTGATTGACAAGAAAATAATGTGGTTTGGGTGAGATCCCTCTCGGTTTCATACTCTGAAACATTAATTCTTACACAGACAATGAGGTATTCCCTGCCATAGGGCAACGGTTTTAATGGAAGACAAAAAACAAACAGCACACAAGCTCTGGTGAATTACTGCCTGGTATTGCTGTCCATCAAATGAAATTGCCAATCACCATACTCTATTCAGCTGAGTGATGGCCCAGCCTCTCACTCCTTGCACATATGTGTTGCTGTTAGTCAATAGTGACAAATTCAGACAATACTGACCGTAGAAGAGAAAAACCAGTGTAAGGCAGCGATAAATTGCTTCCAATAAAAAAGAGAAAATGTCGGAAACAAACACTGTGAAACTTCAAAATCTTAAAACAAGCCACAATATGAGACACAAGGAATTGATGTATGATGGTGAAAAATGAGGATAACAGGGGAGCACAAGATATCAAAACTAATCGCCTAAATGAATAAACATTTCTTTATGTTTGTTTCTTGAGGTTATACAAAACATGAAAAAGGCCTGAGCACGAATGCAGACCCCTCCACAGATTCAGACGTAACGAGAAGGCGTGTGTATGGTGTGCTTGGCAGAAACAAAAGGACCAGCCAATTCAATTCAAATTCCTTTCCTTTAGTCATAAACCAATTACCACAAATAGCATTTCCCTTCTTCTTCTTTTTTTTTTTTTTCTTTTTATTTCAAAACTAGGTGGAGAGCGATGAGAGACAAAGAGGGTGGCTTTTGACCTCAGTGTGAAGAATTCAATTTGAGAGCATTCTTCTCCCCGCCTGCCTAGCAACAGAGCATTTCAAAAATACTTCAAACTCTGGCAATCCTGAGCAACGGCCCATAATAAACATTAGCCTCTTACCTTCTCCATAATACTTTCAAAAGGATTACAACAACCCCCTTCAACTCTCCCAAAAAATAAGATTAAAAAAAGGAAAACATCAGAGGAACTGTGTGGCATTAAAAAAATAGCCTATTCTGAACTCATGTTCAGACTATAGAGGATCACAGGTCAAAGAAAATACAAGAATTGTGCCCACAGGTACAGAAAAGACAGCATGTGGAACCTCTGTACTCACTCAGTTTCAGTTGCAAACCTATTGTGAGTAAATGTGTGACACACTCCTTTAAACTGCAAGAAAACCATCAAATAGCTTGGTCACTGAGAATTTATTGTGTCAGCAGGCTATGGATCTTCACAGCAAGCAACTCAATTGAACATCCCATATTTATCTATTAATGAGACTGGACATTTCCTGAAACAATTGCAGGTCGGCATTTTGCACAAGTTTACAACAAAAACACCCCATGGAGCACACCAAACACCCCAATCATGTGGTCACAAACCCAGTTCCTTCACCCCTACGCTAAAATGGCTCTTTGCAATGTACTGAACCAAACGGCGTATCCATACCGGCCCTTCTCAGGTAAAGCCTCACTTCCTCTGCCATAAGCCAACAGTGAGCTTGATGCTTGTCAACACATAACCAGAAATGGAAACGATACCACACGATGACCCAAACTTCTATTTCACACCTGGGATGGGACAGGATGGTTTAGTGTGGAGCAGAGTAGAGTGCACACTAGTTAAACCCAACACACTTTATGGGGGTGGGAATGAAGGAACATGAGAACCCCCGTAAAACATGGCCCCCCATGAAAGCAGCTGGTCACATGACCGCCAACGAGGAGTAGCGAGACTGCCAACGGCTACAACTCATACATCTCCTTGACTACGGCCCCGGGGGGTAGGGGCTGGAACTGCTGCATCTATAAAACGGCAGTGGTATTCCTTCGGGCCCCCAAAAGCTGCAGGGGGTCCAGGTTTCTGTTGACACTGAGGACTTAAGTGCAGATGATTACACCATTAATGCATCTCACCTTGTTGTTCTCAGCCCTCAAAAGTTTGCCAGTCTCAATATTAAAATTTAAAAAAAAAAAAATCAAGACACCCTACAGCCCTCCAAAGGGGAAGAGAAAATACCACAGAGCATATACAGGATCCTGAATGTCACATTCCGACCTGACAGGGAGGCTCGTCCGCCCTGTGTCCAGCACCCTTCCCAGAGTACCCGTGATGAGGAGCCTACCCCTAGGCATGGGGATGGGGACAGGGGGGGACGGGGTGTGTCTGATCTTTGAGGTCCCCCAACCCCCCCACCGCAACACCGGCACATTCAGGCAACGGATGGGGTTTCACTGGCAGCGTCTCTCCGGAACGCTAACCGCGCCGCGTGAGCGCCGCTAACGCTGAGCTCCGCATTAAATCTCAGGATGACATCAGCGCGGCTTCTTACGAGGCAGGTCCAGAGAGGGACACCGGTCTCGGATTCGCAGCCTTTTTTTTTTTTTTACCCCCCTCCTCCTTATTCCTGAAAGTGCCGCTGAACCCTGGGATGAGGCTACATTCACGTGTCCCCCCCCCCCCCCACCCTGTACCCAAAGCAGAGCTGCTCTCAGAGAGTCTTGAGATCTGCTGATCACCCCTGTAGCGTTTGCGTTTCGCATTCATTTCCTTTTCAGATTCGCCCATTGCAGGCCTCAGCATTTTTAGCTTGCATGGGAGGAGTACAGGACTCTTTCCCTTATTATGAGCCAGCAGAGAAACCTCGAGAGAGGGAGAGAGCGCTATACCCACTGGAGATCTACTAATGCCAACACAGAGTACTGCAGAAATTGCCTATACAGCATACACTCATTAAAGAAATCTGCAGACACAGTTTGAGCACTCATAGGAGTGTGTGCAGCTCAAAAAGAAAAGATCTCAAGCGCTCAGAACATTAAAACACAGTGATCCCAGGCCATTCATTCACACACTATGGGTTATTTTGAGGTGTAACCCACTTATGTCTATGGTGTCTTAAAGCAGGGTGTTAAAATGGGGATGTGCACTCACCATAAACAAACTGTCAGGCATGCAGAGGCGATCACTCAAAACCAGTATTGATCACTATGATTAGAATTAACCGCTGGTGCAGGCCTGTTACGACTTTCATGAACAAAGCTCTTCGTTGCTGTTTGAAAAGCACCGATTTATCACTGGGCGGCAAGTGGTGAAACACCAAAAGAATGGTGGCTCATGAAAGTTTTAAAACAGCCGACAGAATGTTATTTAAGGTCTTGTGCGAAGCTGCTTCACCATTGGAAGGAGCAGACGAGACTGCATGTGCGTTCGTGTGGTTGTGGCTAACCAGTGAAAAAAAGGTTCAGCAGGCTTTGGTTTCATGGTCAAGTATTTGTTTTTAGATTTCACAAGGATATGTACAATTTGACAGCTGTGTCAGATGACGAGACCCACATATATCACCAGTTCATCTAAAACTGGTTAGCTGGCCTAGTTATTGTTTACGGCACAATTCTCTGTGCACATCAAGTAAGTCGGCAGACAAGGTCAACAAACTCCATTCTGACTGAAGAACATGTGCTTGTAATGAAACATACATTAAACTGAGAAACCAGAGCATGTTAAATTATGGCCCCATTAGTCCTCTCCGTATTAGAAAAACCATTCATTAAAGCTTGATAAATGGAGGAGTTTTCCATTGGTTTTATTTTACCTCACTACTATCCACCTTCCATTTTTACTCTGTGCAGCAGGTGAAGAACACACACAAAGTGACTGACTCAAGAGACACACATAGACTAAAAACAACCCAATATTAATTACATTTTAGAAGGTCAGTGTAAATCTTGATTTTAGAACTCTAAACATGCATAGCCCTAAACAAAACAAAGATAAACTGATAAGAAATATTGCTCTCTGTTATGGATATTACAAAGAATGCAGGGGATTTTTCTTATTTATGAAAAAAAGGGAGGGGATGGGGTAGTAATTTGCATTTTGTGATTAGTGGGTGGGTACAGTTGGAGGGAAGCGAGCAGCATAAATAAACTCTCCTCTGATGGCTGTGCCAAACTTAGCCGTAATAAAAGAGAGTCTATGGGGGCAGGGCCTAGCAAACTGAAACAGCACAGTTCAATGTAGGGCACCTCTGCAGCCACAAGCTGAGCAAATTATTCGCTCTGTAAAACAGAAATATAAGCTTCTTAGTTTTAGTTATTTAAAAAAAAAAAAAAAAACAAACACAGTTCCTGGTGCCAGTTGAAAATCTGGTTGCCCCAAGGCCTTCTGGGTATGTCTGAGCATCGGAAATATAAAAATATCAAATATAAAAATATCAAGTCAAACTATGCAAGGTGCATATCTGACAAGTCACACAGCTGTCAAACAAAGCTCTTTTATGCACCTGACCAACAAATCCATTAGAAAGGTTTAACGTTCACAAAATAGGAAAAAGATATTTGGCCAGTCTTTTACCTTTACTGTGTTTCTTGCACATTACTTGTCCCTTCTTTCATACCTCAAGGCAGCTTTTGACCTAACTGGTCATGTGATTGTGGTCTTTTCCTTCAGTATCAAGCTTGGTTATAAAACTGTGTTAGGGACCTTCTAATGTGTCATGAGGTCTCAAACTTTGCAGTTCTTACATGTAGGTGTTATTATTCTGATTTTCATTATGTCAAAAATATTTTCATTCTAGTCCAGAAAATACATTTAGGAGGGTATGTAACAAGGGACTGGTCATACAGCATGTATTCACTCATCAAGTGAATCACAGCTCAAAAATTTGGGAAACCAATTATACACAGAATTTCTGCTGAGCAATAACTGTTCATGGACCTCCAGATATTAATCATAGAAGTGTCATGGTATGTGTGACTGTTGTGAGAAAAACTATTCCACAACAAACTGTCAAGAGACTCCCTTTGGCAGAGACACAGTCTCAAAGCAACGGAACTAAATCTGGCCATCTGTGTTCACTGAACTATTCCCTGAGAAGAGCGCATGCTTTCACTTTGAACGGGGGCAACTGAGTCTTTAGACCGAAACCAAGGTCCCTTGCATGTGATAAGCATACACTGTGAACTGCATAGGAACATAACTCATGCAACTGAAACTAAATAACTGCACCAACTAAATGACAGGTATTGGGCTGAAGGAAACATGTAGAACGGATATATGGCTCAATTATACATGGCTGAGGGGTAAACCTGTCAATAATTCACCATACATTCTCCCTAATCAGTCAGCTATATCTACAACAGGAAGTAATCAAACTCTAGATGAACCATGGAAAAAGTCACATTTTAGGTGCACAATAGTGCTCCATTCCCTTTTGGCTAAAAGGCCAGGGTAGAGAATTCTCCAGTGGAGGTATCTTATCAAGCATCAGGACTGATGGAGCACTTCAAACCCGAAACATCAAGAACTATCCTGCCACATCCGCTGGAAACGCAAACACACATTAATGCTGCCCTGTGGGGCGGGAACACCCACTGGAGACATCCCACGCTTCTTCTGTTTCAGGAGGCAACCTCTGTCCGCACGCCTCCCAAAAACACAATGGAAGGTACGCCACAGAATTACCGTCAGCCTGAGCCCTTCCACGGCAAACCAGTCATTACCCATCCTGGGCTACAGACGCAGGTACAGGAATTCCATCTAATGTACGGATTCTGTTTCTGTTGTGTACCAGCACAAGCTTCTGAAGAATGTTCTGAAGTAAAATGGGGGTGAAAAAACCCAAAATTACCACTTGAGGAAGTAAACAATATGATAAATGAATAATCCTGTGATACCCATTTTAGGGCGGTAAACCTAGAATCACACAAAATCCTACCTTAAGCGGTAATTACTCATTTTTTGGCTATGTTTCATGCTACACTTAAGAAAGTCTGGAGATTAGGCAGACTTTGGAACATCACAAACTTTGTAAGCACCACTCTTAACAGCAACTTTCCCTGTTTTGGATCCGGCAAACGTACCAATTAAGAACATTCACATGCTGGTTTCTGAATAACCTACCACCTGTGAGCAACATGGCTTGAAAAGTTTGAGACACAAAGAATGTCAGTACATGTATCCTTATGCTTGTTTGAAGATCCAGAACACAATCTGATTGGTTGTGGTTGCTTTCTGTAAGTGAAGTATGTGACTCATTAGCTTCACTTAATTATAAACATTTTTCATTGTATGCTATGTGACATCACTACAGTGGGGGTCTTAACAGAATCTTCCCACAGCTTATCTATTAATGGGTTGTTTTCGTGGTATTCAAACCATGCTCATCTGGAAGGGAAAATGAGACACTGAGGAACGTGGGGGGATTTTGGGAGAATTTGAGTGGGAAAAGTGTAGCTGAAAATTATTGGTCTACAAGCTCATCTTATCCTAAGCTCATCAAATGCATTTTCGCAATGTATAGCCTAATTAGGACAATGATTTTTAAGGGAACAAGGAGGTGAATTACAGATAAGTTAAACTGGAGAATGCATGCCAATTGAATCATGGGCAAAACACTGGAGCAAAGAAACCTGAAAACTGAACAGTGCTGACAAACCAAATGACCAACACAATAATCCAAAAAACGTTTTGGTAAATGTTATTGTATCAAAGTGGCCCAGATACAATGGAGGATACAGGTCTTTACATGACCCAACACAAAATATTCGATGTAAAAACGCATTCATACTTTTAGTTATTACTAATGTTCACAGTTATTTCCCTGATCCCACAGCTTGTTCCCAGCATTCTTCAATCAAACACTAGGAAAAATCAGGGCCATAAAGGAACAATCTCCTGTCGTGTGCAGGCCATCCACCGCAGCATGTGGTAATCTACCAGCTCGCAATAACCCATCCACCTCCAAGAAAATGCCATTTGACCCAGATATGGTTAAATGCACATTTCATAAACTACTGCAAATTTCATGAGCTGTGCACTACCTATTACTTCTTTAGAGATAACCATGATTTTATAAATGACCTTAATACACAGTAAAAGTGAGAGACTTGGAAAACAAAAGACTTTAGATGTGCCAAATCAATCTTCACTCTGCACAAGTCTAAAAGCAAACAGTGAGATTAAAGACATCCCCTGACCTCAATGTATAGCCATCACAGGGATGGAAGCCTCAACAATGATGATACAAACTGCCAGCATGCATCCTGAATCATTTAACCACTGAGATGGGGGGGGAACCACCCGACCAACGGAAAAACGTCTGAGTTTCCACGGCGGCCTTTGATCTATCATCGGCCAGACAACAACAGGATTTACCTTTACGGGAGGTTTTGTTTGCTGCACACCTGTACAAAAGGAACATCTGCTTTCTCCGTGCCTCCGATGTTTACGGGCAGGCACATGACAGAGGCGTTACCTGTGGCATCAAGACGGTTGTGGGAAAAACGGCCACAGACAACAGAAAAGGCAAGGCTACAAAGTGCGCAACACCCACTCCTTCACACCTGCGGGGTGGCTGTTCAGTCGGTGATTCAGGTCCTTGACGTGTGAGAGGCGTTTTGTAGGGTCTGATTCAATAAACCTGCGTAAGTATAAAACTATGCTGGTGATAGAATAACATGTCAACATTTCTTGACATCCCATAATACCCCAGGAGAATTAGTCCGAGGTAACACAATGGGGACATCTTGAGAAATCAGGGGAATTTGTAGTCTTAAATAGAATGCCTTGGCACGACACATGTATCGCGTTATCATGATCTAAAGGTGCGTGATGGATCTGTGCAGAGGTGTGTTCAGATCATTTTTCAGGGATTATGGAAATGTATGGAACTTTAAGATCATTATAATTTTATATGCATATCCACAGTGGAAACAAATTCTAAAAAAACTGCATCACTAAAAAGAAAAACTTGATCCTTTGGCTACATGTGCTAATTTCTATGAACATGTTCTAATTTTTTGCTGTTCGGGCTAGCAATAAACATCCAATAAGTTCATTAATCAGGTGCCCTCCATTCCAGCTGAAAACCTGCGTGAGTATTCCAGGTAAACAAGCTACAGGCTCAGTATTTCTTATGAGTTAACACCTAAAAACCTACAAAACTAGGCATCCACTTTCTCATGGGTGAAAACAGACATGTATTGCAAAAGGACCAAGGTGATATCAACATGTCTTTCACTGGTCAAATGGCTTCATATACAATTACCTCTTTCTAGGGTGTTCCACAGATATCCATGCGTTTCCACACAAAAAAAAAGAGTAATAATCCATGTTTGAGAACAAAGAATTCTAAACACGTCACTGGCCTTAGTGCAAATCTTGATACACCTAAACATCAGTTGTGCTGGCCTCTCCTTTGCACACCAACCAAATACATGAAAGACACAACCTCATCATGTCCCAAGTGGAGAAGAAAATCATATGAGCTGTTCTTCCTTCACAATCACTTCATAATGAGTAGAACTGATTCCTTGTGACTGTACGAGGGTGCTACAGGGAAGACGAGTTATCCAACAGAGATGCTACCCAACAGCTAGCTGAGGAATGACAAAGAGAAATCGCCTTTGGTGTCAATTCACCATCAGAACTGACCTGGTGTGGCTCTAACAACATGAATCACGTCCACACAGAGGGAGCACAGCCATTACACCATTAATGCTTTCTCAATCCCTTTATCCAAATTAAACGCATACAGCACGTGTAAATGCAAAACAGTGCAGCTAGAAGCAAAACACCTTTTAACCCAATTATCAGCCTTAGATGTCCTGAACTTGTATGATCTACTTGAAAAGACCCTTGGCTTGTGAGAAGACATTCACCTCGCTCGCAGAGCACAATGATTCACCATGTTATTTGTTGTGAAGTTTCAAATGAGGCAAGAACAGCCAGCCTTACGTTTATGGCCACTGACTAAGCTTATACTGACGTAGATCTGCTGTAAGTCAGCTGTACCTTAGGCAATTTACAGGCATTTCCATTGCAAAATGACCTGAGGCAACAGTATAGCACATAGGCCACTCCCAAATAAAACAGTACGCTGGCCAAGAGCCCAGGGGAGACATGAGAAGAAGGTGTGCTTCACCTGTGTTAAACCAATAAAAACTTTTCAGTCCTCACTCATAGCTAAACAGCATGGTCTTGTTCACATAGAGAGCGCACACTGTAAAACAACAAATATGTCTTCTTAACCTGTGCTTCAGATCAGTATGGGATAAAGACCATTTGGTGGGAAAATTCAGCGAGCAGTTTTCAGGAATATTGCTTATTAAATAACAGACATGATATAAAGCAGAGGCACAAAAGTCCAACTCCATTCAGTGGCCAGCTGCAGTTGAGTGCAATGCCATCAGGTGAAACACAGACCACCAGAGGAAGACAGTGCCTCCAACTTTTTAACCTGTGCTTCTTTTCATAATTTTTTGTACCAGTGCTTGCCATAGCTAGCTAGGCAGTTATTTGGTAGTCATACCAAGTTACCCATTGCTATGCTAGCTGTGGATTTTATGTCAACTGAAGGAATGTATAGGATTCTTGTAAACATGTGACTGGAAATTGCCTTTCTAACCTCACGTTCCTCTTCACTCAGCAGCTCCCCACCAAAGCAGTGCAGTAACAATATGTTACCACTAGAGGGCATATAGGCCAGACAAGTAAGTGAAGCCAATGGGCATTGAGTGGTATTAAATAGATCGTATCCATGTTGCCCAAGACATGGGATTTCCACCCATGCAATTACGTTAAATTGGCAAACCATTGTCTGTAAAACGACTTTGGGGCCTTGAAAGTCTCCCATTATATCTAGTCATGCATGAGGGGTCGGATACTTTGCTGGAATCCCACCTTTCAGCTTGAGAGCGATCCTTGCGCCATTTTACCTAGGACAAGTAATACCACAATGGAATGCAGCTCTCTTTCTCCTCTACTCTCTCGCTTTCAACATTGTATTCAACCGTTCATTATCTGTACAGTTCCAAAGCCAAGTTCTCATATTGCAACGAATTATCTATTCGTGGCCTTTCTTTTCAAAAAAAGCTGTCATTCATCCCAACTGACTCTTTGCTTTTCTCACGTGATGATGTACGGTTACTTTTCGACTGTGTCCCAGTTTATTCTTTAAATATATTTGTTTTTTCCCCAGTCAGTTAAACATATGTATCAAATACCCAAAACATGCGTAAGTAACCAGCATGGTCTAGATTTACTTACCTTATTTAATACTGACGTATTCGTTCACATATCCACAATTTCTATATTACTCTATACTAGTCTATACTCCTGAAATAGGCTACTGAAACATAGTTGCAAAGTAAACCTAGCGATAAATGATGAATTTAGCCTTTTGGAAGTTATTCTATATCCCATAATTCATGATGCAAATAAATCAAATGACTCAAGACTGTACACTCATTTTTTCATAAAAGACATACTCAAGTCCCTTTTCAAGATCATTTATGGTCATCACGGAACGTTATACTCAAACCAGAAGTGCAAGGTCATTTTACCATCTGATGCGTTAATAGATTATTGAGCTCTTAAAACGCGACAACTTCCCAAAAATAGACCAGCAACGTCTACGAGACACTTGAAAACCTCAACACTGAATCTGTCCACGAAATCCTTAACTGATCATGTCGATAAATCCAGCAGTTTCCAAAGGTTCACGGATATAAACAATAATCCACATTTGCCAGGTGTACATTCAACTAACATTAAATGAGGATTTCGGTCCTATTTTCTGAAGAGCATACATTCAGTAACCACTAACATGCCTGAGTAGACACCAGGGGAAAATAACGCTTACCAGTCACCACAGAACAGGTTCTAATCCATTTACGTTCATCTCTCAGTGACAGAAAATTTCAAGGAATTATGCCAAATCAAACAGGAAAACTCAATTAATTTGGCTTTAAAACTTTTTGTCTAACAGAGATACACACGACTCCCATCCATTACAGTGGTAATGGAACTGACAAGAGAACTGGTGGGTAGGACAGCAGTGTTAGCAAGCGTCTTATAAAATCTCTTGTAGTGGTCTGCATAATCACTGACATTTAGATGCATACGCACAAACACAATTCTCCAAATCAGCAACTCAACACCATGTGAAATAGACAATCCCTCCCTTCATTACAGTTGATATAACGTTATACGTGCATGGCAATATGCAGAAATAATTTTAAATTACTTTAGCTCAAGCTTTAAGGAACATAAATATGTTTTACTGTAGATTAAGTAAAACTTCGTTAATCAGGTTTGGTATATCTAAGAAAATAACCGTGAAATGGCCAGGAGAATTCGGCAATGTGACTACTGGTATATGTAAACATGGTTTTAAAAAACCCAAACAGCTTGAAATACTTTGACAGGAAAAATACACATCGCATGTTCTTAAGTTTTAAATGGAAAGCTTCGGAGCAAATCGCTTTGCTAAAGCCGGGTCTGAGCTATTAAAGTAGTACTTACTTTACTACAGTAACGACAGAAGTGTTAGAGGAGGTAACTACTTCAATTCATTTAGCATATACCAAGTCCAATATGTCAAATAATATACTAAATGACAATTCACCTTCTATCTACAATGTGCATTGCATTAGTCTTATTATTAATTCAAATATGGTTTACAGCTGTAATAGCTATTGTAAACCTGTACAACTAAATACACCAACAAGGAAACTTTAAATTGAAACGTGTAAACATAATCTGGACAACACAACATAAATGGACTGTAGCTTTAATAGCTCACCCAACACTTTAGTTACAGAAAGTTAAAGAAAGTCATCAGAACCGAATTAAATGCATGCTGCAATGCATTTCACATAATCAAAGCCATTTCACTCAAAACCCGACTGTAACAAGACAAAAATAATAACCCGACTCAGCTGCAGCAATAAGTTCTTGGTACTTAGAAAATTACAAGTCACTTAAGGCAAAATTAGTTCACACAGATAATAAACGAGGAATCAAAAGACAGAGTGGTAGTGCCAAATTGGGATTATTACAAGGTAATCTTACCTATTTTGTGAAGCGACTACTTCCACAGAAGTTCCAGGGGCACCATAATCGGTACCGAGATGGTCGCTGCTGTTTTTAAAAGAAGTATTCAACAATTCCTGAGAGGGTGTAGATAGGCTATTAGTATTACTCGTATTAACTGAAAGCGAGTGATCGGTTACTGAATTGCTCTGCTGAATGTGGCGAGTTTGCTGTAGCAGGGTCGCCTGCACTGCACCAGGCGAGGACACGGACAAGAAGTGCAGCTGCGCTGATATTGGAGCCGTCCCGGTCTCTGGCGATAGGAGCAACGACTCAGGTTTATCTAGATCCACACTTCTCACTTTCCGCAGGTCTTTACGTCTCCATTGTGAGTTTTCCCCGGTCCTGCTTTTCGTCGTGCCGGGACTGCTCGGAAGACCAGGGGAACCTGAATTACCCTGAGAAGCACTTCCAACATTTATGCCGTTATTCAACTCAGATATTCCCGACGACGAGGTCCGGCTCCCCGCCGTCGCCATTTTCTGTCCCGGAGTTTATCACTTAATAGCCTCTATGGAGGAGGGAGTGGAGGGAATTGGGGGAGGGGCACAGGGGAGGAGCGAGAGGGCCTGGTAGTGTTTACATACGACCGCAAACAGCGCAAATTGAAACACGTGTTTTGCGTAGAATTTGAACAAGTGACCACTAATGGGACGATCGAAAGTTGCGTTTCAAACGATTAGTGGCAACACCAGTCAACCAAAAAAAAAAAAAAAAACACTGTAAATATGAAATGCAATTTGCTGGATAGTCCTACCTGAATGTTTACAACTTAGGGCTAATAAAAGGCAATGCAATTTTGAATCAGTAATAATGAAAGTACTTTCACTGGTGACCAACCAAAAGTGAAATAAAAACATCTGCAGCAACTGCGATCAAAAGAAAGAAAATGTCATGATAAAAATACCTTTTGAAAGTTTTCCCCTGGAAATGTGTCATTCTGTAAAAGGCATTCCATCAACATATATTTTACTGTATAATTTCTTTCATTTATGTATGTTTATATGAGAAAATTATATGTAGCACCTGACCAAAGAATGTTGGCATGGGTCTTAATTTGGCAGACATTATTAGCATCAGAACTATTGTGTGTGTTTATGGTTGAGAAAAAGCTTTGGATTTTTCTTTTTAACCTCCAGGTAACAACTGTCCCTCTTCAACATTCAAAGGGGAGTAAAACAGTTCTGTTACTTGAACTCAGAGAAGACCAGCATGCTGTCCAGTGGTATGTGTTGAGTTGTGCAGCTGTCATTTTTGCCCATGTGATCTTGTCAGTAACTTTACTGATGGAAGTTCATTTCAAAGACAAAGGAACATGATTTAGGACGTTTGCAACCCCAGAACACATTAAATAAGTATTTAGCAGATACAACACATGTGTTTAGTATCTGCCTCTCTTATAGTGATGAACCTAACTTCCCATTCCAATGTGAAATAAACCTGGACGTGCTTTGCTAATAAGCCCATTGTCAGTTACAACTTCTGAACAATCACAAGTCACAAGGGTCAGTCAGTGTTTCTGAAATTGGCTGAGGTTGAGCCAACCAAATCCATCCTCAGGAATCAGATGGGACCAATCAGATTGCAGGAAACCTAGGCCAACAAAGTTAAGGACTATCTGTGTATGAATGTGAGACTAGTTTACTGCAGACAATTTTGGAGTTTTGGCTCAAGCCCCTAGGCCCCCCCGAAGTCGAAGCCCATGACCAGTTCAGTGTGTTCCCCTTTTTTCTAGGACAACCGTTGGTCTGGGCAGAATGTCAGCTTTGTGAACCTGCAAATTACATGTTCCCCTGAATAGATCTATCTTTTGTTTTTTTTTTTTTTTTTTTTTTGTGTTATGTAATGGCTCTTAATGTCCTAAAAACAGCTGAAGAGAATATGCTACTGTACTTTGAAAAACAAGAAAGTGTAATACAGAGACTGAAAACACTGAAATGCTTTTAATAAAATACTAATAAATAAGTTACCACAGAGTTAAACTTTATAAGGGTTTAAGTTGTTCAGTCAACAAAAAAGGTCACAAGGAGAGTTCTTACCAGGTGTACAAACATTGAAATGAATGAGAATTTAAATAATTCACTTATGTAGTTTTTCCTGAAATTTTTTTCATACGCAGTATTAACTAATTTAGGAAATGAATACAGTGCCAGTGCAAGAGCCAGCTGAACATTATTTTAACCTCATAGTCTGTCTTTAGGCATTCACTGGTGATCCAAAGATTACTGATGATTTGCAGTCATTGCAGTTTGTGCTACGTGATATTCCCCCATACCTGCAGTCGTCCTCATCGCTGTGAATGGGTAATCCCTAAAGCTCTCCCCCGAGCAGGCTCAGGTATCCCCACTAAGCGCAGCCACTCTCCGCTGGTTATGACAGATGAATTTCACTTCATCACAAAGACTGGAAGAAAAAAACATGGATCCTCAAAAGTAATGAACCTGTTGGACAAGTTAGAGGCACGTATTGATTCGTAAGTGGTGCCTGTGCAGAGTTTATGTTTTGTGTAGAGAAGAACTGAATGCCTCGGAGGTAAGATACCTGATCTTGTGTATTGATGAGGTAGGGGCTTTGACACACCAAAGAGCTGTCAATCACATCTCGCAGGACCTATGGAAAGCTGCTGTAGGAGCCACATTACTGAAACTTTTTTTTTCTGAGCTTTGAAATATATACTTCAAAAGTCAATGTTCTGCTTTACGTTTTCGAAGCATTTTTCTACCTGCATTGTAATGTGCCTTCAGGTAATGCAAACAACCTCCAAAGAGTCATCTCTGATACACTGCAATAATACTGACCACCAGTGGAATTACAGGTGGAACAGAGTGGGGGGAAAGCAGATCAAAATCTATACATTCGTAACAGGATATTTGAATGGCTCCCTAAAATATGAAATAAATATTTTAGTTTGAGGTCAGCTGAGAACCCCCAAAAACAAAATAGACATGAATTTGATATCATATCTAGACATTTTACTTCACACAAAAACAACACAGTGTAGTCTGTATTTTTAGTGATGCAAGAACACCTTTGAAATTAACTTGCATAGTATGGTTCGCTGTGTAGCCCTTTGAGAATGTGTGAGCAAAAAAAAAAACAATAGATCAAGATTATGGATTACAGAATGTATACCTCTTGAAAGTGCACACTAGAACAGACAGAAGCTAACAAAAAAGTTATGATTCTTGGTGGAAATGTAGCACTACTGTGCTACACTCATAAGAACTATCCCTACTACCATTTAATGGCTCAGAAATATTCACCATGGGGCTAGACTGCAAATCATTACTAATAAAAATACCGGTCTTTCCATTCAAGACACCAGTAGTATTCCAAGATAAATGTCGGGATTGCAAAACATGTCAAAGTGGTTCAACATCCTCCAGTGACTCACAAAACAAAAGGTTGTGAAATTACTTGCAACAGATAAAATCTACTAAAATCAACCATGGTATTCCTTAAGGGGAATTCTAATATAGTTGTTCTATAAACATAGGAACATATTTTGAAATAATTTTTATAGGTAACATTGTGCACAGTATCTATAGGCAGTGTGAATTTGGGTGTCTGTGTTTATGGATAGTAGGTAGATTCTGGTAAATAGGGAGAAAATCATAACATTTGGGGCAAAGCTAATTGGCCTGACAGAGATAGATATGACCAGACAGATTAACAGAAAATCTCATTGCTGCATTAAAACTTCCAACCTGTCATTGGCAGATGCCTTATGTGCAGGATACACGTTTCTGATGCAAGAATACTGTAATATTTGATCCTTCAGATGCCACCTCAGCAGTCAGCCCCACTGAGAAGCAGCAGTGGAACAACCACTTCATTTACTTTAGCTAATGAACAGAAAACTGCAGAGGGACAGCGCCTGGGCCCAGGGCCGCCAGAAAACCCAATTTCCTGTCAATGTGGATCCAATCTATCACGAAGCGCTATTCTTAGCCATCCCTGGCTTCCTGTAGCTTCTGCATTTCCTTCTCACGTGGAGCTGAATACGCGCGACTTGTGCTTCCCTCATGACGCTGTGGATCACGCGAAAGGGGCTTTTCGGAATTGCTTGGTTCGTAAATGAAATTGCTACGTTGCCAACTTGCTACAAACACCGGGCAGAGCGTATTTAACTGACCTTTCGCGAGCCATGCAGTTGCGACGAGTTTCCATATGCAGTTTCCACATGCGTATCCCTGGAACATGTATTTCAATGCATGCAATGAGAGGTGTCCGTGACATTTTGATTTCCGAAAAACATTTTTGCTGCAGTGTTTTGTCTCACAGCAGATGCTAATGTGATGCATTTGTTTATCCATCCCCATTTAGAATATTTTTTAAAACCAACAGAACAACAATAAATAGGATTCCTGAGGGACTGTTTGGCTTGTTTGGAGGACTATAGTCCTTGGTCTCATTGTCATTAGATGGGTTCCAAACCAGCCACACTGAAAAAGGCCTGCAGCAGCTCATGAGGAATTCACAAGGTTGAAAATGTCACTGGTATGCAATGCCTCACTGCTACCCAGCCTTGAAAACCAACCCTGGACACTTAGCTACTCATTTGACCTCCTGCAGCCACACAAAGCTAGTATGTGAACTCAGATAGAGGCTGGTTCATAGGTGCCACGGTAACTTCCTTGCTGTGACCTCCTGACTCTCAACCAACCACAAACGAAATGCTGCAAGGTAAAATGTTCAGAGCTCATTTAACTCAGCACAACCTGGATGAGTTCATATAGGATTAACATGTACTCTATCAGAGTAGATTCATCGCTGAACATTTTTGTATTTAATAGGTTACAAAAATGTAAAACATCAGCTAAAACGTAGCAGGTGCAAACAGATTATTTCTCATTTTTTTTTTTATTTCCTCATGAAACAGATGTTGATACATTCACATACTTGAGTTATTATTTATACTTTAAATGTTTCACAAGACTTCCATGTGTAAGCTGCAGCTGAATCAGTAGGTTCATGTGGCAGGCAGTAATGTCTGTATAGTCAGCGTCCAGAGGTGGAGTTCAGGCCCTGTATGCGGTAGCATAGTTGACATTTCATGGGCGTGCCCATTGAACCGTCTGCAATCCTGTTGTCTGAATTCCTTTGTCAAGTTTGTTTCCTGTGGCAAATATATACTCAAGCTTTGAAGTAGCTCATATCTTAAGATATGGGTCAAGGGTTAGCTGCACAGAGAGAATGCACTTTAAATCATTTAGCTTGACAACTTTGTTTAACTTTTGTACTGCAGTAAACTCTCACATACATAAAAACCGTTATCTTATCCCACTCTTAACCAGATTGTCCATAATCATATTAATTGGAATTAACTTGGTCACGCAGTAGCCATTCACACTTACTTTTGCCTACTAGACAAGATAGAAAATCAGAAAAGACACTATGCATGTTGCAACAAACAGCGTTCCATTTTAGATCATAATTTTTTTTTGAACAAACAGACAGCATGTAGTATATATATAGCAAAATTTGCAACAATTTAGACTTATATGAGCAGCTCTTGCGACCAGTCTGTTTTGAAACTGGGGCAGTTTAAAAGTGTCAGCCATAAAATCAATCAAATCAACATGTCCTAAATGTATGAAAACAGTAGCCATTGCTGTAGTCTTGGTGAACTGGTTCAGTGTGCCTTGTTAGCAATATTATAACATCTAGGTATTTCACTAACTCAAAATTCCAAACTAAAAATCTGTTTGCACATGCTCAGAGCAGGGGATAGTGATCTGCTTTGGAATATTTGTTTCGGTGCATTCCATTTCTTTGCAGAGGTTAGAAGGATGGTCCTTGCCCAGTTAGTGAGCTTCAGTGTAGTGCCAGAGACCTTGTCCTGCATAACTCTACCCCAAGCTGCACAGCATCCTTCTCAAAAATGTAAATAAACCCTACAAAACAAAACAGTGGGCAAATCCCTCCAAAAAACTCCTTTCCTGGAAGACATTCCCATAGCATGTGCCTGCGTTTAACATCAAAAAGCAAGGGTCGGGACATAATTAGTGGGTCTCTGAGTCTAAACTCATTGCAGAAGAGATGTATTATGGGGTGTACACTATGCTATCATGCTTTTTGGAGAGGAATGTACAGTAACAGTAAGGAGTTCAAAGCCAACCACAGCAGATCCCAGCTGCATTTGTTGAGTTTTTCTGTCACAAAAAAAGCCGATGCTGGCAGTTTGTGTAAACGGAAGAGCTGGATGGAGCTTAACATGCACGTTCAAGGAGGGAAAGGAGTAGATGTAGTAGAAAGACACATAAAGACTCCTTTAGACATCCTTAAAAGAAAGAGAAACACAACAGACTGTGAAAGTATGAACATGCTTTTATTTCCCGTAAAATGTTAGTCGCCATTCCATTTTAACTTCCTATAATTTTCTCAGTCATGAAAACGATCACTTCAATCATAATATATAATATAAAAAGCTTTTCTTTGTTTGTATGGAGTAAAGATAGTGGTGTTCAGCTGTGGTGCTGGGATCCAGTTTTCGAAGGTGTTCTGTTCTTTGGCAAATTAAACAAGGAAAAGTGTTTCCTAAAAGTGTTATTAGTACTCCATATTATTGACAAAAAAATGTGAGATGGATCCCCAAGATCCTCATGGAATCTAAACTTTCAATGTTTTGTGGCAGGGGAAGAAATCCCAAGTCGTACATTTGGCATGGGGTGACATATACATTTAGGCATTCAAAAATAGGTTTCCAATTTTCATCGATAGTTTTCCAGATGCCTGCCCCCTTCCCTTTGTTTTCAATGGGCACGCCACTCACTCGGTGTGATCTGGCGTTGATTTCACAGTCCCGCATGGCTTGACAGCCGTACAAATGGCGCACCATCTGCGTGTCCCCTTTACATTCAGCCCGCGTGATGGCCTCTCGCAGACCGCTTTATGACGGCTCTCAACAATACACTGATTACCCCCAAAAAAAAATCCAAACCCAAATTCCTCTGTCCCACGGAAAACACATGCTGGGGGCAATAGGCAGCGCATGTGGACAGCGGCATCAGTAAGGACCGCGCTTGGCCCCCGCCCAGAATGTGTCGAAAATGCAGTGGAAGTGGCAGGTTTTTTTGGCCCCATCCACTGCACCCTTCAAGACACCCCCCCCCCACCCCAAAAGCCATGGAAGGTGCATATCTTAACTGGTGACACTCCCAAATTCATGGTTTCATGTCCCAACATCACATTTTTAATCCCTCCCTGAATGCTTGGGGAGATCTCAGGCAATGGCAGGGTAGGGCTATATAAACTCCAAAACATACCTCACTCTCCTATCAGTAATGTTCTGTCCTCAGCCAAAAGTAATGGAACTAAGGAACTGTTTCTGCATTTTTATTATGGTTTTGGACCCTCAAGTGTATATAAGCTACTTATGAGATCATTGTAAAAAAAAAAAATAAATCAAATAGTTGCTTAAAGTTAAGGCTAAAGCTCCATAGCGGTAACTCCCCCCACCACTGACTGAAAGCGATGGGATTTCCATTAAATTTGAGTTTCACACTGAATTAATGAAAAAGATTTATTATTGCGCTAATGACCAGCTGCAGTCCTGTGCATCGGAGGGTCCAGCAGCTTGAAAAAATCATCACGTCTCATATATCTTAACTGTATGAGCAACATAATGCTAATTTTATTGCTGAGGTCAGATTGCTGTAATTATATTGCAATAATGTTTCTTTAAAGTCAAGGCAGGATACAGTTTTGCAAAAAAGTTGCATGTTACCGAGTATAAAAAGCTGAAAAGTATAAATGTAATTACAGTCATAGTTTACAGCCACAATGAATGGGCTGCTTGGCCCCCATCCACACAAATTTCTCTTGCCCCAAACACCCCCTTTTTTAAAATTGTCATGGTGTGATGTGAAGCCAGTACCCTCTGGGGTTTTACATTTTCTTCAGTTTAATGTCCCTGCCACTTCCCCTTGGCAGATAGAGGCAGACGGCCAAAAATGATTTTCTCACTGTACTGTAAGAAATTTCCTCGAAAGTTCAGTGATACTGTCCTCAAAGTCAGTTGAAGGACACTGAAGACTCAGCTGTTTGTGACAATGTTACTGGAAGATTATTTTGGTCACAAACTGCTTGCTAGTTACACATGAAAATGGCTGAAAGATGGTAAAGGCATAGTTAACAAAGTATAGTGATCACCAGTCCACATAAATACTGGATGTGTCGTGAAAACACAAGCACATGTATCCATGATTTTCCAGTTATTTTTGAGGCTGACAGAAAGTGTATTAACAGTAAAACAAACATTTTGCAACTTCACCCAAAACTGACCTCTATGTTATCCTTTCCTCTTTTTTTGCCAGAAAAAAAATGTTTTCCCTGAAACCAATACCTGAGAAACACATGAGGGGGAATGTGTTTAATAACTCACCTACTACAGGGGGGCGGAGTGTGCACCTAAATGACCCCTTCTGTAAGGAGGTGCATGGCGTGACTCACTTCCTGTTAGAAATCTGCTCTTTGCGCTATCAACCTTACGCTGAAGAACCTACAGGTCTTTAATGTCATAGGGTGTATTTCAATGGTCCAAACTCAATGCTCTACAGTTACAGAAGCACAGAGTATTTAGTTTCACACAAGTAGTGATAATAGATAAGTAATGCTGTGATTGTTACATTCCAAAATAAAAGTCTAAAATGACTTTTTTTCCCTATCACTGTTTTCACCCCAATTACTGGCTCACCAATTATCCAGTAAAATACAGACTTTTTATGAGCGCACCATGAGTTTGGACTGTTCACACTGCCAATATAAAACACTGATGAAAAAAAATGCTCAAACTAATCATAGTGCATTAGTGAAAACAGCATTAGAAAGAATGTTAGAAATAATGTTATAAGATCACAATAAGGCAGTGGGATTAGTGACTGCTTCTGCTGTCGGCTTGTTTCTCCGGTTTCAGCCTCCCAGCATCTTGTGCCAGTTCAGCGTGGCTTTCAGTCTTTTCCTGTAGGTGCCGACCAGAAAATCCACAGCTCAGATAAGCACTGGACTCGGTCTGAGGATGGGAACATGGCAAAGCATGTGAGAACACTGAATAACTGGTGGCCCTGAGGATCATTCTGTACTCTTACCCAGCTCACCTTCACCGCTCCACCTCTCTGCGCTGCGTTCAGAGAAGATCTCCCGACTTCCGCTGCCAAAAAGCCCCCTGGCCGCCTTCCTCTATATACGGCCGGGACTAAGCCCTATGGAGACAGGGACACTTTACATGGCAGTGGGATCAGATTATCATGTTTCATTGGATATTTTTAGCCGTCTGTGTGATATAAAATCCCATGCCAGTCCTGTGAGCTCTCGGATCAGATAATTAAACCATGGTTAGTAGTAGCAGGGTGGGACACCTTTTTGGGTCCTCTCTGGTGTAGGGGTCGGAGTCGCTGGGTCTCGGGTTCCATCCCGGAACCCTGGCAGCGTTTAAACACTCGGCGCTACGCTATGACTCAGTTACTCAGATAATGTTTCGCTTTCATCACGTGATAAAAAGAATTCTCATAGCAATATGGCGCTGCCTTTTGCCTTGTGATGTAATAGGTTCTGGGAAGCCGTGGGAGTTGGGAGGAGCTTGCGGGGGTTAGAGTTAATGGGGCAACTATTTGAATGAAGGTTGTTTTTGCGACAGGCGGACCTATTTCCAATCTGGAATTCTGGTTTATGGCGGTCAGATACCATATCGTGTTACTGTCTCCAGCACTTTCACTTCCCTTTGGGAGGGGGGGTTTCTGTAGGTCAAAGGTCACGAGGGTGACTTCCTTTTTTATCCAGTTTATCCATTGGCATGTTTTTCCTGCAAGTCAAAGGGATCAAATGCAATGAAAACTGGAACAAAAGCTTGTACAGTAAGAATACATAACACTCCGAGAGAGTTTGTATCTCAAACACATCAATGGGTTTTGGCTGGCTTCACCGTGGACTGAAAAGGATGGGCTTTCTGTTTGATTTCACTCACACTATATCAAAAAAAGTCTTATCTGTCCACTAATGAACAGCTACTGTCCTGACTTTCGTGCTGAAACATTGTTGTGTCTCTCATGTCTGAATCATAAAACCAACATAACACCATTTTATTTCTGAAGTCAGACATCTCTGATTACATTGCAATAACTGTTCAAGACAAGGTGAAGTTTTGTAGAGATAGTATCTTGCCACTGAAAATAAAAAGATGAAAAATGTAACTCTAATTAGTCCATTTTATCATAGTTACAGTTGTAATGAATGGGCTGTTAGTCTTCCACCAAAGAATTTTCTTTTGGAGTTTATGTTAGTTATGGTTACTGTCAGTTTCTATTTTGTGTCTGATCCTTGAAAAATGTTTTTTTTTTCTAAGTATGAAGAGTTGAAAGGTCTGTTCTTTCCCACAAAGCCTAGTTAATATTAAATACATTATGCATGTGTGTGTGTGTGTGTGTGTGTGTTATTTGTGTATGCGTGTATAGAGGTTATGAACATGACCTCATGACTATAGTTATCTCAACTCCAGCCGGACCTAATGGATGTTAAACTGGCCATATGTGAATCTGACTGCAAAAATATGATTTTGAAAAGAAACATGCGAATGGTACTCATGAAGCAGCGCAGAACTCTTCCACAGAACTGACTGCTGCAGTGACCCAGACATTCAGCTAAAGTGGAGGACTCCTTAAGACCCAGTATATGAGGAGCAACAGCACAGGAGGTCTTTAATCATGGATGGAGCCAGTTTCCATGTGAACAGCACACCCTCCACGCAGATAACACCCTAGCTTACTGCTTGTCACTGAGGGGGAAGTTCAATTTAAAAAAAAATCTAAACAAATACTGTTCACTATTACTATTTGTTTTATACAAAGGACAACACATTCTCGCATACTCACATATTCAACATATATTTATATGTTGCTATTCTGCATATAGATGCATGGGTCAATCTGCAGAATGTCTTTCAGTACTGTGTGTATATATATGTATATATATATATATATAAAGCAAAGAATTTTCCCATAAATAGCAGTAATATCAAATATAAAGACAGTAACAATACAAGTCAACTCTCATAATAAACAAAGATAATATACAAGTTAAGAAATTTGCAAAGATAAAATACAGGTGTCACAAAAAGAAAGATGGCCTAACCCACAGAACAGTGGTCTGTACAATAGAGCTACAGTGTAGGACAATACATTGTGCAGTCTGCACCATTCCACAGGAAGCTGCAGATTCCTGAGAGTTCAAGAGGATTCATATGTCTGCGCCTGCGAAAGACTGAGTGTTTTCTTCCTGACCTTTTGGGAAAGATATTCAAAAACAATGAGAACAGCCCTCTTTATCCTGTCAGCGTTCCTCTGATGAAAGCCATATACATTAAAGTGTGGGTACTGAATGTCTGATTCAGCAACGGAGCAGCATGGTCAAACAAAAACATCTCTGTCTCTTTAACATAAGAGAGACCATTCACCTGTATCAGATACCAGGCCCTTACAGAGTGAAAACTCACTGCCATGCATATGCTGATTCTCTTTTCAGCTTCTGCTCTTGAGTAAATACTTAGCTCCATAATTTGCTAAATTACTCATTTTTGTTAGCATAACACATTATATGGAATGAAATTAGACACCTGTGCCATCTAAATGACAGCTGTTGCTTATGTTCTGTGCACCATAGACTTTTATTCTACACTTCTGTCCCACTGTGAGGTGACAGACAAAATCATTGCAAAAAACTTTCAACAAACTTAATTGATCAAGAGATTACCTTGAACAAAAACCAGCACACACAAGCGGTCCAATGACCAAAATTCAGGCCCGCTGTCCTAGTCTGTAGTCTAAGAATAACAATTTCAGTAGTGAAAGATTGTGATAAAACTGAGATTAAATGCATAAGTAATGAGGTTATGCGTAAACGATAGTGACAAGCCTATCATCGAGATTCACTCAACCACTTCATGCTGCTGACATCTATGATTACTGGCTGTGTTGATACATGTTGAGAAAAATGAGAGCAAAAATATGAAAGTTGTGAAAATAGTAGTAATCTTATGATCTAATATGTGGTATTTAATTTAGCTGAACTCTGCTGTGTTTTTTTTATGACTTTGTATACATAAACCACTTAGTTCTCTGGAACGACATAGATAGCTGTGGGTGATTTACACTACAGATGAACACATAAATTAGGTCAGTTTATATGCTTTTATACACATTGGCCTTGCTACAGAGGGTAAATGGAAGTCCTACAGTACAGTGCAATCAAAAAGGTTTACTCAGCCAGCTTATTTTGACCTCTTTATGGATACTTCTTGTGCACTGTTTGCTAGCAAGCCATGAAAAATAATGTACAATATATTTTTTCACAACATTTTCAAATTATATGTGGCATAGTTTTGCTGCTTTTATTTGATTCATATGCTAAATTATAAAATTGGATGTATTTTATGATTAATTCTTTCAGTAATATGCAAAAGCTATCTGAAATAAATATATTGACATCTTGTATTGTCTTCTGTACTCCAATACTGCTAAATGGCAGTGTTATTCTCTATCAATGTATATATACTTTTCTTTTTGGGGACTTGTTGGACAGTGAATAAGCTTCACGTGTGAAAGGTTTTGATAGATTTCCACCTGACAAATGACCAGCTTTCTTTGCCATCCAGACTCTTAAAAAATACATGATCTAGAGCCAAAGTGAACGTCTGCTCCTCGCACAGCAAAGTCTTTCGCTCTCTGAGTTGGCTCGGTCTCATTTGCTGGACCGAATTTTGGAAACAGTAAACACCTCAAAGTTTAGTCTATTTGCTAAATGAAATCATACCGTTACACATCTCTTGACAATGTGCGGAAAGGAGTGTATGCCACGAGAAGATGCAATAGAAAGTTTTGCTATTGCTGGTGCCTCCCTCCGAGCTTTTGAGTGTGCTAGTTGGAGGAAAGGGGTGGGATGGACACATGTTTCATTGCCAGTTCACAAGAACCAGGTGCAGGAACAGCAGAAACTATAGCCTGCCGTCAGCCCAGCAGGTATATTCCTACAGTTCTCAAGTCCAGACTTGGTAATGGATTGTTCACCTTTCAAATTCTCTTCGTATCATACCAGAGCAGCGAGTCCAGTCTTAAGATGATGTATGAAGCAATGTGGTGGAAAATTTTCCCCCAAAAAGATCAGCAAACAGATATGCAGGTGAATCACTGGTGACAAAAGAATTACTAGGAGTCACATTTTCAACATAACATGTTAGTCATTAAAGGCCAAAAAACCCATCAAAAGAAAAGTCTCTGAGGAACAGATAATGAGTTCGTTCACTGTGGCCAAGATTCAATCAACAATTAGCCCTAACTTTGTGTCACTATTAAAATGTGACTGTTCATTTTTACCTTCAACAACATTTTGTTGAGTTCAGCAACCATGAAAATTAACTCACAAAATTGTTCTTTTACAGAAAAAGCAAAACACTCTTATTCAGTTGTAGTTCAAAGTTTAGAACAAATCCAACCCTGTGTCTGCTCATTTTAAGAAACGTCAAGATCTTGGTCTTGAAAGTATGCCACGTTTATTATAAAATGTTTCCAGCCTGTTAGGACATCTAGCTGGTTTTGAATTTGAATTTTCCTTCACTGGAGGCTGTATGTAAAACATTTAGGAGGAGACCTCTTCAAGCACTCGGCATGGAATGTGAAGCCTCTTTTTGAAAGTTGTGGGGTTTAGATTCCATGGAGGGCAGAAGTGACGCCTCCTCAGGTAGGAGAGCAGATCTTATCCAGCCTTTTACCACACCGTGTAAACACCGGGCCAGGACACTGCGCAACTCATCATCCAAATACCGCTAATAAGAGGCTGGGAAGAGACACAAAGGACTACTCTGGTAACTATGGTAACGGGGCTCCATATGTAACTTAAAATAATTTGTATTTCACTTCAGCTAAGCCTTACAAACTGTTTACCTGACAAAGCTGTTTGGCAGAGCAAATGATGGGTTTGGAGAGCTCCTCTCACATTATCTATCTCCGCCCTGGGCCGTGCATCGCCAAAACAACAGAGCCTGGACTTCAGTCACGGTACAGCTCAAGCTGAATCAAAAGGTCCAGTGAAACAACATCAGGCCAGCTGAACAAATGCAAGAGTGTCTGTTGTGCTGCTTCACAAATGCAAATGGTGCAAAGAGGAAATATGGGTCGAAGTGGCAGTCTTCAGTTACATTTTTATGATAGATAACTGTAAGGCAGGGTTCTCAAAGCATCCAATGCTTTTGATGTTTATGACTGGCCCAGCACTAGCTCTAGAAAAAAAAAAAATATTCCTCTGAATACACTCAGCAAAATAAACCAAGTATCAAGTCACTCACTGGGTAAACAAATGTACACTGAGAGGAGATTTGAAGAAGAGCTCCAGAAAGAGGAGGCAGAAGAGCTCTCTAGCCTCATTTCTGTCAAAGCCCAGTCCCTGGGGCCTGGGCATTGATGCTGAGGTATGTGGGCTAACACTCTGCCATCCAGAGGCAGGAGGGCTAACAACTGTGTGTATGTAGAGAGCATTTATATGGGACAACACATGCAGAACATATAAAGACATGGGCCAGAAGACTTCCAAAGTCAGAGCAGGAAATAAGGTGCGTGTGCTCTGTGTAACATATGGAAACAGGTGGGAGGACTTGGTAGGAGGCGCCAAGCTTGTTAAAACACACTTTATTAAGATGGTTTACTAGGTGTGTGTAACATGTGCACCCAACTGTTTTCAAACAACAGTTAGATCTGCCCATAACCTTCATGTTATGTATACTGGTATTGAAACTGCTTTTATCTTGTTCAATCATTCAATTCTCAGGGTAGATGTGGTTAATGTGGTTTCTGATGCCTCTAGATTTGAGTTTTAAATATTGCAACCACGTGCAGTTTATCCTGTTTATCTGTGTGTGTGTGTGTGTGTGTGTGTGTGTGTGTGTGTGTGTGTGTGTGTGTGTGTGTGTGTGTGTGTGTGTGTGTGTGTGTGTGTGTGTGTGTGTTTGTGTGTGTGTTGGTTCAAAAGACTTCCTTATTGTCAGCTGTAGGCGTAGACACAGCGCAAACGGCTGTACAGGAAACAATAGTCTGAATCAACACAGGCTCTGTGAGCAGATCACCATAAACGTGTATGTTTCCTCAAGGGACTTAAGTATCCTTGTATGTTCTGTAGTAGCCTTGTCAACAAGGGAGAAGGGAGGAAGCTAACACCAACGTCATTGGACAGTTCAAAGCACAGGTGACTCCATTTAAAAACATCCCATTTGAGATCAAGAAATGGCAAAATGGGGAGGGGGGGGTCACAATAATTCACAATTACAGGATGAACAGATCGTGATGACAAAAAAATGTAAGGTGATGCTCAGGCCATGGTGACAGCCAAACTGCTAAAAAATGAACACCAATAGTATTTCAGAAGAGAATGCCAGCAGTAAAAAAAACCTTTTCTGTTTTCATTATCACTGATCACGTTGTGAGCAATATTTCCTCCAGAGACACTGGTTGCATGTCTGTGTCCGTCTCTCTTCCCTTCTGAAATCAAACGCAGGCAGGGGACTCATCAAGGTGCCTCTCCAGTCCGCTCTGCATGAGCACAATAACTCCATTTAATCTGCAGGGAGATTGAGATCACGGCGTTCCTGGTCAGACTTTTCCTTTCATTCAATGGGAACAATGGAATCTTTCCACCAAGGCGTTTCCTGCCTCAACTTTCAACATGGAAGTGGATATTCTCCCGTCTGTTTTTCTTCCATTTTTATTTGTTTATTAATTTCTCTCTTTTTGTTTTTTTTTTGTTTTTTTAGCAAAACTCCAAATAAACAATGTCTGATTTTTCATGCATGCGTTGTGCTGTGGGCTCACCCCCTTGGTCCACACCCAAAATCCTCAGTCATTTTATTGGAGATTGGAATTAAATTTTATAGATCTGTATGTTGATTAAAATTAGATTGTATAGATGTATTTACAGAACAAGTCGCTGATCAATTTACTTCAAGGGATGAATGTATCAAACACACATCAAATATATTGATTCAAGAAAAAGGCGATCCAGTTTAAAACTTTACCTGGAATTATTGCAGCTGTAGAGCAGGTTAAGCTTTTTTTAAGTCTTTATTAGTCTTTTAATGATGTGACATGTTTTGTGTTTTTTGTGTGCAAAGGCAAGAACAAAAATGCATCCTATATGTTGAGATTAATATTTATGAATTCCATCTCTTATATCATGAGAACATCCAAACAATTGACAATAAACCCTTGACCAAAAGCAAACACACAAATAAACAGATGTCTCTGGACATCCTCACAAAAGGCACAATCATAGGCAAAAGCGATCCATACTCCATAATCAATCGCTTTCTTTCAGCGAGGCTCAGCTTGCTTTTGTGATGTGGAGAGCTTTCCGGACAGTTGCTTCCTGTTTCAGCTCTCCCCCCGGGGTCAAAGGTCAGCATGATGGCAGACAGTGCCTACAGCCTCACTCCACAAACAATACCTTCTTTATACATGCCAACCACTGGAGCCAAATGGCGCTGGCCAAAAAAAGGAGAAAAAAATTAGAAATGTCTTGTCAGCAGAAAGCAAAAAAAAAAGGGTGGTGATAGCTTGGAGCAATGTTTTTTTGGGAAATAAGTGAGCATTTTTAATGTACAGGACATTTCAGGCATTTGGCGGATTCTCTCATGTTGCCGCAATTTACACAATTAACATTTTAAACATTATGCCTTTATACAGCTGGATGTTTACTTGAAGCAATTCAGGTGAGGTACCCAGCTCAAGAGAACAGTGCCAGTGTCACGTCAGGGCATCAGGGCTCCCAAACCATTCCACTGTTACCCTGATTAGACAGTGATTCACCATAAAATACTTAACACATTAATGCACCTTTAAAACTGATCAATGCAAATGGCTGATCTGTGAATAATCTGGGTAGCCTGTTTTGATTTGAATATGGACATCTGCAAAACAGAGAAATACTGCGACGATTGTAATTCCAGGAAGCCGAAAAGAATCATCTGCCAGTTCATGAGTTGTCGGGGTCTGGCGTTCCCCTCTGGGCGAAAACCCCTTCCCCCGCGGAGGGCAGGATGTGTGCCGAGCGACTTCTGGCTCCCCTTACTCACCCAGCTCATTGATTCTGTGGCCACGGTCTGCGGACAGTCTGGGAATCGGTCTGCAAGCGCCATCTGTTGCGTTAGGAATCTACAGAGGAACACGGAGGGGTACGGCCATTTAAATAAATTAGAGTCGACAAGCTTCCTCTCTGTGTCCCTCACATCCTCTCTCTGTCTGCAGACCGCTAGGGAAGTACCCTCATTTAAGGATAATGCAGCGTCTACAACTAACTGTAGTCCAGTCCACGGATGACATATGTCTTAGGATGTCTGAGAATAATCTCAGCTATGGCTATCATGTAGGACAAAGGGGAGCCAGGGTAATGTTAGCTAAGCTGGGTAACTGGACTAATGTTAGCTATCTGGGCTTACTACTTGTTCACATTCCCTCTACTGAATTAGCTATCCATCCAGACCAGGTAGACCAGGTGGTCCATCCTAATGTAGCTGCTGTACTATGGGAGAAGGGGTTGAAAGACAGTATTTTCTTTATAATAAATATTATATTTGTAGCTAGGGATAAATGAAGTGTCAATGAACCTACAATGGGGAATAAATTGAAAATTCACAAAATCATCTACTCAGTTTTCTGGTTTTCTCCCTGTCTACGGCCATTTACTATCTGGTTGCCACACACCAGAGAAATACATAAAATGAGCTGCTCAAGACCAAAACTGTACAATGATACAAACCTTACGTTTGAGAGATGGGGACCATGGCAACTGTGTTATTTGCAGTTTCATTCACATTATGCTCTCACCAATGAGGTCTAGATCACATAAAACCTGAGAATTTTGGCCTTTAGTGGGCACAAAACTATCATGAATCCTTCCCATAAACATATGTTTCACCTGTGTTGAGTAATGCATCAATAGGCTTCTAAAACAATTTGACATAAATGGCATACATGAGTACCTGAGGGCCCTCAAAAGGGACATGTGTCCTATTTACATGCCTGTTTTCATATACCATGTGTAAATTTAATGTTTGACTTCCTGTCTCACACTTGTGCATGTTGTTCCTTAACAGTTGCATTGCCTCAGTTTTGGTCATTTGGCTTGGACAGGAAATGGTTTGGCTTGGAGAGGAAAAGGGTGAGCAACACTTAAAAGAGCCCTATATTAGTCCTGTGGTAGCAATTAAGAAGATCATTACTTAATGTTCTTCCTCAATGTGGAGCCCCACCAAAGAAAATGGTTGCTGTTGTTGTTCTCTCTTGGTCAAACGTATAAGGATGAATTGTTCCAGGGATGGAAATACGGAAAAAATCCCACCCATCTCTGATGAGAGGAAAGGGGGACACGGGGGTAAATCTGCAGCTAAAATAACACCTCTGAACCCAGCGGCTGCCAAGAAAAACTACAAAGACTTCTCTTCACAGCAGAACAATACAGGAAGAATGCTTTAACTGACTTTTTCTTTTCCACCCACCCACACTATCCCCCACAATCTCACCTCTCCAGAGTCAAATTTCCTAAACTCTGATGTCTTCTTTGTCCCAAGGATGTGATCTTAACAGCAGGCAGCTGGTTATTAAAATGAAAACAGTACCTGTTGTTGATCAACACAGTTAGTGAAAAAAACCCCATGGGTTTCCCCATTATGCAAACAGACAAAGTACACCCCCCACCCACAGTCCCATTGCCCTGAACGTACCTGTGTCCATAAAACACTCTTGTTTTGATCTTAACCAAAACTCACAAACAGTGAATATATGGCCTGATTCACTAAACAAATGATTTAGAATGTGCAAAATCATTAAGTGAGAGCGTGATTGGTTAAGCTGGTCCATTGGTTCCAGATCACAAATCATTGTACTGAAACTGCATGAGCATTCAATGTAGCAATGTAGAGGGCATTGGTAAATCTGGCCAATAGTCATTTGAGATGTGAGCAACTGTGACCTGCCAAAAGGGCCATGCAGTGACATAGAAAGTGTTGGACAGTATCACATGGAAATAATTACATACATACATTTTATCAAATGCATTTACATGTATTTTTAAGTTGGATATTCACTGAAGCAATGTAAGGTGTCTCACCTGTCTTATTCTTCGGTGGAGGGAATATGAAATGGGCAGTGCATTTTACTTGTGATAGCTTTGATTTTTTTAGGACTGTTCCTGTTTTCCTCTAAGAAAATGTATCACACTGAAAATGTTGGACATAGTATAAAAACATGTTGTTTGTCACAACACTTTAAAATATGAAGGCAAAAAACTGAGACTGAGAAATGGATTTCTACATTTTGCACTATATCAGAAACATTGCAGGGAGATCTATTTATAATTACATTAATTACACACTGCAGTCTGTGGTAGTATATTCAATTCCCATTTGGGTTGATAATGAACAGGTACATCTTTTGATAAGCTAAACAAAGAGATCTGTTGGTACAATTGAAGCTTATCTAGACAACCACATTTTGATGTGTTTTGCCAGAGAGATATAAAGAGAGAAAAGGCGAGAGATTGACAGAGAGGGAAAGAGAGATGGAAGGAGAGATAGAGAGGGAGTGAGCGAGAGACAGGGAGAGAAAGAGAACAGGTAGGAGGCAGTGCTGAATCAGCATTGTTGTCCTGTCCTTTTGTCAGTCGCAAACACAGGCCTCGTCTTGTCTGCCTCTGCGGTTTCTCCACCCCAGCCCAGTGCCAGAGGGAGGATTTCAAAAGAGAAAAAAGAAAAGAAAAAGGCATGCATCTCAAAAACAAAGCCCCGTTCTCTTATCGAGACGGCAAACAAGGTGCAACAGTGCATCGTCTTGCTGCATACTCTCAGAGTCCACTTCTCCACCCCCGACCCCCCTTCGTCCTATACCTCCCCACCCCTCTTTTATTTAACCTGGGGGACTTTGGCTTTGGTCCTGAACCTCCTGTGTTTGCACACCGTATCGGTCAAAGCTGTTTTTAAGTTTTGGTGGGAAAGGTGTGGGCTCTCATGTGAGTTAGGCCTACAACCTAGCCTTGATTCTTTTTGTGCTTCAGATGCAAAGCTCTTAAGAACAACATGGTATGCCACTCAAGACAATTGCCCCTGCATGGCCCTAAAAATACTAAATAAATCATGCTAACGATGGCATCTGGCAGTATCAAGCGACGCATCTCCAGCGCATGCTAGCTGCTTATCGAAGCCGCACTCGCGTGCTTTGATTTCGGCGCAGTCGCAGGCCCCGCGTCTTCAAGTCTCGCGAAGCACAATGAATATTTCATCGAGGCCTTGTTGAGATTTTAAAATAAGGACCTGGTGAAAGACGAGAGGAGCTAGTCCCAACAAAAGCAGCTCTCTGTGCAGCCAGATACAGCTGCTCACCCTCATCACGTTAAGTGCGTAGGGGTGCCAACAGATAGATGAAAAATGATATATCCCCCTGGTTTGATTCCAACAATAATGATTGTGAAGAACACCGTGCAATTACAAAGATAACAATCTTGTTAACCTATATATTCCACAGGATTATATATATACATACATATATGTATATATATATCATAAATTTTGGTGACAGTTGCAGTCAGTTAATTTGGAGATTAACTTTCCCCTTTTTACATTGAGTTACATTGAGCCTGTGGTTTTATGAGCACAGTGCACAGAATTCATTGCACATGGGCGGGGTCATGAAATATGCAGTAATGAGATGGAATTCATTCTGTGATGGAGGGAGAGGTGAATCCTGTAGAGGTGGGAGACGTGTGTCAGATCGAGGCATTCCGTCTTAACTCTTAAGACACCCTGCTTCAGACGTCAGGAGCGATGGGTAATTGAGCTCATGAGTCCGACACTGAAGCGTGTGTTGGGGGTGGGGAGGGGTGGGGGGTGGAGTTTGGAATTGGGGGGGGTGTTGCTGAGGTGGGGGCCGGGGGGTTGGTAAGAGGCTCTGGTTAGTTTCACCTCCCACTTCTGTTTTGGTGAAGTGCACTGACTGGCACAGCTTGTCTTAATGCCTTAATGCTTCAAAATAATGACTCAGCCCCGGTTTGCACTTGTCTCTCCTCACAAACACACACACACACACACACACACACACACACACACACACACACACACACACACACACACACACACACACACACACCACACACACACACACTCCCTATCACTCACACACTCTCCTGCTGTCTCTCACACACATGCTGATGGTAAATACAGTAAGTGGGACCAGGATTCTGACGTTCACAGCTCACCAAAGCCAGACAGGATGGGATTGTGTCTGCACCATTCGTCAGTTTCATACACACTACCTGACATTTCAGTTTCCCTCACTATCTGTGTGTCACTTTAATGTGGACATTTGGAAAAACCAGAAACCCAATCTGAAGGACATGTATCACGAGACAGCTGTATCTCCATGGAGAGAAGGGAATCAGCATAGCTTTCCATATCACGGGTATGTCCTCATTGATGTAATGGGATAATTTTCTTTTCACCTTGCATTTTGAATGAACAAAATCGTGTCGCAATGAAATGTTATACCTTTTATGACCAACTTGGCCTATCTGAATGATCACAGTTAGCAAATTTGGCACAGAAAGTTATATATCAAAAATGCATAGGAAGTGTTAGGGCTGCTAAGTGGGTCATCCTGTTAAGGCACCATTACAGTGTGTGGATGGGCGCTGTGGTTGAGTATGATCCTGTTAAAGCACTGCTACCCATGGTTTGGTATCATCCAGTTAAGGAGGTGTTCCACTGTGTAGATGGGCCTCATTGTTGAGTCCAGACTGTTCCCAGCTCTGAACCAGGCTTTAACCAGGAAGTGTGGGATTTGGCTGATTGGTATATCTGTTTCTCATCACTCTGCAGCAACCCCTACTGGTCAGTGCTTTGTGTGCCAACACAAAGCATTACATTACATTACAGTCATTTAGCTGATGCTTTTATCCAAAGCAACTTACAGTTGATTAGGCTAACCAAAGGGCCAAGTCCCCTTGGAGCAATGTGGGGTTAAGGGCCTTGCTCAGGGGCCCAACAGCCATGGTGTTCTTGCTGTGGCTTGATTGGGGCTTTAGCCACCAACCGCAGAGGTCCCAATCATGCACCTTAGCCACTAGACTACAGGCTGCCCCCAACAAAGCTGCACATGAAGCGTGTCAGGTCTTTGGAAGGAGACCTTGCAGAGAGTGAATAGAAGTCCTGACATTGTGTGGATCAGAGGAGTCTATGCAAAGGTCTGCACTCTCCAAACTGGCAACAGGAGGTTTATTTAAAAAAAAAAAAAAAAACTGGAATTCAAAAAGAAGCTGAAATTGTTTTTAATAAAACTCTGGCCCTTTATACATTCCCAGGCTTTGTCATTAACTGACTGTGACCAGGAGCCAGCAGACCTGGGGCACAGTTGGCTTCTTCGCTCCACGGGTCAGGTGGGCTTAAGCTGGCCATGGTTTCTCAGGTTACCCCTGCATCCTAATACGCTTTCCTCAGAGTGCCAGGTGCCCACTGGATACCAGTTGTCAACAGCTAGTCATTACTAGCAATGGGGGAATTAAGTATCATTACATCAAGAAGTGGAGCTCTCATATTCTCTCATATTCACTCCTGTATTTTTCACCAATCATTGTGTTTCATTGTGATACAGACAGCCTTTTGATTGGCTGAAGCATGAGACTGAAATGTAATTGTAGCTCCTCCCAATGTTGTTTCATGATGCTGCATTCACCTGTCACTAAGGACACACCACTCCTTTGATCAGCAGTATGACTGAATCATTACATGGCAGACTACATTATAGGTATTTAGTAGACCCTCTTATCCAGAGTGACTTACAGTCAAAGATAAGAGTAATGCTTTCACCTGGCATTGGCAAATATTGTTTCAACCAATAAAAAGTTGTAATGTTTAAATACTTTTCGTGGAAGGTTCCTATCGTAACTTTATCTCACAACCAAACAGGATTCTAACTGGGAGTTATCCTCCCTGTTCTGTGGATGTTTATGAAAGTTGGCTCTGTGTAGCGTCTGTGTGTGTGTGTGTGTGTGTGTGTGTGTGTGTGTGTGTGTGTGTGTGTGTGTGTGTGTGTGTGTGTGTGTGTGTGTGTGTGTGTGTGTGTATATGTGCTTGTGTGTCTGAGTGTGTGTATGTGTGAGTATATCTAAGGATATGTGTGTGTTATAAATATCTGATAAATGTTAAGGAGTGTTAAGAGTTAAGATGTTAAGAGTTAAGTGAGGTAAGCCTGGGCCCCGTTCTGGTCCAGTCCTCTGCTCCCCCTCAGCGCTGCAGGGTAAAGTGCAGACACAAGCCTGGATTCCATCAACATTTCTGCTTAACTCACACTTCCTGAAAAATGCAAACATTCTTTTTTTTCCCTTTCTTTCCACAAAATGTTTGCCAAAGGTAGTTTTGGTGTTCACCATATTCTCTGAATATGTGTTTTGTGGAGTATAATAGCAGTGCATGCATGTAAGTCTGAGTCACATTTAAGGACTCTCGGTGATTGAATCCAGACGGAAGTCTGCAGGATCGGCTCTCTGTGATGACAGTATCTGAAGACTTCCCCTCACTGTTAAAGATCCACCGTAAGGCCCTGTTTACTCTTGCCTTTTAATATGACATATATCTGATTTCTGGTCAAATCAAATACATATCGCATTTGATGATTGTGCTAGAAATGCTAGAAATCTGATATGAATCTTATCAGGGGGGAAGTATGTGTTGGATTCTGCTGGTATGCAAAAATGTCTTCTCCAGTCACCAACATTTCACGGAGTCAACATTTCTTATACCACTGCTTTGTGAAATACTTGATTCTGATTGGTTTGGAGGGTGTTGATTAGTTTCCTATAACCACATGGAGATGAGCTGTAATGTATAGCAACCATGCAGCTTCACAATGTGGCCCTATCACCAAGATAAGTCCTTATCAATGGGGTACATTTCTAGTGTGTTGGTTCATACATTGTGGACATGGAGTTGCAACACACAATAATGAAAAAGGCAATATATTTATATTCAATAACAGGCTCTCTTGATATAGTGGTCTGTTATAACATCCAATTATTAAACCATAATAATAATAATTGACACTTAATTTATGACTGCAAAATGTACAAATATAAAATATGGTTGAAGTACAGTTGAATAACATGTATGTTGTATTTATATTTGCATACAGAAATAAAATTTCTGTTATGCAATATAGTGTGGTGTAATTCATATATATGTATAAAATATAATTAATGTATATGCATATTAGATCCTATGTATCTTTTTTAATATCTTAAAATGCATATAACAAATAAAGAAGACTGACTGGGGATGGTTATTTTTTTGAGAAAACATTGCTTCAGTCTGCCACAGGCCAATGTCTTATTTACATCATCCAGGGATACAGACAAGCCACTTAAGGCTAGACTTTCATGATGTACCTTAAAAGCCTAGTGACCCAGAAAGAAAAAATCGAAAGAGGGGGAAAACGAAGGAGTCAGCTAAGATGTCTAAATGTTTAGGAACAGCATGGACATCCTGTCCTCCAGTTCAAGAGCTGTTGTGTCATAACACAACCATCGCCATTATGCCTCGCTTAACAGCTGTCACCAGTGACTGCTTCAATAGTCATGTACAGTCTGTATCAGATCATTACAATCAGTTACGGTTTAATTTAACTTAATTTATATCTATGCGCTGAATAATTCAGCAATCTTGAAGTATTTAGCTACATTTCTGTGATGTTAGTTTTACCCAATGAAAAATGTTTGAAAAATTACTGATGCTGATGTTCTAGGAAATAAACATTCCTTGCTTTCATTTTAACCCCAATCAGTCTGGTCATAGACCTATTGTCGAGGCCTCAACCGACACTTAAACTGTTTTTTACAGTAAATCAAATGAAGCTCCAATCCAGACTGAGAAGTGACTAAAACCCATAACGAATACAGATGGAAATGGGATTAAGGGTGGCAAAAAAAACATTAATCCTCTAAAAGCTGTGCTTATTCTGCAAAAAAAAAAAAGGAGGAAGGAGTTTACATCGCATGACCGGCGTGTTTTCTGAGCAATGGACAGAACTAATGCCGATTCCCCAAAGCACAATTAATGGGATTTCTTTCCCCCCTCCGCGGCCCCGGTCACGCACGGCTCCCTCCTCAGACGCGCGCCCACAGACAGACACCGTGTTGTTCAGCCCCCGGGGTCCTGGCGATTTGTCTCAGCGCTAATCTGATGCAACAGGACCAGAAGGGGCTCCGACAATAAGCCGGCTGGTTTTCCTGGGGTCACGAGGAGGCGGAATCTACAGGAATCTTCAACATACATTACCCCGACGATTAACAGAGCCGTTTCGCACCTGTTTTGCTCCCTCTGAACATGACGTGTCAACAAAAAAAAAAACATGCCTTCAGAAAAATAAATGGTTAAGTTTATGACCTTGGCTAATGCAATTCTGTCTTTCCAGAACTTTCTCTGATGCAGTCAGTTGGCTTTTGTGGACCTCTAACTGGTTACACATCTACTATTTACATAATAATTTTTTCACAATGGCTCCATTTTTTTGTGACTGTATAACTTCGGGCTCATAACCTGCCTGTCAAGTTCATTTTGGTTTCCCGGGCAACTCGGGGAACCTTAGCTAAAGGGTTACCTATAAACCTTTTCATTAATCTCAGCTACTGTTAGGGACAATGGTCTCCAGTCTTATCCCAGAAAGGCCAGTGCAGGTGCAGGGATTTCTTAGAACCCAGCTCCGAAACACCCGATTTAAACACCTAAGTAATTAAGGCCTTGATTTAACACCATGAATAGCTTAATAGTGGTGTTTTAGTACTGTGCTGGAACAAAAGCCTGTACCCCCATCCTTTCTCAGACAAGACTGCCCTTCCCTAGTGAAGCTCCTTCCATACCAGACAGCCCTGATTGTGCAGATAGCTCATATTATTTAATATACAGCATGAGCAAAGCACAGGATTCATTTAGCAAACACAGGAATTAATTATCTAATTCAGAGGCTAGGGTAAAAACCAGCCTACATTTGGCCCTCCAGTGCAATAGATTGAGACCACTGAACTATACAAACCATGAAGCCTGGGCAAAGCCCTGCATAGTTAACTGATAGCTAGCTGTTCTGGAGCCATGTAAAGACTGTCCGATGTGGGCGTTCCAGGGGCAGTGTCGCGCTCAGTAGCAAAACAGTGTCCTGTATTGATTCTCTGGTCATAAATCCCGACCCCGCCACCATTTCTCTACATTTCTTTCCATTCAAAGCTGAATTATTGCAAGTTATTTCTGAAAATGTTCCCATTCATTTTAATGACGGTGCCTTTAAAAGAAAGCCGTTTGTTTGTGTGTGCGTCTGCCTCAGTTCTGTTTGGTGACCATCTCTGACTTGCCTGCCTACTTAGAGGAGATTAGGATATTTGTGTTTTAATTGGACCACCCATAAAACTGAAACTGCTGATTTTTTTTTTTTTTTAAATCGTTTTAACACCGCTGATGAAATGCCAAGATTTTGCCCTTGCACAAAGCCTTATTTTTATGCATCAGCTAATTCTGGATTAAAGCGAGGGAGAACGTTATCTCCAGGATACGGCTGCGAAAAAACAGTCTGTCCACAGCGGAGAGTACAACCAGACATTTCATGACATTTCAGCCGTACTTTGAAAAATATGCAAATTCTTCGATCATCCAGCAGCAAGGAAACAGCCTCTTTTTTCCACATCGAGCACATCGAATGCTGTCGGTTTTATGCATCAAAATAACAGACAAACTGACCATAATTATGAGTTACATGTGTATGAATATGATCTTGTTTGAAGTGTTGTTAATGACCCATGCTTAAGTATCCATCACAGAAATGGCTGGGAGGGGTGAAAACATGAAGGTCCGCCCCCAGGTGCAACACCTGAGTGCAGGTGTCACTTCCATCTCTGTTACTCATGAGCATTTATCACAAACTCTTATCCAAAGTAGCTTACTTTATTTTTTTCCAAAATACAGGACATCCATCCAGCTGTATATTGACAGAGACAGAACATGGTAAACCATCATGGTTGTCTGAGGGCATAACTGTTGCATTTATTTATGGTGTCTGCATTTGTATTTATTACATAAAAACAAGATTAGTAAATACGATATTATTATATTGTATGAAATATTATTATATACTGTGTATGCCTGTCACAAGAGAGGCCTGGTTCATGAGCAAAGGTTACAGCAGGAAAAGTCAGCTCCACTCTATGGGAAAACAAAACATAAGTCATTGCACACATTACGCATAAGGTATACATGCACGTCACCTTACAAATATACCAGAACACAGGTGTGAAATAACGATCCGGGAGGTCAGTTCCATCACTTCCAGGGGTCAGACATAGTGAGTTATCAGTTAAATCAGGTTAGGAGCTTTGCTCAAGGGGACAATGGAGCCGCTGCACCTGTTAACTGAACCTGTGACCTCTAACTGTGAGTCTAACCATTACACTGCACTGCTGGAGGGGGCGACTCAAGGACCCAAGGACAATGGGAGATTTCCCCCACACAGGACCCTGATTTCAAGATGGCTTTTTAAGATCCTTCTCTGTTTTTTTGCAGCAGAATATTAAATTAGTTTAGCTACATAAACCCCTTCCGTGCCCTCTAAAGTGAAGGAAAAAGTCTTAGATTTGGAAAAACATTTTTTGTGTTGACTCTTTTTGGCAAGTGAGCGAACAGACTGTAAAAGCGTGTTGAAACACAGCGAAAGTTGAAGGACAAAGTAATACATTAGAGAGGAGAGCAGTGAAACTGCTGTTGACAATAAAGATTCACAGGGCGGCTTCCTCCCTCTCTGTTCCCACGTAAGAGAAACCACCCACAGTGGAATATTTCCTGTAATTTAATGGAGTGACCGTCTTTTTTTTTCCACAGAGAAAGCTAAAATGAAAATTGCCACAGCGAGGGACAACAACGGGGTGTGCAGGATGTTTTTTCTATCCCCAAAAACTCAGATAAGAGATTCATTTTCCATAATTCCGTGTCCCGGTGAATGAGAACAAGGAACATGTCACACAAGGCTGACCAGAATGTTCCAGTTTCCTTGGACAGTCCCACCTATACCCCAAGCTCCTTCAGAACAATTGTTATGGATTTTAAGCATAATCTGCTTATTTTCAGACAAGCCTGTATCTACCCTGTCAGAGTGTGGGTATGTTCCTGTAAAACGTACTGTGGCATACAGCAGCAACGCACAATTTTCCCGTCATGGCAAGTATCTATTTTCTGTGTTTTTGTACCCTGTAATGTTTATGAGAAGGTCTCACTGATCTTGTTTTTAAAATATCAATTCCCCTATCCAAATAACACTGTGAAACTAGCCCCAATGTGAGTGGACCCCACAAAATTATGCTTCCCATTTCCATTGCAACTAGCCTTCACTATTTTTAAAATTGTGGATACAACAGTAACGCCGTTGATGGAACCGGCCAGGGGAGTCGTTCACTCACTCATTTTTCTCGTGACACATGGGGAAAAAAATGTGTTTTATTGATTTATGCTGTAGGTGCCCATGGTATTGTGGGAGTCAAGGTTCATGAACTCCAAAATTGATTGGGCCACTTGTTTCAACCAATAAAAATGATTTGCTCTCCTCAATAAAACAAAATGATTGGTTCAGCTTTGTGTAATATTATGACATATAGGAGCTTCAGCCATTAGTCATGTAGTTGAGTGTTTATGACCACAGTTCATCAACAAATCTCCACATTGATAAGTCCTCAAAACTGCATCTGCTTGGTATCTGTGCTGCTCCCAGTTGGTTCGTTGAATGTGTGATATTGTATCCATGTTTTAATCTTGCTTTTATTTACCTGTGTTAGTCTCACTGACGAAATAATCTCCTTTCCAAGAGAGACTTGGCAGCAAAACATCAGTTTCACTCTATGGAAAAAGCATGTATTATTCATAACATATACAGAAGCATGTCTGATACACGGGATACTAATGCATATTAAAAATTAAGTATGTATAAATAGTGATCAGTGAGCCCAGTCATGTTTACAGGTGAGATGTTTGGGATATCCAGGTCACCCCCGACGTTCTGGTGTCTGATCTCTTTCCTCCAATTCACTGCGACGGAATCGGCTGTCCCTCAGGCCTGCCAGCGATACCTCGTTTAATTAAACCATGTTCATCCGCAGCTCGTTTGTGCACGCGGCTGCGGAAAGCTCCGGCACTGCGATAGTTTGTGATTTATTTCCCTGTGAGAGGCTGAAGGCATGCCGCCCGTCTCGGCCGGTGATAAATCATTAAGTGATGCTCATTAAAGCAGAGGAAATGCATGAAAATGCAGTGTACTCATACGCGCCCACACAGACACACATCACACATTCACTTTACACCCCTCCATTTGCTGGAAAACATGCATATATATATACAGGTTACAATAACGTAACATATATGAACAATATATACAACATACAGAAACAATATATTATTTAATGTGCATATACTTACATATGATATATATGTTTGTATAATGCAAGATATTGTGTGTATATATTTCAATCTCAGATATTACTTTCCTTGTGTATACACATGTGGTTGTATTTAATATATTTATACACACATAAAACTATGTATCCATTATCTATACTGACTTCACCCAGAATCAGGATGGGGGGAGAAACCCCAGACAGATCATCAGTCCATCACAGGGCCAGGCAATCAACAAGTGCTCTCTCTCTCTCACGCCCGTATGCACACACACACACACACACACACACACACACACACACACACACACACACACACACACACACACACACACACACACACACACACACACACAACTTGGGTATAGTGAACATTAAACATGGACCCCTCTTTCTTGCTGTAAGGCTGCAGTGCTAACCGCTGAGCCACCCTAAAGTAGCGCACATGTCAGCAATTTGAAACAAACCTCCAACAATATAATGATTGAAAATTGGCTTGCTTCTTTAAATTATTTATACTGCTCTTATCACACTTGTGTTTTATATTGGGTTGCATGATTTATGGAACTATGATTAAGCGGAGGGGGAGGGGAAACCTCTGCGAGCCATAGCCGATCTGATTCAACAGCGGGACCAGCAGGCTGATGGTAATCTACATCAGCCGTGTAAACACTGAGGTGTTTAACTATAAATCTCATGGCTGGGTGAGATATCTGCTGCTTCTCGGTGCTCAGATGAACCCAACGCGAACAATAAAGCGTTCCTCTCCGCAAGAAGTGCCCTGGTGAGGAATGTGTTGACAGCGGCCCAGAAATGTGGAGGAATTCTGCCACAGATCAGCAAGGTGGATGTGTGGCATGTAAGCACGCTCCTACAAGTCTCCTCTGATGGAGCGATTGAGCGGATTATGCCCCACTGAAAGCCCATCTGTGGAGATTCTGGGTGGTGCACAAGTAAAGGAACATGTCTATGATGCAGCTGTCCATCACACAGACAGGAATTTGAGTCTCAGCTGTGCTATAACCAGCTAATTCCTGTAGCCTGCATTGGCCAGGGAACAGTGTCCTCACACTATGAAAATTACAACAACTAGGGGTAAGTCAGTTAAACTCATAAATCGCATTGCTCTCTAGTTCCCTCTCCTGATAAGTGGAGCATCTGCAGGTTCCTGACTTGAACAGATGTGCACCTTGCAGTTCTCCAGCACAGTTCCAACTCAAGTGATAAAATTAGGAGGGAAATATAAAAGCCAGCCTCTCTCCAGCACTACACTCCTTCATGCATATATGAGTATTCAGAATAAAAGAGATGCTGGTATTTTGTCAGCTGATCCATAGCAGTCCGATCCAGGTGGTCGGGCAACTGGCTCATTATAACCAGAAGGCTGGAGGTTTTCTGCTGATGCTCTACCCTTGAGCATTATATTTGACCTGAATTGCTTCCGTGGCCATCCAGTGGCATAAAAGGCTAAACTATAAGCCATGTAGGCTGCCCTAGATACAACTGCCTGCTAAGAAAACACACAAAAATGAAAAAGGCGTATATTTATATTCAATAACAGGCTGTCTTGATATAGTGGTCATTTATAACATCCAATTATTAAACCATGATAATAAATTATTGTACAACATATATATTATATTTATATTTGCATACAGATATATAATTTCTGTTATGCAATGTATTGTGCTATAATTCATACATATGTATAAAATATAACAAAATATGACAAGGGTCCAATAAGGGTCTAAATACTGAAATCAATCTAATATGTTCTCATTCTGTCACTGACTGTTAATGGGATGGGCGGAGGGGGGTATAATGTAGTTTCTGTAAATGCATTCAGTAGCTGCTGGGGTTCCAGGCCATGTGTGTGTGTGTGTGTGTGTGTGTGTGTGTGTGTGTGTGTGTGTGTGTGTGTGTGTGTGTGTGTGTGTGTGTGTGTGTGTGTGTGTGTGTGTGTGTGTGTGTGTGTGTGTGGCAGCCCTGCTGGAGACTGTGAGTTGTGTCAGCTAATCGATGGGACTCTCACAGTCTACTGATTATCAGGGCCAATGTAGAATACCACTACTGCTGCTGTTGCTCTTAGACGAGAGCTTTACAGTCATTCTCCTCATTGTCTTGCAAAATACATGAACAGGAGATTTAATCATTTAAATTGAATAATGCGTGATGCAATCTAACAATACTTATTATACATTTATAATATTTTTATAGTGTAATACAATGTAGAACTCTCAAAAAAAAAGTAGAACGCCAGTGGCAACAAATTTGAATAAATGCATGATAATGATCATGGCTCATTACAAATCCATAAAAAAATAATAAAAATAATAAAGGCACATAATTAAAAAGATGGAGACTAAATGGTTACAAGTTCCAGTACATTTAACCAGTGACATACACACTGCTAACTGTCCCTCCCTCAGCCACAGTTGTTCTTTAGAACTCAGCTGTCCAAAGAAATGACAAGAATGTTGGACAAGTATTCTGTCAGTGCATCTTAAGTGCCATATTAATACCATAACATTGGCAAAGCATACAGATACGGGAATGTGGAATTCTGTCTGCAAGCAACTGCAAACAGAAGCTAGCATTCAATGGTGCATCTTCTGCGGTGAACCTCATTTGCCTCTGCATGATAATGTCCTGGAGACACTGAAAGAATGATGCTCATTGAGGGTAATCTGCTGTGTGAATATAGACGTTTGGGAAAATGCCACATAACACGCATCATAATGATATTTATCCATAATTACACACATTTGCATGAAATAAAGTGTGCGAGATTTTTTTTTCCCACACTTTGTAAACCTTCCTTAGATCAAAGTATTTTTTGTTTACGATGATTGACAATTTGCAGTGCCTTACAAGTATGCTGTAGCCTCTTTGTGTGTATATTAGCATTCATTGCTGACAGATAAGATACCCCAACAAAAGACAAAAGCATTCCCAAAGAAAAATCCCCCAAAATTCCCACAATATCTTTCCATCAGTGCACATAATTTGTTTATTTATTATGGTGTTGATAACTGATTTTGGTTCTTTTGTCAGTGGACAGATGATCCATTATCAAGTGATAGCCATGATGAGAGAATAAAATTAAAGCAGTGCTGTTTTGAGGACTGAAACTTTTTATAAACAGCAATGCTGAAGACATGATGATGATGATGATGATGATGATGATGATGATGATGATGATGATTATGATGATGCTAGAGGTAGATTACTATTATTATCCTCAAATAATCAATGGCTTTATATGATTATGGCAGAGATATTACAACTATAATTTCAAAAATAGTGTTGCAACACAGACAAGTGCTGAGACCTTGTAGCCACAAATGCCAGCATAAGCCATGTCATTAGCCTGTACAGCAGGAGAGCTCAAGCGGTCTACAGTAATTTTAAAGTTCTGTAGTTAAAGACAAAGTGCGTTGTGATTAGACTGGATAGAGCTGCATTGTAGAACGTAAGGGAGATTGTTATTCGTGCAACATCAGACCTCTCTCTGTGGGAGAGCCCTTGACCAAAGGCACCTGTTTATCTTATTTTACCATGGCAACCTGGTTTTGCATGGAAAGACACAAACTGATTAAAACTGCCTGTCACCGTGTGTGTAAAAATAACCCTGGAAAATTCATTGTTATGTCCTGACTTGTGTTTTCATTGTCTCTGGGGGGTGGGGAGTGATGTTGGAAAGAAGGGCAGAGGCCGTGTGAGTGTGTGTGTGTGTGTGTGTGTGTGTGTGTGTGTGTGTGTGTGTGTGTGTGTGTGTGTGTGTGTGTGTGTGTGTGTGTGTGTGTGTGTGTGTGTGTGTGTGTGTGTGTGTGTGTGTGTGTGTGTGAAAGCTTGTTTACACAATCATGTGTTTGCATGTTTGCATTCATATGTGCATGTATACGTGCATCTGTTTTTGCATGTGTGTATTCATGAATGTGTGTGCAAGTGTATCTGCATGAGTTTTTATTATATTAATGGCCTTTTGTGCAATTGTGCTTGTACAAGTATGGATGTGCACATCCAGCTATAAGAGTATGTGTCTATTGCATGTACCAGTGTGATAACGCATGCAGCTGTGTGCGTTACATGTATGGCTGTGTGTGTATGTGTGTGTGTGCATGCATGTGCATGCGTGTGTGTATGTGTGTGTGCATGTGCGTGTGTGTGCGTGCGTGTGCCTGTGTGTGTGTGTGTGTATGTGTGTGAGTGTGAGAGTTTGTGTATGTGTGTGTGTATATGTGTGTGTGTGCATGTGCATGTGTATGCGTGTGTGTATGTGTGTGTGCATGTGCGTGTGTGTGCGTGCGTGTGCCTGTGTGTGTGTGTATGTGTGTGAGTGTGAGAGTTTGTGTATGTGTGTGTGTATATGTGTGTGTGTGCATGTGCATGTGTATGCGTGTGTATATGTGTGTGTGTGTGTGTGTGCATGTGTGTGTGTGTGTGCGTGCTTTTGCTTATGTGTATGTGTGTGTATGTGCGTGTGCCTGTGTGTGTGTGTGTGTGTGTGTGTGTCTGTGTGTATGCATGCTTCTTCTTCACCCATCACCAAAAGCTGGCTCTCAATCTGCCACTCCGCTGTCCGTTCCCGGGACGCGTTTTGGCCAAGATTCGGGAGGAAATGAATCCCCCGGGGACTGATCCCACAGGAAATAACCCGCCGTCACGCCAAGAACCAGAGGCCCAGATGCACAGACACGAGAGGAGCGCCAGGAGGAGAGGAATTGCCAGAGAGGCATCTCACTGTCAGCGCGACAAAGGGTCCAGTACGCTCATTACCGAGTCTTTCACCAAGGAGCGTATTTAACGCATTAGAGATTTAACGCTTTCAGTGATTTGGGAACCAAATCACGTTAATTCTGGTGCATTGTACCAACAGACGTAACACTATTCAGTACTAGCATTAGCTTCATGTATTTCGGAAATGATAGCGCTAGCGTTGGCTTCAAGTAATGTAGAAATCCAAGCGGTAGCATTAACTTCAAATAATTTTGACAACTAATCACTAGCATTAGCTACAAGCAATTTGGAAAACAAAACATTGCATTCAGTTTGTCTGGGAAAAATTTTCTCAGGCATTAGCTTTAGTTATTCTGAAAAACAAAGTACATGAGTTTTTTAAAGTTGTCAGATATGGCCTGCAGCCTCGGCAGAATGTTCAACTTTTAAGAATACCAATTATAGACATGACTGGGATTTGAGTGACTAAAAACAGTTACATGAAAAATTCTAGTATAACACCTACATTTGACAAAGTATATACCGTTGTACAAATACACTGTGCTGTAAAAATAAACACCAGCAAATAGCTTGCACAATTTTTAAACAATACCATGTTGTGCCACACAGAACTATGTGAGTCAAAGACTATCAGTCTGAGGATATCACACAGTATCTCCCCAAATGGTGCAAAACATAGATCAGATTATGAATGTGACAGCTCTTCTCTGTTTCTGGCAGACCAAATGACCACTAACAATTACAACCAACAGTGCCCCAGTTCTTATATGGATCCATTGAGTTTGTGTATGTGAGTTTGCCTGTTTTCACACATGGCACCACGTGTTCTTGACAAAAAACATTTTTATGAAGGATGTCAGTAACCCAATATTGAATTAATATCAGAAGCTGACAGTATGATTGTAAGAGCCTTATTAGGAATACTTCCATAGGCCACAACAGAGAGTGAGCTCTCATCTGTACTGCACACTGCTCCAGCATAAATGACTGACTATTTCTTGGCAAAAACAAAGAAAACCCCCCTCCTCCAACCTTTTTTTTTACACAGACTGCCCGCATTTTGTTTCCTATTATGCTTCAGGCACATATCCCATTTCCAATACTGCTGAATTCACAGGTGTGAAGGAACTAGTGTAGCTGTTATTATCCAGGGAATAATGCCAAATAACACAATAGGTTGTGAAAATATATGACAAATATATAAATACAAAATATACCTCTAAAGTCTTCTTTCTTATTAAGGCAATGCCTTTTGCTGCAGAGTTTGTAGTATATTATGGACAGTAAATTTAATTAATTTAATTTAAATTTTCATTCCTAAGCTCCACCATGTTTTTTTTAACATTATATCTGTCTAGAAGGGATCAGAGGGCCCTTTTTAATATGTGTTATCACCCATTCACTCAGTCATCATTAAAATACATGCCTCATAACCCGCCCGCTGTAAAAATAAGTCGCGGCGTTGTCGCCACTGCGGCCAGGAGATTGACATGTTTGTATGAGCCGTGCTTTTATAGTAAAATGAAGACCCTGGAGCAGCCTGACTCTCTGAAACACAACACCCCCCAACCCCCCATCCCGGCTTTCATGGGGTTCTGTGGCATAATGGCAGGACTTCAGTTCCCACACCGCACACACACACACACACACACACACACACACACCCAAAAAGAAGCCTCTATTTGTCCAGCTGTGAACCAAGTCACCGCTGCAGAAGAATATTAAAAGAAGAAAACAAAACAATCTAAAGAGAGGGATTTTAAAAAAAAAATTTAAGTTACATATTTTTTTCTGGCTGCGAGTTTCACGGCGTAAGTGGGTCAAGGAAGGCTTGAATGGAAAGGTCAAGATTCCTGAGCGCTTTTTTAATTAACTCAAATCTTCAAAACTCAAGAGCCTTACTCTTTCACAGGGCGGAGGAAAGAAAAAAGGTTAGGAATGATTGTCACGGCAACGAGATTAAGCATATCTTTAAATCCTTTTTTAATAATGAATCTGATGTTCTGAATATTGCAGAATTCATGTAATGAGGTAATTAGCGAATGTCACTTGTATCCAAATTGTTCTTTAAAAAAATAATAGCTAAATGAAGAGTTTGTACATGGCTAAGTTAACTTCTGTGCCTGCATTTCACTGGGCCATCCTGCTCTTGGTCATAATCACAAAGACATCTTCATCTCTGGATGTTCACTGAATAACTGTATGATGAGTTCTCCAAGAGTTTAACATTATCACACCAGGATTTGTGAGAAAAAATAATACATTTCAGCAATCCTGTCCATGGACATGTAAAGAAAATAGACACTATGGCCAAGACTCAATCAACATTTGTTCTTAATTGTGGCTCGCACTGAAATGAAAGTGTTCATTTGTATTTTCATTTACACAGTGTGGCCAGTTCAGCAATCATGAGAAGTTACTCACCAAACTGTTATTGCAGAGAAAAAAACATTTGTAAATAAAAGTTAAGGACAAATGATGATTGAAGCCTAGCCTAAAAGTATCCGTGTGTGTGTGTACATGTGTTTGTGTGTGTGTGTGTGTGTGTGTGTGTGTGTGTGTGTGTGTGTGTGTGTGTGTGTGTGAGTGTGTGTGCTTGCGTATGTGTGTTCTGGCAAGAAAAAAAATTTTGTCAAGAGAGCATCGTGCCCCTTTTATTTAATTGGGTCAGGGTGGTGGTTATCAACCACCAATTGTAGGTCATCCCTGGGTGGAGGTCACACACACACACACACACACACACACACACACACACACACTAATGGTGACTGTATACAGATCCCCCCTCCCCTTGCCCTTGTGTGTTTACGAGGGCCTCCAATCATAACAGAGAGCTATTTGGAGATGGCGGTGGTTGAGGTGGAAAGCATAAACACGCTGACGAGATCTGTCGTGTTCAGGGAGGGAGGACGCTCCACACAGACTGTGCAACAGGTCCACGGCTGCGCAGTCGCTGGAGTCAACGGATAGCACAGTGCATTACATTGCAGCCATTTGGCAAACGTACCTCTGCAGAGCAACCAACGATGTGGGACAGCGTAAGTACATTCAGCTATTTAATATGAATGACAGTGCCGTACCTGGCTAACCACACAGACCAGCGGCTGTGTATGTATAATCACTACAATGTTAATCAAGGTAGCAATGCTAATCAGATCTAAAGCATAAATACTGACAACTAGCTCAGCAGCGATATTTATAACGATGTGCTAAATACTTTGCTCTGACATCAGAGCAAACATTCTCACGAAAGTTGAGAAAGAAATGAATTGGTTTCAAAAGTCGCTTGTTAGAATTCATTCTGCTTTGTCTTTAGGTCTGATCCACCATAACCCCCAAACCCCCTCAGCCCCCCATGAACTTTAGGTTAATAAGAGGGACTGCAACTCTAACTTCCTGCACAGATCAGATGGTGGTGAAGGCTAGGCCCAAGACCTTCTCTGACTTTCTCCTGGCCACTTTTGCATTTAGATACCCTCTAGTGTCGGAATGATCTCTGCTACTAGAAAGCTTTGTTCCCTGTTTGGCTGCCTTTGTCCACCTCACTGATGGCTGCAAATCACAGAGTGGTCGGCAAAGTTTACTGCGGGGGAGGTTAGTTCGGCAAGGGGGGGAGAGGGCCCCTTTTCAAAGCCCCCTTTTGTGCACTCCTTTCTTTCTCCTCCACCACGCCTACCCCGCACCACCCCCCCCCCCCCTCTTTTTTTTTCTCCTTCTGGCTTTCTCTGGCACACAAATCACAAAAAATGGCAGCTTTAGGTCAGGTCATGTAAAACGAGCATACATCAGATTCTGCTTTGTCTCGGCAGAGAATGCGGAAGAGCCGGTGGTGCTGCTGCATTTGTGAGATAATTACCCTTAAGACTGCCAGAGGGTGCCTGTTCTACAACATGGCGACTGGTCCTGTCAGCTGTATTTCTGCGCACCCTATTGAATCCCGCACAAAAAATGACTACATTCAACCTGCTGGCTGGGATGGCCAAATAAGGGATGTTTATTTGGATTTATTTTTGAACCTCTTTCCTCCCGGTTACACCGCCTTTTCTACTATTGTACCTTAAGCCCTTAATGTCAAGCCCTCTCTTTTTGTGTCTGTCTGTCTCTCTTCCTCTAATACACTCCAGGCACAGGAACTGCACACTATAGCAAAAATATTCAGGGCTGTCGATTTATGTATCCTTTCCCCTCCTGCTTCTGACTCAGCCTATTTTTAGAAGAGCTCGACCTCATGTGCACATATACCACTTTTACCTAACTATTGGTAAACACTCAAATGAAATTCACACACATAATCCTACAATCAAGTCTCACAGCACACACTTTAAGACACAGTGTGTCTTAGTATTTAGTCACTTTTATGTAATGCATGGTTTGTAAACTTTGCCGGGACACTGTTTTCAAAATCATACGAAATTCATTTGCTAATGACCAGTTTTGTTATGTATTCATTTAAAAATGCTTGAGATATTTGGTTCATTATGTGTGTCTAAACATATTCTTTAGAGCCCTGATGTGAAATAGCTGCCATTTGTTACACTGTGACCCCTGGGGCCAACAAAGTTCCATGCTCAACCCACAGAATGGGAAAATGCCTGTATCACTCAGATATATTAGTACACTGCAGTATGTCAGACATACTGTGGAAATACCATGGAAACAGAGGTCAAAGAGAAACTACAAAACTCTCCAAGTTGGAACCATCCGTCATTTTATAGTTAGATTTTGTTTATTTGCTGTTTCGTTATGTGTGATTCATTTTTAGTTTTTCTACTTCAGTTCGACAGTTTGTTTTTGATAGGTTTCTGAAAATAGAAAAACTCTGTAGTATGCAATAAATTGCGACTTGAAGTAAACGCAGTCAATCAATGTGTGCAAAGCAGATGTGACATTATGTCCACATGCTGTACGGTTTTAAATTAGTGTTTGCAAAAAATATTTCATGAAAAATATTTCATTCATTCAAACCCACATACACATTGAATGTTAAAAATTAAACAGAAACACACAGCTAAAAGTCTCCCAATAAATCATAAAAAGACATTTCAGTAGAATGAATTTCCAGACAACATGAATATGCTTATCAGTTTATTGTGATATGGCAAGTTGTATAAAGGTACAGACATTTGATCTTGAGCTTGGTGTCAAAGGGGGCAGCGTCATGCCTCACAATTTTTTGAGTGAGGAGAACCCCCCACTGGACCACTAGAAGAGAAAGAGAAAAAAAACAGAAGCAGGATGTGTGATGGCAGCTAAGGTACATGGGAATTTAATGCTTGCGGAGAAAACCAGATTGGTATTTGAATGAGGTGTTTTCTGAAAATACTTCTCCTGAACCTTTGTTTCGAAGAACTCCATCAATTGTTCGGAGGAGGTGAACTTACCGTACATTCATTTCACCATCATCATTTTATAAAGCGGTAAGTGTGAGCGTTTAAATGATGCTGAGAGGTTCTCATCATGTGAAAATGGAACTTCCATGTCCACAGCTGCATGAGGTATGTGCGTACCGCTGCGCAGGCGAGGGCAAAGCATTCTGCAGCAGGTCTGAGCTGTGAGACACAAAAGCTTTCTGCTCAAAGGTTCTCCTTAAACATGCCGTTCAGAAAATAAACCACCAGGTACAACGTCCCATGATGATGAGAAAGAAAACTCAGCTCTCACGGTTTCCAATAAAATGCTTTTCATAATCCAGATAATAGTGCTGAATAATAATCCAATAATGGGGTCATCAGTGTGCATTGGAGGACATGTTCAGGCTTGTTTCCTTCCCTCAGCAGTGATGATTGTGTATTTAAAAAAAACGTGATATGAACCTTTAGAATTCCATAACAAAGTGTGAAACGCATGCAAAACTACAGCTGATCATTACGAATCTACATGGTCGGTACCAGTAAATGAATGTCAGTGTGGTTAGCGGGGGAGGGGGTGGTGGGGGCTGGAGTTGGAATGGGGGTGGTTGGGGCGGTTGGTGGTTGAAGTGGAAGCAGGGAGAGGGCACACAAAAATGCAGTTGGTCTACCCCTCAATTAAAAAAAGATTCAGACGGTCAACCAATTAAGGAGGAACAAGAGCACAGGTGAGTGGGCCAGTGGCAGAGGATAAGGGCCCCCCGAGAAGGACAGAGAGAAGCCGACAAAGGAGCACAAGAAACGCTCCCTCAATTCGTTCGCCAAGCGGAACGTTTCGAGGCTCGGCCAAATCTTCAGTAATTCCATTAACTTGAACCTCGGCCGTGTCTCCGACTGAATTAACTAAGTGGAGGGAGGGAACAGGGGCTGCCAGGGGCACACAGAGCTCCGGGGGAGGGCCGGGCCGAGGAATTCACAGGCCTGTGGAGTGCCGCCTTCCCATGGGACTTAATAACCCAACCCCCAACATCCCACCCCTGCCCCTACCCCTGTCCCAGCACCCCCAGCCCCCCAGCCCTAGCCTCAACCGCAGCCCCAGCCAAACCCCAGCCACTGCCAAATCTCTCCCTGCACAAAGTCACAGAAAACGCCATTACTCAAAAGCTGCTAGAAAAAAAAAAAAACGTTTGAACAAGAGTGTATTTTGATTACAATGATTTAGTGGAGTTCATTTGAATGTCTGAGAGTTTTGTGTATTTGTGTGTGTGCGTGTGTGGGTTGGGGGGGGTGGATATATTTTTGGACTAATTTATTATGGTTATTCAACATAAACCACATCTTGTCTTAATGCTATATCTCCAACCCTTAATACATGAGATATGTATGCTATGCTACACATAAAACTGCGCATTATATTAGCCAGTCCAATTATTTACAGTCTGGGAGATATTCTGTGCTAATCTTAGACGTATCACTCCTACAAAGAAGTTGACAATTGCATGAAATAAAAGTTATAAATATTTAAAACGTTTCTGGCTTCTTTCCAGAATGATAAAGGAAAACTGTTAAGAGTACAGCCATGTATAGGTGTTTTTATATTTTTAAATACATATTTAAGTATATTTACAGTATTTTAAAATATACTAGCGCTAGCCTCAAGTGGATCAGTTGGGGCAGTGGGTCAGTTGTTCTGCCTGAGAGGCCGATATTCTCTCTGACATCAAGCGGAACTCTGTTCATGCTGTGTGTGATCACAGTGACTTTTCAGACCTCGTGAGGCACAGCTCTGGAGTCTGGAGGGGTGAGTGTGTGCTCCTCCACCGAGTATCCTTCTCTTCCATTCTGTGAGTGTGCCCTGCTCTGCTGTGTGAGTGTGCCCTGCTCCACTGTGTGAGTGTGCCCTGCTCCGCTGTGTGAGTGTGCCCTGCTCCACTGTGTGAGTGTGCCCTGCTCCGCTGTGTGAGTGTGCCCTGCTCCGCTGTGTGAGTGTGCCCTGCTCCACTGTGTGAGTGTGCCCTGCTCCGCTGTATGAGTGTGCCCTGCTCCGCTGTGTGAGTGTGCCCTGCTCTGCTGTGTGAGTGTGCCCTGCTCCGCTGTGTGAGTGTGCCCTGCTCCACTGTGTGAGTGTGCCCTGCTCTGCTGTGTGAGTGTGCCCTGCCCCACTGTGTGAGTGTGCCCTGCTCCGCTGTATGAGTGTGCCCTGCTCCACTGTGTGAGTGTGCCCTGCCCCACTGTGTGAGTGTGCCCTGCTCTGCTGTGTGAGTGTGCCCTGCTCCACTGTGGGAGTGTGCCCTGCTCTGCTGTGTGAGTGTGCCCTGCTCCACTGTGTGAGTGTGCCCTGCTCCGCTGTGTGAGTGTGCCCTGCCCCACTGTGTGAGTGTGCCCTGCTCTGCTGTGTGAGTGTGCCCTGCTCTGCTGTGTGAGTGTGCCCTGCTCTGCTGTGTGAGTGTGCCCTGCTCCACTGTGTGAGTGTGCCCTGTTCTGCTGTGTGAGTGTGCCCTGCTCTGCTGTGTGAGTGTGCCCTGCTCCACTGTGTGAGTGTGCCCTGCTCTGCTGTGTGAGTGTGCCCTGCTCCACTGTGTGAGTGTGCCCTGCTCCACTGTGTGAGTGTGCCCTGCTCTGCTGTGTGAGTGTGTGCTCTGCCCTGCTCTGCTGTGTGAGTGTGCCCTGCTCCACTGTGTGAGTGTGTCCTGCTCTGCTGTGTGAGTGTGCCCTGCTCCACTGTGTGAGTGTGCCCTGCTCCACTGTGTGAGTGTGCCCTGCTCCACTGTGTCCTGCTCCACTGTGTGAGTGTGCCCTGCTCCACTGTGTGAGTGTGCCCTGCTCCACTGTGTGAGTGTGCCCTGCTCTGCTGTGTGAGTGTGCCCTGCTCCACTGTATGAGTGTGCTCCACTGTGAGTGTGCCCTGCTCACAGTGTGTCCTGCTCCACTGTGAGTGTGCCCTGCTCCACTGTGTGAGTGTGTCCTGCTCCACTGTGTGAGTGTGCCCTGTTCTGCTGTGTGAGTGTGCCCTGCTCCACTGTGTGAGTGTGCCCTGCTCCACTGTGTGAGTGTGCCCTGTTCTGCTGTGTGAGTGTGCCCTGCTCCACTGTGTGAGTGTGCCCTGTTCTGCTGTGTGAGTGTGCCCTGCTCCACTGTGTGAGTGTACCCTGCTCTGCTGTGTGAGTGTGCCCTGTTCTGCTGTGTGAGTGTGCCCTGCTCTGCTGTGTGAGTGTGCCCTGCTCCGCTGTGTGAGTGTGCCCTGCTCCACTGTGTGAGTGTGCCCTGCTCTGCTGTGTGAGTGTGCCCTGCCCCACTGTGTGAGTGTGCCCTGCTCCGCTGTATGAGTGTGCCCTGCTCCGCTGTGTGAGTGTGCCCTGCTCCACTGTGTGAGTGTGCCCTGCCCCACTGTGTGAGTGTGCCCTGCTCTGCTGTGTGAGTGTGCCCTGCTCCACTGTGGGAGTGTGCCCTGCTCTGCTGTGTGAGTGTGCCCTGCTCCACTGTGTGAGTGTGCCCTGCTCCGCTGTGTGAGTGTGCCCTGCCCCACTGTGTGAGTGTGCCCTGCTCTGCTGTGTGAGTGTGCCCTGCTCTGCTGTGTGAGTGTGCCCTGCTCCACTGTGTGAGTGTGCCCTGTTCTGCTGTGTGAGTGTGCCCTGCTCTGCTGTGTGAGTGTGCCCTGCTCTGCTGTGTGAGTGTGCCCTGTTCTGCTGTGTGAGTGTGCCCTGCTCCACTGTGTGAGTGTGCCCTGCTCTGCTGTGTGAGTGTACCCTGCTCCACTGTGTGAGTGTGCCCTGTTCTGCTGTATGAGTGTGCCCTGCTCTGCTGTGTGAGTGTGCCCTGCTCCACTGTGTGAGTGTGCCCTGCTCTGCTGTGTGAGTGTGCCCTGCTCCACTGTGTGAGTGTGCCCTGCTCTGCTGTGTGAGTGTGCCCTGCTCTGCTGTGTGAGTGTGCCCTGCTCCACTGTGTGAGTGTGCCCTGCTCTGCTGTGTGAGTGTGCCCTGCTCCACTGTGTGAGTGTGTCCTGCTCTGCTGTGTGAGTGTGCCCTGCTCCACTGTGTGAGTGTGCCCTGCTCCACTGTGTGAGTGTGCCCTGCTCTGCTGTGTGAGTGTGCCCTGCTCCACTGTATGAGTGTGCCCTGCTCCACTGTGTGAGTGTGCCCTGCTCCACTGTGTGAGTGTGCCCTGTTCTGCTGTGTGAGTGTGCCCTGCTCCACTGTGTGAGTGTGCCCTGCTCCACTGTGTGAGTGTGCCCTGTTCTGCTGTGTGAGTGTGCCCTGCTCCACTGTGTGAGTGTGCCCTGTTCTGCTGTGTGAGTGTGCCCTGCTCCACTGTGTGAGTGTACCCTGCTCTGCTGTGTGAGTGTGCCCTGTTCTGCTGTGTGAGTGTGCCCTGCTCCACTGTGTGAGTGTGCCCTGTTCTGCTGTGTGAGTGTGCCCTGCTCCACTGTGTGAGTGTGCCCTGCTCTGCTGTGTGAGTGTGCCCTGTTCTGCTGTGTGAGTGTGCCCTGCTCCACTGTGTGAGTGTGCCCTGCTCTGCTGTGTGAGTGCATCGTGCTTCATTAGGAGCTGCTGGTGAAGCACACGGGCGTAAGTGTGTACGTGTGCAAACTATAAATGTGCTCCACTGGGTTGTTTCACATTACCGTGGAAATTGTATCCTTGAACCCCAAAACTCTAAAGGTATTATTATTATTATTGGAGTTGTTGTTTGTGTTGTTGATTTGCATTACCTATTCTATTCTTACTTGTATCTATTTTTCTTGGTGTCATTGATGATTATCATCATTATTATTTTTACTATTATTATTATTAGTGATAGTACTATCGCATCATTCCAGGATATACTCATAGCTGGACCATGCTGCACTGAGCAGCCTGTTCATCCTACAAAGGGGTGTGGATGGAGCCGCTGACAGCGTTGGGGGGGACAGCCAATTTTCTAAAGCTAGCCAAACAATAATATTATTTATCTGAAGTGAAAACATCGGCCCGACGCTGGCCCTCATTCAAGGTGATTCAGAGGTTTGAGAATGGGGAGGATACTCTGTGAAACCAAGAGCTGCATTCTTACTGGGAATTCACAGCTCACATACGGCACCCTTTTCTTAGTTTTAGGTTTAAATACACGTAAGCAAAGTTCATGTGTCCAGAGTTCATGGTGCATGAATGTGATTGGGTGGGCTATCAGCCTATTAGGATGATCCTCGCTGGTAACCAGCTACATCTTGGAAAATTTGTTTTGGAGTTTGAAGAGGTGTGAAGGTTGCCCAGTTGTGATTTGAACAGAATGGAAATATACGGTTACCAGACCACAGTGGCACCATGAGTAGATGAGTAATCTTGAAGCGAATGCTAAATTTAAGCCCGTCACTCTTCATTTCAAGTGTGGCATAATGGGGTCTTAAGGCTAAACGAGAGGCTATGTTAGGGATAAGAGAAAGTCCATGTGAGCGGCCAGTGGAGCACACCTTGCCTTACTTAACCTCCCTCGAGGAATCCCACCACACTCACAGCGCAGTCTATGAAATCTTTTTTCAGCTTTTCCTCGACCTTTCACACAATCCATCAACACTTTATAATGCTCGTCATGCCCAATCAAGCTCTCCGTATCTTTGGCCATGCTTCTTTACTGTGACGGGGGGAAAAAACAAACCATAACAGGCCATAACTGGCCAAAGGTCGTCAACCAGGGCGGAAGTTAAAGCAAACAGCGCCAGTGTGGTTCTGTAACGGCAGATAGTTGGTGGGTTGGCTGGGTGGGTTGGTTCTAGGCAGAGTCTTAAGAGGCAAGGGAGGTGATGTGAGCTCAGAGAAAGGGTGGGGGGGGTTGGGGGTGTTGGGGGTGGGAGGGTGAGTGGGAGGGTTTCTGTTGTGGGGGCGTCAGCAGCTTCATCCTCTTCTTCTCTTCCTGCCTCTCTCCCCATGGCACACCTAGCCTGTCTGGGCCTGCCTGAGACCAGACATCTCCCACACAACTGGCTTTCTGATTTAAAATTCCAAGGCACAAAAAAAGGGCTGCCCACAGGGTAGCACAGACAAACAACTGGCCTACAGTGTTTCGGTGGGACGAAGCTCCTTGGCAGACAGCCACTGACTGTTAAAAAAAAAAAGAAATAGCTCCATTTTAGCTTAAAAAAAAAAAGCTGGACGGGCACCCACCCCCACCTCTTCAATGGAATGTGTTAATAATTCACTTCATGGAGATGAAAGGGCCTTTGATAAAAATTGCATAAACACATCTCTGGGGCTCAAAGGTCTCTGGCTCACAATGAGGACTACAGTCCCTGAGACATTAGCGCAAGCTGAAGAAACAGGCAGCCGATTGGCTTCTTGTTCCACCGTCGGTCTCCAGAGCGCCCCGGGTCGCCTGGTGGAGGATCCCCGGAAAGGTGCTGAGCCCAGTCGTGAGGCGGGACAGGGAGAGAGGGGAGGGAGTGTGAGAGAGAGATTGGGGTCAGTCATCCAGACAGGATGTGTGAGAAAGCAGACCATTACCCACTTCATAACAAAATCCCCCAGACTGAGGAACATATCCAAGTGTGATAATTTAAAGTACCATTCCGCCTGCTAAAATATAATGCAGCAACCTAGAACCTCCCTACACGTGGAAACGAATGATACGATTTCAACAAGAAGCAAAACAGAAGGGGGGTCTGAGAGAAGTATCCAGTCATAGTTAAGGCTACTGTGTTCTTACAAAATAGTAAAGCCACTATGATCGATTTTAGCTTTGAACGTTAAATTAAACCTGCAAACACATTACCTTAACGAGGTTATCGTGGTCAGTGGCCTTTAGCTACCTGGGTCGCTAATGCAAACTGCTGCCGAATGATTAGCCCGTTAGCTGGAAACGCCGATACTCTGATAACAGGCTTGTTGACTATTGGAGGCCATACATGTGTGACTCTTTCTGCTAAGAGGATTAGCTGGACTCCAGTTCTACTGTTGGGACACATCTGCAGCTTCAGTGGTATATGTGTGTTTACATTACCTCCCAATCTACACGCCATGGGTGTATTCAGCCAGTTTAGCAGCACTTCGTCTTCCTGTGAGACACGGTTAGTGTAAAACTAAGTCCCACTCAGGATCTGAACCACACATTAGCCTCATCTAGAATCCAGAGAACAGTGCAGTTACTAGAGCCCCAATGTAGTCCCTTCATGGCAAAATCACAGTTTGATCTCCAGTGCAAAAGGGACCATTTTTGGGTGAGAAAAACATACACCGACTGACACAAGTACCGCTGTAACTCTCATCAGCGCCCCAAAGCACTGCAGCTTCCCATGCACTTACCCTGGGTTATGGTGCATCTGCTTCATTCATCACTTTAAAAAAGAACATGGGGGGTGGTGTGTGTGTGTGTGTGTGTGTGTTGGGGGGCTAGGTGCTCAGGCTTCAGGGATTCATGGATCCCGACATTTTCCAAGAGAGCTTTAAATAATTCAGCATAACATTCCACTTCTCTACCTCTCGTTCACAGTCAACACTCCTACACACCTACGGCCGAGCGCGCATTAGCAGAAATAGCACCTTTCCTCACAGTTGAAGGTCGGGTTAATTATTACTTCAGCACTGCTGTGTTAGACGTCCTAGGCCTCATGAAACATTCAAAGGACATGTAAATCATTTAGCTTTTTAATTTCTGTTATAAGCATAAGCAAAATACATTAGTTGGGTTTCCACACTCAAAGCATGAATTAGTTTGTTAAAAAAACAATCCCAACTGTTTAAATATTTCAGTATATTTCTGTGTTCACACTGTAGATATTGTAATAGATGCTTAGCCAATCATATATGTTTTATTATGGGTCCACTCCAGCCAAATATATGTTTCTATACTTCATACTCACAAAACAGAAGAGGAAAGTAGTACCATCATAACTGAATAATCTCGTTGGAAGTAGCTCCCTTTCACTTGTGCAGTAACTGAAACGGCTATGCACAATGCACAAAGGGAGATTGTTTCAGAGCCTAGGAGCTGTAACAAAGCAAAAAGGCATCTCCCTTCATCTTTAACCTAAAGTCTTCAGCCTAGGGAATGCAAGGAGGAGAGGAATTCTCATGTATTTAAGCGTGTTTGACACTGTCAGATGTGACATTTGAATGAAATGGCTTGTTTATTTCCTGTTCTTTTCAGTCAACAGACATTTTCACCAAGCGAACCACTTTGAGTTAAAAACTTTGTATTAAAATCTGCTATAAAATAAGGTTATTGCAGTTATGAAATTACCAATACAGGGGAACTCCAGGTGGCTAACGCAATCAGACATCCGTTTGAGAAACAGTGGTGAGCCCTGAGCCTGTGGGCTGAATTCCCAACCATGCCATTGGCCGGAAGTCTTCACTGGCAAGCCAACAATTGGCTCAGCCTCGCCAGGGAATGATAGGGGGTAAGCTGGTTAAGTTTGTTAGATCCATCACTCTCAAACCTTCACTCCTAATTGGCCAGGCGGCTGTCATTGCATGAAGCAAGGTATAGATGACTTTGAAATCCTCTGACAGCACAGCGACTGGTGGAGTGCCTGCAGTATGGAAAGCTGTGAGTACCAGTCGCAGCAGTTAAAACATTTCTTTAAAAGCATGTGCACAACATGGATGAGTGAAGAGGGTCTCTAAATGATTATTAGAGCGCAAAAACATGTTTTTTTTTCCAAGTTGACCCCCCAGTGTCCGCACAATGGTGGAAGGGTGTTGAATGAACATGCTCACATGAGTATCATTGTACAAAGCAGGTTGTGAGCTCCCCACTTTGAACGTCACTTCATTGTAATATTTAATAACTCTGCACGGAGCACAAAGTGCAATGGAAACACAAAAGATGAGAGAAAACACACTGGTGCTGATTTCACCTCACACTTCACCGCTCTTTCTTCAGGTGTGAAAGGTTGTTGGGGTGGGGTGGGGTGGGAGGTGGGGTTGGGGGTTGGGTGGAGGAAGGGGA